>JAPPVO010000002.1:176096786-176696786 GCA_030407325.1 Camellia japonica | reverse complement strand
TCTATTATCCAGTAAAAGTTTCTAGACTCGAACTTCATAATTTGAGAGGTGATATGGTTACTTGCCAGTTGTTTCCATGGGCAGCCTTAATTATGCTTTATGTAAGTTACTTGTGTTCAGCTTGTTAAGAACTCGTTTGAGATTAATTTGTCATATAAATGAGCAAAATTTGAATGTATTTTAATATTTATTAAGTTTTCAAGTCAAGTTTAAATAACCTACTACTCGTTTCAACTTGATTGTATTTATTAATAAAAATCAAGCTACTCAAGTTTGGCTTGTGATCAGTTTCATTAAAGCTCATTTGAGTTATGCTCAAAAAGTAAACAAATCAAGTTGAAACATATTTTGAAACTCATTAAATTTTCGAGTCAAGCTTAAATAATTTATTTCTTTGCCCATTTGGCATCCTCACACTATAAATGAGCCAAGTCTAGGTAGTCTAATGTGGGTTGTTTTATCAACTTGGTTTGAAATTTAACAAATTTTATAAGGAGAATAGTGTGCATAAAAAGATTTCTTAATTATTTTTTGTATCATTAGACACAAAAGTATATGTCTTGCTAGCCACGAAGGCATGGACCTTACTGACCTTACTACTTTCTTATCTAATGATAAGAAAATCGAATGAGAAATTCATTTATATGTAACATTATTTATTTCAAAATATATTTAAGTTTGGTTTATTTATTTTTAGAGTAGATCACAAATAACTTTAATTGAGCCGTTATTATATTTATTTATTTTTATCAGTAAGACGATAATAAGTTGAGCTTAAATAGTTTGTTTTCCCAATATGATTTTATAATGTATATGAACTTATCTAAAAAATTAATATTCTAATTTAACTTTTATAATGTATATGAACTTATCTAAAAAAAGTAATATTCCAATTTAACTTGTGTACAAAATAAATTAATTTCAAAGATTTTAATGAAACAAGCATGAAATGAGCTCAAATTTATATATAATCAAGGATGGAATTAGGAGAAAATTATGAGAGGTCATAGTGTTTCTGTTTTTGAGAAAAATTTTATTTACCATAATATTTTTAAAATATATATATGATTTTATAAATAAAATAGTCTCTCAGTATCAGTATAAAAGATATATATATATAATTCTTCTATCATCTTACGTTATCTTTTTATTTTGTACAACAATTTTTTTTTTTTAATTCTAATAGAGATTACTTTTATGGTATTTGAATTTTTTTTTTTTTTTTTGTTTATATATCATATATATATGTGTGTGTCTGTGTTTTTATATATGATGAAAAAAAAAAAAAAAATTTATAATAATGTGACTCCATGCAGCAATGCGGCTTTCAAATTGATCTGGCTGCTTATGACAGGGTGCCGAGGCCCATTTTAAGAACATGAGTTAAAAACAAAAAGTCAACTTTTAATTTATTTTAAATTACATTATTTTTTATATAAAATAATAAAAAAAATTAAAAAATTAATTTTTAACCATCTCAAAACACCTAAAAAGTATACCCCCAGGTCATGTTAACAGTTGGCCACTCCGTAACTTAATCATAACACAGCTTGGAATCCAGGATCAGCAAGGGGTCCAAATTCAACATGAGCATGTTTTGTGCAATTTATATGAATTATTTGTTATATTTATATATATTATTTGGAAGTTTGTGTATGATTGTTGGGAAATTTTATAATGCATGCTTTATTTTAGGAGTATATTATATATCTCAGTTATGACGTTTGTAATTTTTTATTAGACCTGTTGTCAGTGGAGGAGGGAGAGAAGGTCCAAGGGAGTCACGTGTCCCCCCTCAATGTTGAATTTTTTTTTTTTTTTTTTTTTTTTTTTGCGTGTATTGTTGTCATATACAAAATATATATTTTTTCTTAACATGTTTTTTGGCTAAAAATTTATTGTATTGTTCACAACAAGTAGTTATTTGATACTTTGAATATTATGCGGTATTATTTATATAGTAGTTTAATCCAAAAGTATAGCAAAAAATCTTATAGATTAGATATAATGAACTCATTATTTTCATGTAGTTGACAGACTTTAGTGTGATTTATGATTTCTCATGTTTTGAGCATCACATAGGCAATACTATATGGTATTCTATGGCTGTTTAATAATTTTCATTCAAAATAAATCATTTATAAGCAATGTAATTTCTTAAATATTTTTCTGTTAAATAAAAATTAATAGATTTTATGATAATTTGTGTTATAAAGGATGTGTTTTTATTTTCTAAAATTATGAATTTTGATCTATAATTTTTGTACTAAAATTACAAACTTACATCACCATCCCGCACCGAACTATTCTATATTATTATAGAATTTTAATTTGTTCCTATTAATAATGAATAGTATTTTTTTTTTTATGCTTAAATTTAGCTCATAAAATTATTATTATCTTGATGCTGATCATAATTTTTTTTTTAAATAAAAAATTATAATTAATAATGCCCCTTCTAATTTAATTTGCTGGTTCCGCCACTGTCTGTTGTGGTGTTAGTTATAATTTATCGTGATTATTATTTTAGTATAATTGAAAAGGTTTTTCGTTGTATCCATGTTGGTTATGACTTATTTTATTTTATTTTTATAGTTATAATTGAAAATAATTTAATTATAACATTTATGATAATTAACATCACAAACCGTCATGACTTACATCTGTATTATAGAATTACCTGACTGTTTAGTACAATTTTATTTGTAATTTGTTAAGTAAAAATAATTTAAATAAGATTAAAAAATTAATTATTTAAAAATTGGAAGAAGAATTTTTTTAATTATTAATTATTAATAAATTGGAATCCATGTGAGGCACTCAGGTAATGCTATGAGCTTTTGCAGCAATGCCCGTCTCTTTGAGTTGTATTATCTAACACCTGAACTTTTTGAAAGCCTTTCTGTTAATGTCTTTGTTGTCTGTCTACACAACAATTTTTTGCTAGTAACTTTTTTTATGTATTAAATTTCTAGTAGCTCTTCCTTTCCATTCCATAGTGGCAATGGTATCCATTATATCATTTTAATGTTTATGAAATAATTATGAGAATTTATTAATATTTTAAATTTAAAAGAATAATTACAAATCCTAAGATAATATAATAAAAATCTTCTATTATAATTTTGAAATGGAGAGCGTCATAGTCCCTCTTTTTATGTACACAGAATTTGAGTACAAATAATAGAAAGTCATTACATGGCAATAACAAGTGATATCACTCAATATTGTGTTTTAACTTTGAATATCTTCGAAATCAAATTTCTATTTGGAACTTTTCACAGGCATAGCAGTCACTATTGTGGAGTTATATGGACTCATTTCGAGGTCCATTTTGATAATCCGAACTATTCACTTTTTAGAGTATATCGAGTACAATATACCTGAAAAAAATCAAGTTGATCGGACATTGTTAACTATTTCATTGAATTGCATTTTTATTTAAAAGATAAATGACAGATGTGATTTGAATTATAAAACTAAATACAAATGTAAGTGGATAAAAGGGTTAACGATATCCGATTAACTTGATTTTTTACAAATATGTTCTACTCTTTTTACTTTAAAAAGTGAATGATTCGGATTAAAATGGGTCCCGAAATATATCCACATAGAGACAAAATAGCAATTACTGTGCGGGAGGCAAAACAGTCGCTCCATTTCCTAATTTTAAATGTTCATATGTAATAGAAAGTCATGAATATATGATCTGCGATTCAGTTTGAATATATTCTAAATCTTGTTGGAAACAGGAGGGCTGCACATTGGTATGGTTCTTTAGACTACTTATCTGATCTCCCTAATTTTCTCTTCTTTTTTAATGGAAAAATAAAGTTTTTTTTTTTTTTATCTAATATTATTTGTAAGAAAATTTTCTACCTACGCAAAACTAGAAAATTAAGGAAAGAGAAAATGATCCGAAAATGATTAAATATATGCGAACATATTAAAATTTATCAACATTTCAGCATTCGTTTACTATATTAGTTCATATATCAATTTCTACTAACAATTTATATATATATATATACATAGAATTTAATTACAGAATCGAATACAACTCTCTCATATAAGTGAGCCTTTATTTGAGAGAGTTGTATCTGATTTTATAATCGGATTATGTGGACTTATAATTGTTCTTTCTCCTAAAGGCATTTCTTATAATTAAGCAATAACCATAGAACAAAACTTTGCTTTAAGAATGAGTTTGTTTCATCCAAGAATAAAATTGGGAATCATTTTTTTCCCAAAAAAATGTAAGGACTAATTTCGTCAAGTTTTCAATTGTTTGGTCAGTGTTAGAAATGTTCTAAAAAAATTATCCATAAAGGTACAAAATTTTCGAGGAAATAGAGGAATGGTGTTGCTATTAGGACCCAATTTATTATTTCAGATTCTTCATTTATTTGGATTTCTATTTACAAATTTTAAAATCTTAAAAAAAAAGAAAAAAAAAATCTAACCCCAAATAATATCAAAATTATCCTTATAAAAATTTCGTTTTTACTCAAATGCACACCCCCCACGCAAATGTTTGGTTATTTGTTTCCGAACAAATAAATAATGTTTAGGCCTGTGTTCTTAAATTTTGGTAATACATTCGGGAGTTCAGTACCCAAAAAAATACGAACAATTTTCACCATTTTTGCCTTGTTTTTCAATAAACCTACCCTTGTAAGGCCAACATCCTTCGAGCTGAGAACACCATCAAAGTTATGAATTTTCTCTAAATTTACATTGTTGTATTCCTCTCGTCTCATATGGTTGTGGTTGTCGGAAAAACTTCCACTCATTGTCATTGCTATTGCCATTGCCAGAGAAATGGGTGTAATCGAATGATTGCCACAGTTACCGGCAGAATATTACCATCTCAAAGTTTTGAGGGTGAGATTTGAAGAAGATGAATGAGTGGTGATGTAAATGAGTGCTCTCATAAACCCTATCTCATGAGTCATGATTTAGTGGGTATATAAACTTAATTGTGAGATGGATGTCAAAAAAATGATTGATGTTCCCTTTGTAATTTCATTTGAGGTTATTATTATAATAAAAAAAAGGAAAAATTTTAAACATACATAAAATTCATACAAAAAATTTGACAAGAATGATATTGACAATATCATTATTATAAATAAATTCATTTTTAATGGCATTTTGTTTTAAAAGTAAAGGTTGATAATGAACTATATCATTATATATAAAAATTATATATAAATTTTTTATTTATATAAATAATATATCCAAAATAATAAATGAGAGGTTAACAAGAGCACTAGAAGAAATGGTCTTATGTATTAGTCCTGTTGATGTTAACCTGAAAAGGGCAACATATATAAGAGAATTGGTCATTTAGCCGCCATTTCATGCTTGAAAAGTAAAACATTTTGTCAATAGTTTTGGATACGGTCTTTGAAGGGCAAAGAAAATGATCGCGGATTGAATTTCGAGACACATGACATCTAGATACAAGAAAGAATCATCTTTTTACCAGACCGAGCTGTTCTTGGAAACGCTTTTGTTTTCTATTTTCTGTTTTTTGTTTTTAAATTGCAAACAAAAACTTATTTAATGTATAATTTTTATTTTCGTAATAGTGGAATTGATTCCTCAATTTTCAAATTTATATAGTTTTTTTTTTAAATAAATTTTTACTCCCTTTCCTCTCTTTGCCTTTGATTTCTATATGTTTCCAATCCATCACCTTTGGCTATCACCGGACCATTGTTAGCAAATTACATCTCACTCTTCTAAGTTTCTAATCCCATAACAATTTTTTTTTATTAATAAATTATCAAGTCAATTAACAGTTTTTTATAATATCCAAAATATTTTTTAATTAATAATTCAAATAATTTTATTGTTATACAGGAGAATAGTTAAAATTTTTATTTTTTCTGCTAATTTTGTTAAATAAAAAAATATGACAAGAAGGAATTTGTATATTGGACAATTCATATTTTAAGCAAACTTTAGGGGGTATATTTGCAATTTACACATAAGTTTTTTTTTTTTTTTTTATCAAATAAAAAAGTTTGAAAAATTTTTTTTGATAATATTATCAAACAATAGTTAAACTATATTGTAGCAATCCCGATTTTGATCCGGTCAACTTACGGGTGTCGAGCTTCCCGGTCAGCTCGCCGAAAGTAAAAATGCAAAATGCATTCGAAATTGCTTACGGGAAAGTGTGTTTCACGCTCGAGCGGACCATGTTATATCAGTCCATAAAGGAAGATTTCATATCACTTTTTCAGTTCTCTCTCTCTCTAAAACTCTCCAAAATTTCCAGATCTAGAGCTTTTCTCTCTAGAAGTTATCTTCTTCCTTTGATTCCTCCAAATCCGTTGGGAGTTAGACTGAAGTTCTTCATCAAAGTTGTGTAACTTCTCGAGGGCTTCATTGTGTGCACTGGAAATCGAGTTTCGACACCATAAATTTTGGGGTTTCATCTCTATTCTTCTTCAAAACTTGAAGTAGAGATTTTCTTATAATTATATATATATTTTTTTGCAAGATCTAAATGATTTTCGAAATCATCATTTGGTAGCTTTGAAAATTGATTGTTAATTCAAGAAATTGAGCGATTTTAAAAGTGGGTTTGTCTCTTATTCTTTTAAAATGATCTTATGGGTTTTGATTTTCGTTGATTGAAGAAAAGATGATTTTGAAAAGTTTTCTTTCAAAAGATTTGAGTTGTATAGTTTTGGTGAAAAAACCTAGAATTTGGGAATTTTTTTTTAAAGAGACTAAAAATCCATGAATGATATTGTTATATTTAATTTGTGTGTCAAAATAAATGAATGTTTGAAAATTTTCTTATTTATATTTATATAAATGATGAATTTCAGGGAATATGAGAATTATTGTTCACTTTGGAAATTATTGTTCAAAACGTTGAAATAGTCTTGAAATGACTAATTATTGAAGATACTTGAGAAGAGGGAATTATGTTATTCCTTGGATGATGAATTCGAATAAAAGTATTTATATTCATTTTGTGTTATTGGCATATCAATTCATTTGATTTCATTAAATTTTGAAAGTTGATTTAAAAACTTGCATTTAGAAAAGAATGTTGATAAACAAATTTTCATAAATTGTTAAGTTTTGAAGAATTGAAATTGCATGACATCATTGAGTATGATGGTTTTTAAAGATGAAGATGTGATTTTCTTTCAAAAGGGCATAGCATAGCATGTGCATTTCATCTCTTAAAACTTGTATAAAATGTTTATATTTTGTTAAGGATTTCTTACTGGGTTTTATGCTCACCCTACGGGATTTTTGTGCAGGAAAAAATGTGGTGATACCGCCTAACTAAAGGCGAGAAAATGTGTGTTAAGAGTATGAGACTCTCATTTTGCTATGACTCTGTATGTAAGCCAAGGGCTGTATGTGTGTGGGTTTGAATAACCATTTTGTGTAATCAGCCTCAAGCTTTGAAAACTTGTAAACCCTTGAGGGTATTTATTTGTTTATTTACTTGTTGTTGGATTAATGTATTGTTGCATGAAGAACTATTGTATCATGTAATGTAAGTTTGGAGATTTAAATTCGGTTTTCCTTGAAAGAGCCATAATTGTTGCATTATCATTTGGGCTAGAAATTTGGGACATTACATATATTTTGAAAATACAACTTTAAATTTAAAATGATGTTTTGAAAATATGACTTTTATTAAAATTATTTTCAATTTGAAAAAGAATTTTTATTGATAAATCTCATTTAGAAGTATTCTAACCCAAGAAGTCCATGAAGAAATTTTTTAACCCACTTAGTCCTATGTATTTATACTTTTATTCTATAAAGTCATTTTTCTTGATTTACATTATTTTCTTAAACTCTTATGCCTTTATATTTAATATTGATATTTTATGTGGAGAAAGAAGGGAAATGACCAAGATGTAAGAAATTTCATACACAAATTAAGGCCTCGTTTGGCAATTGGCTGTTTTAGCCTAAAAGCCAAAAAGTTATTAAAAAAATCAAAAAATCAACAACTTATATCAAAAAGTCAAAGATTCCATTTTCTCTCTACTTTTTGCACATCTTTTCGTAAAAAGTCAAAAAGTCATTCCAAACATCTAGTTTTTTTTACCTCATATTTTAGCCAAAAAATCAAAAAATTACAAAAATAGTCTGTTCCCAAACGAGGCCTAACATTGATGTTATTATTTTATATTATTATATAATGTGAATATAATTTTAATTGACAACACATTAAAAATAATGTGAACATTCTATCTCATCTGATGTGAACGTTCACAACACCTTTCTGAAAAATTCTCTCTCATCTACTGTATTGATGTGAACGTTCACAACATGTGAACCTTCTTATTTTTAATTGACAACACATTAAAAATAATATAAACATTCTCTCTCATCTAATATAAACGTTCACAACATCTTTCGAAAAAATTATCTCTCATCTAATGTAGTGATGTGCATGTTCACAACATTTTATATTTTTAATTGACAACACATTTTTATTCACATGTAGTGATGTGAACGTTTATATTTATATGTTGTAGTATGAATATTCACATCATGTAATTGACAACACAATGAGAAAAATTCATTTCAAATTAATGTGAATATAATGATGTGAATATTTATTTCAATTACATAATGTGAATATTCACGTCATATAATTGACAACACAATGACAAAAATTCATTTCAAATTAATATGAATATAACGACAGTCAACATCTTGATGTATGGAAACTACCAAAACATAATAACAATCAATATTAAATATCAACATTAATAGGGGCATGAGAGATTATGGGTGTTTTGGTTTTCTTACCTCAAATAGGATCTGTACGAGTACGAAATATTGTCCTCGTATAATCCTGTTGATCAAGATTGCACTCCTCCGTACGTCGTCGCTTTACTTCCTCAAAACACAAAAGTGAGCTAGCCGGCGGGTGTGTGCCGGATACCTCTCCGATGCCTAAGTCAGCAAAATAGACAAATAGACAAAAAACTCTGTGTATTCGGGAATCAAAGTTGTGTTACCTCTCCATAGGTGATGTTGTGAGCTTTTATAGGTTCTGCATGGCACAATCTTAGTAGGACTCTTACTCCTCCATATAGAGTCCTCCTAGGAATCACATTCCTGAAAGATAATGCTTATCCTTCAACACCCCCCTCACTGCTTAAACCAAGTGAGATGGTTTTACCATGGTCGGATTCCAATACGACCGAGCTAACATGACCATGCTAAAGCCGCAAACTAGACCGAGCTCCAGTTAGCTCGGTTCTTCCTTTCACTGCGTGTACCTCGGTTTGACATACTCCAACTGTGGTGTTTACTTACTACCGTGCTAACCGTAGTAAACCCCCGACCAAGCTAACGATAGCTAGGTCCACCGCAAGAAGCCCAAATACTTTGGTTCTAAATACCATGACCGAGATAACTACCTTTACTCCGTCTGGTGACTTTAATCATACTTGGACCGTGGTAACACTTGCCAATCCCTTTTCATACTTGGACCGAACTAACTATGGCGCGTTAGGACCGTGCTAACCAAAGCAAGGTCCACCATAAGAAGCCATCATACCTTGGCTCCAAATACTATGACCAAACTAACTATGGCGCGCTACGACCGCGGTGACCGTCATTACACTTGGACCGAGCTAACACTTGTGATCCACTTGCTAAGCTCTTTTTACCGCAGCTGACACCTCTACCTCGGCTGACACCTTTACCTCGGCTGATATCTTTACCTCGGCTGATATCTTTACCTCAGCTAACATTGCGGTCAACCAAGTTACTTCGGCTCTTCTCTCCGTTTGACTACCTTGCTTGGTAGCTCAGCCATAGTGTTGACCGCCACTAGGAAGTAGCTAAGTCCCGTAGCTAGGTCCTGTGGCTAGTTCTCATAGTTAGGCCGCGTAGCTAGGTCCAATAACTTGGTCCCGTAGCTAGGTCTTATAGCTCGGTCTCGTAGCTAGGTCCTGTAGCTAGGTCCAATAACTTGGTCCCGTAGCTAGGTCTTGTAGCTCGGTCTCGTAGCTAGGTCCTGTAGCTAGGTCCAATAACTTGGTTTTGTAGCTAGGTCCTATAGCTAGCTAGGTCCCGTAGTTAGGTCCTCTAGCTAGGTCCCATAGCTAGGTCCCGTAGCTAGGTCCTCTAGCTAGGTCTCGTAGCTAGGTCCTAAAAACATCTTTGACCGCCACTCCAACCTAGCTCGGCCCAATTTGGCTACAAAAATTACCCTATCAGGATCTAATAGAATAGTCAAAAAGAATATGGGTTGAATGGAATAAAACTTTTAGAAAGAGGACTTATCAAAAAAGCTCTCATTTGAAAATTAGCTCCCAAACCACGCAACGGGATACTGTTGTGCTCTTTGTGGGAGGTTGTCCCGATTGTTTTTCGATGATCTGAACTGTTTATATTGTAGGGTTCGTCAAGAATATTATTCATGTAAAAAATCAAGTTAATCAAATATTCATAACCCCATGATTAGGTCCTAATTGTTTTTTGAAAATTTATGAAAATTATGTTAATAGTTAATTTTTATAAAAACAAATGTGCTTTGGTTATAGAGTTACAGATATCCAATCAACTTGATTTTTTTTAGATGATCTACTCAATAAACCTTACAATATGAACGGTTCAAATTATCGATAAACACTCGAGACGACCTCTCACAAAGAGCTCAACAGTATCCCCTTATCACCCAAACCACTCGAGTTTACTTTGTCAAATATATATATATATATATATATTGAAGAAAGTATCATCAATTTCTAGTTTTTTTTTTTTTGGTCAAGGACATGGAAATAAATGTGGTTGGTGTCCATAACCACTACCCCGGAACAGATAAAATCGGTTCATAAACATGGACTTGGGAATTAAAATGGTGTTCACACTTCCATGGTGATGGTGGTAGGGTGGTTTTGTTTGGTAAGATTTTGATTTTTTTTTAAGAAGGTAGTAAGATTTTGATTTAAGAAATACTTTTTATATTTTAAAGTAAAAATATTTATCGCCTAAATAAATTTACTTTATGTTATTTATGAAAACATTTTTTGTTAATTTTTATATGAGTAACTTACATTAATCTCTCTGGAGATTTAGTGAAAATACAACAAAATCAATGAGGTAACTCCCTTAAGGTTTTTTAATTTATATAATATTTAGTCCAATTTTCATCAATAATTTGTTAGTCTAATGAATAAAAAAATGATATTGTGATATCTTTTACACTAAAATGTATATTTTTCTTGTTTATTGTTTTATCTTTACACCATCTACATTAGTTATAGAATAGTCCATTTAACTTTATTAAAAGGAAGATTAATGTAATTATAACAAAACTATAAAGATTACTTATTTTTTGTAAATTTCAAAATAAAAAAGTTAGCATAACTTATTATTTTATTTTGTACCATGCCATATACTAGAAAATGGGGAAAATGTTTAGCTATTTGGTGTAATTTATTGTAAATTAAAAATTGATAATCAGAAAGTAGAAGCCAAAAGCACCCATTCCCCAGCTTTTAAATAATCAGTTTTTCTCAGCTTATTTAACCTATTTTTACCTAAAAAACTATAAATAAAAATTACACCAAACAACCTGACATAAATTTTTTAATTAAAATAAACTATAATCACCCTTTATAATTCACGCAAACACCCCATTGTTTTTCTCAATACGGAAAGTATTCTATTCACTTTCATTTTTGGATGGACCTCATTGCTTAGGATAAAAATAGACATTTTTGATTGTTTTCATGAAAGGAACAAAGGTAAAACAGTGTTTGCAGCCGTGTCGGCAATGTCTTCAAAGTTTCTCAGTAACCAAACACACATTTTCCTTCCAAGTGGGCTCTCCCTAACGTGTTTGACCCATATATGTAATATTCCCAAGAAACTTTACTCGCAAATGAACCCAAGTGAGGAACACCCAACCACCTCTCTCTCTCTTTCTATCGCTCTCTAAAAATTTCTTTCTCACTGCATAGCCACAAATTCATGTTTTGTTTTTTTGGACCGTTCTAATTCCTCATTTGAATTTGATGAAATTCAGAATTGTAGATTATTTTTTACTAACTTCCATTTGTTTGACTTAAAATATTTTTGTTAAAAATATTTTATTATTTTTTCATATGTGGTTGAATAAAAAGTAAGAAAAATATTTTTGAATTATTTTTTCAAAAATGACTTTACTTTTAAAAATTCCGTGAGTTAAATTTTACAAAATTGACTCTTACTCACTACCTTCTCAACACCTTTAGTATTTTCAAATAAGTATGGTAACTCACTAAAAAGTCATAAATGATACTTTTATTTAATCAAAATTTCTCTTTTAAGTAATAAAATATTTCTGTTTCAAGTGTCAATCAAACGTCAAAAAGCAAAAATAAAAACATTTTTTCATGTAAAATCAATTTATAAGAAAAATATTTTTTCATGCAAAATATTTTATTTTGAAACAAACGGAGCGACTAAAAGCTTAAAAACCCATTTGAAATCACACTCTAAAATTTACAATAAAGTAAGGAATTTGTTACTAGTGAAAGCAAAATGATTTGTCCCCCTAAAAAGTCCTCCCTAACACCCTTAATGCCCAAAACGACGTCGTTTTGAGATTTTTTTTTTTTTGGCCTTAGTTTGAAATTTAGGGGAATTAAGGGGCTAAAAATTAAGGGATGTAGCACAACCCCTAGTGAAAAGGGTCAACCATAATGCCAAAGTTAAAGGCTTCCTTTTTTAAAAAACAAAAATTAAAAAAAAGGGGAAATCACTATTTAATGGAGGTTGGGAAATATAAATATTACAAACATTGAGGAGTGTAAAATTGCACCCTTCCAGGTTTTGACATGTATCTCATCACAGAATAAAGTTGCACCGTTATAATTTTTTTATAATTTTTTGTTTTTACGCTCCATTGTCCCCTGATTCCCTCATAAAAAAATAAAAAATAAAAAAAAGGTGTTTCAGAAGTTGATGATACTATACTTAAAATTTTTACTAGATTTTGAAAATCAGAATTCTAATTATTTTTTGCTAAAACACATAGCAAAACCTTGAAATATATATATTTAGGGGCCGGTCGAGGAGAACTTTTTTAACCTAACTTTTTAATTGATTTGTGAAGAATTTTTTGATTTTTACTTTTTTATATGATTTGGATATAATTTATCTTATTAACTTACTAGTGTATACCCGTGCCTAAAGGCACGGTGTCAATATTGTTTTGTTTGAATAATTTTCATTTATCACTCTCTCTTAAGCTAGAAACATTGAGAATCAAGTATACCTAAAATTCTGTTTTCCCATAACATACAAAAAAATGAATAGATAACATACATTTGAGCAAGAGGATCCCCTTTATTATAGACACAACTTCAAAATAAGAGGAACAATAAAATGGTGTTCTCCCTTTCGAGCACACCATGCCAATACGAAAATAGTATTCTTGATCAAAATCTAAATAACAAATACCTCCAAATGTCTACCTCTCAAACCAAACCAAATCTATATAAATTTACATAACGTCAATCTGCCTCTAAATAATCTTTAACTTTATACAAAGTCAATCATTTTCAAAGTTTGTCAACAATAAAACCAAAAATAGTGTAAATTCTGCCATCGAGATTGTTGCTCACTCGAGATTGCCCCTCTTTCAACACTCATCGATCAAAGAAGTACACGTTTAGTTTACACAACAATAAATACAAAATCATTAGAGAGATAAGAAAACTTAAACTTAAAAAAATGTAGACCTGTAAAAAAGGAGTCAATATTACCATTCACTTCTAGTCTTCAATTCAAAAAGCCAATATAAGTCAATATTACCTATAAAAATACAAAAAAAAACCAATATGATAATTAAAAGAGACTATCCAATTCAAAACAAACACGTGCACTGTCACACTAATGAAAAGTTTTTTATAGACCACCCAATTCAAACTAAATACAAACATTGTTGCAAAATAATAATTGGTTACCCAATGCATACACTACGAACAAACACAACACACTGTTAACACAGATACAAATTAATGATTGATAAAAACATTAATTTACAAAAATCAATCAATCTTTTCTTTGGGTTTTATTTTTTTCAACTCTTTCTTTTTGGAACTTCCTTTAATTGATCACATAAGGTTATGAGGAAAATTTAAGAAAGAAGTGTTCTGAAGAAAGAATTTAATAAAATTAAAATTCAAAAAGCAAACTCTTCACTTGGTAATTCAACAACAAATTCTAACTAACTTAATTCCTCCATCATTTACAAATCAATACAGCCTAAAAAACCCCATTTATTTTGTCCAAAAACCCAAAGCCATTAATTATATCAATTTAGTCCTATTAGTTTTGTGTATGTAACCCTCCATCACCTTCTTCAATCTTTACCTAGACCGATTCAGATTCATTTTGCTTCCAACCTTAAATTAATTTTGAATATTTGTTAGCAATACATGACCATAAGCAAAATATCAAACCAACCCCTTTGGATCTATTTGGTTAGCTCATGGGTAGCAACCAACAAAATTTAGATTGAAATTAAATAAACTATAAGACTAAACTGATATAATAAAATTCAATGGATAAAACAACATCAACAACATGCAGTAAGGGACAATTGTTTACAGGGTCTTAAAAAAGTAATAGGCAATGCGAAAACTATATATATATATTTTTTATCACAGCTTACCAATCCCCACTCCCAAATAAAGGGGAAAAAAAAATAAAAAAACAAAAAGCCCAATAAATATAGGAAAATTCATATCAGTATTTAAAGAGTATTTAGCAAACTCAGAAGTATTTATAGATCCGTAGACATTTATGAGTATTTAGCAAACAATAGCAAAACTCATAATATAGAAAAACTCATTTTATAAATAAAAAATTAGCACCATTTCAAAAATTAACACCCATTTCTCATTAAAGAATCAAACAATTTCATTAACTCTGGTGTGTGTGTTGAGTCAGTACCTTTGAGACCCAAAAATAGTAGAAGTGTCTGGTTCATCCTCCTCAGTCACAACATATAAAAAAGAAAAAAGAAAAAAAAATGTCACTAAGATTACTTGCCTCCAATTCTTAACTAATGTCTGATTCTTTGCCCTTTCATGAACTCTCTCAATAAGGCATCCTCTTTCTCCGAGGCCAAACACTATTCTTCTCTCATTGAATCAGTTTCTGCTCATCATCTTCCAAATCAGCTTGGCATGCAGAACCGGAATAGAGGTCAGCGATATTTAGATGTTGTTTAAACACCTCTTGGCATAATGTTGTTTTAAATTGGGGTTATGTTCCTGACAGGAAATTGACTATATGGTCAAATTATGTGATAAAATATTGAATTTGGTTTATAAACATGTCTATTCTAAGCAAAAGGAGCTTATTCTAGCTTGAATGAAACAGAACTTTGATATTTGTTATAACTATTGTGATCTCAAAAGTACTGTACACATACCTTATTTGTTTGTCAGAAATCAAAATCTAATTATGGGAATGGCTATGAAATTATATGTTCATTTATTTTTGAGTTGCACAAAAGGTCTGGAACCATTATTCTGATATTGCTTTCTTAGTTGGAGAAATTGTGGCCAAAATTGCCCATTGATGTTATAGGGCGTCTGGGTTATTATTAGACCAAAATGGGGGCAATCCCTCTAGATGTCCTTTTTATTCTTTATTTTTTATAGCAATACTCTGCCTTTTCTGTATTCTGATTTCATTCTTGTTTTGAAGGGAATGGGAGTTTAACAGATCCCTCAATACTTTTCTGTCTCTCAAGGCATTTGTGTCCCTCTCAAATGTAACAGATCCCATGTAACGCCCTTAAAATCAACCCATTAAATATAAAACAAAACATGCATTATTAAAAGAAGACATTATTTATTACATCAATCATCAGAGTCTTACGAAATAAAATACCATAATAAATGCCATACGGGCTTACATCTTGCCAAGCCATCACTTGGATACAATTTACTGAGTCTAACTCAAAAACAGATAAAGCCCTAGGCTTGAAAGATTACATTATACAAATAAAATAAATAAACAAATCTTCACATTCAATTCCTCACAGCTAAGTCCTTGGGGAGTGAACCACCTGAACCTGAAAATAAAGTTCCCATATAGGGTGAGCCACAGCCCTAGAGAAATACTAAAACCAAGCATAAAATTAACTAAAGCATTAGCATCTGATACATGGTTAACACTCTACAATCAAGTTACAATTTTCATGACACGAATGTCTACACTGCCTATGACACATTGTCTATGGCACATTTTAATTTCCACTTATGGCTCAGAACCTGGCCAAATAACTTAACAGGGTTTCATCTTCTATTAACAATACTTCCAATTCAACAGGAATAACAATTTAAGTTAGACCTAACCATAACAAATACACAAGTTGGTATGTATCAATCATAACCAATTCACTTCCATACTTCCCAATTGATACACATTTTAGTGATGTATCATATCAACAATAAATAGAAATATCTATAAATCAATAAGCACACATAAGAGTGATGCTACTGGAGTCCATCCCCTATCTCCTCCCAATAAATCCGGTTTAGAGTCCATCCCCTATCTTCCCCTAAACCGTGGAGTTCATCCCCTATCTCCTCCAAAACCAATGCATATGCAATAAACACACACAATTGCCATATACAACACATAATTAATACACAAACGTTCTGTATTAACTCAAACAGTCAAATAATTGACTCAATTCCAGTTATACCTAAGCCGCATGCAAGGTCTACAACAATCAATGGCTATCCTCCACCGATAGCCCAAAACAGTTATTCTAAACAAGAATAAATACATCAATGAATGTAATTTAACATTCCCAATTCTATGAATTAAACCAAATTCCATATTATTCTTTAAATTAATTATACAAATTAATCTAAACCAAAACCCTAAGTTTCTTTCAAAATTACCAAAACTACCCCCCATATACCAAAATTACCAAACTACCCCCCCCCCCCCCCCATATACCAAAATACCAACACTTAGGATTAAAGCGTATAAATGGAGTAGGAAATCCCTACCTCGAGATATAACTCGGAATGAAGGAGATGAAGATGATGCCCAAACCTCAAAGTGCTCAAATCAAGAATTTCTCAGATTAGATGAAAGCCCTCACTCCCCTCTACCTTATTGGTAAAGCAACTAGGGCAAAAACCCACCCTAACTAGATCAAACCTAGGAGAGAATGTGTTTAGAGAAGAAGAGAAGTCGGACTTTAGGTTTTAGAATAAAAAGGGGCTGAAAACTGTTTTAAAATACGCTTCTGCGTATTTATACCTGACAGGCTCGCTCGAGCGAAGACCTGGTCGCTCGAGCGACCAGACACAGAAAATCATCGCTCGAGCGAAGAAATGCTCGCTCGAGCCAAAAACTCGATGCTTTCAGGTCTGCAACCAGAAGCTCGCTCGAGCGAAGGAAAGCTCGCTCGAGCGAAGAACTCAAAAACATACACCTCACTCGCTCGAGCGAAGGAAGCTCGCTCGAGCCAAGAAACACATCCATCAGGTCTAAGTACTGACGCAAAGCTCGCTCGAGCGAAGGGCCCTGGCTCGAGCGAAGGACCAAAATCAAAGACCTCGCTCGGCGAAGAAGAGCTCGCTCGAGCGACCAACCCAAAAACTGGACATGTACTTTTGGTTTCTAAACCCAACCAACCTTTAACATAACCTGCCCAATAAATCC
The DNA here is from genome assembly GCA_030407325.1 of Camellia japonica. NCBI lineage: Eukaryota > Viridiplantae > Streptophyta > Magnoliopsida > Ericales > Theaceae > Camellia > Camellia japonica. The sequence continues at coordinate 176,679,086 of JAPPVO010000002.1, read as the reverse complement.
TATAACTCAAAATAAAGATTAAAGGACAACAACAACAATGATACAACAATGGAATCTACGGAACATATCCGGATACAATAATCAAATGGGAAAAGACCGGGGTCGCTATACTCATTCCACCAATCATTGGTCTATTTGGTACAATTTAAATAAGTTATTTATAGCTTAATTAGTTTTGGACGTCTTTGTTAAATCGTTGGTGCAATTTTTACTTACAACTTATTATACAAAAATAATTTAAATGAGATGATTATCTGAGAATTAGAAGAGGGATACTTTTGATTTATGCTTTCTAATGATAAACTTTTAGCTTATAATAAGATGTACCAAACAGATCCATTGTTGTTGTTATTATTATTAGTATCTTTTCATTTTTATTACTATAACCCAAATTCTCTCTAATTCTGGCAGTCTAGTTGGGCTCATAGGGGCACACTATGTATTTAATTTTAATGATTTAATTCATTTATTTTGTAAGTTACTGTGTGCAAATCATTTATAAAAATATAATTTGATACGATTGTTATAATTATATTATTCTATCAATTTTCTTCTTCTTCTTCTTCTTCTTCTTAAAATAAAAATAAAAATAAATATAATAAATAAAATATTGTAAATATGAATTTAAAAATAGACCGTAATGTTTTGAAGACAAACATAGTGAAAATAATATGACTACAATTAATAAATCAATTAGATTATCAAAATGAGGTCGATGACTCTTGAGACAAAGTTGGGTTCTTATTCTTACTAGTTAGAAGTTCATTACTTAATGCACAGATTTTTTCTAAAGAGCAGAAAGTAACAAATATTTGAATAATACCACTCTAGTAGGATTAAAGGAGATTTGTCTTACTCTGTCATATTCTTATTATTTTTCCCATAACATGTCATATCATTAAAATCAGTGAACAAAAAAATATGAGACAGATAATAATATAATGGAATAAACAATATTTCTTTTGTTGATAATAAAAAAAAAAAAAAAAATTGAAAGACTTCAGAACAAAGACTTCCAGAATATTTTCCAATAAAATTATTAAGAATAAAAAAATGTGATTTACATTTAATTGAAACATTGTAAGGTTTATATACAGATCTGAACTACAAAATGACATTTCTTGACAGAATTCTAAATATATAATATTGTTCACTTTGTTTGATTCTAATTTCCTGAAAATTAAAATTTTGTTTTCTATTATTTATTTTTTTTTTTTGTTTTTAGTGAATTTTTTAAAAATATTTTAAGATTTTTTTTTAATACTTTTTAGATACACTTAATATGAATATAATAAAAAAGTATAATATTTGTGAAAAAAACTTTACAAAATTCACTAAATACCAAAAATATAAAAACAATATATAGATATTCAATACATTTTCATATTTTTGTGTATTTATTGATTTTTTAAAATATTTTTTACAAATATTTTTCTTTTTAAGTACATTTAGGTTATGTGCATCTAAAAAATAAAAAAATTACTTAAAATATTAAAAACATTCACTAAAAATAAAAAAATCAATTATCAAAAAATTAAATATAAAAATTTAAAACCAAACAAGGTGATCGCTTCTTTAATGCACCATGCATTGTTGTTGTTTCCTTGATCTTTCAAGTAACAAATTAAANGAGCTCACTCTAGCATCAATTTCCTATTCACCCAATAATAGTTTTGAGCAACTAAATATACGACGTGAATCGTTACGCGGCAAACAACGCATTGCCACATAGATCTGCCAACTTTGGTGCATGGGTCCCACTTTAAAAATAGACCAAAGTTTAGAAAAAAATCTATTTTTTTCCAAACCATTTCTAACAATCCTCCACATGAATAGAATTTGATGACAATGGAATGCAACAAGATACAGAATTGTCGAAAGAGTATAAATCGAAAATATTTTGCATCAGGATCGAAAATATCTTGCATCAGGACAGGTAGCTTTCAGCTTTGAATCTTCCCTAATGATAACCAATCAGATTTACTAGCTAATCAATGGACGTGATGCCTTGAATTGTTCATCCGTTTGTGTAAGCCAAGACAATAGATTTCACACAAAATATCTTTTGACACATCATGGTTCTCACGGTTGTGTTTATTTTGGCCCTGAATGATCCTGGTTATTCATGAGTGCTCTAGAGAGTTTAACCTCTTCATTCTCATAGAACTGACCTTGGTTCGACACTCATATACATGATTCTTATTGTGAAAATCCCTTATATTCGTCTTGATTTTATTCCTAAATCAAGATATAAGTAATCACTAAAAGTAAAGCTTACCCTTAAACCCCTACATACGACACATGTTGCAGGTATCACTCTCATCATAAGAATGGATAGGGAATTTAATCACTTGGTGATTTCTAGCGAGCCATAAATAACTTAGTTATCCCTTTGAACTTAGTTCTTGGGATCTTCAGTCATCTAAGTAGGGTTACCATTATGATGACTCTTATATAATAGGCTTTAATCTCATTCCCTTCAATGAACTACACACTTGCTCTTTTGCTAAACCTTTTATTAACGGGTCTGCGATATTCTTTTTAGACTTCATATAATCTATTGAGATTATACCATTTGAGAATTTTCTTACAGTATTATGTCGACGACGAATATACCGTGACTTGCTGTTATACATATGACTATGTGCCCTTCCTATTGCAGATTAACTATCACAATGAACGCAAATAGCTGGCACAAGTTTTGGCCACATTGGAATGTCTTCTAAGAAATGGCGAAGCTACTTTGCTTCTTCTCCTGCTTTATCTAGAGCAATGAACTCAGATTCTATTGTAGACCATGCAATGCATGTTTGTTTCGAGGATTTCCAAGAAACAGCTGCACCCCCCAAAGCAAAGACATAACCACTTGTGAATTTTGAATCTTTAGTATCCGATATCCAATTGGCATCACAATATTCTTCAAGTATTGCTAGATATCGAGCAAAATTCAAACCATGATCACGGGTAAATCTTAATGTAGCTCGGCTTTTTCGCGCCCCCTTTCGGAAACTCGAAAAGAAGCCCTACAGTTCGGACTCCCGTGGTTCTACATCTAATCTCACAAGTGCAATACAAAACTGATAAACACCAAAGAGTCCAAATTCGACAAATCGTTTTGGAAAATTGATTTCGAATAAAAAAATGCCAAAAGTGGACTGCTTTGCCAGATACAGAGTCGCCACCTAAATATTTTATTTTGATGAAATTTAGGAAACCCATGACTCGTGCCAAAGGCCACGTGTCCGTCATCACCAAAGTTGCCTCGGCTCGGGAACTTGGGTACGAGAGGGAAATGTCATGAATTGAGCACCCCCGCGCGTCCGATCAAAGATCGGTCTCTACTAATCATGATATGATATTTTATAAACATTATGTGCTCTAGTTTCGATTATTAAACTAGCATTACTATATGATGCGCACAAGCAAGTATAGACTAGTTTGCTCAATTTGGAACAATTCAACTCATGTTTATTTGTGAAAATGGTTTGAATTTGCCACCTCAAGTGGGCTTAAAGTTTGTGGATTTGCCACCAAACATAGTGGGCTTAAAACTAATTTGCCACTCAACAAAGTGGGCTTAAAACATACATTTGTTGAATCGTTCCAATTCAAACAACAAGCCTTCATCCACATGCATTCAAACAGTTTATCAAGTAAGCATTTAGCCTCATGGCAAGCATGCTAGACATGGCACAATTCACACTCATGCAAATATGCTAAAGCCATTAAAAACTCACCTAGTACTCCAAGCTAAGAAAACATGAGTTAGAAAAATATGTATGATTTCTAACTATACAAGATGTCTAATGCAACACATGCGAAGAATGCAATTAATAGGCTCGGCTACTAATATGGCATATGAATTAATTCAAGACATACAGTCTAAGCACGTTGTAGACACCCCATTTTTGACCGACCTTAAGACTCAGACGTCACTGATTGAGCGCTTGGTGATGTTGCATGTTGTGCTCGTTCGGAGGTTGCGGAGTCCTAGCTGTGAGCCTTGCCTCCGGACTTCCGGACTCTTTTGTGCTTTGCCTCGGTTTGCGAACCAGGCTCCGTTTTCTCTGTTTTCTCTTCCCGAAGGGAGGGAGAGGTCTCGTAAATCATCTCTCAGTGGCCGTAGGCTACGTTTCGTGGTCGTAGGCCATTTTTCCCGTTTGGAGCCCGGTTTCCAATTTTTCGGAGCCGACGGCCGTGTGCCTCGGTTCGGGACCGCTTAACCACCTCCGTTTGCTCCGGTTTTTGGCACATACCTTATTTCCTCCCTTTTGAGGGACACTGTGGTCCGAGAGACCGACTTCGTGGTCGAACACCACTCCCGGTGCCTAACAGTCAGTTTTCGGGGCCCCGGGCTGTGCGTTTTGGCCCCCGAGCCTTGCTAGCAAGCATTGTTGGGCTCCGACCCAAACTGTAAATAGTCATATTTTGAGCTCCTTTTCATGTTAGATTAAGGCCATTTTTCTGTTTGAGGTCTCCTACTATCACTTGCCTCTTTAACTCTCTTTTAGGCCTATTTTTGCATGGTATTTTAGGTTTACTTGTGAGCTGTTTTGGACTTGGTCATAAACTAAAAAATGTCTTTTTTTGAGCCCCTCTTCAACTTTGTTGAAGGGATCTCTTCGGTTTGAGGCCAGAAGCTACCACTTGCCTCTTTATCTCACTTTTTGGCCTTTTTGGGGGCAAATTTGAATTTCAATTTCCCCCCCATTTTTCCCCCTCTTTTCCCCTTCTTTAGCCTATATAACCAGAGCACCAGCTGCATTAAGGAGGGTTACAAAAAATTGGTTTAGGCTCTTGCATTACACCTCTCTTCCTCCCTACTTCCAAGCACCAAAACCCTTCAAATTTCACACCCTTTCTACACCACCACCTAGCACCATACTTCCAACCTCCATTCCAGCCACTTGGAGCTGTCTTCCAGAGGTTAAAAGCTTCCAAACTTGGTCCAAAGGTTGCTAAAGTCTTGGTCTACAAGGGTAAGTCCCTTCCTTTTCTTTTCTTTTTTGCATTTTTTTGATCTATATCTCACCTCTTTGTGCTTGCATATTTGGGCTCCGACCCTAACTAGAAGTAGGCTTATTTTGAGCTATTTTGCATGTTTGTTTGAGGGCCTCTCACTGTTTGAGGCCTCCTTGTTGCACTTGCTTCATTAGCTCCCTTGTATGCCATTTTCTTGCATATTGTTTTTGGCCTATATGTAAACTGTTTTGAGGCATGTTGTAAACTGTAAAGTAGCTTATTTTGAGCCCTTCTTCAACATTGTTGAAGGGCTCGTCACTGTTTGGGGCCTCCTTTTGTCACTTGCCTTTATGTCCCTCTTTTGGCCCCATTTTTGCATGATTTGTTAGCCTCTTGTGCTTCTGTTTTTGGACTCTGGTCCGAACCATAAATAGCCTCATTTTGACCCCCTCTTCATGTTTCATTCAGGGTCTTTTACTGTTTGAAGCATCCTTTTTATACTTTGTGTTATAGCTCTCTTTTTGGCCTTATCTTGCATAGTATTTTGAGCATGCTTGTGCACTGTTTTGGGTTTGATCATAAACTGTAAAAGGTCATATTTTAGGTCCCTCTTCAACTTTGTTGAAGGACCTTCATCTTTTTGGGGCCAGAATGCATCACTTACTTCTTTGTCCTCCTTTAGGCCCACTTTTTGCATGAGAGTTTTGCCATACTTGTGTCTGTTTTTGTGGCTTGTGGTAAACTGTAAAGTACCATATTTTTGGCCCCTCTTCGACATTGTAGAAGGGCCCTTCTCTGTTTAGAGTCATCAGCTGTCACTTGCTTCATTATCTTGCTTTCGGGGCCATTTTTGCATGCTAGTTTAGCCCCATTTGTGCTCGCTGTTTGGCCTTGCTTAGAACTGAAAATATGCTTATTTTTGGGCTGTCTTGATTCTGTCTTCACACTCCATGTTCGAATAATGCATGCATTGCATAGTCATAGGTCATTCCGTATGCCTAATTTCATGTTTCGGGATTCATTTCATGCATCGGGTGACATTTTGCCATCTTTCGGGGCCGTTTCGCATCACTTATTGCCTCTGAAATTTTCATGCTAATATACCATATTCCATGTTTCGCCATGTCTTGTTAGAGTGGCATTTCGTGCCTTAGGGTCGGTCATCGGTTTGCGTGCACGTGTGCACGCATTTCGAGTGTCTCATTTTCATCTGATGGCCTCCTATGTGAGTGTGACTGAGGTCCACTCATGTTGGTGTAAGTCCATTATGCATTGTGTATGCCATTTCATTTCATAGCATTGTGTATGCTAGGCTGTATGTTAGCGCATTGCGTATGCCACGTTACCTCGTGCATCGTGTATGCCATTTCATAGCATGTTGCATGTTAGGTTGTATCTTAGCTGCATTTCATGCATGTCATGCATACTGCATTGTGTTCGGGATAGGAGTTAGCCCGAGCACGGGAAACGAGGTACGTTTCGTACTCCGAGTGACGGAACGTGTCTCAATTTCCCAGTCACCGACACTCCAGATCATCCATGATGGAGTTAGGTCTTGTTATGTTCATATGTGCATTCATTTCATATTGAGTTGTGCAATTCGACTCCTCGGCCATCATGCATCGAGATGCGTGATTGGTGGCACGAGGATCGAGGTATGCATACATATGTGAAAATACATTGTCATGCCCCTTTCTTGCTCTCTGTTGCAGCAAATCAAGAATCAGCAGCCTTCCGGAGCTTGGCACACATTCCAAAAACGATTGCAAACAGAGGCTAATTGGGACATCGCAGTGGATTTCTGCACAAGGCAACCCGGACATGCATCATTCATCATCTGGAGAAGAGTCAAGACAGTCCCTGGCTTGCATGCCAGTTTATTATTTTTCTTAGTTAATTTGTAAATTAATTAGGGATTTGTACATATTTGGACTGTATTATTTGGACTGTACTATTTATTCGGACCCTCTGTGCGAGGGCATAATTGTAATAAGTGTGCATGAGTGTGATGTATGTCTTCCAACCCCACGTCTTTCTTCCCTTTTATTTACCCGCTAATGATGGTTAGAATTAGGGCATGTTTCAATTAGCATACAGTATGATAGCATGTTTGCATTCATTCATCTGTTTTGCATGCACCGGGCTTGGCGCATCATACTAACTGCATTGTATTTCAATTCCAAATTGAATACTCGATAGCTGTTGCATCTCATATGCCATGTTTAGAATGGCCGAGCCTGCTATAGTGTATTTTTGCATGTGTTGCATTAGGCATCTCTGTATAGTTAGGATCATGCATGATTTCTAATGAGCTTCTGTTTTGGCTTGGAGTACTCGGTAAATTTTATGCTTTAGCATCCTTGCATGTGTGTGAGTGACTGCCATGATAGCATGCTTACCATGAGGCTATTTGCTTATGTGATATAACTGCCTGAATACCTGTGGGTGAAGGTTGGGTTATTTGGATTGGAACAATTCATCGACTGTGAGTTTTAAGCCCACTAGATAGTGGCAAAACCATGTTTTCTAAGCCCACCTGAGGGTGGCAAAATCTGCATTTTAAGCCTACTTGCGGGTAGCAAACCATCTTTCAAAAACAAGCATGAAATGTTTTGTTCCAATGCAGGCGATCCAGTCTATACTTGTATGCTGTGCGCATCACATAGTAAATCTAGGCTAATAACCGGAATAAGAGCACACAATGTTTTCAAAACTAGATATCATGGTTAGTAGAGGCCGATCTTTGATCGGGCGAGCGGAGGTGCTCACGAAGTGACCTTCCCCAATCGTACCCAAGTTCTCGAACCGAGGCAACTTTGGTGATGACGGACACGTGGCCTTAGGCAAACGAGTCAGGGTTTCCTAAATTTCTCAAAAATAAAATATTTAGGTGGCGACTCTGTATCTGGCAAAGCAGTCCATGTTTGGCACTTCTTTCAAAAAATCTATTTTCTCAAAACGATTTGCCGGATTTGGACTCTTTGGTTCAGATTATGAACCGTAACACAAATCGAGTCCGAGCTGTAGCGAGGTCCCCCCGCGGGCTTGTTACAGTTTCTGGCGACTCTGCTGGGGATTTAGAGAACTTGACTCGAACTCATGATATCTGGTTTTGACTACACATATGTGTTTCTTTGCATTGCATTTGCATTGGTGCGCCTAGGACACCGTATTTGCCATCTACTATTCCTGAACGGTTTGCCGGAGGCTTGTCTTGTCAAGGCATGACCATAAGGCTGACCGGTTGTGGGCTCTGCCAGTATGGGAACACAAACCCCGGTTTTACCGGGGCACCCTTTTTGACCATTCGACCTAGTGCATATCGAAATCCGTAGTGACCATTCCAAACTAGGACAGGTTGCTTACCCGATATAGGTTGTTTGAAACCGCTGCGTGCGTAGTGAAACCCTAGCTCCTGACAAAATAGGACAGGGAAATCCTACCCCAACATAGGGGTGTTTTGGCTCTCACTTGCTTGTTATGTGCTTTTAGAGTGCGTCTCTGCAGGAATGCATCTATCAGTTTGCAGGTTTGGGCATCAGGCCTGCGGGCACCAGTTCAATATTTTGGGGTTCAGTTTTACCCGAGGGTATCAGATTTGAGGCAGAATTTTGGAGGGCAGAATTCAGTAGAGGGCACAGTCATCCTGCTATGCTCGTATCTGTTTTGGTGAAGTTGAGCTGAGGTGCTATCTGTTTTCTCTTTTGCTAGGTAGTCCTGGAACCATAGCTTCAGAAGGCTCCGATATCCCCCGAGGTTCATCGAACTTGTGCTGATAGACTTTGTCAGGTCAGAGATTCAGTTCAAGGGCCATCAGTGTTCCTTTGCCAGAGGCAGGGTAAAAGGGCCAGTCAAGCACAGATCACCAGTTACCAGATCAGTAGCCCTTATCCACCCCGCCAGTGAACAGTCAGGCTGAGGTCTCAGTTTCTACTGCAGGGATAGATACCAGTCAATTAGATGGATCAGCAGAACACGTCAGGGATGGAGACAATGATGCGTCAGATGCAAGAAAGTATGAAACTCATGCAGCAAGACGCTGTCCGCCAAGCGGAATTTTCCAAGCAGCAGGCTGCAATCATGGCTCAGCAAGCTGAGCTCATCACCAGGCTACAACAGCAAAGCGGCGCGTCTGCTTCCCAACAAGTTCCTCCTCCAGTAGGAGCTCCCGCACCCGGGGAAACGACGAATGTTCAGAATACCCAAGAGGGTACAGACATTCCTACAGGGGCAGCTCCGCCCCCGATCTTACCCCAGCTGTCCAAAACACCTACCAATCTACTGGACTCACCCTTCGAGACTGAGGTCGACCCTACAGTGTTGAAATTGAGCAAGCTTGAGAAGTTGTTCAAGAAATCCCAGGGGGTAAAATCCATCCCGGACATTGAGGACGGGTACACCGACGCAGTTGTGACACTGCCGGACAGGTTCAAGATGCCTCACATCGACCATTTTGACGGGTCAGGAGATCCCATGGTCCACTTGAGTTTGTTTTCAGATGTTCTGGGCCCGATGGGCTTAACAAGATTACAGAAGCTCTCTGTAGACACCCCATTTTTGACCGACCTTAAGACTCAGACGTCACCGATTGAGCGCTTGGTGATATTGCATATCGTGCTCGTTCAGAAGTTTCAGAGTCTCGGCTGCGAGCCTTGCCTCCGGACTTCCGGACTCTTTCGTGCCTTGCCTCGGTTTGCAAACCAGGCTCTGTTTTCTCCATTTTCTCTTCCCGAAGGGAGGGAGAGGTCTCGTAGACCATCTCTCAGTAGCCGTAGGCTACGTTTCGTGGTCGTAGGCCATTTTCCCCGTTTGAAGCCCGGTTTTCGGTTTTTCGGAGCCGTCGGCCATGTGCCTTGGTTCGGGACCGCTTAACCACCTCCGTTTGCTCCGGTTTTTGGTACGTACCTTATTTACTCCCTTTTGAGGGACACTGTGGTCCGAGAGACCAACTTCGTGGTCGAACACCACTTCCGGTGCCTAACAGTCAGTTTTCGGGGCCCCGGGCTGCGCGTTTCGGCCCCCGAACCTTCATTTTGCATCGGTTTAAGTTCATTTTTGACAGGGACCTTATTTTCATCACCAAGAAGGTCGTAGAAGGGTGGGAGGCCAGTAATTATTTCAGCAACCAGTTATATTCCTTCATCGCCCTCCGTCGCCCCTTTTTTCTCACTCGGAAGCCAATGTTGACCACCCTTGGGCCACTTTCTTGCACCCTAAACCCCATATTTGTGATGTACACATCTGGGAGGCCACCAATATTTGGTGGCCGGCCAGTAATTACTTTTGAACCTTTTGAACCCCTTTGAAAAGTGGGTTGTTCTCTCTCCTGGTTCACTGTTTCCAATTTTTGACCACAAGGCTGTGTTGAGAACACATGGGAGGCCACCAATCTGTGGTGGCTGGCCACTAATTACACTTGCCTTTTTGACCCTTGGCCGGCCGGCCATGGGGAAGGCCGGCCGGCCACCTTCAAGCCCAATAACCAGCCGGCCTTGCTCCTTGCTATAGGTACATTTCAAATATGCATCTCTTTTCCCCCCAGATTTTGTATCCGGGGGGCCTTTTTTTTGGGGTGAAACTTGAATTCATTTCCCCCCGATTTCTCCCCCTCTCTTTCCTATAAAACCAGCCTCCTAGCTCTGGTTTAAGGGTTAGAAAAAAATTCCCTTGGAGCCTTGTATTGCATTTCCCTCTCTCCCTCACTTCAACCCTCCAAAACATTCAAGTCCTACACCCTTTCTACACCACCACCTAGCACCACACCACCACCTCCATTCCAGACACTTGGAGCAGCTTTCTAGAGCTTAGGAAGCACCATTTCTTGGTCCAAAGGCTGTCAAAGACTTGGTCTACAAGGGTAACTTCCATTTCCCCTCTTTTGTGCTTCATTTTGCTCAATATCTTAGCTCTTTGTGCTTGCATATTTGAGCTCAGACCCTAACTGAAAATAGCATTTTTTTGAGCTCTATTTCATGTTTAATTAAGGGCCTCTCACTGTTTGAGGCTTCCTTTTTGCACTTGCTTCATTACCTCCCTTGTATGCCATTTTCTTGCATATTATTTTTGGCCTATGTATGAACTGTTTTGAAGCATGTTGTAAACTGTAAAGAGGTTTATTTTGAGCCCTTCTTCAACATTGTTGAAGGGCTCATCACTGTTTGAAGCTTCCATATGTCACTTTCCTTTATATCCTTCTTTTGGCCCCATTTTTCCATGATTTGTTAGCCTCTTGTGCTTCTGTTTTTGGACTCTGGTCTGAACTATAAATGGCCTTATTTTGACCTCCTCTTCATATTTCATTAAGGGTCTTTTTCTGTTTGAAGCATCCTTTTTATACTTTGTGTTATAGCCCTCTTTTTGGCCTTATCTTGCATAGTATTTTGAGCATACTTGTACACTGTTTTGGGTTTGATCATCAACTGTAAAAGGTCATATTTTAGGTCCCTCTTCAACTTTGTTGAAGGACCTTCATCTGTTTGGGCCTCCTTTAGGCCAGCATGCATCACCTACTTCTTTGTCCTCCTTTAGGCCCACTTTTTGCATGAGAGTTTTTCCATACTTGTGTCTGTTTTTGTGGCTTGTGGTAAACTGTAAAACATCATATTTTGGGCCCCTCTTCAACATTGTAGAAGGGCCCTTCTTTGTTTAGGGTCAGCAGCTGCCACTTGCTTCATTATCTTGCTTTCGGGGCCGTTTTTGCATGCTAGTTTAGCCCCATTTGCGTTCGTTGTTTGGCCTTGCTTAGAACTGTAAATATGCTTATTTTTGGGCTGTCTTGATTCTGTCTTCACATTCCATGTTCAAATAATGCATGTATTGCATAGTCATAGGTCATTCCGTATGCCTAATTCCATGTTTCGGGACCTATTCCATGCATCAGGTGTCATTTTGCCACCTTTCGGGGCTGTTTTGCATCATTTTTGCCTCTGAAATTTGCATACTAGCATGCCATATTTCATGCTTTTCCATATCATGTTAGAGTGGCATTTCGTGCCTTAGGGTCGGTCCTCGGTTTGCGTGCACGTGTGCACGCATTTCGAGTGTCTCATTTTCATCTAATGGCCTCTTATGTGAGTGTGGCTGAGGTCCACTCATGTTGGTGTAAGTCCATTATGCATTGTGTATGCCATTTCATTTCATAGCATTGTGTATGCTAGGCTGTATGTTAGCTCATTGCGTATGCCATGTTACCTCGTGCATCGTGTATGCCATTTCATAGCATCTTGCATGTTAGGTTGTATCTTAGCTGCATTTCATGCATGTCATGCATACTGCATTGTGTTCGGGATAGGAGTTACCCCGAGCACGGGAAACGAGGTACGTTTCGTACTCCGAGTGACGGAACGTGTCTCAATTTCCCAGTCACCGACACTCCGGATCATCCATGATGGAGTTAGGTCTTGTTGTGTTCATATGTGCATTCATTTCATATTGAGTTGTCCAATTCGACTCCTCGGCCATCATGCATCGAGATGCGTGATTGGTGGCACAAGGATCGAGGTATGCATACATATGTGAAAATACATTGCCATGCCCCTTTCTTGCTCTCTGTTGCAGCAAATCAAGAATCAACAGCCTTCCGGAGCTTGGTACGCATTCCAAAAACAATTGCAAACAGAGGCTAATTGGGGCATCGCAGTAGATTTCTGCACAAGGCAACCCGGACATGCATCATTCATCATCTGGAGAAGAGTCAAGGCAGTCCCTGGCTTGCATGCCAATTTAAAGTTTTTCTAGTTAATTTTGTTAATTAATTAGGAATTTGTACATATTTTGGACTGTATTATTTATTTGGACTGTACTATTCGGGACTGTATATTATTTATTCGGACCCTCTGTGCGAGGGCATAATTGTAATAAGTGTGCGTGTGTGTGATGTATGTCTTCCAACCCCACGTCTTTCTTCCCTTTTATTTACCCGCTTATGATGGTTAGAATTAGGGCATGTTTCAATTAGCATACAGTATGATAGCATGTTTGCATTCATTCATCTGTTTTGCATACACCGGGCTTGGCGCATCATACTAACTGCATTTGTATTTCAATTCCAAATTGAATACTTGATAGCTGTTGCATCTCATATGCCATGTTTAGAATAGCCGAGCCTGCTATAGTTGCATTTTTGCATGTGTTGCATTAGGCATCTCTATATAGTTAGGATCATGCATGATTTCTAATGAGCTTCTGTTTTGGCTTGGAGTACTCGGTGAGTTTTATGCTTTAGCATCCTTGCATGCGTGTGAGTGACTGCCATGAATAGCATGCTTACCATGAGGCTATGTGCTTATGTGATATAACTGCTTGAATGCCTGTGGGTGAAGGTTGGGTTATTTGGATTGGAACAATTCATCGACTGTGAGTTTTAAGCCCACTAGATAGTGGTAAAACCATGTTTTCTAAGCCCACCTGAGGGTGGCAAAATCTGCATTTTAAGCCTACCTACGGGTAGCAAACCATCTTTCAAAAGCAAACATGAAATGTTTTGTTCCAATTCAGGCGACCCGGTCTATACTTGTATGCCGTGCGCATCACATAGTAAATCTAGGCTAATAACCGGAATAAGAACGCATAATGTTTTCAAAACTAGATATCATGGTTAGTAGAGGCCGATCTTTGATCGGGCGAGCGGGGGTGCTCACGAAGTGACCTTCCCCAATCGTACCCAAGTTCCCGAGCCGAGGCAACTTTGGTGATGACGGACACGTGGCCTTAGGCAACGAGTCAGGGTTTCCTAAATTTCCCAAAAAAATAAAATATTTAGGTGGCGACTCTGTATCTGGCAAAGCAGTCCATATTTGGCACTTCTTTCAAAAATTTGTTTTCTCAAAACGATTTGCCGGATTTGGACTCTTTAGTTCAGATTAAGAACCGTGACAACAAATCGAGTCCGAGCTGTAGCGAGGTCCCCCGCGGGCTTGTTACACTCTCCCTTTTTGGCAGGACCCTGTCGGGTGTTGCGGCCATCTGGTACGCCAAATTGGAGGATTCAGTGAAACGAAGCTGGGAGGAGATGGTCGAGGCCTTCGTCGCACAATATTCATACAATACCCAAATCGAGATTACGACCCGTGATCTTGAGACGACGAGGCAGGAGCCTAAGGAGAGCTTCTCAGAATTCATGGCCCGCTGGAGGGCCAAGGCCTCAATGATGACCATTAGGCCAACGGATAAGGATCAGATACGGATGGTTGTGCGCAACCTCCAGCCCAAACTAATGCAGAAAATGATCGTGCTCCCCTTCCCTACCTTTTCAGATTTGCATGAGATGGGAGTACAGATCGAGGACGTTATGAAGCAGGGCCTCATTGACCAGGAGAAGGAGCAGCCCAGGAGGGCGTTTACCCGTAGTTCGAATGCGACCACCAGCAGTGACGCAGCTGCAAGATCTTTCGAAGTGGGCATGGTCGCCACCACCACACCAAGAGCAGCCACCCCCTTTGTTGGTGCATCCACTTCAAACCCCCGAACTTCAAACTATCTACCCCGAGGCAAGAGGGTTTTCACCCCACTCTATATGTCTTTATCTAAAGCCCTGGGGGTACTACTTAGGAAAGGACATCTGAAACCGTAAGAGCAACGGCCTCTACCCGATCCTCTCCCTCCAAAGCATGACCCGACTAAGTACTGTGCTTTTCATCAACAAACCGGTCATGACACCGACAGTTGCGTCCATCTTCGCCACGAGATACAAAATTTGATTGACAATGGGGTCATCCCCGCACCAGGTCCTGCAAAGTCTATCGGCACTTGATCAGTGAACTTGTGGGGGATAATGTGATGTGATCAAGGGATAAACCACCTGCGGGCGGCGTTCAGTTTATTTCAGATATGGTGTATGGCACGCACTGTTTTGAGCATTTGTGAATGCTGGTTTTTATACATTCTGACTTAGGTGTTGGGTCAGTCTTATTGTTTTGTTTTTGAGCCTGTCTTTTTGTTTTGAGTCAGTCTCTTTTGTTTTGGGTCTGTCTTGCTGTATCGAGTCAGTCCTGTTGTATAGGAGTTGGGTGATTCCGGGGGGGTGTTACCTCGGGCGTCACCATTTTGTTTTTGTGTTTGTCTTTTCGTTTTGTTTTGAGTCTATTTCTGCCTTGGAGACAGTAACGCCAACAAATTTGAATGAACAGCAGTGGTTTTTCATGCTTTTGTGTTTGCTTCTGCCGTGTGCCAGTTGTACCAAAAATTCCAAATGAGATGGCAGTATCTGACTAGAAGCTGTGTCTTTTCTGTGCCTTGAATTCATTGCATCGACCTAAGTTTTCCAAAAGCTTTTTGAACACTGCGGTGAAAACGAAGAGGAAGGAATTCCTCGGGTTTTGCAAAATTTTGATCAATTGAGAGAAAGAGAGGCGTGCTAAGCCCTTAATGAATGAAATCATGCTTGTTAGTGTGAGTACTGGGAAGGATCCTGGCTTGATCCAGATTGGTTCTACACTGTCTTCAGCGCGAGCGATTTGTCGCTTTCTTAAAAACTTTCAAAAAAAAATGTTTTGCGCGGTCCTGTGAAGACCTGTGTAGAATCGCTCTTGAGATTTTACAGCTTAGGATCGCTCTCAGCCTCGAGACTCGACCCGTCACTTTCAAACCTTGAATTGGGATTCAGAATGTTCAACGGTCAACTACAATGTGAGGCCTGTGTGGCCAGATTTGAAGCAGCCCTCGGACAAGAGGCCAGGAAAGTCGGATCAAGAACATCAGAAGATCAGAAGAAGCTTGCAAAGCTAGAACAGAAGTACCCTTCGAACTAGGGGCAAAGATGTCAGATGTGCTCGAAGAGCCGAAGATGAGTCCTCTTGCAAATCAACAGCCACTCTCCTGGATACGGATGGCCTCAAAACCTTACAACCATTTGGCATGGACCAAGCTACACTTTTACCCTTTGAGAAGCTCGCTAGGCCGAAAACCCGGAAGGGCGACCCAGGCAAAAGTTAGAGCAAGAAAAATATATACAAAAAGCAAAAAAGAAAAAAGAAGACAAGAGAAGAATGAAAAAAAAAGAAGAAATGAAGAAAAAGAAAAAAGGAAAAAATAAGAAAAGAAATGAAAATGAAAAGAAAAGAAAAACAAAGCTCGCAAGGTCGAAAACCCGCGACGGGCGCCTTGGCAAAAGTTAGAGCCTAAAAAGGAGAGGTTAATACCCGAGTGTACCTTAACCCCGAACTACGTAAGGCTTGATTCCCATCTTTGGGATACGTAGGCAACTTCATCCTGAAGTCCAGCCGTAAAACAATTCAAATTCAATTGTGTCCATGCGATGGTTCTGGTCATCTTTGTCTTCTCTGTATCTGAGGATTTGGTTGTGTTCGTCACTCTGAGGACTGCCTACAATGCGCCGCGGTGCCATCCAAACAAGGGGCAACTTTCCGTTGCCATTCAATGCGCCGCGGTGCCATTCAAACAAGGGACAACTTTCCGTTGCCATGCAGCTCTCTTCAAGCACGGGGCAGTTTTCCTTTGGATCCGAGGTTGTGCATCTCAGGAGTAGGTTTCATGCTCGTTGAGTAAGTGGCCGTTTGCAAAAATAGTTTTTGAAAATTTTTACTGAGGTTGACTAATTCTCTCGAAAATTGTTCCATCTTTTCCAAAAACTGGACCGTTTCTTGGACCCAAAAAAGGAAAATTTTCAGTGCTCATAGCCTGACTTGCATGATTTCAAATCAAAAATTAAACAAGCATGTTAATCAAACTCTTATGCTGATCAAAATTGTTTTAGTAGAAAATCAAAACAAAAAAATGGTCAAAATGATGAGCTAGGGGCATAGTTGAGTCAGGCTTCCTGTCTTTTCCCTGTTGTCAATGCATTTGCCAGAAGGGCATCATACCCGCCGGAAAAGGGCACCACTGAAGCTAACCACAAAAGAGCCGAAAAGCTCTCACACCCTCCGAGCAACGAGGTATCAAGCCAAGTGCGAAGCACGAACTGGAATGGATCAAGATATTCCACTCCCTCATCTTGACAGATCTGATCACGTCCAAACTCCCCAGCAGAGCATCGTCAACCGATGTCAGCTGCAGATTTGCTACGCACCCAGTTGTAGCACAGCCCCTCTGTGGGAGAAACTCACTAGCTGCGTGCAAAAGAAGAAGAATCTAGCGGAATGCTAGGGGCAAGAGCCCACAACTTTCTGTTTATCCATCAACCACCCAGGGGAGGGATTTAAAATGAGAGATTGAAGAATAGAGAGATGTGCGCTGAGAGAAAAAGTGAGAAAAGGGCTATTTCAAAAAAACAGAGCCTGAGGGCCGAGTGATGTGAGAATCACAAATAAGAAAGGGTGGGAAACACTACCCGGTGAAACAGGCTCCCTGTGCACGTCTGAGTGTCGTGTCTTTTTGTTTTATCTCGATTCTTGTTTTGAGTCGTTTCGAGTGTTACTCGATGTGTCTAGGTTGTGTGCCTTTTATTTCCTTGTTGAGTCGTTTTGCTGTGTTCAGTCGTAGGCCCAATACCTGGTCGAAAACTCATCTCTCAATTTCAAAAATAAAATCGTTTTGTGCTCAAAGTGCTGTGCCATTCTTCACGTTTGTGCAAACAAGTTTCGTTCTTTCATAAAATCGCACGGTTCAACCCAGGTCATGTGAGAACAGTAAAACCAGGACCTATCTGAAGCTACATGGGTTCCGGACTGCAAAGCAAAAGAAAAGAGGGAAAATGGAAGCATCTGAGTGTGCTTCAACTTCAGAAAATTCCGTGATTGTATTCCGGATATACCTTTTCAGGCCTCGCCATTTCTCTGGAGTATGAGTGCATCTCGACCCCAAGCTTAAGCCTGCTTCAAGTCAGAACAGCGATTAAAGCAACTGCAGATGTTATCTCTCGCCAATATAGACAGGGTGTCCCCTTTTGAGCTCAGCGTGTTGCCAAGTCCTCTGAGAGGTAAATCGGAGGCACCAGAGTACATGTTTGATGCCCCTCTATTGCATAGAATATGCACTTTCATATACACTTCTGTTACATGCGTGCCGCGCATCGTTATGATTCATGCATAGAATATGCTTTGCTTTCAATGTTGCATAGAATATGCTTGTCTTATGCACAGAACATGCTTTCAATATTGCATAGAATATGCTTTCCATATTGCATAGAAAATGCACCCACTTCCACTTGCATTGTGACGCACGTTCTATCTAGCATTGTTATGCTCTTTACTTGCATTGTTATGCACCTTGTCACTTGCAATTGTCTTTCTTTCTCCTCGCGCGTGCGACGGGTTAGACCTTCTCTGGTTTAGAGCATTTGGAATACGTTCCAATGCTTATACCTTTCTGAAACACCGGATACGTCCCTATGTTTCTCCCTCTTCGGTTAAAAGCGTTCGGAATACGTTCCAATACTCACACCATTCCGAAACACGGGATACGTCCCTAGGTTTCTCTCCTCTTTGGTTAAAAGCGTTCGGAATACGTTCCAATGCTCACACCATTCCGAAACACCGGGATACGTCCCTATGTTTCTCCCTCTTCGGTTAAAAGCGTTCGGAATACGTTCCAATGCTCACACCATTCCGAAACACCGGGATACGTCCTATGTTTCTCCCTCTTCGGTTAAAAGCGTTCGGAATACGTTCCAATGCTCACACCATTCCGAAACGCCGGGATACGTCCCTATGTTTCTCCCTCTTCGGTTAAAAGCGTTCGAATACGTTCCAATGCTCACACCATTCTGAAACGCCGGATACGTCCCTATGTTTCTCCCTCTTCGGTTAAAAGCGTTCGGAATACGTTCCAATGCTCACACCATTCTGAAACGCCGGGATACGTCCCTATGTTTCTCCCTCTTCGGTTAAAAGCGTTCGGAATACGTTCCAATGCTCACACCATTCGGAAACGCCGGGATACGTCCCTATGTTTCTCCATCTTCGGTTAAAAGCGTTCGGAATACATTCCAATGCTCACACCATTCCGAAACGCCGGGATACGTCCCTATGTTTCTCCATCTTCGGTTAAAAGCGTTCGGAAGACGTTCCAATGCTCACACCATTCCGAAACACCGGGATACGTCCCTAGGTTTCTCCCTCTTTGGTTAAAAGCGTTCGGAACACGTTCCAATGCTCACACCATTCCGAAACACCGGGATACGTCCCTAGGTTTCTCTCCTCTTTGGTTAAAAGCGTTTGGAATACGTTCCAATGCTCACACCATTCCGAAACGCCGGGATACGTCCCTAGGTTTCTCCCTCTTTGGTTAAAAGCGTTCGGAATACGTTCCAATGCTCACACCATTCTGAAACGCCGGGATACGTCCCTATGTTTCTCCCTCTTCGGTTAAAAGTGTTCGGAATACGTTCCAATGCTCACACCATTCTGAAACACTGGGATAAGTCCCTATGTTTCTCTCTTTGTCTCCTTCCTCACACGATTTCAGCGTGTCTGGAATTTATCTTAGGTCGCGTGGAACGCACTCTTGATTAATTTTCTTTGTTCTTCCTCCACTCACGAGTCCATCGTGGTTGGAGTATGTCACCATTTTGCATCTATTGTACTCTCTGTTGCATCGCATCTATTATCTATTGCATCACATCTATACATCCATGCATCATGTCTGTTTTATTGCCGGTCTAGGAGACCTTAAATCCTCTAAAGGTGGCAATTCCTTTGGTGTTTGTCGTGCCCGAACGACTTCCGGTGGTCTGGTATAGCCACCTGCCTGTGTTAGCGGTGAGTTCCTAGGAGACCAACTGAGACAGTGGAAACTAGAGTTCGAATGGCTCATGCCTAGAACGCAAAGGTTCGGGATTTTCGAGACTAAAGTCTGGTTTAAATACCCAAGGGTATATCCTCAGCTTGAAATCTGTATGGCAGCCCCATAGATTGAGATAGCATCTGTATGCGTCTCAATTCTGGATACTGATCCAACCTAGTCTGTCACCCTATTGGAGAATAGGGAAAGCTGCAACCATAGTCTGGGAGAAAAAGTAGCACCTGTGGTTCGACCAAGAAGAAGCGAGAGATCCCCAGCACCATGAGGCACGATATTGTATGTACGGTTCATTTGAGGGTGGTGTGACCAGACGAACCGCGCATATTGTATCTTCTCCGTGTGAGACGTGGCGAGAATTGAATAAATTCTCCGCATTCTTAACTGCATGAAATGTAGTTGTTGCTTTGCATTCTTGCTTAAAACTGTTGCATCTATTGTGAATATGTGCTTCATTACAGCTTGCTGCATTTGCATGATCATTGAGTCACCTTCGGCGTCTTGCATTGCCAGTTGCATTTTGCCCCCCCTACCTGCGGGCACGCCTGCGGGCACATCTCTGTTTATCTCACCTGTTTGTCTGAGTCTTCGGCCTTGTCAAAAATGGGTCGTCTCTGGGCTTTGACATTCACTCCCGTCATTCTTATGACTTTCGAGTTCTGTCAAAGAGGGGCAACTGTAGACACCCCATTTTTGACCGACCTTAAGACTCAGACGTCACCGATTGAGCGCTTGGTGATGTTGCATGTTGTGCTCGTTCTGAGGTTGCGGAGTCCTAGCTGCGAGCCTTGCCTCCGGACTTCTGGACTCTTTTGTGCTTTGCCTCGGTTTGCGAACCAGGCTCCGCTTTCTCTGTTTTCTCTTCCCGAAGGGAGGGAGAGGTCTCGTAGATCATCTCTCAGTGGCCGTAGGCTACGTTTCGTGGTCGTAGGCCATTTTTCCCGTTTGGAGCCCGGTTTTTCAGTTTTTCGGAGCCGACGGCCGTGTGCCTCGGTTCGGGACCGCTTAACCACCTCCGTTTGCTCCAGTTTTTGGCACATACCTTATTTCCTCCCTTTTGAGGGACACTGTGGTCCGAGAGACCGACTTCGTGGTCGAACACCACTCCGGTGCCTAACAGTCATTTTCGGGGCCCCGGGCTGCGCGTTTTGGCCCCCGAGCCTTGCTTGCAAGCATTTGGGCTCCGACCCAAACTGTAAATAATCATATTTTGAGCTCCTTTTCATGTTTGATTAAGGCCTTTTGCTGTTTGAGGTCTCTACTATCACTTGCCTCTTTAACTCTCTTTTAGGCCTATTTTTGCATGGTATTTTAGGCTTACTTGTGAGCTGTTTTGGACTTGGTCATAAACTACAAAATGTCTTGTTTTGAGCCTCTCTTCAACTTTTTTGAAGGGATCTCTTCGGTTTGAGGCCAGCAGCTACCAGTTGCCTCTTTATCTCACTTTTTGGCCTTTTTGGGGGCAAATTTGAATTTCAATTTCCCCCCCTTTTCCCCCTCTTTTCCCTTCTTTTGCCTATATAACCAGAGCACCAGCTGGCATTAAGGAGGGTTACAAAAAATTGGTTTAGGCTCTTGCATTACACCTCTCTTCCTCCCTACTTCCAACACCAAAACCCTTCAATCTCACACCCTTTCTACACCACCACCTAGCACCATACTTCCAACCTCCATTCCCGCCACTTGGAGCTGTCTTCAGAGGTTAAAAGCTTCCAAACTTGGTCCAAAGGTTGCTAAAGTCTTGGTCTACAAGGGTAAGTCCCTTCCTCCTCTTTTCTTGCATTTTTTTGATCTATATCTCACCTCTTTGTACTTGCATATTTGGGCTCCGACCCTAACTAGAAGTAGGCTTATTTTGAGCTATTTTGCATGTTTGTTTGAGGGCCTCTCACTGTTTGAGGCCTCCTTGTTGCACTTGCTTCATTACCTCCCTTGTATGCCATTTTCTTGCATATTGTTTTTGGCCTATATGTAAACTGTTTTGAGGCATGTTGTAAACTGTAAAGTAGCTTATTTTGAGCCCTTCTTCAACATTATTGAAGGGCTCGTCACTTTTGGGCCTCCTTTTGTCACTTGCCTTTATGTCCCTTTTGGCCCCATTTTTGCATGATTTGTTAGCCTCTTGTGCTTCTGTTTTTGGACTCTGGTCCGAACATAAATGGCCTCATTTTGACCCCCTCTTCATGTTTCATTAAGGGTCTTTTACTGTTTGAAGCATCCTTTTTATATTGTGTTATAGCTCTCTTTTTGGCCTTATCTTGCATAGTATTTTGAGCATGCTTGTGCACTGTTTCTGGTTTGATCAAAATTGTAAAAGGTCATATTTTAGGTCCCTCTTCAACTTTGTTGAAGACCTTCATCTTTTGGGGCCATCATGCATCACTTACTTCTTTGTCCTCCTTTAGGCCCACTTTTTGCATGAGAGTTTTACCATACTTGTGTCTGTTTTTGTGGCTTGTGGTAAACTGTAAAGTACCATATTTTGGGCCCCTCTTCGACATTGTAGAAGGGCCCTTCTCTGTTTAGTCAGCAGCTGTCACTTGCTTCATTATCTTCTTTCGGGGCCATTTTTGCATGCTAGTTTAGCCCCATTTGCACTCGCTGTTTGGCCTTGCTTAGAACTGAAAATATGCTTATTTTTGGGCTGTCTTGATTCTGTCTTCACACTTCATGTTCGAATAATGCATGCATTGCATAGTCATAGGTCATTCCGTATGCCTAATTTCATGTTTCGGGATTCATTTCATGCATCGGGTGACATTTTGCCATCTTTCGGGGCCGTTTCGCATCACTTATTGCCTCTGAAATTTGCATGCTAATATGCCATATTCCATGTTTCGCCATGTCTTGTTAGAGTGGCATTTCGTGCCTTAGGGTCGGTCCTCGGTTTGCGTGCACGTGTGCACACATTTCGAGTGTCTCATTTTCATCTGATGGCCTCCTATGTGAGTGTGACTGAGGTCCACTCATGTTGGTGTAAGTCCATTATGCATTTGTATGCCATTTCATTCATAGCATTGTGTATGCTAGGCTGTATGTTAGCGCATTGCGTATGCCACGTTACCTCGTGCATCGTGTATGCCATTTCATAGCATGTTGCATGTTAGGTTGTATCTTAGCTGCATTTCATGCATGTCATGCATACTGCATTGTGTTCGGGATAGGAGTTAGCCCGAGCACGGGAAACGAGGTACGTTTCGTACTCCGAGTGACGGAACGTGTCTCAATTTCCCAGTCACCGACACTCCAGATCATCCATGATGAGTTAGGTCTTGTTGTTCATATGTGCATTCATTTCATATTGAGTTGTGCAATTCGACTCCTCGGCCATCATGCATCGAGATGCGTGATTGGTGGCACGAGGATCGAGGTATGCATACATATGTGAAAATACATTGTCATGCCCCTTTCTTGCTCTCTGTTGCAGCAAATCAAGAATCAGCAGCCTTCCGGAGCTTGGCACACATTCCAAAAACGATTGCAAACAGAGGCTAATTGGGACATCGCAGTGGATTTCTGCACAAGGCAACCCGGACATGCATCATTCATCATCTGGAGAAGAGTCAAGACAGTCCCTGGCTTGCATGCCAGTTTATTATTTTTCTTAGTTAATTTGTAAATTAATTAGGGATTTGTACATATTTGGACTGTATTATTTGGACTGTACTATTTATTCGGACCCTCTGTGCGAGGGAATAATTGTAATAAGTGTGCGTGAGTGTGATGTATGTCTTCCAACCCCACGTCTTTCTTCCCTTTTATTTACCCGCTTATGATGGTTAGAATTAGGGCATGTTTCAATTAGCATACAGTATGATAGCATATTTGCATTCATTCATCTGTTTTGCATACACCGGGCTTGGCGCATCATACTAACTGCATTTGTATTTCAATTCCAAATTGAATACTTGATAGCTGTTGCATCTCATATGCCATGTTTAGAATGGCCGAGCCTGCTATAGTTGTATTTTTGCATGTGTTGCATTAGGCATCTCTGTATAGTTAGGATCATGCATGATTTCTAATGAGCTTCTGTTTTGGCTTGGAGTACTCGGTAAGTTTTATGCTTTAGCATCCTTGCATGTGTGTGAGTGACTGCCATGATAGCATGCTTACCATGAGGCTATTTGCTTATGTGATATAACTGCCTGAATGCCTGTGGGTGAAGGTTGGGTTATTTGGATTGGAACAATTCATCGACTGTGAGTTTTAAGCCCACTAGATAGTGGCAAAACCATGTTTTCTAAGCCCACCTGAGGGTGGCAAAATCTGCATTTTAAGCCTACTTGCGGGTAGCAAACCATCTTTCAAAAACAAGCATGAAATGTTTTTTTCCAATGCAGGCGATCCAGTCTATACTTGTATGCTGTGCGCATCACATAGTAAATCTAGGCTAATAACCGGAATAAGAGCACACAATGTTTTCAAAACTAGATATCATGGTTAGTAGAGGCCGATCTTTGATCGGGCGAGCGGGGGTGCTCACGAAGTGACCTTCCCTAATCGTACCCAAGTTCCCGAGCCGAGGCAACTTTGGTGATGACGGACACGTGGCCTTAGGCAACGAGTCAGGGTTTCCTAAATTTCCCAAAAATAAAATATTTAGGTGGCGACTCTGTATCTGGCAAAGCAGTCCATGTTTGGCACTTCTTTCAAAAAATCTGTTTTCTCAAAACGATTTGCCGGATTTGGACTCTTTGGTTCAGATTATGAACCGTAACACAAATCGAGTCCGAGCTGTAGCGAGGTCCCCCCGGGCTTGTCTACACACGTATTCAAAGAATTATTGAAATAACAATGCAGTTTGAATGATGCGCCGAGCCTCGGTACATGCAAGACAAATGAATGAATGCAAGCATAAGGTATGCTAATTGAAACATGTCCCTAATCTAACCATCAAAAGCGATTAAATAAAAGGGAGAAAGATGCGGGGTTGGAAGACATACACATTATTACATTTTGCTCTTACGAAGGAGAGTCCAAATGAATAAAGCAAAACTCACTAGCAACTAATTAAGGCTAAGCTAATTAGACTAATTATTACAAACCAAATGAATATATAGCTAAATTAAGTAACTAATTATTACAACACTTTTCACTAACTAGTAAGCTAACTAATTAAATTACAACACAAATGTAAACAACCTAAGCAATTAAGATATTTAACTACGCTGCCAACACTTCGCCTCGGGAAGTAGAAGATGCAAATGCTCGATTTTCTCCCGAAAAGACCTCCGTTTTCCTCTTGAAAGCCTCTGTTTCCAGAGTTGAACATTTCAAAAACCTTTCTGCTCCACCTTACCAACATTCTGCTAAGGTTTACATCAGTGGCCAGCCGGCCATGGATGAATGCTACCAGCCATTTGCCGGCCAAAAAGGTGGTCTGGCGGCCATCTATGGTGCACTGCCGGCTATGGATGGTGGCCTACCGACCACTGATGCACCAGATCACTATGCTGCAACAGAGTACAAACAGAACAAAAAAAGGGTTTTTCCAAGGATTGTCTGCACAATTCACACCTCCTTTTCATGGACAAATCCAAGGAGTTGTGAACTTAAACCACAAACCACTAATCTAAGCAATTTCATTGCATGATGGCTTGTGCTTCAAGGTGTTCAAGCTCAATGAATGTAAAACAAGACATTCAAGAACCATCACCCTATCATGCATGATCAAGGGCAATGGAGACCTAGGAAACTTCAGACAATTCATTACTTTGAGTATGAAATGTCCCAATTTTCCTTGTGTTCAATTAACGTCCGATTGAACACACAACACACAAGTTATTATCTTGCTCAATTTTAGTCCCAAGTTATTAATTACTCATTTTAACCTACCAACCATTCTTTAATCCATTAAGTCCAAAAGGTGAGTTAGAGTCATCTAATGGAAAGAAGGCTCAAAACACAAGTTGCTTTGGGTATGAAAGAAGTCTCATACCGTTGATAATGAACCCCCAAAGGGATTAAACCATTAATTATGAAACCTCAATTCCACACTTAGGCAAACAAATGACTTAAAACCACTTTCAAAGCAAAATCAAAAGTCAAGAAAAGAGGGAGATTGCAGAGGTGATTAGTGCTGAAATGAAGTGCAAAACAACACCAAATCATGCAATCAACTCAAAGAAGAGGTACCTAATGACCTAAAACACCAACCTTGTGAGGACTATTACACTACAACCATGCAAAACAAGACTCAACTGAACCAAACTGCCCAAAACAGAGATAAAGCAGTCTAAAACAATGGAAAAAAACATGCCAGAATATAGCTACAAAAATCTAGAAAAACATGCTAACACATGGAGTTAACTAGGCCAACAAACAAGACACAAGGAGAGGAGGCTAACTCCTCCAATTTTCGACTTCAAAACATGTTTTTTGCCATTGAAAATACTCTGAAATTCAGTGGTTAAAGGCCCAAAAAAAGATAGTTTAAAAATGGGAAACACAAGTGAAGAAGCCTTACAAACAAGGTACAAAGAAGGGTGAACCACCCCCTACCTTAAAATGACTTCTAATCACAAATTTTAGCCCATTTTGACAGAGTTTTTATAGCTTAAGAATGGCTCAAAATAATGGGAAAAGATGGAGAAACAAGTGTACTAAAACAAGTTAAAATACAAGTGTTATACCTCTTGAAGCCACACACCACTTTAGGCACAAATGCAAGCCAAAACCACCTTCAAGAGCTCAATCAAGACCTCAAGGGACCTCAGCTCAAAGGTGATCACTTTTGGTTAAGGGTTGATATGCAAAAGTGTAGTATATCTAGCAATTACGAACAAAATTTCAAGATAGAGAGAGAGAGAGAGAGAGAGAGAGAGAGAGAGAGAGAATTTTTGAGTTTAAAATCTTCCAACCTTAAAACATGAGAGAGGGACTCCCTATATATAGAAAACATAAATTCTATACAAAGAGATCTGACCCTCCACGTGTGGGCAGATGCATGCATCTGTGCAACCAACTGGCACAATTAGCACAAAATATCTGCAGAAAGCACTGGTGGCCGGCCGGCCATCAGTGATGGCTGACAAGGCACATCAATGGCCGGCAGATCAGAAGCTTTGACCGGCAGCCTTCATAGATGGCTGGCAGGCCACCAGAGAATGCAGGAGGGAAAGACCAAGACATGGTCCAAAAAGGAGACAAAATGAATGCAAGGTTTGAAAGGTTCAAACCTGTGGCGTTCCGCTGAGGGCTTCGAGCACTCGGCGAGCAATCAGAATCGTCACCGGATATACCTGTAAGAACATCCAAGTCTTGAAAGGCCGTCAAAAATATGGTGTCTACGGTTGCCCCTCTTTGACAGAACTTGGAGTTATGAAATGACGTGAGTGAATGTCAAAGCCAAAAGACAACCCATTTTGACAAGGCTGTAAGACTTGGACAAACAATCAAGACAAAACAAAATGGTTGCGCCCGCAGGCTTCCTAAGTATACATTTGCAAGGAATCAAACCAGCATAGTTCTGGGGCAAAATGCAAATGACATGTAAGATGCAAGAACATAACTTATGATCATGCAATGAGGCTGCGCAATGAAACATTTAAATGCAAATGCTATACAAAGAAATGCCACAATTAAAAAGAAAAACTAAAACAAAGCACAGTAATCCCAAACACGAAAAGAAAATCATGCGCCACACGCGAGTAACACAAACCCAAGCTACATTTCATGCAGAAAGGATACAAGAAAATTATGTAAGCTTAACTACGCGTCACGTAGGAAAGGCGAAGAACAACATGACTAACGGGCGCATCCGAGGTCTCAACTGAAATCCTAACGTGTCTCACGTGGAAGGAGAAAAAGAATGGTGTGAACACCAGGCGCACCCAAATGTTTTTAACCAATACAAACAATCCACACATCTCACGCGAGAGGAAAAAACGTAGTGTGAACACCGGAACGCACCGAATATTTTTAACCGAAGGGGTGGTGTGAACACCAGGACGCACCCGAATGTTTTTAACCGAAGGCGATGTGAACACTGGAACGCACCCGAATGTTTTTAACCGAAGGGGGTGTGAACATCAGGACGCACCCGAATGTTTTTAACCTAAACAATCCTAACGCGTCTCACGTAAGAGGAGGAAAGGGTGGTGTGAACACCGGGACGCACCTAAATGTTTTTAACCGATGGGTGGTGTGAACACCAGGATGCACCTAAATGTTTTTAACCGAATGGGTGGTGTGAACACCGGGACGCACCTGAATGTTTTTAACCGAAGGGGTAATGTGAACACCGGGACACACCTGAATGTTTTTAACTGAAGGGGTGGGTGTGAACATTGGGATGCACCCGAATGTTTTTAACCAAAGGGTGGTGTGAACACCTGGACGCACCCGAATGTTTTTAACCGAAGGGTGTGTGAACATCGGGACGCACCCGAATGTTTTTAAAACAATCCTAACGCATCTCACGTGAGAGGAGGAAGGGGTGGTGAGATACGATTCGAAGGGCACGAGTGACCAAGCTCCTCTGAATGAACCGTACACACAATATCATGCATGTGAAGGAAAGAGACTTAACAAATGCGACATAGTAGGAATGCATGTACCATGTAATACATACAACTGAGATACAATGTTAATGGCATGTTCTATGTGAGAAACAAAAGCATAAGCATATTTTATGCATGATTGGTAACATGAGCATATTCTATGCATAAAAGCAGATGCACGTTCCATGCAACAACGAATAAGAAATGCGTGTTCTATGCAAGATATCAAAACATGATTTGATGAGAACAAACTCAAAGGCAACTTCCGATTCACCTCTTGGAAGAATTACAACGTGTTTAAAGGATACACCTCGTTCATGTTGGCAAGCGACGAACATCACGCACCGAAAACACAGTTTTGAGCTTCCACAGAGGCATTCTGAACTCAACAGCAAACAATCCCTTCAATTCTTAGAAACTAAGGACACAAAACAGCATCAAGAACCCTAAGAGAGCTGCCGGCCACCTACCGGCCATGAGGGAAGGCCGCCGGCCAGGTGCCGGCCATTGAGAGCAAAATGGACAATTCAGCGCAGGCCTTTAAGTATGAGCCACTAGGGCTCATGTCCTCACTTCCCCTTGTCCGAAAATCATCCTCCTTTCTCTCTAGACACTCATTCTCTCTAGATTTGCGCTTTCTACGCATTTTCCAACACCCTACACAAAGTTGATTCACTAAATCCCCTTTGTTCCCTTCACATTAAACCGATTGAAACTTGATTTCAGTGTTTCCTTCCTCATTTCCACCATTATAAGCTCATTCCCCTCGAGTTTCTCTCGAGTTTTGTGAACTTTTCCCGGCTTCGACTTTTTCCTCCATTTTCTCTCTCCTAGGGTTTGACTTTTTCCAAGTTTACCATTTTTCTCCATTTTTCTCCATTTTTCTTCACTTTTCACCCATCTCGCACCTATTTTCAGATGGCAGACGAGGTTCCTCATGACGGGCTCCTCTAGAGATTCCCCTAGTAGTTCCACCCACACCGATGGTAGAGGGGCCGGCAGTTGATCTTAAGGCTGACTTAGAGGCAGAGTTCGAGCCTAAGGTCGAGCCTGAGTCGCTACCACTAAGGGTACAGCCGTTCGATCCGACGAGGTATCACCCACAGACACACATACT
Organism: Camellia japonica; assembly: GCA_030407325.1. Lineage (NCBI taxonomy): Eukaryota > Viridiplantae > Streptophyta > Magnoliopsida > Ericales > Theaceae > Camellia > Camellia japonica. The sequence continues at coordinate 176,649,806 of JAPPVO010000002.1, read as the reverse complement.
TCCCACTTCCAGAGGCATTAGACGCTTCACCGAGTTCACCCGCGGTGCACCGGAGGACTTTTTGTTGAGGGAGCCAGAGTCTCACTTATCGGCCATTGCCATCGAGGTAAGAACTCTGTTTTCATGTATTTCTGCTTCATGTATTTCTACCTTTAGTTACTTGCAATTCCTACATTGCCTTGTATTCGGATCCACTCATACACTGCCTTTATCTAACCCTGCACTGCTTTCATCTGATGCATTTCACGCATTGTCTTCATCTAATTGCATTGCATACACTACCTTTATCTGATGCATTTCATGCACTGTCTTCATCTGATGCATTGTCTTCATTTGATGCATTTCATGCATTGCCTTTATCTGATTGCATTTCATGCACTGCCTTTATCTGATGCATTTCATGTATTGCCTTTATCTGATTGCATTTCATGCACTGCCTTCATCTGATGCATTATCTTTATTTGCCACAGGACGAGTCTCGCGCCTTCAGAGGCTATGGTGTTACAACTGCTAGAGACTGGTATGACAGCTCCCAACTGGAGTTCGAGATATCATCGACGGGGCAGGCATCGGCCTTTTTTGCTCTGGCTTGACTCGGGTTGTCGCGAGTCATCCCCTCCTAGGAGCGCTGGTGGAGAGGTAGTGGGATACCACCAACTCCTTTTACTTTTCCACTACAAGGGAAATGATGATGACTCCTTACGACTTTGCCATGATCACCGGCTTAGATGTAGAGGGCGATCCGATCCCTATTGACACAGATATAGAGGAATGGGAGGTAGCCTGGTTCGAGCTGCTAGGGGCATACCCACCCATATACCAGACGGGGATAGTGAGATATACTTGGTTCGCAGAGCGATTCAGAGGGACCGAGCCCGAGACGGAAAGGAGACCGAGCAATATGCCAGAGGCTTCTTAATGTTTGTCTTCGGTACCACCTTGTTTTCAAACAGGTGGAATACTGTTAGCCTGTATTTGCTGAGCGCCCTAGTGACCCTTCCTCGGGTTAGTTTTTACGATTGGGTGGAGCTGGCCTCACCACACTGTATGGATATATGAGCTCTACATTTGGTGTAGTTTTGTGTTTAATTTTGGTGTGTGTAATGACCCATCAAATTTTGGCACCGTTGCTGGGGGACTTCTGGCGAAATTAATTAATTTAAAGTTATATTCTTATTTTAATTTTTAATTTAGGATTTTATGCTTTCGTGTTGCTAAGTGTGCAAAGCGTTTGAAAGTAAAAGCTCTCATTGAAGTGCAAACGGAGCCAACCGAGCTTTAAAAAAATAAAAAATAAAAAACCGCAGTACTAAAGTGCTTAAACAGAAGCAAACACTCGCAAGCAAAGCACCAAAGTGCTAAAAAGAAAGACAAAGCTCAATTAGAGGTTGCAGACAACGTCTACACGTCAAGCACCCGCAAGACGAGTAAAGCGTTTTCGTTAAACTGTGTGAGTATTTCTTCCTTTGTTATTTTGCTTTCGTACTTAGTGCACAGAGTCAGAACTTTTTGTGTGTGTGTGAGTAATGTACGCACGGGCACCGTTCTTGTTGCCCTGAATTGTGGAGTTTGGACCTTAAACCAAAAAGGACTCTTAGGAGACTTAGAGCCTCTGCCCGTGTTCCTAGGCTTGAATATTCATATTCATACATTGAGCCATTAGAGATGGAAAATCCAAATGTCCCGAATATGCCCAACCGGACCCTTAAGGATTATTTCACACCCACTGCATATACATCACCATCATGCATCCAATTACCCAACACCACTGCTACTCATTATGAGATTAAGTCCAACACTATACAAATGCTCTCATCATTCCATGGACTAGCTCATGATGATCCTTACAAACATTTGAATGAATTTCTGGAAATTTGCTCAACAGTGAGGATCCAGAATTTCACAAATGAGGCCTTAATGTTGCGATTGTTTCCATTCTCATTAAAGGATAAAACCAAACACTGGCTGAATTCCTTACCTGCTAATTCAATCACAACTTGGGACCAATTACAGCAACGATTCTTGGAGAAGTACTTTCCCATAGGTAAAACCAACCAACTTAGGCGAGCCATCACCAATTTTGCTCAAATTGATGGCCAACAATTTCATGAGACGTGGGAAAGACTTCGTGACCTTCTCTAACAGTGTCCCCACCACCAAGTGCCTGATTGGCAACTTGTTCAAACATTTTATTATGGCTTAACTGAGCTGCACCGCCAAATGGTGGATTCATCCTGTGGTGGGACATTCATGTCCAAAAATGATGCCGAGGCATGGCAATTGTTTGAGAACCTAAGTGATAATTCCCTTCACCATGCCTCCGCAACCCGGCAAGTCCGGCAACCAGTAGTTGGAGCCTCGAAGAGAGGGGGCATTTATGAGGTCGGGCAAAACCTAGAGTTAGCTCGACAAGTAGAGGCACTGTCCCGCAAAATGGACCAATTATTAGCTGCGGGACATGCCCCTACACAGCAAGATCAGCCTCAATTTCACGAGGCATGTGCTATATGTGCGAGCCCTGCTCATGACTTGAGTGAGTGCCCTTCAGCATCACAATTTTCGGAGTTAGTCCAAGAGCATGTGAATGCGGCTCAAGGATTCTCCAACCCGGGTAATGACCCATATTCCAATACCTATAACCCCGGATGGAGAAATCACCCCAATTTTTCATGGAGACCTCCTTCACAAGGCACTTCTTACAATCCTCCACCACCAAGGCAGAATTTTAATAATTTTGCCAACCAATCATCCTACCGACCACCGCAACCTTATCGACCCCCACAACCGTACCGGCAACCACAACCCCCGCCTGTTCCTCAAGGTAACTCGGCCTTTGAGACTCAGGTATTAGAAGTTCTCTCAGAACTTAAGGGGTTAGCACCAGTAGTTCACTCTCATACTCACTCCATTGCCAAGCTAGAGAACCAATTGGGTCAAATGGCTAACAACATGAATAGGAGAGAGGAGGGAAAATTATCGAGTCAAACTGTGGCCAACCCTAAGGGACAATACGGGGCAGAGAGTTCGGGTGGGAATGGAAAGCACCATGAGTAGGTGCAAGCGGTGATTATGTTGCGTTGAGAAGTGGGAGGGAGTTAGAGCCTCAGTCAGTTGCGTCTGATACAACTAGAGCTAAGAAGGGTGACCACAGTGGTTCACCCAATGAGAGCAAGGGTGAGGGGGAAACACTTAAGAGCACTACAAGAAATAACAGTTTTGCCGACCAAAATATTAGTCGCCAAAGGTCGGATTTTTAGTCGTTGATACCATTTAGCGACTAAATTTTTTTGTCGCCAAATTAGTCGCCTAAACCCTGTCGGCGAATGTTTTAGCGACTAAACGCGTGTTTGATCGCTGAAAGTGCAACATTTGGCTACTATTTTTTTAGTCGGCAATGTTACCTTTTAGCTACTAAATTTTATTTGGTCGGCAAAAATAAATGTTTTAGCTACTAAATTATTGGTCGCCAATAGTCAATTTTATTTTTTGAAATTATACATTTACCGACCAATACTCAAGGAATCGGAGACCAAACCTTTTAGTCGCCAAAAAGCCATTCGTGAAAAAAAAAAATTACACTCACTAGCTTCTTATCTGCTCTTGTGGAGATTCGAACCATCAACCTCCCACACCATAACCCTTATACAACACACTCTTTCCACTACGCCTCTATAACACCATATGATTATATATGTAACATGTATTATTTATATAGTATATAGACCCGTATTAATATAAAAGTATATATATAAATATAATTATTTTTTATTGAACATAATTTATGTAAAAATAAATTATTTACTAGAAAAAAAAAAAGAGACCACTTTTGGCGACTAAACTTCTTTTTAGTAGCCAATTCCATACTTTTGGCTACTAATTTTTTTAGTCGCTAAAAAATTTAATTCCCGCGCTAAAATTACCACCTTTGGCGACTAAACTTCTTTTTAGTCGCCAAAAAGCCTCACATTTGGCTACTAAATTATTTTTAGTCGCCAAAAAGCCTCACTTTTGGCTACTAAAATTTTATTTGTCTGTAAAAGCATCACATTTGGCTACTAAACATCTTTTTAGTCGCCCAATACCTCACTTTTAGCTACTAAATTATTTTTAGTAGCCAAAAGCCTCACTTTTGGCTATTAAAATTTTTTTAGTCAGTAAAAGCATCACATTTGGCTACTAAACATCTTTTTAGTCGCCCAATGCCTCACTTTTGGCTACTAAATTATTTTTAGTAGCCAAAAGCCCTACTTTTAGCTACTAAAATATTTTTAGTCGGTAAAAGCCTTACATCAGTGACCAAACAGATTGTTAGTTGCCAAAACCTATACTTTTGGCTACTAAATTTTTTTAGTCGTCAAAAATTTTACTTTCGGCTGCTAAATTATTTTTAGTCGCCAAAACATATACTTTCAGCGACCAAAGGTGCTTTTTTAGTCGCCAAAGATGTTTTTTCTTGTAGTGGAGGGATGACTTAGTCCCTAGCACTTCACATGAGCCCAAGGCACCATATGTGCCTAAGGCACCCTTTCTTCAATGCCTTGATATACCGTCCCCTTTTAATAAGAAGGCGTCATCCATGGAAGCAATGATGGAGGTTTTTAAACAAGTAAAAATCAACCTCCCCTTGTTGGAGGCGATTAAGCAAGTACTCTCCTATGCGAAATTTCTGAAGGACCTTTGTACGCAAAAGCGTAAATCTAGGACACATGTGTCCCAAAAAGTCATACTCACGGAGCAAGTAAGCTCCATCTTGTTGAATGACACACCCCCTAAGCTTAAAGACCCGGGTGCCCCAACCATTGCATGCATTATAGGGGACCATTTCATTGATAGGGCCTTATTAGATTTAGGGGCTAGTGTCAATTTGTTGCCATACTCTGTGTACGAAGAATTTGGGCTTTGCGAGTTGAAGCCCACTACTGTTACTCTCCAGTTGGCTAACCGGTCCCTCAAAGTGCCACGTGGCATGATCGAGGATGTGCTAGTAAAGGTTGATAGGTTTTACTTTCCTGTTGATCTTTTGGTGTTAGATATGGAACCGGTAGCCAGTTCTAGGAAACAAATCCCGGTGATTTTAGGTCGACCTTTCTTGGCTACAGCCAATGCATGCATTAATTGTTGTACCGGGGTTATGAAGTTTCATTTGGTAACATGCAAGTGAAACTTAATGTTTTCTAAGCATCCCAACAACCCCATGAGAGAGATGAGTGCTTATTTGTGGATGTTATGGATGGGATTGTGGAGGAGGCTTTGCCCTCCATTCTTGTAGAGGACCCTCTAAAGGCTTGTTTAGCTCATTTTGGGTTCGAAAATTCTGATATTGACGGGTCGGTTAAGGAGGTGAATACCTTACTTAATGCTTCTTCTACACCGGATTTTCCTCCATGGAAAGCCCGGTTTGAGTCACTTCCTCCTCTGTCGAGAGAGCCCGCCATACCATCTTTGGTCACACCACCTACACTTGAGTTGAAGCCACTCCCGACCACACTCAAGCATGCATTTTTAGGGCCCCAGGGTACTTTACCAGTCATCATTGCATCTGACTTGACTGCAAAGCAGAAAAGTCAGTTAATGAATGTTCTTGTGGCACATCGGAGTATTATAGGGTAGTCGGTGGCTGATTTGAAAGGGATAGATCCCTCCGTGTGCATGCATTATATACACCTAGAGGAGGACACCAAACCTTCTCGTGAAATGCAACAGAGACTTAATCCTAATATGAAAAAGGTGGTGAAAAAAGAGGTATTGAAACTATTAAATGCAGATATTATATACCCTATCTCGGATAGCAAGTGGGTGAGTCCCACACATATGGTGCCCAAGAAATCGGGCATCACTGTTGTTGAGAATGAAAGAGGAGAGTTAGTCCCCACAAGAACCACTACTAGGTGGCGAGTGTGCATTGATTACAGGAGACTGAATTCCTCGACTAGGAAAGATCATTTTCCCTTACCTTTCATTGACTAGATTCTAGAGCGGTTAGCGGGGCAGGGTTTCTACTGTTTTCTTGATGGATATTCGGGGTATAATCAAGTCCCGGTGTACCCCGCTGACCAGGAAAAGACCACATTCACATGCCCTTTGGGCCATGTAATGCACCGGCAACTTTTCAACGGTGTATGATGGCCATTTTCTCCGATATGGTGGAGAAATTTTTAGAGGTTTTCATGGATGATTTTTCGGTGTTTGGACCGTTTTTTGAGGAATGCCTTAGGAACTTGACTAGAGTGTTGGAACAATGTACTGAGGCAAAACCTAATCTTGAGTTGGGAAAAGAGCCATTTTATGATTCGTGAGGGTATAGTGTTAGGACACATTGTGTCCCCTCGAGGTATAGAGGTGGACAAGGCTAAGGTTGACCTCATTGCAGGCCTTCCTCCACCCAATTCCGTGCGTCAAATTAGGTCTTTCCTAGAGCATGCAGACTTTAGTAAAACATCACGTCCTTTGTGTAGTTTACTTGTTAAGGACGCGCCTGTTATCTTTAATGAGACATGCTTGAAGGCGTTTGAAACACTGAGAATGGCCCTGACCACCGCCCCAATCATGAAATCACCAGATTGGTCGCTTCCCTTTGAAATTATGTGTGATGCCTCCGATTATGCTGTCGGGGCTGTGTTGGGCCAAAGGGTCAACAAGGCACCATTTGTTATATACTATACTAGTCGCACTCTCTCGGATGCACAATTGAACTATACTACCACCGAGAAAGAGTTGCTAGCTGTGGTCTTTGCCTTAGATAAATTCCGATCCTATCTCCTAGGTTCCAAGGTCATAGTCTTCACTGATCATGTCGCTTTGCAGTATTTACTATCAAAAAAAAAAAGACCAAACCTAGGTTAATTAGATAGATTTTGTTGCTTCAGGAATTTGACCTAGAGATCAGAGATAAGAAAGGGTCTGAGAATGTGGTGGCGGATCACCTCTCCCGAATCCTCATTGAGTATACTAGTGATCCTTTTATTTTGCATGATTCGTTTCCAAACGAACAACTCCTTGAGCTGTCACGAGCAAGCCCCCTGTGGTTTGCACATATTGTGAATTACTTGGCCATTGGGCAAATTCTGCAAAATTGGTCTAAACAAGACAAAGACCGATTCTTTTCGCAGGTCAGGTATTATTTTTGGGAGGATCCGGAGTTGTTTAAATATTGCTCCGACCAAGTGATCCGACGGTGTATGCCGAAGAGTAAGGTGCATAGCATTCTTACATTTTGTCATTCTTCTGCATGTGGCGGTCATTTTAGTGGGCATAAAACGGCCGCCAAGATTTTTCAGAGCGGGTTTTATTGGCCCACAATTTTTAAAGATGCCCATCAATTTTGTAGAACTTATTTACGCTGTCAGCAAATGGGTTCGATATCTCCGCATGACATGATGCCAATGTCCCCTATTCTTGTGGTAGAGATATTTGATGTTTGGGGGATTGATTTTATGAGACCTTTCCCGTCGTCATTCGGGTTTGCGTATATTCTCTTGGTAGTAGATTATGTGTCTAAGTAGGTGGGTGGAGGCGATAGCTACCCGAACAAACGATCATAGAGTGGCAATCAAATTTTTGCATGAAAACATCTTTAGTCATTTTGGGTTTCCTAGAGCCATAATAAGTGATTAGGGTACGCATTTTTGTAACTGGTTCTTTGAGTCGGTCTCTATCACTCATAAAGTTGGCACTCCATACCACCTTCAAACTAGTGGCCAAGTGGAAGTCTCAAATAGGGAGGTAAAGCACATAATAGAGAAAACGGTGAGGCCAGATAGGAAAGATTGGTCACAACGGTTGATTAATGCATTATGGGCCTACCGCACTGCTTATAAGACACCCATTGAGATGTCACCATATAGGGCGGTGTTTGGCAAAGCTTGCCATCTCCCGGTTGAACTTGAGCACTGAGCATTGTGAGCCATAAAGAAGTTTAACTTCAATATGGCTGCGACTGGGCTTAACCGGAAATTGCAACTCAATGAGTTTGAGGAAATCCGGAACGATGCATATGAGAATTCGAGAATTTTTAAAGCTTGGACTAAAGAATTCCATGACAAGCACATTAATAGAAAATCCTTTGAACCCGGCCAAAAAGTGTGGCTTTTTAACTCAAAATTGAGACTCTTTCCGGGTAAGCTTAGATCAAGATGGGTTAATCCCTTTGTGGTTGTTGAGGCATTTATTCATGGCGCCGTTAAGGTGCAAGATCTAAAGACTGGCCACACTTTCAAAGTGAATGGCCAAAGACTGAAGCCATATATAGAGGGGATTGGGAATGGCGAAATGATTGAGTCCATTGCTTTGATGGACCCTTTTTACTATGATTGATAGATTGATTTCTTGTTCTTTTTTCTTTCCCTTCTATTATACTCTATTTTTCTTTGTTCTTGTTATGCTTTATTTGCGTCTAGGAGGCTTTAAATCCTCTAAAGGTGTAATTCTTTTGGTGTTAGCCGTGCCCGAACGGCATCTGACGGTCTGGTATAGCCACCTTACTGTGTTTGTAGTGAGTTCCTAGGAGACCAACTGAGACGGTAGAAACTAGAGTTCGAATGGCAAAGCCTAGAACACAAAGGTTTGGAATTTCTGAGACTAGAGTCTGGTTTAAATACCCAGGGGTGTGGAGATTGCTTCAAAACCACCCCGGCTTGAACTCTGTATGGCAACCTCATAGGTCGAGTTAGCTTTATGCGCCTCGATTCTGGATACCGAATCAACCTAGTCTGTCACCCTGTTGGAGAATAGGGAAAGTTACACACACTGTTAGGGAGAAAAGTAGTACCCGTGTTTTTCGCGTGAAGATTATACCCTTGTTAGGCATTCCGATATTTTCTAAAGTGCTATATTTATTTCGGATGTCAAATGAAGGTAGAAATGGTTAAGTATGCTTTGGGTTGTACTTGGTTTTTATTTAATTTTCTTTAATCTTTTAAAAATATATTTATATATAGTTATACTAAAAAATGTTGCATTTGGTATAAGTTGGGTTGGAAAAAAAAAAAATCCGCACACGCGGCAAAAGTTCATCCCCCAAATGTGCACACTGCATTAAAAGCAAGTGCGGAGGAGGAGTGCGGCTTGCACACCGCACATGCGGCCTGGGCCCCGCACGTGCAGAACGTCGTTCTTCAAAAAAAAAAAATCCCGCACGTGCGAGAATACCCACCACATGTGCGGCAATTCTTTGACTTCACCAAAGAGCACACTACTTTAAAAGCAGGTGTGGAGAAGGACGCGCGGCGTACACTCCCGCACATGTGGCGATTCTCTTGAAAAAAAAAATAATAAATAAATAAATAAATTTTGCAGATTTTGTTTTGTTTTTATTATTATTATATTATTATTATTATTATATTATATTATTATTATTATATTATTATTATTATTATTATTATTATTATTATTATTATTGTTATTATTATTTTAATTTACTTACTTATTTAAAATATATATATATTTTTTATTTATTTATTTATTTAGAAATTTTATTCTTTATTTATTTACAAATTTTATTCTTTATTTTATTTTTAAAAAAATACAAATAAAATAAATGTACAAATTTTATTTCTTTATTTATTTACATATAAAAAAATAATAATAAATAAAATAAATAAATAAATAAAAACAAAAATCTGATTTATTTTTTTATTTTTGTTAAAAAAAAAAGAATAATAATTGACCTTATCAACACCTAACCCACTTCTCTCACAATCACTCTCAGATTTTCTCTTTACCTCTCATCTATCTCTATCTATCTTTCTCTCTCTCACAACCCCACAAACCCACCAATTCATCACACTCCACCATCACCAACCTTTCAACTCCCAACCCTCCTTCCTTCTTCCTCACCACCATCTCACCGCCGGCATCACTATTTCCTCTCCGTCCATCGAATCTCCGGCGACTACCATTTTTCCGGCGAATCATCCTTCTTTCTCCCTCTTTTTTCCACTATTTTAAGGTAACTTTTCCTTTTTGTGTAGATTTGTGAGTAATATTTAGAGTTTTTGTTTTTGTTTGTTGTTCATCTATGGTTCATCCTTAAAAAAAAAAAACAAAACAAAACAAACAAAAAAAAAAGGGGGGGTTCTTATACTGCTTAGCCATGTTTGTTCATAGGTGATTTACTTATTTATTTAGTTGTTTATTCTTTCTGTTATTTTATTTTATTTTTTTTGTTTGTGTTTATTTAGTTGTAGTATACTAATTTAGCCATGTTTATTTAGTTTGTTCATCCTTAAAAAAAAAAAAAAAAAAAAATAGTTTAGTTAGTTTAGTTTATTTTATTTTATAGTTGAGTTTAGTGTATTTTATTTTATAGTTTAAGTTTGTTTTGTTTTATAGTTTAGTTTATCTTATTTTTCTGTTCCTTTATTGTATTACTCCATTCTTTACTTGATAGTTTAGGTCATTTAAATAGTTTAGTTATGTTAGTTTAATTATTTAGTCATTAGTTACTTCAATAAAACTGTATTGTTGTTCAGTAGTTAATTTAATTTAAAGTCATTTTTATTCATTTATTTATTTCTTTTCGTATATATATATATATATACATATAATTTTTTAAAAAAATCTAATACCCGATTTTTCTAATTCATTGTATTTTCCATCTATTTAGTTGTTTAGATATATTCTATTATTTTAGGTTAATTCAAAAAAAAAAAAAGAGAGAGAATTGCATGTGGTATATTGGTGGGCAACTTGTGCTTTCATATTTTGCTTTATTCTCATGATTGGTTCCACGGGTCTGTGTCTATTTGCTGTTGGTGTGTGCAGGATATGAGTAGACGGCTATCCACCTGAGCCTCCAAAAAGGCCAGAGGTTCCACCTCCTCGGCCCCACCGCCGCTACCGTCACCACCATTCTCACTACCACCATCGGGTGACTTGTCACGGTCGGAGTGGGCTTCACGCTGGCTTCACAAGTTCACGCAGTTCAACATTTCATATTTTCAGGGTGACCTGACCACTTCTTAGGCCGTTGAACAGCTCGAACTCTGGTAACAGTTGGGCCTTTGCACTATGACAGCGCCAACTTATCCTCGTCTGGTACGACTATGCTACCAGAACCTGTATGAGTCACTCACCGAGGACGGACTACTGTCCATTATTGATGGTCATCTCATTTGCGTCACCGAATCCATGATTGCCAATGTGTTAGGGTTCTTTTCCAAGACGGAACACCAGCCCTTCCCGGCAGTTGAAGACCAACAACCCATACACAGCCTCATCCGAGAGTACTTCCCGAGAGCCCACGGTGACGCGAGTTATACATGCTTGCGCCGGAGCAAGCTGCCTGGCCACTTGCTATTCATTGATTTTGTGGTACATAAGAATGCCCTTCCACTGGGGCATAAAGCTGAGCGTCGTTTGGAGTTTGTTCAGGTCTTACATGGGTATCAGCATGGCTATCAGGTCTAGCTTGCGCACATCATCTAGATCCATATGCGCAAATTTCTACGAGATGCAGTTCAGCCTCAACCTATGCAGAACCTGACTTGGCCCCTGCCATTTGCCAACATGCTCACACTTGTCTTCGAGCTGAACCGCCTTCCCATGGATTTGAATAAAGAGATTGATAGAGCTAATCCGACTTTCAGCTAGCGGGAATGGCAGCATAGCATATCTCGCATCCTGCAGCAAGTTGGTGCCCCGGTTGATGAGGCCTAGGACCCTGTCTACGACCAACCACCTCATCATGCTTCCCCTGTGCCTCTCCAAGGGGACCCATTCTACATGACTCGCGAGGAGTACCTACAGCTTCAACACTCTGTGGATTAGGTCCACAGCACTCTTCGTGATCACCACCAGAGTCTCATGGGGTTGCGCACGGATTTTCAAGCACATAGAGACTATTCTCAGGCAGCCTTCGACCAGCTACACGCCCGCCAGCTCGACATTCAGCAGTCAGTTGCATCACTACAAACTAACTTTTATACATACAAAGTCGAGCCAGCAACGTTTTGATCAACTCGGCCAACGGGTTCAGGATGAAACCTTTGAGACGCGCTCTTTGATGAACACCTTGTTTGCCTAGAATTTTCTGCCACCACCGCCACCGGATTCTCTCTAGTACCGGCCTATATTCTGCTTTGTCTCTTTCATTTTTATTTTTCTTTTTAGTTATTATCTTTTCAAAAAAAAAAATTTGTGAAGTGTGTGTGTGTGTGTTACTCTATGCCTACCTGGATGTGCACCAATAATCTCTGGTAATCTTCCCTCATTTCTCTTTACTTTTCCATTGAGGATAATGTCATATTCAAGTTGGGGATGAGGGTTGTATTTCCTTTTGTGCATTTCTATTTAGCTCATAATTAATGCTTATACCTGTTTCGCTTGATTGCATTACTTCACTTGATGTGACTTGTTGCTAGTAGGGTGATAATATTTGCATATGTTAATTGGAGAGCATAGTAGACTTGTATGAAAAGGGTTTATTGGGTAGATACTTGCATGCGATGTTTGCACGAAGAGAGTTGTTTGTGTTTGTAGTATTAGTACACTTATCATGAGTATGCCTTAATTCACATGAACACACTATCATAGCGGTGATCTTTTTATTATAATCCCTAATATACATCATTGATAATAGCTAGGATTGCAGAAAAGAATAAATGAGGAGCCAAGATTCTTTTAAAAAAAAAAAAACTTGACTTGTTTGGGTTCATAGCCTTTTTAACTCGAGTTATTAAGCCCGTAGGGGTGTCTCTACACCTAGTGCCCTAAAACCGTCTAGTTTGGGAGTCATTGGCCCAATACTTGCTACATGGGTTGATTAGAAAGCTTAATGGATCAGGACATTGTACAGTCATTTAAAAAACAAAAAAAACTTTTGAGAATCTTGGCTGCAACAGGTTAGTTTTTCTGTATATGTTGGGTATTATTATGAGTTACACTGGGCTATTATAGTGGACAGTTAACTAATATGGAGATTGCACTTTACACCGAGGATATTGATGATTTGTCTACTAGCATGCACAAGTACAGGGGACTTTACTTTTGTATTAACTGAATTGTGGTTTTAACTCAATAGATTCCTTCATGCTTGTCCACTGTGCCTTTAATAACTCATTATGTCTTAATATCGCACTGTAGTGGCACATAAGTTGATTGTTAGGTGGAATAGTGTGTTTAATTATTGTTGAGTATATATGAATATATTAATATTTGTGGGTATCATTTTTGGAAACCCTCACGAGACTTTACTCGTCCACTTGGGGTAACTTTGTGGTTTAAAGGCTTGTTGCATGTGCTAAATGCAACCGTTTTCCCACAAAAGAGGAAATATCTAGATTTTGTTTAATTTTATTTTATTTTTATTACTTGCTTGAGGACTAGGAAGTTGTAAGTTGGGGGATGTGATTAAGGCCGAATTGTGTAACATTGAGGCCGTTAATTAGGATCTCTTAACTTTACTTGCTTGTCAAACTGTATATTTTATGTGTGTTTAATGTCAATCAAGTTGTACATAGTCGGAGCATAAAATGGGCAAAAAGACAGAATTTGGAGAGAAAACAAATTCCCGCACGTGCGTTGACTTTCACACACGTGCATTGACTTTTCTGGGAAAACGGGCCCGATGTTTTAAACCTATTTGCAAGATATCAGAAGTATAAATAGGCAAGAAAAGGGCTGGATTAGGGTTCGAAAAAAAATTTTGCAAGGAAAGAGAGGCTAGGGTTCCAAAAGGTGATTTTCTCCAAAAAGCTTGAAGGACACTTCCATGGGGTCTTCTTCCTCATCTTCTTCCTCTTCCCACTTCTCCATGAGTGGCTAGTCTTCTTTTCTAGGGTTTTGATGAAACCCTAGCCATGTAATTAGGTTTTTCTTTTTGATTTTCAATTATGTAAAGGTTTGAACAATTGTATGATGTTTTAGAAGTTTCATATATATATTTTCCATTCCCCCCTCAAATATTCAGCTTTCTGTGATTGTTGAATGTTTTCCATACAAGAGTTTTCTATTCTTTCACATTCAAGGTATGAGACGAACCATACTACGAGAGACGAGTCGTGTCACTATCTTAGTTTAGAGTGAACGATTCGTACTACTTGAGATGGTTCGTGCTTGTACATTGAACGTAATGATTTTCTTGTTAAATGCTTTGAACTTGTAATTGCAAAGCATTATTCCGTTCAAACCATATCATAATTGTTTTCAATTTGAAACCCTATTTACGTAACTAGTGGTGGATTCATTGCCCTAGGTTTTTCCCCAAATCAGTAAATCCAATTTTATTTATAATTGTTAATTTAATTACTTAGTTTAATTTATTTGTTACCACGCATTCCACCTCTACCACCACGAGTTTGACCCCTTCCTAACATCCTAATTAAGGAACAAGATAGATTATTTAGCACATAATTCCAAATGTACTCGCAACTTACCTCGCACGTTAAACTACAACAATTATATATATTCTACCACACAAACAATTCAATTCACTCCACATAAGCACTTAGTCACGTAAGCACATACGGATTACCCTTTTGTGATGAGATTCGTCCCACGAAAAACCAAGAATTCTTAGCAGAACGAGTATTGATCAGGTACCCTTCTAATAAGACCTCGAGGAATTTAATAGGCGCAAATAACATCCCAAAAGTCCAATCCCATACCCATATAGTCACATAAGCATGTTATTACGTAATCACGAAAAACAAAACATTTCCTAATCATGCGAAATGAACCCATTGTGGAAAAACAACCACTTCCCACGAGCCCAAGTATTCAAACCCAGTAGCTCTTATACCAAGTTGTAACGCCCCGAAATATTCCAACATAAATTTAATACATCAACCCACGTCCACTAAACAATAATAACAATACTCCAATCTTTGCACCATTAATCAACAAGGTTTATACAAAAGTCCCACATGCGAATTATACATTCAATAATATAGAAATACATGAATCTATAGCATGTAGAGCATCACGTCCCAAAAATAATAAAATGCCCTCATGGGCTTACAATTTCCAAGGTTTAAGCCCGGTTACACAAAAATGGCCTCTCGGACCCATACATGAATAGCCCTTGGCTAGCAAAATAAATCACAACAAAATAGAGTCATCTACTCTTCACAAAATATATCCACGCTCTCAACTCGACAGGATCACCACATCTTTTCCGGCACCAAATCCCATAGGGGTGAGCACAAAGCCCAGTATAGAATCCTTATAAAGTATATACAGTTTGCAAATTTCCAATGTTAAATGCAAATGCCAATGTTTAAATGCAAATGCCAATGCAATACCATTTAAAGAGAATTTCATTTACATGCTCTTTTGAAAATCACCATGTTTCAATAATAACTTGGAATCTCAATAATTTTGAAAACTTCCAATTTTGTTCAATAGGGGCGGTAAATACGACTCAGGTAATCCCTAGGTTGGTGTCTGCAAGTAGGTTCAACAAGCATTACCAAAAACCCCACTTTACCAGTTGCTAACCGGAAGGGAAGTGGTACCTCTTCCGCACGTGTTTCGGTCTTTCACCCTGCACACTCAGGCCAACTTAATTAGTTTCATCTACACCTCCTATCCGGACTCACCAACATATTTACCCCAAAACATTTCAATAATATCATTTCACATTATTCCTTCGTCAAAGTAAATGATTTCAAATCTCAACTCAACACTTGCAACAATAGATGCTAGAAATGTCTATACAACATGTCAAAGCTAAATAAAAATCTTGTAATAATCAATTGAATGAGTATGCAGTGTCATAATTGTCCACTTTCAACATAATATCAACAATATACAATAATGATCAAATTTCCTTTTTCTCCTTGCAATGCCATTCCACAAATAGCCCAAAGTTTGCTACCAATTATCACTAATACAAAAACATGTCCACAATCCGTGTACTTCCATCATTTTCATCATTTCAAACGATTGTAAAATTTAAACAACAATCTCCAATCTCAACAATTTTCATGAGTAGAGAAGCCCAATGCATTTGTAATTAAACAAGGAAAACCTCTGCTTTCTTTACTTATCATGGCACACTAACATGAGTTTATATATATATATATATATATAATATCACCCATAAAACTCTCATCTTCTTTTATTCAAGAAATCCCCACAAAATTCTAGGTTTTCCTCTTTACAAACAACACACACACACACCAAACACTTGAAAGGGGCCCTCAAGAACACATCATTTTCTTACCTAAGACAATTTCAACCCTCAAGGTACTATCTTAAAAGGATTTAAGATTTTTGAAAATCTCTACATTTTGAGCCATAAAATCAAAACCAACATAATAGCTTCAAGAGAACTTTTAAATCAACATCAATAATGCAAAACATGTATATATAACTCAGGAAGTCCCTACCTCAAGGTTTGATGAAGAAAAAGAGATGAAACCCTAGAAAACAAAGATGACAAAGCCCAATCTCCACCGTACACAATGAAGCTCTTGAGGAGCTCTTCTGCTTTGATAAAGGAACTAGGGTTAGAAATGCAATAGATCTTGAGAAATAAAGAACTCCAAGTGTTTTGGTGGGTGAAATGTAGAGAGAAGTGAGAGGAGATGATTTTTAGAGAGAGAGAAAGATAAGCCAAAGTGATACAAATACAACCCTAGAGAGAAAATAAAACAGAGATTCGGACTGCCCAGCGTCCCGTACGTGCGGAGCCTCATTCCCGTACGTGCGGCCTTCATCCCCACACGTGCGGCCATCTCCTCTCGCACCTAGCTCCACACCTGCATATATTGCAGTGTGTTGCCCCAAACCTCCCTTGAATTCTGCACGTGCGGCCTTACCTCTAGCACATGCGGCCCTATTTCTCCAGCTCAGATTTTTTCTCCGTTCAATTCTAGGCACTTCGGACCTGGTCTCGCACTCTCCGGAACAGGTGAAAATCAACACCGAACAAACAAGAATAAGAATTTACTTGAGGAACAACTTCCGAACACCACGAATCTAAAGTTAAACAAAGTAGAACGGGGTGAATAATACCCCGGTCATCATAGTAAGAGTAAGAGTTGGAGTAAGAGAAGACTATACATCATCAGATTAATTCACATGTTTAAAAAAATTCAACAAAGTTTAAAAAATAAAAAATATTTTAAAAAAAAAAAGATGTTATATATTATTTTCATTTTGAACATTAGAATTATATTCTTTTTATTATTTTGGTAATATAAATAATAATAAAAAGGGACAATTATTTTTTAAAAAAATTCAAAGTTTTAGCCTTGTGACAAAATAAATTTGAATTTTGAATTTTATCAATTTAAACATAATCCATTAAGGGAAATTTATTATAAAATTCTCCTTCAAGTATTTGTATCCCAATTCATTCATAAAATATTCTTGTATTCTAATAAGTCTTATTATTCTAGATCTTTGATCCACTAAATCCTAATTTTCATATTTAAGATATTTTATAGACAATTTTATCCTTACAAATATTTTTTGAAGTCATAACAACTTGGTGATATAAACATTCACATTAAATAAATTTGACAAAGTAAATTTTCACGTTGACAATGTAAATGTTCATATTAACAATGTGAATGTTCATATTATAGAACATTGTGAACATTCACACTGTTAATGTAAATATTAATAGGCGCTTCACCCTATTATTATTAAAGATATTTTAGTAACTATATCACCTATAGGACTTATTGGAATATAAAAAAATAATTTTTAAGTAGAACATAAATAGGTAAAAAGTGATTTATGAACAAATGCCCCATCTTTTAATTTGTTTTTAATATAAATCATTCATCTATTTTCATTAAATAAAACTAACGAAAAAAATATATTTTAGTCATTGAAATTAATATACGTATATATAAAATGTCTACAATTCCCTTTTCATAAAATGTCTACAATACCCTTTTCAATAATTCAGATTGATAAAATTAAAAACTTAAAATTTGTTTTTTTTACAAGGCTCAAATCTTGGAATTTTTTTTTACAATTTCTCCAAAAAATTAAAAAAAATAAGACAATTATATATTATTAGATTAATTTAAACATGTTTAAAAAAATTCAACAAGTTAAAAAATATATATTTGAAAAAAATAAAAGAAAGAAATGTCATACATTTGGCTCAATTTCGTCATTTAACTAGTTAATTTGTAGTTTCGCTCGGTTCATCCATTTTTTTCACACATCCCCTCATGAGATTGAGTTATCCCACACATGTGAGACTATTACATTATGTTTGGTTAGAAGATCTGGGAAGGAATTTAGAAAGAAAAAGGAAAAGGTAGGTGAAATGCAAAAAAATATACCTGCATTTCACTTAATTTTACACACATTTTTCCTTTTCCTTTTCCTTTTCCTTTTCCTTTTCATATCCTTTCTCAAATCCATCAACCAAACACAGCGTTAGTCTGAGTGAATTATTAGGCCTTTTTTGACAACAAGGTTAAAAGCCAGCTTATTGAATTTTTGACTTTTTTTAGTCACATCATCTCTCTATTTTTTTACACATTTTTTTTTAAAAAAAAATTCAAAAAAAATTAAAAATTAACTTTTAACCTAATTATCAAAAACATTCATTTTTCTAATCAAACATTGGACTATTCATTTTAATAAACTGTTTGATTGGACAGGCTGGAGGGGGGATTAGAATCCATCATATTTGAATCCTAGGACTGTGAATCCCCCAGGCTATGGTTGGATTTGATGTATATCCCGTGTTTACTTTCTCATGGGATTAGATGTCTGGAAAGAACTATTTTTAGTGAATCCAATATTTGGTTGGTCGAACTGGATAAAGATAAATGTTCAAAAAACTATTTTACCCTTGTAATTTATAATTTATATTTTTTATTTAATATATAATTTATAGTTATATTTTTTATTTAATATATAATTTTAAATTTATTATTTTTAATTAAATTAAATTTATACTTTATATTTTTTATTTAATATATAATTTTAAATTAACAACACTAAAAAAATAATTTTATTTAATATATAAATTTAATTTTTTAACAACACTAAAAAAATTTAATTTATAAGGTTATAATTTTTAATTTATTATTTTAAATTAACAACACAAAAATAATTTACAAATGTTCAAAAGACTATTTTACCCTTTTCCAATTATTTACTAAGTAATAGCATGAGGGTAAAATGGACATTTCACACATTAATCTCATGGGATACCAATTCCATGGAAATAATCCCACATCCTCCCTAGGATTGTTTAGTCCCTCATATGAAGGATATGGAGTCCGGCAAGACTCCATGTCCAGCGGACTAAAATGGATACCAAACAATGGGCATCCCCCTCCATTGAATAAGCAATCTGAATAGTAAATAATCCCCTCTAATCTCTTGAATCAAACACACCTAATCCCATCAAACAAACACCCCCAAGATGGCCAGGGAGATAATGGTTGAACTGTCCCTAAAAGTTATATTTGATTTAAGAATTTAAGAAGAAATTTAAAATAAATAAATAAATAAAATATATTTATATTTTACTTAATTTCGCACATATTTTTCATTTTGAATCTCCCTCTAAATCCATAAAGCAAACACATGCAAAGAGAGTTGAATTAGGAGACAATTATTATCTCAACCATTTTACAGACCCCCACTATCCTTCACCCCCACTAATTCACACACACGTGAGAGTTAGTAATTGAAGAAGAAAACAAAAAAAAAAATTTGACCAATGGCCGTCCATGGGAGATGTCGATGGTCTCTCCATTGACGGTCCCAAACATTAGTAAACTACTCCCTCCGTCTCAAAATATTAGTCCCTTATTCCATTTTTCATTGTCCCAAAATATTAGTCCCTCTTCAAAAATCAAGTATAAAAATAATATAAATTTCCTATTTTGTCCTTCTTTTAAATTAATAAACAATATAAAAAATACAATTATGACATTGATATTCTCAAAAAATGTACTATCAAAAGGATAATTTTGAAAAATTAACTTTTTTCAAATGCAATAATTGTACTATTAAAAAAAGTTAAATTCCCCAAAAAAGACCATTATTTTGGGACGGAGGGAGTATTTTTTTTTTTTTTTCTCCAATCAGCAACCGGGCGGTAGTGGGGGGTTTGTATCATGCTTCTTATTATTTGCAAAGGCGACATTCTATCGGACATCTAAACACTCTCATCTCATCTGCGTTGCTTGCTTGTCTTCCATCATATTGTTGATTTCTGCGTTTCTTCCTTCATAGAAATACAAGATGCTCACAGGTCTCTCTCTCTCTCTCTCTCTCTCTCTCCATGTATATATATGAATGTATTTGTTATATCTGATTTTATGGTTGCCCTTTAACTGTTCGATGAATTTCCCCATAGAAAATTTAGTTTTCGGTTTTCATCAAATGTTAAAACTCTTGACCAGTTACACAATTTTGTAGTAGCTTGTGTGTAAAGCATAAATGAGGGAGTTATTCATAAATTGTCTCTTAGTAAATTCTTATTTTTTTTTTATTGAATCATATATGTTACCAGTATTCCCTTGGTTTTTTTAGGGCTAAATTTGGGAAGTCACCTTCAACCCAGAGTCATAAACTTGCACCAGAGACAAATCAATGGTATGCTTCACTTTTTCCCGAATTTTCGTAATAACATGACTAGTGTCAAGTTAATTTGGCATACAATTCATTTATCAGGTGGTTGTTGGATCACTGAAGTCAAAAATTCTACTTCATTGTCGAATTTTGAAATAGAAAACGAAATTTTCTTTGCTCCAATTTACTCTCTCTCTCACACACACACACATATATGAGCACAATAAAAAACCTAAATGCTCAATTTGCATGGATAGATAATGCAATTACTTGAAGAATCTGAACTGAGTTCTGAATGCATGTTTTCAAGTACTGTATTCTGATTCGTGTCAGCAGTCTTGTTTTAGGTCGTGTTTGCCTTTGGTTCATGGGCTCTCACTTTTTCCTTGATATTTCTGCTATATCCATGTAAGTCTTAAATGGACCTAACGAACCATAAAATGCTTATTTCTGGCACAGAAAGTCACATGCAATTCCAATTTAGACCGATGAGTTGAAACATACTCTGGCATAGTTTAGAAACTTCCTGATTTTGATATCATGTATCTTATTTTATATAGGCCTAAGGTTATTGATTTGCAAGTGTGATTATTAGTAATTTGTGTTGCAATGCCATGTTCAGATCGACATACTTCATGGTTGCGTGCGCTCATGTGACTCTCAGCTAATGGAACTACTTTGATTGTTTGATTTACTCCATCACACTTCAAAATTTTATAAATTGAACAAATTTGGTACATTTTTACATGTTAATGTAGTGTGAGAGTTTGTGAGCTTTAAAGAATCATTCAAACTAGTGAGTCAACATAATGTATCTATATTTGTCACTTCTACCTGCCTTGCTGTGAACCTTGGTTGTAGAGTCACAAGTTTATTCTCCTCTATGTTAGCTCTCTGATAATTGTTTTCAATTGGTCCCACAGTCCCACTGATGGTTTAGAATTGGTATTGTTTTCAAGGGGCATTTTTTTTAATACATGTAAGTAGGTGGAGCTAGAAGGAACTTGCTTAACTGCCTTCCCAGTAGGATTTAGTCCAGTATTCTTATTTTCCTACAGATATTTCACTCATTTGAAAGATGAAAGAATCACAATAGAAAGAAAAAATTACTCAAAATCATATATTGAATTTCAGCACATCATGCCATTTCTTTTTTTTTTTCTTTTTTCTTTTTTTTTTTGTTGTTTATCTTTTAACTCATTCAGCGACACTGTTACCTCTTATCTTCTTCATTCTTAAAGCCCCGAAATCTCTTGAATTCAGTCCGTACTGCCCTAACATTACTCATGCATTAGTGCATAAAAGCTAATATGCGAAAAACTATTTGAAACATGTATGTATTTCTTGAAACTCAATTCTATTCCAATATTCAATGGTTCTTAATACTAGATATTCCTTTGTTGTTTAATATACTAATGTCGATAAGTCGAGTGTCTCGTTGTTCACAGGTTTGCATGGTGCAGAATGGCATTTGTCGAGGATAAGGTTATTACCTAAAAATTTGATTAAATGCACATTAAATCAGTCAACAGAAGTTTTCTCTGCTTTCAAGGAACACGAAGAGAATCGGCCTTTGGTTAAAATGTGTGGAATCACATCAGCTAGAGATGCTGCTCTAGCAGCAAAAGCAGGTGCAAAGTTTATTGGGATGATTATATGGCCCAACTCAAAACGTTCCATTTCACTTTCTGTTGCAAAGGAAATATCACAAGTTGCAAGGGAACATGGGGCCAAGCCCGTTGGTGTATTTGTGGATGATGACGCTGACACAATATTAAGAGCTTCTGAGGCAGCTGACCTTGAATATGTACAGGTAAGTTTGTCTAATCTTAGTTCCACTGCATATGGATTAATTAGTTTCTTTCAGTTTGTAATTTGCTGAAGTTATGCAGCTTCATGGAGATGGTTCTCGGGCTGCATTTCCAGTTTTAGTGAAAGACAGCCGAGTCATATATGTTCTTCATGCCAAAGAAGATGGAGAGCTTTTGAACCATATTTCAGACCAAGACTGTACTTTGGTTGATTGGATTCTTGTGGATAGTGCAAAGGGTGGCAGGTAAGAATCTGCTGGAAATTTGATTATTATTGCCTTAATATTATGTTAGTGGATGTATATAATATGTTAGTGGCTGTTAGTGGACATATAGTGGCAATATATAATGCAGCACCATCTTCTCCACTACCCCAATGGCCAACCCACTAGAGAGTGGAATGAGTTTGGTGACAACCAATCACCTCCTCCCTCAATTGTGTATAAATTGAGGTGAGGAGGAGGGGTAGAAAAATCAAGAAACAACAACAACACATCTGTGAGAGATTGTGAGAGTTTGAGAGTTCTATAGAGAGTGAAGGTGAGGTGTGAGTGTAATCTCCCTCCGGGAAAAATTCTATAGTGATAGCTCTCCGTGGACGTAGGCAATTGCCGAACCACGTAAATATTGTTGTGTTCTTGTGTGTGATTGATTTTTGAGTTGGTATCAGAGCAACAAAAACACAGCAGCCCTAAAACCGTCATAGCCATGTCGGAAGTCACGTCCGAAACCACCTCAACCCCTGCCGCTGCCATTCCGGTGAGAACGGCCAACAAGGCTGCAAATTACCAGCGCAGGTTTGATGATAAGCCACGGGTCTGGTGTGTTTTTTGCAACAAGCCTCGCCATACACGCGAAACGTGTTGGAAGATCCATGGCAAACCTGTCAACTGGAAAAGCAGCAAACAAGGAGAGAAGAATCGTGGCTTTCCTACTGCTAATGAAGCCGATTCGGGTCCCTTCAACAAAGAGCAGATTGATCAACTCTTAAAGCTGATAAAATCCAACTCCTCATCCGGTACTCCTAGTGATTTTTTGACACAAACAGGTAGAAATCCTAAAGCCTTCTCTTGTCTAAACTTCTCTCCGTGGATCATAGATTCCGGTGCCTCCGATCACATGACTAGTTTTTCCCATTTATTTAGTACCTATTTCCCTTGTTCTGGTCATGACAAAATCAGAATAGCCGATGGTAGTTTTTCACCTATTGCAGGAAAAGGATTTATTAAACTAACTGAGAAAATTAATCTCAATGCTGTTCTTCACGTCCCCAACTTAGCCTGTAACCTTTTGTCTGTCAGTAAACTATCTAAGGATTCTAATTGTCGTGTTACATTTTTTGAATCCCATTGTGAATTTCAAGACCAGAACTCGGGGATGATGATTGGGCGTGCTAGGATGCTTGAAGGTCTTTACTACTTTGATGAAGTACCTGTTCGTAATAAAAAAGCTCAGAGCTTTAATAGTACTAGTTCAATCTCTGTTCGAGAAAAAATAATGCTATGGCACTATAGGCTAGGGCATCCTAGTTTTCTTTATCTGAAACATTTATTTCCAGAATTATTTAAAGGGATTGATTGTTCTTCTTTTCATTGTGAAAGTTGCATTTTTGCAAAATCTCATCGCTCTACTTATTTGCCAAAACCTTACCAGGCTTCCAAACCTTTTTATTTGATTCATAGTGATGTTTGGGGCCCTTCTAAAATCACTACTCTTTCTGGTAAAAAATGGTTTGTTACATTTATTGATGACCATACCCGCTTATGTTGGATTTATTTGATGAATAAAAAATCTGACGTGAAAAATTTATTCACAAATTTTTACAATATGATTGAAAACTAATTTCAAACCAAAATTGGTATTTTACATTCTGATAATGGAACAGAATATTTCAATGAGCAGTTGGGTGAGTTTTTGGCAAAAAAAGGGATTTTTCATCAATCTACATGTCGGGATGCCCCTCAACAAAATGGCATTGCAGAACGAAAAAATAAACATTTACTTGAAGTAGCACGTGCTATAATGTTTTACATGCATGTTCCTAAATATTTATGGGGTGAAGCAATTTTAACAGCCTCTTATTTGATAAACAGGATGCCTACAAAGGTGTTAACATACAAAACACCTTTTGATTGTCTCAAACATTTTTTCCTGACACGAGGTTGTTTTCTGATTTACTCGCCAAAGTTTTTGGATGTACTGCCTATGTTCATGTTCCCAGTCAATTTCGTTCAAAACTTGACCCCCGTGCTATAAAATGTGTTTTTTTGGGTTATTCCTCAAACAAAAAGGGTATAAGTGTTTCGATCCTCAAACCAAGAAATTTCATGTGAGTATGGATGTGTCATTTGTGGAAACAAAATCCTATTTCCCCAACACTTCTCTTCAGGGGGAGACAAGTGGAGTAGAAGACAATTTTTGGGATATTTCTATCCCTCTCCCCAATGTCATTTATCCTACACAAAAACCACATCTGTCTGATAATGATCACTTAGGAGAACCAAGTTCTATGGTGCCTAGTCAAGAAGATTCTTGTTTAGGGGGAGAAGTACTACAAAATGATCTAAATTCTGAGCTTCAGGTTTATACTAGGAAGCGATTTCATCTGAGGAATAATGACCCGAATGTCCATCCTAATGACCCGAATGTCCACCCGGTTTCTGGCATCGAAATTTTAGGTAATCCTATTCCTTCTATTTCCGACCTTGATGTTCCTATAGCAATTAGGAAAGGTGTCCGAAATTGCATTAAACATCCTATTGCCAATTACCTCTCCTATCAAAGACTGTCTAAAAACCATAGAGCTTTCACATCTAGGATTTCACACTTGTTTGTTCCAAGGAATATACAGGAAGCATTGGATGATCCGAATTGGAAATTAGCAGTCATGGAGGAGATGAATGCTTTAAGGAGAAGTGGTACTTGGGAGATAGTTGATCTACCCAAAGACAAGAAAACAGTTGGGTGTAAATGGGTGTTTACGATAAAATGTAACGCAGATGGAAGCGTTGAGGGATACAAGGCGAGACTGGTGGCTAAAGGCTTCACTCAAACTTATGGGATTGACTATCAGGAGACGTTTGCTCCTGTTGCTAAAATAAATTCCATTAGAGTACTGTTATCTCTTGCAGTAAATTCAGATTGGCCTCTACATCAACTTGACATTAAAAATGCATTTCTCAATGGTGATCTTGAAGAGGAGGTGTTCATGAGCCTACCGCCGGGATTTGAGCAGAGACTTGGTAGCGACAAAGTATGCAGATTGAACAAGTCATTATACGGACTCAAACAATCACCAAGAGCGTGGTTTGAACGCTTTGGGAAGGCAGTTATCAGTTGTGGCTTCTCGCAGAGTCAAGCAGATCACACAATATTTTATAAACATTCAAAAGACAGTAAAATTACAATTTTGATTGTTTATGTTGATGACATCATTTTAACTGGTAATGATGAAGCAGAGTTAGCAGCCCTCAAAGAGAAACTCGCAAAAGAATTTCACATTAAGGATCTGGGAGCCCTCAAGTATTTCCTCGGAATGGAATTTGCAAGATCCAAGGAAGGTATATTCGTTAATCAGAGAAAATATGTTCTTGATCTCCTTGGAGAAACAGGTATGCTTGGTTGTAAGATGGTGGAGACTCCGATCGAGCCTAACTTGAAGTTACAAGCTGCTAAGGCTGAAGAAGTCAAAGAGAGGGAACAATATCAGCGACTTGTAGGGAAATTGATTTACTTGTCTCATACGCGGCCTGATA
Organism: Camellia japonica; assembly: GCA_030407325.1. Taxonomy (NCBI): domain Eukaryota; kingdom Viridiplantae; phylum Streptophyta; class Magnoliopsida; order Ericales; family Theaceae; genus Camellia; species Camellia japonica. The sequence goes on along the minus strand of JAPPVO010000002.1, from coordinate 176,623,741 downwards.
TTGCCTTTGCAGTCAGCATGGTAAGTCAGTTCATGCACTCACCAGGGGCAGAGCACTTTGAGGCCGTTTATAAGATCTTAAGATATTTGAAAGGAACTCCAGGGAGAGGCTTACTGTTCAAGAAACATGGACATCTTCAAGTTGAAGTATACACAGATGCAGACTGGGCAGGAAGTGTTACAGACAGAAGATCAACATCCGGATACTGCTCCTTTGTAGGTGGGAACCTAGTTACATGGCGGAGTAAAAACAGAATGTTGTAGCTAGAAGTAGTGCAGAAGCAGAGTTCAGAGCTGTTGCCCATGGAATCTGTGAAGTAATGTGGATTAAAAGAATTCTTGAAGAATTAAAGCTTTCTCACCCGACACCTATGAAGGTCTATTGTGACAACAAAGCAGCTATATCTATAGCTCATAATCCAGTTCTACATGATCGCACAAAACATATAGAAGTGGATAAACATTTCATCAAGGAGAAAATCAATGCTGGCATAATCTGTATGACCTACCTTCCAACAGGTGAACAATTAGCTGATGTGCTAACAAAGGGACTACACAAGAAGCAATTTGATAAGCTGACTAGCAAGCTTGCTATGGAAGATATCTTCAAACCAGCTTGAGGGGGAGTGCTGGAAATTTGATTATTATTGCCTTAATATTATGTTAGTGGATGTATATAATATGTTAGTGATGTATATAATATGTTAGTGGCTGTTAGTGGACATATAGTGGTAATATATAATGCAGCACCATCTTCTCCACTACCCCAATGGCCAACCCACTAGAGAGTGGAATGAGTTTGGTGACAACCAATCACCTCCTCCCTCAATTGTGTATAAATTGAGGTGAGGAGGAGGGGTAGAAAAATCAAGAAACAACAACAACACATCTGTGAGAGATTGTGAGAGTTTGAGAGTTCTATAGAGAGTGAAGGTGAGGTGTGAGTGTAATCTCCCTCCGGGAAAAATTCTATAGTGATAGCTCTCCGTGGACGTAGGCAATTGCCGAACCACGTAAATATTGTTGTGTTCTTGTGTGTGATTGATTTTTGAGTGAATCTTTACCCTCTTTAAATATAACTTGAATGTCGTTTTGTTTGCCTTCATGTTGCACTATCTTCATGAGCTTCAAAATCTATCTTTGGAGTTGTATCGCTCATAAGCAATTATTCTAGCTCCTACTTGTTGTTGTGTTAGATAATTATCCATGAGAATCCACCACTACAAATATTTGAAAATGAGGGCCCACTTAAAGGTGATTTGTGTAGACATGTATTTAAAGAAAAATCTGTTAGATCTGGAGTTGAGAGCAAAAGTAGGTGAAAATTCCAAACTTGAGAATGTTGCTCTTGCGGCTTGCTTGGATGGAAGCAAATGGTATTACTCCTAATGAGTCCATATAAATCTATATAAACCAGTATTGGAATTCAATAATCATGGGTTTCTTCTTATAAAATTTATGCATGCCTTTAGGTTCGAACAATCCTTTTTTAATTTCTAAGAACCAATGTTGGAATTGAATCATTATGGCTTTTCTACCATGAAAGAAGTGCATGCCTTAGTTTGTCTTGGTCCTTATTCACTGCCCAAGAACTATATCTTCACCGCCTAAGGACTGATCCTCTTATCATTCCTAATATTGAACTTTCGATGAGATATGCATCTTATGCAGTTTATTGGATTTTCTTGTTTTCTCTTACTTTTTGATGGCTGTTTTTGTTTTGATTAGGCACTTTTTCACTGTATGAGGACTTCTTGTCCTCCACACTTTCTTCTTTAATAAATTTTGTTGTTTATTTTCAAAAAAAAAAAAGATAATGACAAACATACTGATTTGAAAAAATCAGCATTTTCTTAGATTGCTGGTATTGTTTGATTCTGCGCTGGAACTATTTGTATTTGCAATTACTAAATGCATCAGCTGTTTCTTTATGTATGCTTGCCCTTAATGGCTTTCTTCAGCAACAGTAAAGAATCAGCTCTGAATGGCTTTCTTCAGCAATCATAAAGAATCAGCGACCGACTTCATAAATTCTAGACATTTTACAAAAAATTTAGACAGTGGGCTTTGAAGCCACTCAATGGTGAGTCCTTTAGGTTCGAAAATTGTCCAAATTGGAGTGGATGAACAATTGAAGAAAGAAATCCTCTTCTTCTTCTTCACTTTATTTTTTTATTTCATTTTTATTGTTTGGGTTGTCTAAAATTTTGGCCTAAAGTCATGTTTTTATGGATATACATTTCTCAAAATGTTGCGACACTTTTCCACAGCTGGTAATCATAGTTAATATCAGATATCCTCATTCAATTAGGAAATGAGAGTCATTTTTTTAATCTTCTGTTACTTTCCTGCGCTAATACATCATTTTTACCTGTCCTGCTTCACTCATTGTAACATATGTCTGCAGTGGGAAAGGATTCAACTGGTCCCAGTTTAAACTACCACCAATTAGAAGCAAATATGGTTGGCTTTTGGCAGGAGGAGTTAACTCTGATAATGTCTGTGAAGCTCTTTCTACTCTTAGACCGCATGGAATTGATGTCAGTAGCGGCATTTGTGCTTCAGATGGAATTATAAAAGATGAGTCCCGAATATCATCCTTCATGAAAGCAGTAAATTCCATACATTATTGATTGATGTGAGAAGTCTTGATTACAAAAACTCAATGAAGTAGAACATGGGAACACTAAGGATGCTGTGTTATTATGTTTGGTAGGTTGTTCTCTTTATTAAGATGACACCTTGAACACAGGTTTAAATCTTGCTGTTTTTACTAACTTGTTTTTAGCAATCCACTAAATGAAAAAATAGTTACGTTTCTGGTAGACAAATATTTGTGGAGTTTATAGCTGCCTAATGTATGGTGTAAATGTGCATTTGCATGCGCACACTGGGGGAGAGACATCCCAATGAAAACAATACAGGTCCTTTCTTTAACATGTTACGACATACACTGTTAACTTCAATTATCATATTACAAATTTAACTAACTCAATACAATCTCCAATTCAAAAGACCTTGAATACCTATTGCAGAAACACTGGGAGCCGGCTGTGGCCATTTGGTGCCGGCCGGGTCTCTTTGGTGAGAAACACTATTCTGGGCGAGAATCAGTCAGCTATTCATTTTTGAAGATATTTTCGATCTATTTTGCTCAAATTCTATAAATACGAGCCTAAGCCACTGTGTTGAGGGTTAGAAAATTTTTAAAGAAGCTAAATCACCCTTGTGAGCTCCTTCTTGTGCAAGCTAGCTTTAAGATATTTTGTTATCCTTACACCATATCTATACACCATATAAAACCTTAGAGCAAAGCCTTAGAGCCTTGGTTGATACTTGTGAATCACAATTCACACTTGAGAGGGCCTTTAGATTGAGTTTGGTTTACAACAAGAGCTTATCCTCTTCAAGAGGTAGAAGCTTACCACCTTTCTCCTTGCTTTCATTTCTGTCTCTTTCTATCTATTTCTAGTGCTTTTGTGTTGTTTTGGATCCATTTCAAGTGTTGGAACTTGGGGTTGAATAGCTACCAAAGGTAAAGAGGGCTAACATCCTTTCTTGTGCCTTAACTCATAGCTCATATCTCTTGTTCTTGCTCTCTTTTCTTTGGCTTTCAAACTGATTTTCAAAGTTTAAAAGGGCTGAAAACATGGTTTAAAAGTCTCAAAAAGTGGAGAGGTTAGTCATCTCTCCTTGCTCTTGTTTACTAACTTTGTGTCTCTTCATTCTTCCTCTCTTTTTATGCACTTTTAGCCACTATTTTTCACATATTAGAGGCTGTTTAGGGTTGTCCTAATTTATTTAATTAGTTTATGCTTTGAATATCTAGCTTGTTGTGTTGTAAGTCCTCGTGGCTTCGGTTGTTTATGCCTTAGATACCGAGTCATTTGAGTTGATGGCTTTGCTTTACTTAGTTTTCATATCAAGAGTTGTTTCAAACGATTGATTGTTGTTCAAGACATAAGAAAGAGACCTATGCTCAATGGCTTAATCTCTATGGAGGTTCATCGTCAAGGCGTAGTCTCCCCTTTATGCTATAAATCACTTCTCGTTTGACATTTCTTCTCATTTAGTGGACTTAAACATCACTTTGGACAAATTGATTAAAAAATGGAAATGATTAATAAAATTGGTTTTAAATGAATGAAACCGACATAAAGAAAATATTTAGATAGTTGGATTTGGCCGGATGTTATGCCAAGACCATCGCTCCGAGAATTGTCACTTATCAATCCATGATACGTTGATGAGACTTAGAGCGTGTCTACTTCCCTCTTTGAGCCTTCATGATAGGAGGGAGAAGTGGTGGTTTTTCATTACATTTATTCAATTTTGTCCAAACATGCTCGGGATCATCAAGCCATCAACTTGTGCTTATTGGTGGTTTCGGACTCGAATTTGTTCTTCTCTTGAGTTTAACATGACAGAGAAGAGTAGAAAGGACAAACAAGGCCTAGAAAGGCTTTGTCTGCACTGTCCTCACCTCAGAGCACAAAAACATTTTTGGCATGAAATTAGGGCACGACTGATTGTTTTTGGACCCGGCCGGATCTCATTTGGGGCCGTCCGACCCCCAATGTGTGGTAAACAGTGACTTTCGGCAGAAACAGAGGGTAGTGGCTGAGGGTGAAGCAAAGTAATCTGGGCAGACAGAACAGCTTTGGGTACTGTGCATGCAATCGTTGTGCCTCATTGTTGCTTGTATTAATATTATTGTTGTAATTAAGTATTGTTATAATACCCTTGTTGTAATAAAATTAGATAGCTAGTTAATTTCAAGTTCATTCGAATATGTAATAAGTAGTTAATTTAGCTCAATTCACTTGTTTGATATTGTAATAGTTAGCTATTAATCCGGACACTTGGACACTTATTCGAATCCTCCTGCGCAATGGTAAAAATATGTAATAATGGTGTATATCTTCATTTCTTTCTTCTTTTTATTTACCCGTTTATAATGGTAGCATAGAGTATCATGTTTCCTTAGCATTTCTCATGTTTGCATACACTCGTCTCACATGCATTTGGGTTCAGCTCATCATACTAACCAATATCGCATTTAACTTTCTTAAATGAATACATGATTTATCACATATCTTGAATTGGATCATATACCATGCTAGTAACCGGGCCTATTTACTTGCATGATTGCATGTGTCACATTAGTCATATTGCATTGTTTAGCGGCATGCATCCTTTCTAATTCTTTTGTTTTGTTGGCTTGCCTTGGAATACTATGTGAGCGTTTATTTCTTTAGCATATTGCATTGCGTGTGATTGTCGCCATATAGAGCATGCTTTCCATAAAGCTAATTGCTTAAGTGATATATCTGTTTGAATGCTAGTAGATGAAGACTAATTGTCAAAATTGGGATAAAGTGACTAATGTATATATAAACTCATTTTTTCAAGCGACGCGTATTTAAAATAATTTTCAAACAAATATGAAATCAAAGTGTTCTAACTTTTGCAAATTAGTCTATACTTGTGTGCAACACGTAGTAATGTTAACTTAATAATCGGAATAAGAGCATATAATGTAAATAAAAATCATATCATGATTAGTAGAGGTCGATCCTTGATCGAGTGAGTAAGGTGCTCAATTCATGACATTCCCCTCTCATACCTAAGTTCCCGAGCCGAGACACTTTGGTGATGACGGATCAGTTGCCTTTGGCACGAGTCTCGGATTTCCTAAATTTCTCAAAAATATTTAGGTAGCGACTCTGTAATTTGGCAAAACGGTCCATTTTTTGCATTTTTGATTCAAAATCGATTTTCCAAAAGAATTGCTGAATTTGGATTCATTTGTGTTTATCTATTTCACATTGTACTTGTGGAATCAGATTTAGAACCACAGGAGTCCGAACTGTAGGGCTATCGTATCCGAAAGGAGCACGAAAAGCAAGCTACAGCAATTTACAGTGGAATCAGATTCAGCACCACGGGAGTCTGAACTATAGGGCTATCGTATTCGAAAAAAGCACGAAAAGCAAGCTACAGCAATTTACAGATGCCTCATAATAATGCTTGAGAAGGGAATGAAGGACATATGCATTGAAACAGATTCAACACGGGTTGTTAATCTCATCAAGGATGCATCATCTCAACACTCTTAGTACAGGGCCATACTTGAAGATGCTAGATTCCTAATGAAAAGATGCAGTTGTACCATAGCCCATATTCCTAGAGACGGTAACAAAAGTGCATATGGCTTGGCAAACATGGGTGTGAACCACCAAGACTCTTTTGTTTTTCTTAATGATCCCTCCCCACTGAAATTGCAAATCTGCTTGTTGCAGACATCATTGGGTCTTCTTCTACTGTCTAAGGCAACTTTGCCTAGCACTCTGTTTTTTCTCTCTGTTTCCTTTCTTATGAATCAAAAAAAAAAAAAAAAAAAAGAAACTACCACACTTTAATAAAAATAAAAAAAACATAAACTTTCTTGCCATATTACACATAAATATTAAAATGCCAAGTCTCCGAAATTTTTCTTTTAATTAGGAAGTCTAGATATTCAAAATAAATTATATGAAAAATATTTATCATCTGTACATTAAAATCACACAGCAAATAACAAACTAAGATGAACAAAGAAACCAAGATGAACAAAATTAGAACAAAATTGAGAGAAAGATGAACAAACTAAGATGAACAAAATTAGAAAGTGTGATTTCTTTAATTGTTGCCAACTATCAAAGAAATGAATTAATATTTGGAGCCTCATCTGTGTCACCAAAAGAGAGGTGATATTTATTTGTTCAACATGTTATCTATCAAGGCGAGCTGCAAAGGTAGAACTGGGTGCAAGGTGAAGAAGGTCGTGATTTTCTGAAAATGATTAGATTTAAATGTGTTTTTGAATGATTTTTTATTTCAAAAATATTAAAATGGGTTTCTGAAGGGGTTTGTTTAACTACCAGTTTGATTTTTGATTTTCACTTTATTCTAAGTTGTTTTGCTACAGCTCTTTGGCCCCTGAAAAAACTTTGCTTACATATGGAAACACAAACACAAAATACAAAAAAAGATAGAAACAGACACGCAAAATATTGGCCAAAATTGTCTGACCTAAATATTGGCCAAAGAAAATAAAGCTTTCTTATAATTAAACTAAACAAAGCTTTCTTGTAATTAAACTAAATAAAGCTTTTGAACTAAACAAAGCACACCTTTATTTTTGTTGTGGGTCTCAAATTTAATTCTGACACAGTTACTATTTAAATATGATCCATTGTGGTGGTTTTATTACAACTAAAAGTGGCTTAGCTTTCTACTTGAGCAGATGTTCAAAACCCATTTCAGATCAAGTAACCATACTACCAAACTAATTTTAAATTAAAACCCATTTCCCATTAAAGAATCAAACCCATTTCATAAATCAAAACCATGTGAGAATGTTGATAAAATGAATGGCTGGTGGGAATTTTAAACGTGCAAACCACCTTAACTTTTGTTTGTGGAGAGGGTGTTGATACTTGAGCAGATGTTTAACTTCAATGTAGATTTAGACTGTTGGAAGAATTGTATCTTACGCAAATCATTTGTGGAGGGGGTGTAATATTTCGTTTGTTACAGCTCTTTGGCCCTTGAACATGTTGTATTTTCATGAGCTACAAACAAACTTTGCTTACATATTGTTTGTAGTTGCCTTGTAATATGCAAACACAAACACAAAATACAAAATATTGGCCAAAAATATTAGCCAAAATATTTGCCCTGCTTTTTATTCACTGGATTAATGGTAGGGGTGCAACTCGGGCAGGTTCGGTCGGGTTGGTGGTCTGCCCAAGCCCGACCTGAATTGCCCAGAGCAGTGCCCAAGCCCGCCCAAGCCCGAACATGAACCCGAGCTTTGCTGCCCAAGCCCGGCCCAAGCTTTGTATTTTGAACTCAGGTTAGCCCGAATTGCCCGAATTGCCCAGAAACTTGTAGGTAGATTTGTTTTGAAACCTGTAGGTAGAATTGATAATTAACAAAGAATTGAGAATTATTCAAAGTTATTTTCTGGTCACCAAAAAATAAAAATTAAAAATTAAGACTCTTTTACTTAATTTATATATATTATATAATTTATATAATATATTAAATTTAATTCGGGTTCGGGTTGCTCGGGTTGGCCATTGGTTCTGCCCAAGCCCGGCCCGAATTACAATTCGGGCATCAAAAATCTGCCCAGGCCCGTCCAGATTACAAGATATAGTTGCCCAAGCCCTAAAAAAACTCGGGCTGGGCTCGGGTTGCTCGGGTTGAGCCCGCCCGAGTTGCACCCCTAATTAATGGACTTTTTTAATTATAAACAAAACATAGGCATTTATATAATTAAAATTGGAGATGAATGTTTATTTGCAATCCCCTCAAAACAGAGGCATTTATTTTCAAAACAGAGGCATTTTCACTGCATTTATTTTCAAAATTGGAGGCCTTTTTTATTTTTTTATTTTGTGTAAACTCTTTATTAATATTAATATTAAGTAAATACAAAATAAGAAGACCGAGTAACTTTTAAAGAGAAATTGTAATATTTTTTAACAAAAAAATCATATAGAGAGAATATATGAAGAAACTAAAAAAATATAAAAAGCTTGAGATTCAAAACAAACATTCTCTCATAATCTCCTCATTGTCTAGAGGCATTTATATAATTAATTATAAAGCAAACATTTATATAATTATTTTATTTTAATAATCAAAAAATCTTAGTGTAAATAACTTAAAAATTATTAACATGATATTATTTGGTGTTGACAGTACATTGTTTGGTTCTGTAACCTAATTAATGGTTGAATATTGGAAGTAAACACAATGTGTATAACTTTACCATTAAGGAGGAAAGGAGGTTACACAAAATATTGACCAAAAATAGCTTGAATTACTAATGAAAAGCTTTTATTTCCATGAAGTTTTAATGGAAAGATACATGCCCTGTTTTACCAGTTCCCAAAAAGCTTTATTGATTACTAATGAAAAAGCAACCATAAGTTTTTATTTCTATGAAGTTAATATCTGACAGCGGGAATTCAAAAAATCTAACCCAACACATTGAAAATATGATGGAAAATACTGACCCAACACACTGAGAGAAAGGAGGAGAGACAAAAATTGGTAGCAAATGTTTTTTTTCCTAAATATACAAAATATTGGCCAAAATATTTGCCCTATTTTTTATTCATTGGATTAATGGACTTTTTTAATTATAAACAAATATTATTTTATTCTCTCATAATCCCCTCATTTTCACAACAGAGGCATTTATATAATTAAAATTGGAGATGAATGTTTATTTTCAATCCCCTCAAAACAAAGGCATTTATTTTCAAAATAGAGGCATTTTCACTGCATTTATTTTCAAAATTGGAGGCATTTTTTATTTTTTTATTTTGTGTGTAAACTATTTATTAATATTAATATTAAGTAAATACAAAATAAGAAGACCGAGTAACTTTTAAAGAGAAGTTGTAATATTTTTCAACAAAAAAATCATATAGAGAGAATATATGAAGAAACTAAAAAAATATAAAAAGTTTGAGATTCAAAGCAAACATTCTCTCATAATCCCCTCATTGTCTAGAGGCATTTATATAATTATTTTATTTTAATAATTAAAAAATCTTAGTGTAAATAACTTAAAAATTATTAACATGATATTATTTGGTGTTGACGGTACAATGTTTGGTTCTGTAACCTAATTAATGGCTCAATATTGGAAGTAAACATAATGTGTATAACTTTACCATTAAGGAGGAAATGAGGTTATACAAAATATTGACCAAAAATAGCTTGAATTACTAATGAAAAGCTTTTATTTCCATGAAGTTTTAACCCAACACAATGAAAATACAATGGAAAATACTGACCCAACACACTGAGAGAAAGGAAGAGAGACAAAAATTGGTAGCAAATTTCTTTTCCAAATCACTTGGTAGCAAATCAGATAATAAAATCCAAAATTTAATTTAAATAAAATCTGAACCTGAACATATAGAAACCCATATCAAAGAAACACAAAGCCAAACACAAATGATAGCAGACTTGGACCAATTCAACCAAATTCTAACTCAAATTGGACCAATAGATATTGGCTCAACCAAATGGGTTATGTATAAACTGCACATCAACATGATTCCAATATATTCTAGGTGTTTTGATTTAAGGTTTAGAGAAACAAAAATCAAAATGAGGGCCAAACTACAGGTTACTTTTACAACTTGGCAACCTAAAACGAATCCCAAAAGAACAACCACCTAAAAAATGCCCCAACAAAAACATCAAACCCAAATCCTCTCCCCAAAATCACACCAAACCCATATCATAAAAGTAAAATTCTTGGGTTCAAAACTTACTGTTAAATAATTACAAAAGATTAGACAAAAGAACACATAGGCCTATCGAAAGAGATAAAATTCCATTTAATCCAAAAAGAGGAAAGTTTAAAATATTTATGGGATGAAAGTTTAAAAATTTAAACTAATCTTTTAAAAAAGCATTTAAAAAAAAACAATTTGAGCCCAAATTTCACTTTCTTTATTATTTCCTGTACTTATTCACCAACCGAAAATTGATCACTTTCTTTATGGGCTGATAAAAATTTGATGAAACTACTGACATATGCTTGACATATGCTCAATTTGATCAATTTGATCAGAAAGAGAATAAAAGATTTGTATAAGGAATCCAGCCTTGTGAAACTACCAAACTCCTATCATCAATATGATAATAAAAAATAGCAAGCAGTTTATATGTGCATTGGGGTAAGGTTGCTTACAAATTTCAGTTTATCTGCGCATTGGGGTAAGGCTGATAAAAAGCAGAGTCAACTTGGTGATAAAAAATAGAGTCAACTTGAATGTGGCCTTTGCAACTACTCTTTAATTTTTATTTTTAGATTGATGACTACTCTTTAATGTAGTCAACTTCTTATTCTTCTTCATGCCTACCAAACGTTACCAAAGCAATAACAAAAGAAAAAAATAAGAACCAAAGTAATAAACTAACCCAGCCATCAGCAAAATAGAGAAAAATGAGGAGAGACAAAAGCAAAAACAAAAAAAATTATACATTTTCAAATGCTTGCTCTAATCTCATTTCATGTGTTTTGTTGCTAGAAACTGTTTTAATTCCCAAAATTTGTGGTCCATTTTAGGAATTAATGCAAAATTCTAAGTATTTGTCCTGATTGGAATATGGGAGGCCAAATATTGTTAATTTTAGGAGTTAAATTAACTTGGGCTGTTATGGGTAGTAATTGTTATATCAGCAAAAAAAATCAAAATTCTACTATTGGTTTCCCCCCCTCCCCCCCACACCCCACTCCATTACCAGCTATGTCCCGACCTTTGCCACAATGGGCTCCTATTTGGCAAGTATTTTTTTGTCAACCTCTATGCCCTAAACAACTCCCAATAAATTTCTAGACACTTTGAATGAATAGATCAGAATGTTGATTCTTGTCAAATATAAAAATTGATTTTTTTTACCCATTATGAGAGTTTTTCATTGTATTAAGTTGCTTATTTATTCTAATTAGGACTCTTTATTGCGTTGGCTTTGGGCTTCTAGAATTGTATTATTGGAGTTGTATTTGATGTAATTCTTCTCATATTTATAAATAATCTCTTACCAGCTGACATTAAAAAAAAAAAAAATTATAAGAGAATAATATTGACCCACCTTATTAGATAGCTAGTTTTCTTCTTTCTTTTAGAGAGCAGTTAGCAAACATTTATATAATTTTTTTAGTGTAAATAACTTAAAAAATTTATTAACATGATATTATTTGGTGTTGACGGTACATTGTTTGGTTCTATAACCTAATTAATGGCTAAATATTGGAAGTAAACACAGTGTGTATAACTTTACCATAAAATAGGAAAGGAGGTTACACAAAATATTGACCAAAAATAGCTTGAATTACTAAAGAAAAGATTTTATTTTCATGAAGGAGGTTATACAAAACACATACCCTGTTTTACCATTTCCCAAAAAGCTTTCCATGAAGTTACAGTGGAAAATACTGATGACTACTCAAAAAATTGGTGATAAAAAACATTTAATTTTTATAACCATGAGCACAGAGCACAGAGCCATGAGCACAGAGCCAACTAATAAAAAACATAGCATACAAAGATTTTGGTGATAAAAAACAGAGCATACAAAGATATATCTGAAATGTATTTGTCATATCTGATTTTATGGTTGCCCTTTAAGTGTTCGATGAATTTCCCCATAGAAAATTTAGTTTTCGGTTTTCATCAAATGTTAAAACTCTTAACCAGTTACACAATGTAGTAGTAGCTTGTGTGTAAAGCATAAATGAGGGAGTTATTCATAAATTGTCTCGTGGTAAATTCTTATTCTTTTCATTGAATCGTATATGTTACCAGCATTCCTTGGTTTTGGGAAGTTACCTTCAACCCAGAGTCATAAACTTGCACCAGAGACAAATCAATGGTATGCTTCACTTTTTTCCCGAATTGTCGTAATAACATGACTAGTGTCAAGTTAATTTGGCATACAATTCATTTATCAGTTGGTTGTTGGATCACTCAAGTCAAAAATTCTACTGCATTGCCGAATTTTGAAATAGAAAACGAAATTTTCTTTGCTCCAATTTACTCACACACACACGCGCGCACGTGCGCATATATGTATATATATATATATGCACAATAAAAAACCTAAATGCTCAATTTGCATAGATAGATAATGCAATTACTTCAAGAATCTGAACTGATTCTGAATGCATGTTTTCAAGTACTGTATTCTGATTCGTGTCACCAGTCTTGTTTTTGGTCATGTTTGCCTTTGGTTCATGGGCTCTCACTTTTTCCTTTGATATTTCTGCTTTATCCATGTAAGTCTAAATGGACCTAACGAACCATAAAATGCTTATTTCTGGCACGGAAAGTCACATGCAATTCCAATTTAGACCGATTAGTTGAAACATACTTTGACATAGTTTAGAAACTTCATGATTTTGATATCATTTATCTTTTTTTATATAGCCTTAAGGTTATTGATTTGCAAGTGTGATTACTAGTAATTTGTGTTGCAATGCCATGTTCAGATCGACATATTTCATGGTTGCCTGCGCTCATGTGACTCTCAGCTGATGGAACTACTTTGATTGTTTGATTTACTCCATCACGCTTCAAAATTTTATAAACTGAACAAATTTGGTACATTTTTACATGTTAATGTGGTGTGAGAGTTCGTGAGCTTTAAAGAATCATTCAAACTAGTGAGTCAACATAATGTATCTATATTTGTCACTTCTACCTGCCTTGCTGTGAACCTTGGTTGTAGAGTCACAAGTTTATTCTCCTCTATGTTAGTTCTGTGATAATTGTTTTCAATTGGTCCCACAGTCCCACTGATGGTTTAGGATTGGTATTGTTTTCAAGGGGCATTTTTTTTAATACATGTAAGTAGGTGGAGCTAGAAGGAACTTGCTTAACTACCTTCCCAGTAGGATTTAGTCCAGTATTCTTATTTTCCTACAGATATTTCACTCATTTGAAAGATGAAAGAATCACAATAGAAAGAAAAAATTACTAAAAATCATATATTGAATTTCAGCACATCATACCATTTCTTTTCTTTTTTTGTTGTTTATCTTTTAACTCAATTCAGTGACACCGTTACGTCTTATCTTCTTCATTCTTAAAGCCCCGAAACCTCTTGAATTCAGTCCGTACTGCCTTAACATTACTCATGCATTAGTGCATAAAAGCTAACATGCGAAAAACTATTTGAAACATGTATTTTTTGAAACTCAATTCTATTCCAATATTAATGGTTCTTAATACTAGATATTCCTTTGTTGTTTAATATACTAATGTCGATAAGTCAAGTGTCTCGTTGTTCACAGGTTTGCATGGTGCAGAATGGCATTTGTCGAGGATAAGGTTATTACCTAAAAATTTGATTAAATGCACATTAAATCAGTCAACAGAAGTTTTCTCTGCTTTCAAGGAACACGAAGAGAATCGGCCTTTGGTTAAAATGTGTGGAATCACATCAGCTAGTGATGCTGCTCTAGCAGCGAAAGCAGGTGCAAAGTTTATTGGGATGATTATATGGCCCAACTCAAAACGTTCCATTTCACTTTCTGTTGCAAAGGAAATATCACAAGTTGCAAGGGAACATGGGGCCAAGCCCGTTGGTGTATTTGTGGATGATGACGCTGACACAATATTAAGAGCTTCTGAGGCAGCTGACCTTGAATATGTACAGGTAAGTTTGTCTAATCTTAGTTCCACTGCATATGGATTAATTAGTTTCTTTCAGTTTGTAATTTGCTGAAGTTATGCAGCTTCATGGAGATGGTTCTCGGGCTGCATTTCCAGTTTTAGTGAAAGACAACCGAGTCATATATGTTCTTCATGCCAAAGAAGATGGAGAGCTTTTGAACCATATTTCAGACCAAGACTGTACTTTGGTTGATTGGATTCTTGTGGATAGTGCAAAGGGTGGCAGGTAAGAATCTTTACCCTCTTTAAATATAACTTGAATGTCGTTTTGTTTGCCTTCATGTTGTACTATCTTCTTGAGCTTCAAAAACTATCTTTGGAGTTGTATCGCTCATAAGCAATTATTCTAGTTCCTACTTATTGCTGTGTTAGATAATTATCCGTGAGAATCCACCACTACAAATATTTGAAAATGAGGGCTCACTTAAAGGTGATTTGTGTAGACATGTAGTATTTAAAGAAAAATCTGTTAGATGCAGGATTGAGAGCAAAAGTAGGTGAAAATTCCAAACTTGAGAATGTTGCTCTTGTGGCTTGCTTGGATGGAAGCAAATGGTATTACTCCTTATGAGTCCATATAAATCTATATAAGCCAGTATTGGAATTCAATAATCATGGGTTTCTTCTTATAAGTTCAAACAATCCTTTTTAATTTCTAAGAACCAATGTTGGAATTGAATCATTATGGCTTTTCTACCATGAAAGAAGTGCATGCCTTAGTTTGTCTTGGTCCTATCCTATTTCACTGCCCAAGAACTATATCTTCACTGCCTAAGGACTGGTCCTTTTATCGTTCCTAATATTGAACTTTCGATGAGATATGCATCTTATGCAGTTTATTTATTGCACAATAATGACAAACATATTGATTTGAAAAAATCAGCATTTTCTTAGATTGCTGGTATTGTTTGATTCTGCGCTGGAAGTATTTGCAATTACTAAATGCGTCAGCTGTTTCTTTATGTATGCTTGCCCTTAATGGCTTTCTTCAGCAACAATAAAGAATCAGCTCTGAATGGCTTTCTTCAGCAATGATAAAGAATCAGCTACTGACTTCATAAATTCTAGACATTTTACAAAAAATTTAGACACTGGGCTTTGAAGCCACTCAATAGTGAGTCCTTCAGGTTCCAAAATTGTCCAAATTGGAGAGGATGAACAATTGAAGAAAGAAATCCTCTTCTTCTTCTTCTTCTTCTTCTTCACTTTATTTTTTTGTTTCATTTTTATTGTTTGGGTTGGCTAAATTTTTGGCCTAAGGTCATGTTTTTATGGATTTACATTTCTCAAAATGTTGCGACACTTTTCCACAGCTGGTAATCATAGTTAATATCAGATATCCTCATTCAATTAGGAAATAAGAGCCATTTTTTTAATCTTCTGTTTCCTGCACTAATACATCATTTTTACCTGTCCTGCTTCACTCATTGTAACATACGTCTGCAGTGGGAAAGGATTCAACTGGTCCCAGTTTAAACTACCACCAATTAGAAGCAAATATGGTTGGCTTTTGGCAGGAGGAGTTAACCCTGATAATGTCTGTGAAGCTCTTTCTACACTTAGACCGCATGGAATTGATGTCAATAGCGGCATTTGTGCTTCAGATGGAATTAAAAAAGATGAGTCCCGGATATCATCCTTCATGAGAGCAGTAAATTCCATACATTATTGATTGATGTGAGAAGTCTTGATTACAAAAACTCAATGAAGCAGAACATGGGAACACTAAGGATGCTGTGTTATTATGTTTGGTAGGTCGTTCTCTTTATTAAGATGACAACATCTTGAACACAGGTTTATATCTTGCTGTTTTTACTAACTTGTTTTTAGCAATCCACTAAATGAAAAAATAGTTACTTTTCTGGTAGACGATGAATATTTGTGGAGTTTATAGCTGCCTAATGCATGGTGTAAATGTGCATTTGCATGCGCACAAGTGGGGGAGAGAGATCCCAATGAAAACAATACTGGTCCTTTCTTTAACATGTTAACGACATACACTATTAACTTCAATTATCATATTACAAATTTAACTAACTCAATACAATCTCCAATTTAGAAGAGCTTGAATACCTATTGAGAACGGTTGCTCCCCCAATTTTACTTCTACAAGATAATTTATTTCAACTACAGTCAAAATTGAAATCGGTTATAAAGAATTAGTAGCTTAGCAGTCTTCCTATCAGTGAACTTGAAAATCTTCTAGGGCTTCATTCTGCTTCCGGGGAGCCAGAGAGCTGAGGATCTGTTTCATAGTATACAATATCCCCAGTGTCACTCACATAGTGATCCTGTTTCATGCTTCTTACAAGGCTTCCCAATAAGTGAAATGGAAGAGGACCAGATTTCTTAGGCTCACGATAGTACTTCCCAAGCACAGGCCTAGCAGCCTCCGTCTGTAATTTCAAAAACACGCAAACCAATCAGAACAACGTTCAAAATATTTTGTTGCAGTCAGTGTTTAAGTTCAAATTATAGAGAGTACTCACTGCTTCTACTAAGTGGTAGTGTGGGATTTGAGGGAAGAGGTGATGTATCACATGAGTTCCAATATCATGGTGAATGTTGTTTATCCAACCATAGTCCCGATCAAGCGTCGTTAACCCTCCTCGCAGATAACTCCATTCCTGTTTAGAAACAAATCAGCTTTCAGAAAACACGGCAAAATGTGAACCCTAATCAAAATGTTCATATTATCCGTTTAATCAGCCGAACAGTTCTTGCAGCTCAAGAATGGATCAAGTGATTGGTGAAGATAAGAAAATAGGGCTAAAACCGAACCGAGATGTTTATGAACAATTCTAGTACGGCCTGTTTGCTAAATGAATGATCTCGTACGAATTTTTTAGGCTAGTTTACTAATCAAGCCGAGGTTGAGTAGACTGGCTCAAATAGATTCATGAACACAAAGATATATAAATTAATATTTATTTTTATAATATATCAAATATATTTTCATTAATTTATTTTATTTCTATGTTAATTCATTAATAAAACTAACCACTAATACAAACTATATTTATATTTTGCCCATAATCTTCTCTTTTTTCTCTTAATTTGCATGTTAATTTAAGTTATAATTTTCTTTTGAATCAAGCTCGAGTTTCACAAAGACTGACTCAACGAGCAGAGCTTGAGCTCAATTTTTAATGTCGACTTCAGCTTGAGCATCTTGATATGTTCAGTTCTATACCTCGCCACGATACCAAGGAAGTTTCTCCTCATGGCCATGGTGATGCAAGTAAGTCACCAAGTCCAGCCACATGACAAAGATCTGCATTCAGTAACAAAGTTTGAGATTGAAAAAATCTTAACCGGCAGATAAAAGAGTAACCAGAACAAATCTGTCTACAACAATGAAGGGACAACAAGAACTGAGAAAATGAACTAACCGCGTAGGGAATGCCATAGAGTTTAAGCAATTGAATTGGACCCATGACAAAGGACAGGCCAACGAGCAGTGTAGCCATGGCAGTCCAGCACGCGGTGGAGGTGATCACATCTTTCCTTTCACTCCGCACAAACAGATCGCTGCTCGGGTTGTAATGAGAGCCAGTCTTTCCAGGGCTTCGACTCCACTGTGATTTTAGGCAAAGAACAGAGGAATAGAACTGTTAGAACTGGAAAAAAAATAATCTATGGACTAACTCAAAGTTCAGATTTTGATTCAATTTTAAAAGAGTAGTTAGTAGGAGGCGCACCAGGTAGATGGGATATGCGAGGAGAGGGAAAGGCAAAGTGAACCTCAAGATTTTGGTAACGTTGTCCAAACTTCTGAAAATCTTTTCAGATAACTGAAAATGAAGGGGAAAACATTAAAATTGACAGTAATTAAAAAGGAGACATTCATGCATCAAAGTAACTTTTAGGACAATAAAACAAAAACAAGACACCCAGGTTTGATATATTAAAAATTCATTTGAGATTGGCTCGTTCGATAAATAAAGTAAACTTGAACATATTTTAAAGTTTACTTGTTAATATTTTTTGGATAATTTACACTCATCATCCTTCAAGCTCAGAAAATATACATTAAGTTCCACAACCTTTTTAGCAAGGTTAAAAGTCAGGACTTATGGTGTCCAGATGAAGAGATAAATAAGGGTCAACATATAACTATCAAATGACTTGTGAAAATGGAATATGGTTAAAAGTAACTTTTTAATTTTTCTTTTTTGTCACATTTTTTCTCTTTTTTTTTTTTTTTTTTTTTGCACACTTTTTAAAAAATTAACCAAAGCATTAGCTTTTAACCTACGTCCAAAAAACCTAAGCACATTTTAAAATTCGTTAACCTATTTGATTGTATTTTATTTTTTAATAAATAAATTAAACTTGAACAACTAATTAATTAGCCTAGCAACCAGAGTATGCAATGACTTACTGGGTGCCATGATTCATCATTCTCAACATGTCCATGGTTCTGATGATGAGTTCTATGGCTAATCCTCCTGCAATTTTTCATCAAAATTGTCAATGATTGTGTTATAATTCAAAAAACAGAAAAACAGAATTTTGGGGTTGAACAGAGGTTTCAGAAACAAACCATCCATGGTAAGGGACAAGTATTGATGAATGAAGAAGATGACCCACCACACTATTCAACTTATGATTATTAGAAAAACTTCCATGACCACTGCACAATCAAAAAAACCAAACATAATTAGCATCAAAATCCAACAAATGCGTATCAAAAATTGAACAAGAAAATTAAGAAATTGATTGATTACCAATCATGACCAAGAACAAACAGAGCCCAGAACATGGTCCCCTGAGCAAACCAGTACAGAGGCCAAACAGCCCAGTTGTTGAAATGAGCCGCCATAGCAGCCAATCCAAAAACCACCACAACATCTCTCAGAACATAGCTCATTGATCTCCATGTATTCTTAACCCAGCAATGTTTCGGAATCGCAGCTCGAATATCGGCTAGCCGGAACGGAGGCGCCGCGCCTGGGTTGAATTCGGCTTCTTCTTCGACCCCATTGACGCCATTGATTTTCTTTGTTTCTCTCTCTTCTCCTTCTTCAATAGATTGGACTTTTAGGGGGGTACTGACCTTGATTTTCCAGTTTCTCTCTCTAGACCCAGATGATGATACCCAGAACGAAGAACAAACTGGGTCGGATTGAATTAGTTTGATCTTTGAAGGGTTGGCATTGAGAGAGGTTAGACCTGTTCTGGGTTTAGGGTAGATTCGTTGGAGGGGTCTTAGGCCACATTCTGATAAAACCAAACTCGCCATTAGAGACCCAGAGAGAGAGAGAGAGAAAGACGATTCAAGAATTTTGGATTCTGGGTCTCTCTCTCTCTAGACGAATTGAAGCCTATACACAATCAATCAATATATATATATATATATATAGAGAGAGAGAGAGAGAGAGAGGATGAGGAGATAACACGAGGGCTTCTCTCCTCCACTTGCAGAGATACAAAAAGCTCAACTTGGTGTTTGTTGTTGGTTGTCTTCTCTCTCACAATATATATATCTCAATTTCTCTCTCTTCTTTTCTGGGTCTGTATTGTATTGTATGTATGATCTGAAATGCTGGCTCTATATATATGCATAGCTCTGTTGTGGTAATGGATCTCACTTTCTTCTGTCCTTCCCAAATGTCCCTCTGTTTAAAATAAACAAAAATTGCAACGTTTTTTTTGTGCCACCACCATATACATACGTATATGAGAAATTCTACTCTACTCGTCTTTGAAAGGATGTGCATTCCATTCCATTTATATGTTATTTTTTTTAATTATGATTAATTTTTATTAATTATGATGTATGAGACCTTTAGTTATATCTCATGTGATATTTAGTTATAATTTTTTTTTTAAAATTAAGATTCAAAAAATATAAATTATATTGCTTGGTTCTACTTCAGAAAATTTATTTTCTTATTTTCTGTATTTTTTTGTTTTTACTGCATTTTTTTAATATTTTAAGATTTTTTTTTTTTACTTTTTAGACATACCTAACATAAATATAACTAAAAAGTAAAAAATTTATGAAAAAAAATCTTTTAAAAATTCACTTAATACCAAAAATATAAAAAAAAAATACGAGAATTCAGTACATTTTTTATATTTTTATATATTTATTAATTTTTTTAAATACTTTTTCACAAATTTATACTTTTTAGATACATCTAAGTAAGGTGTATCTAAATAAGTAAAAAAAAATGTTTAAAATTTTAAAAATATTCACAAAAAAAAATACGAAAATCAAAAAACTACATTTTCAAAAAACTTAATCTAAAAAATTCAAAACAAATACACTGATTATTATTTTTTTAATTATAAATTACAAATGGTACACATTGATAGTCTTTCCCTTTATATATTACCTGAGTAATATGTGGGACCCACTCATATATGTGTGAGGCTCACATCATCAATGGTTGAAATCCAAAGAGAATTGTGGGGGTTTCAAAAAAAAAGGATTTCAATCATTATTATTCTTAAGCCTCCGTTTGGGAAGTGAATTGACTTTTTGACTTTTTAACTTTTTTGACTATTTTAGCCTGGGCTAAAAAGCTTGGTTTGAGAAAGGCTTTTTGACTTTTTGGCTTTTTTTGTGAGAGAAGAGTGTAATGATTATGTGTTGGATGTGATGTTTTGATTGTTGTGACTAAAATAGCCTATTTTGTCTTTTGTGGTTAAAATAACCCGAAGCCTCCTTACCAAACGGTTCTAGATTCCTTCCATTCCATTATCTAAATAGTGTTTTGTTTTAATTATTCAAATTAACCACACGCACAAAAAAAAAAAAAAAAGAAGATAAATTTGATGATATTTTTTTATGATAAACGTGATCAATTAAATCAGCTATGAATATTAAATCAATTTTTTTTAAAAAAAAATAATATACGCGAATGATCCTACAAAAAGAAATATTCAAATTATCTAAACTAATAGGTGACACACGTGATTCATGTGCAATTCAAGTAAGTAAATATAAAAAATAATAACAATTCAAATTTTCTAAAATAATAATAATTTTAAAAATATTCACTAAAAACAAAAAAATACGAAAATCAAAAAACTCAATTTTTAAAAAACTTAATTTAAAAATTTAAACCAAACACACTGATTATTATTTTTTTAATTATAAATTACAGATGGTACACATTGATAGTCATTCCCTTTGAGCATGTTTGTTTTGAGGGATAAGAGGGTGAGATTGGACTATTAGTCCCACCGCACTAATAGTCCATTGTTTGTTTGAAAAATTTTGCTCCGGACTAATAGTCCCCCCGGACTATTAATCCCACAAACATGGGACTATCCTATCCCATGGGGGGGTGTGGGATAGAAACCATGGGATTGGTATCCCATGGGATTATTTTGTGAAATGTCCTTTACCCTCCATGCTATTACTTAGTAAACAATTAGAAAATGGTAAAATAGTCTTTTAAACATTTATAAATTATTTTTTAGTGTTGTTAATTTAAAACTATATATTAAATAAAAAATTTAAATTATAAATTATAAATTATAAATTAATTTAATTAAAAATAATAAATTATAAATTATGGCCTTATAAATTAAATTTTTTTAGTGTTGTTAAAAAATTAAATTTACATATTAAATAATTTTTTTTTAGTATTGTTAATTTAAAATGATATATTAAATAAAAATATAAATTATAAATTAAATTTATTTAAAAATAATAAATTATAAATTATGGCCTTATAAATTAAATT
Organism: Camellia japonica; assembly: GCA_030407325.1. NCBI lineage: Eukaryota > Viridiplantae > Streptophyta > Magnoliopsida > Ericales > Theaceae > Camellia > Camellia japonica. The sequence goes on along the minus strand of JAPPVO010000002.1, from coordinate 176,601,784 downwards.
TTTTTAGTGTTGTTGAAAATTTAATTTATATATTAAATAAAATTATTTTTTTATTGTCGTTATTTAAAATTATATATTAAATAAAAATATAAAATATAAATTATAAATTTAATTTAATTGAAAATAATAAATTAAAAATTGTGGCCTTATAAATTAAATTTTTTTAGTGTTGTTAAATTATAAATTATAGATTATAAGGGTAAAATAGTCTTTTAAACATTTATCCTTATCCAGTCCGTCTAACCAAACATTGGATTTACTAAAAATAGTCCAATCCAGACATCTAATCCCATGACTAAACAAACATAGGATACAAATCCAATCCAACCAAATAGTCCCGAGACAATGTATCCCGGGACTAACAGTCCGATGGATTACAATCCCCCCTTATCCAGTCCGTCCAAACAAACGCACCCTTTATGTATTACCTGAGTAATATGTGGACCTACTCATAAATGTGTGAGGCTCACACCATCAATGGTTGAAATCCAAAGAGAATTGTGGGGGTTTTAAAAAAAGGATTTCAATCATTATTATTCTTAAGCCTCCGTTTGGGAAGTGAGTTGGCTTTTTGACTTTTTAACTTTTTTGGCTATTTTAGCCTGGGCTAAAAAGCTTGGTTTGAGAAAGGCTTTTTGACTTTTTGGTTTTTTTTGTGAGAGAAGAGTGTAATGATTATAGGTTGGATGTGATATTTTGTTTGTTGTGGCTAAAATAGCCTATTTTGTCTTTTGTGGCTAAAATAACCCGAAACCTCCTTACCAAACGGTTCTAGATTCCTTCCATTCCATTATCTAAATAGTGTTTTGTTTTAATTATTCAAATTAACCCCACACACACACACACACACAAAAAAAAGAAGATAAATTTGATGATTTTTTTTATGACAAACGTGATAAATTAAATGAGCTATGAATATTAAATCAATCTTTTTTTTAAAAAAAAAATAATATACGCGAATGATCCTACAAAAAGAAATATTCAAATTATCTAAACTAATAGGTGACACACGTGATTCATGTGCAATTCAAGTAAGTAAATATAAAAAATAATAATAATTCAAATTTTCTAAAATAATAATAATTTTAAAAATATTCATTAAAAACAAAAAAAATACGAAAATCAAAAAACTCAATTTTTAAAAAATTTAATCTAAAAAATTTAAACCAAACACACTGATTATTATTTTTTTAATTATAAATTACAAATGGTACACATTGATAGTCTTTCCCTTTATGTATTACCTGAGTAATATGTGGGACCCACTCATAAATGTGTGAGGCCCACACCATCAATGGTTGAAATCCAAAAAAAATTCTGGGGCTTTAAAAAAAAAAAAAGGATTTCAATCATTATTATTCTTAAGCCTCCGTTTGGGAAGTGAGTTGACTTTTTGACTTTTTAACTTTTTTGGCTATTTTAGCCTGGGCTAAAAAGCTTGGTTTGAGAAAGGCTTTTTGACTTTTTGGTTTTTTTTTGTGAGAAAAGAGTGTAATGATTATGGGTTAGATGTGATATTTTGTTTGTTGTGACTAAAATAGCCTATTTTGTCTTTTGTGGCTAAAATAACCCGAAACCTCCTTACCAAACGGTTCTAGATTCCTTCCATTCCATTATCTAAATAGTGTTTTGTTTTAATTATTCAAATTAACCCCCCACACACAAAAAAAAAAAAAAGAAGATAAATTTGATGATATTTTTTTATGACAAACGTGATAAATTAAATAAGCTATGAATATTAAATCAATCTTTTTAAAAAAAAATAATATACGTGAATGATCCTACAAAAAGAAATATTCAATTATCTAAACTAATAGGTGACACACGTGATTCATGTGCAATTCAAGTAAGTAAATATAAAAAATAATAATAATTCAAATTTTCTAAAATAATAATAATTTTAAAAATATTCATTAAAAACAAAAAAAAATACGAAAATCAAAAAACTCAATTTTTAAAAAACTTAATCTAAAAAATTTAAACCAAACACACTGATTATTATTTTTTTAATTATAAATTACAAATGGTACACATTGATAGTCTTTCCCTTTATGTATTACCTGAGTAATATGTGGGACCCACTCATAAATGTGTAAGGCCCACACCATCAATGGTTAAAATCCAAAGAAAATTCTGGGGGTTTAAAAAAAAAAAAAGGATTTCAATCATTATTATTCTTAAGCCTCCGTTTGGGAAGTGAGTTGGCTTTTTGACTTTTTAACTTTTTTGGCTATTTTAGCCTGGGCTAAAAAGCTTGGTTTGGGAAAGGCTTTTTGACTTTTTGGCTTTTTTTGTGAGAGAAGAGTGTAATGATTATGGGTTAGATGTGATATTTTGTTTGTTGTGGCTAAAATAGCCTATTTTGTCTTTTGTGGCTAAAATAACCCGAAACCTCCTTACCAAACGGTTCTAGATTTCTTCAATTCCATTATGTAAATAGTGTTTTGTTTTAATTATTCAAATTAACCACACACAAAAAAAAAAAAAAAGGAAGATAAATTTGATGATATTTTTTTATGACAAACGTGATAAATTAAATGAGCTATGAATATTAAATCAATCTTTTTAAAAAAAAAAATAATATACGCGAATGATCCTACAAAAAGAAATATTCAAATTATCTAAACTAATAGGTGACACACGTGATTCATGTGCAATTCAAGTAAGTAAATATAAAAAATAATAATAATTCAAATTATCTAAAATAATAATAATTTTAAAAATATTCACTAAAAACAAAAAAATACGAAAATCAAAAAACTCGATTTTTAAAAAACTTAATCTAAAAAATTTAAACCAAACACACTGATTATTATTTTTTTAATTATAAATTACAGATGGTACACATTGATAGTCTTTCCCTTTATGTATTACCTGAGTAATATGTGGGACCCACTCATATATGTGTGAGGCCCACACCATCAATGGTTGAGATCCAAAGAGAATTGTGAGGGTTTCAAAAAAAAAAGGATTTCAATCATTATTATTCTTAAGCCTCCGTTTGGGAAGTGAGTTGGCTTTTTGACTTTTTGACTTTTTTGGCTATTTTAGCCTGAGCTAAAAAGCTTGGTTTGGGAAAGGCTTTTTGACTTTTTGGCTTTTTTTGTGAGAGAAGAGTGTAATGATTATGAGTTGGATGTGATGTTTTGTTTGTTGTGGCTAAAATATCCTATTTTATCTTTTGTGGCTAAAATAACCCCAAACCTCCTTGCCAAACGGTTCTAGATTCCTTCCATTCCATTATCTAAATAGTGTTTTGTTTTAATTATTCAAATTAACCACACAAAAAAAAAAAAAAAAGAAGATAAATTTGATGATATTTTTTTATGACAAACGTGATAAATTAAATGAGCTATGAATATTAAATCAATCTTTTTTTAAAAAAAATAATATACGCGAATGATCCTACAAAAAGAAATATTCAAATTATCTAAACTAACAGGTGACACACGTGATTCATATGCAATTCAAGTAAATATAAAAAATAATAATAATTTAATGTGTTTGGTTTCAATTTTCTTAATTCAATTTTCTATAAATTGAGTATTTTGTTTTTCGTGTTTTTTTTTTTAGTGAATATTTTTAAAATTTTAAACAATTTTTTACTTTTTTAGATACACCTTACTTAGATGTATCTAAATAGTAAAATATTTGCGAAACCATATTTTAAAAAAATTAATAAATACACAAAAATACGAAAAATTTATTGAATTTTCTTGTTCTTTTTTTTTTTTTGTATTTTCGGTATTTAGTGAATTTTTTAAAGATTATTTTCACAAATATTATACTTTTTAAGTGTATTTATGTTAGGTGTGTCTAAAAATTGAAAAAATTGCTTAAAATATTTTTTTAAAAAATCATTGAAAACAAAAATATATATATAGAAAATAAAAAAGTAAAATTTTCAGAAAATTATTTCTGAAAACCAAAACCAAACAAGCTAAATTATATTAATATTATGTTGTGTACTTAGCTTAAATGCTATGAGTTCTCTTACCTTAAACACATAGTTATGGGTTCAAGTCTCATCCAACTCTTTATGTAACTTTTTTTTTTTAAAAAAATAAAAATATACGGCCACATAGCATGAGGAGAGTAAAGGCTTCACTACGCTAATTGAGACTTTCACCTAATAATATTATTAGCGAGTGACACAAGTAATACGTGTACAATTCAAATAAATAAGAATAAAATAAAATAATAAAGAAATTAAATTTAAATATGTGTATGACCTGAGAGTTTTTTTTATGGGTTCATGTCTTGTCTACTTTTTTTGTATAATTTTTTTATTTAAAATATAAAATTTTGAAATCTGTCACGTGGCGAGTGGAGAAGCAAAGGCTTCAGTATACCAGCTGGGGTCTTTGCTTAATATCTATCTATACTATTATTAGCAACTATGCACAAACATATATATATTTCTTATTTTATTATAAAAAATATTAGCATATATTTGTTCATCAATTTAATAAATAAATAAGTTAAGTAGTTCATACTTAGATATAGATTAAGACATTAGGTCATAATCAAGTTGAGATAAATATTGAATTAATTAAATTATGTCACTTTTAGTGTCTAGCACAACTATAAATCCTCAAGCCAATTCTTATTTTTTTATATTCGTGAATTATGATATAAGAGAACATATTTTTAAACTTTTACCAAATAGACAATGAGTAATTAATAAATTGACAAATATAATTTATTATACGATTAGGCTATCTTTGATATAAAATAAATTAAATTGTAAAACTTATAAGACAAAATGCATTTATATTTCATTGTAAATATATTTTTTGTAATTTTATTGCACTTTTTAAAAATACATTCTACCATATTTTATTTATTTCTTATAAATAAATTTTATGTTATTATTTAATTTCAAAATTAATTTTTAATTATTTATTAAGCCCGTGCATAGCACGGGTATTATGATTTATAAAATAATTTAAAAAAATTACACCCATGCTAAGAAGATTCATTAAGCAAAGGTGAGTGAGAGATAGAATAAGAAAAGGATACAATGTGATATACCAAAACTAGCGATTGTGAAAAAAATCTAGTTGTACTTGATAGGTAAATATTGATTTCAAAAAAGTTAAGAGAATAAAGGTCACTAATAGTTCATTATTTGTCATTTTCATTTTGTTATTAAATTTTTTGATTTAAACAAATTTTGCTAGATTGGTTGTTTTGGGGTGTCCTAAATAAGTGCACTTTTTGTCTTTTTGGACTAAAAAGTTGAGAGAAAAAATATGGATGTTTGGGTTAACTTTTTGACTTTTCATGAAAAAATGTGTAATAAAAAATAATAAAAATTGGTTTGTAAAGGAAAATTAGGATTGGGAGTTGTGCAACCGTAATTGTTGACTTTTGATGAATAGTGTTAACTTTTTAACTTTTTGAGTAACTTTTTGACTTTTTAACTTTTTTTACATACCCCAAACTTGGCCTGAGTTTCACAAAAAAGTATATACATATATATTACTATTATATGGCAAACCAAAAAAATGTAATTAATAAAAAATAGTAATAATAATTATTGAGTTTCACATATTTAATATATGGCAAACTAAAATTATAAAACCCTTAGAAAATAATAAAGTATTTATATTTTATCATAGGTATAGTTTTTTTTCCCTAAAAATAAAAATTAAAAAGTGAATTTTTATAATTTATCATAATTTTTGTTTAATTTTTACTAATTACATTATGATTCATTTTATTGTTATTTGGAACTTAAAACATAGCATTAATAGTAGGAGAGAAAAAAAAACAAACAAACAAACAAACAAAAACAAATCGTAAGCAAAATTGTGATAAAAATAGTTAAAATTTAATTAATTTATTTTTATTATTTTAATTTTAATTTTAAAATTAATTATTAATTATTTATTTGAAACTGTGAATAGTACGGATATTATACTAGTAATAATATAAATATATTGTTGGGTCCAACCAACTATAGATAGATAGAAGATGTGTCCCATGGTGGGTCCAATCAACTATTGTTGTCAACCCAACGGTTTAATGGATGGGCGGTTCAAGTGGGTTGCAAGTTCGACCCAACGGTTCAACTCATTCAAACTGAGTTTTCAATATAAATAGCTATGTGGGGCCACATAGATCGGAAATTGGGTGGACCAACAATTGAACCAATCGATGGATCAATCGATCAAACTAGCCAATCCGGTACAAATTTCAAAACGAACCCAGATATCATCCTTTCGTGGAGAGCCTAGTCCATATTATACCTTTAGTTAAGGAAAATATTTAAAACTCCTAAAAATTCTCACAATTTGACTTAAAATGTTGTAGTACAATAAGTGTCAACTTTTAATTTGAAAAAAGTTTGAGATCTCAAAAAATGTTCTCACAATTAAATCCATAATGATGTTGGCATGATAGTTGTCAATTTTTTATTTGTGACACATTCAAGAATATAGATCCAACTCCCTTTCCATATCATTACAAGGGACGCGGGGTCTCTGCAGTGGGTAATCCCCTGTCGTGCTTGCTGTGCCTAAAATGGCACCGTTTAATCTTTTTTTTTTTTTTTTTTCATGTTCTGACTTTATTTTTTGGCATGATAAATTACACTTTACCCTAAACCTTAAACCCTAAAATAAAAATAAATAAATTTTAAGAATTAAACCCGAAACCCTAAACCCTAAAATAAAAAAAATAAATTTTATCCCTAAACCCTAAAATAAAAAATATATAAATTTTAAGAATTAAACCCTAAACCCTAAACCCTAATCCCTAATCCCTAAACCACAAAATAAAAATAAAAAAATTTAAGAATTAAACCCTACACCCTAAATCCTAAACCCTAAACTAAAAAAATAAATTTTAAGAATTAAACCCTAAACCCTAAAATAAAAATAATAAATTTTATCCCTAAACACTAAAATAAAAATAAATAAATTTTAAAAATTAAAGTAAAAAAGTGACCAACCAAAAAGAAAAAAAAGAAAAAAGAAACGGCATTTGGTTGGTCACTTTTTTACTTTAATTCTTAAAATTTATTTTTTTTATTTTAGGGTTTAGAGTTTAGGATTTAGTTCTTAAATTTTTTTTTATTTTAGGATTTAGGGATAAAAATTATTATTTTTTATTTTAGGGTTTAGGATTTAGTATTTAATTCTTAATTTTTTTTTATTTCAAGGTTTAGGGATAAAATTTAATTTTTTTCATTTTAGGGTTTAGGGTTTAATTCTTAAAATTTATTTTTTTATTTTAGGGTTTATGATTTAGAGTTTAGGGTTTAATTCTTAAATTTTTTTTTTCTTATTTTATGGTTTAGGGTTTAGGACTTAGGGTTTAATTCTTAAATTTTATTTTTTTTATTTTAGGGTTTAGGGTTTAATTCTTAAATTTTATTTATTTTTATTTTAGGGTTTAAGGTTTAGGGCAAAGTATAATTTATCGTGCCAAAAAATAAAGTCAAAACATAAAATAAAAAAAAATAAAAAAAATAGAAGAAGAAGATTAAACGGTGCCATTTTAGGCACAGCAGGCACGACAGGGGATTACCCACCGCAGGGACCCCGCATCCCATTACAAGTGAATTTGTTAGTTTAACATTTGGAATTTCTAACATTTCTATGTAATTTATTACATTTCCAATGATATAAAGACTCAACTCTTTTATTACATCATTGTAGTTGAATTTGTAAGTCTACAAGTATGAATTTCTACTATTACCTGTACAAATAATATTACGAAAATAACCCATTAGTGGGGGAAGCAAAAATTATTAATAAAAAAATATATAAAAATTATAATTATAATTATCAATATTTATAATATTTTTATATTTATTTGTAAATATTTTTCACTGACATAGTGTCAGTGTAATTTTCCCTTCTTATTATACCTACAATTATTAGTACAATGATGCAATTTTTTTTGTAAAGTAAAAGTTCATAATTAATAAATGAAAGTTAAAAGCATCTTACTTTTCAATGATCAATTTTTTTTTGGTTTATTTAATAATTTTTAGTTTATAAACTGTAAACATAAATAAATTGAAATAAACACTTTGATATGATTTTTTTTTTTTTAATGAGAATTATAAGAAATCAAATAAAGAATTTACAAAACTTAAATTTGTTTGGAGATGATCTAAATTTATTTGATAAGTACATTATATCATCTCTCTACTTTTCTTTTTAATTTTTTGTAAAGAATTAAAAAATCACTAAATTTAAAGTGTTAATTACTAACTCATCTAAAAACTTAATCTGATGAAGTGAGATAAATTTATTATTTATATAATATTTTCAACAATTTTAAAATCAAAAAGCTATAAATAAATAAAAAAAGGGCAAAACAACCACTAAAAAATAAATAATAAAATGTCACCAAAACTATCACCCAAAGAGAAGTATATAAACCAGTTCTTCACGTTTTTTCATAAAATTAAAAATATATATATTTTCAAACATACTTTGTTCATTTCATAAATAAATAAAAAAAAAAGGCAAGTCACGAAAAAAATTCACGCCAAACAAGGCATTAATCAAATATTTATTAGGATATATTGTAGATATGTTTTTCGGACATGGATTGAAGCTATTTGGGGTGTTTGGTGGGGCTTTTTTCAGCCGACTTATGGGTTTTAGCTTTTAAAAAGTTATTTTGAATTGTTTGGTTAAACTTATTTCAAACAGCTTCTGATTCTAACAACTTATTTTAAGTCAAAAAAGCTGATTCTGAAAAGCTGCTCACTCCTTACTTCTGATTATCAGCTTCTATTGTGGACATATTAATTCACTGTTATACTCTTAGATTTTTTTATTTTTTATTTTTTAAAAATAGAAAAAGACCCAAATGGACTACGGAATATTATTATTATTTTTTATGAGAAATGTAGACAAATAGTGAATAATAAAAAATAAAAGTTAATTGAAAAAGTTACTTCACAGCTTATTTAACAAACACTACTCAGCAACTTAAATCTATAATCTAACAGCTACACCATAATCTGTAATCTATTAAGTTATAATCTATAATATGTTCTAACAGCTACACCAAACAGGACCATTATTATGCTAGATAGCAAGTCTGTACGGAATGTTAAGAAAATCATAGATCCTTAGGGATGGCAATTTGAAACCGGCCCGACGGGGACCCGATCCCCCAATCTCGATTTGATCGGTTTTTCCTCGAAAAATACCCCCGACGGGGAGGGGATGGTATTTAAAAATTTATCCCCGATTAATTTCGGGCCGGGAATGGTGATTAATGCCGAATCCGAGGCCCCAGCCCCGGCCCGACCCCGCCCCATTTGTCCCCGACTTAGTATATATATATATAAAATATACTTTTTATATATTTTGTTTCTGTCTCTTTCTTTCTCTTTCATTTGCACACTCTCTCTCTTCCCTCTATTCTCTCTCTCTCTCTCGTTCTCATCCTCTCACTGCCTCTCATCTCTCTCCCTCCCTCTCACTCACTCAGAGTCTCTCTCTCTCACTCTCGTACCTCTCCTCCCCTTCAGCGCCACCGCCTCTGTCGCCTTGCACCGCCATCCTCCTTCGTTGTTCGTCGCAGCCACCATCGTCTACCTCCGTCGTTCATCGCCTTCGTCCATCGCCGTCGTCCATCGCAGCCATCGTCGTCTACCTTAGTCGTAGTCACCATCACCGATTGCAGCCACCATCGCCGATCGCAGCCACCGTGGTCCACCTTCATCGCAACCACCGAGATCTGTCTCTATTTGTCTTTTTTTTTTTTTTTGGTAGTTGATGCATGTTGATGATGTTCTTGATTGATGATGCACACACTCAGATCTGTTCACCATCACATGATGCACACACAGATCTCATGATTTTTTTTTATGATTTTGTTGATGTTAAAAGTTGTTGATGATGTTGAAACAGATTTGGGCGGGGAATTTTCGGGGTCAGGGAAACCCGATCCCCGTTAGGGGGCAGGGATGGGGACAGTGACAGGTTTCCCGTCGGGGATCGGGGCCGGGGAATTTTTTACCATCGGGGATCGGGGACAGGGAAGGTGATCCCCGGCCCCGCCCCGCCCCGTTGCCATTCCTATAGATCCTACCATTAATTTAAATAATATTTAGATTCTCTCACATTGCTCTCAATTTAAGACAACATTTAAATTTGGTAAATTCATTTTAAAATCGATGTGATCTGAATTATTCATTGTTTAGTATTTATTAAGTACAATATTTATATAAAACATTAAAATAATCAAATATCATTAACTATATATTTATATTATATTTATATTACAAAAAATAGATAACTACTCTTCAAATTATATTTGTTGTACGGGGAGCAAATATTCAGGTCGAGCTCGTACTCCTTTCTTCCAAGCTCCTGCCTGTCCGATCGACCTGCGAACACAATGGCGATGAGCTACCCGGCAGTGTGTGGCCGGAAAATCTCTTCGACGATCAAGTTAGAACACACACAGAGGCAAAAAAAAATAGAGAGAAGGGAGAGTGTAGAGTGTTTATCTCACCAAATGTTCATCTGTCCCAGCATGGGGGGCGCAGACATGCTTATATACGTTCTGCGCCCCAAATCTACTCACATTAGTCTCTCGACACGTGGTGCTGCTATCCCATCTGTCAGCACAAATCCAGCCGAACATCACCTACCTAAACTGCCAGCCCATTCTACTGGGAGCTCGGCAGCCGGGATGTAGCATCTCGGCTTACCTGCGGCCATGCTGCACTTCACCCAAATGCTCTAATAACCGAGCTCTGTAAAAGCCGAGCTCGGGTGCATTCCGGCAAAGCCGAGCTTGAAGTAAGGCATGCCGGTTAACCAAAGGCCTTCATGCCGAGCCACAGGTGCGCGCCTTCCGACCGAGCAACGCACGAGCTGTGGAACCCTGTGAGGCTGCGAACACCACAGCCGAACCCTCATTTGACCGGCTTCCGTACCAACAAGTCTGAGTAGCTCGGTTCCACACACCTTTTGCCATTACCGAGCAAAAATCCCTTCTAGACAGGCCTAGGCTACCACGGCCCAAATGTATTCGGCCCACAATTTGTCCGGCATTACCACGGCCCAATCCAGATCATAAATCTCCCTCTCAATTGCCCCTTAATTCCGTCCGCGCCAGCATGACCGGGATTACCTGTTCTGACCGGGGTAACACTTCCTCGTTCTCAGTTTTCAAGACGGTGACCGGGTTGGTTGACATACCTGTCTTCAAAACTTGCCCGGTCGACGCCTCGATTCACCATCCTGTCTCTTCAGTACTGACGCCGCCGTCAATAGGGACACGTGTCGTGCGTTGATTGGCCTCGAGCAACCAACCCTGACGTCCCCTTGTATTCAAAATTTTTGGCGGTTCCTTGTGCCTATATACACGCCCAGTCTGTCTTCATTCCATTCTTAGTGACTCTCTTCCATTCTAAGCCTCTTGAAGCTGTAGTGCCTTCGCCAAGCCTCCATTCTCGCCATTCCTCTGTGTTTGTGCTCGAAGAAACTGCATCTGCTTCTATTCTGGTAAGTTCTTCGAGCTTTTTGTTGCTGTTTCATTTGTTATTCCATACTTTAGGGCACATAATCCATAGATTTTAGGGTATAGGCCCCCAAAACCCTCCCATGCCCCTCGCACTCGTTGCTGTTCTTCATCCTCCCTGATGAACACCTGAAGATCTGGGGTGGACCGGGCTCTAGGTCTTCCTTTGATCCCAAAAAACATTAAGACCGAGCAACATACAAGTTTGCCCAAAACCTTAGTAGAAACCGAGGTAAACAGAGGACTTGGCCGCTCAACCGGGCTAACAACTGGTCTGCTTGAGCGACCGAGCTCCTTGGTTTGCCTTTATGACCGAGGTGGTCTAGCACTCTTCATGACCGAGCTAAAGTCAAGCTCCTTTTGCGCGACCGCGCTCACACTTACAATTGCCATCCTTTTCCTGCAGAGTCCAAGAGGACCACTGACCAAATATTGAGGCTCTCAAAGACCGAGCAGCCATCAAAACACCAGTCTGTGCCAAACCACCTCAGCCGAGCTAATCCAGCCGGCTACACATGGGGCGCTTTCGCTTCCTTATTGATACTCCGGCTGGCTTGGCCGCGTTCTGGGAAGAGTACGGTATCCCGGCCAATGTTCACTTAGAGCTCGCCGAGATTGAGACAACCCCTTCGGGCAGATTAGACCAGTGCCTCTTCACCGTGCTGTCCATAATTGAAAGAGGACTCCGCTTCCCAGTCATCCCACTGATGACTGAATTCCTGCGCCGCACTAGGCTAGTACCCACCCAAGTCTCAACCAACACTTACCGAATAATAAACGGGGTCCACGAGTTGAACAACTGGCTAGGAACCAACTTAGGTTTAGCCGAGATACTCCGTCTATACACCCTGGGGCACACGGGCGACGGCCTCGCCTATTACTTAAAAATTCGACCGGGCAAAGAAAAGATAGTGACCGGCACCTCAGATAAGGACTTGCACGATGACGACTTTTTTTAGGTGTCTGGCAACTATGAAACAGCCGACGTACTGGGTTGGTTCATTAACAAGAATTTCGGTGAAACATGTAAGCCATGCTAACTTGCTCGGTCAGTTGCTTTTCTTCAATATTCTATACTTAACACTTCTTCTTTCCTTTGCAGCGATCCAAGCCTTGTAAGCCAACTACCAATATCCGAACGAAGCAGCATTAGGACCGTGCTCCGTTACCGCAACCGGGATTGTAACGAGCTCCTCGATTACGTTCCTACATACAGATACTCAGCTCCACGCCGGAGTAAGGTCACAGACTTTCTCCGTGCTCCGTCGCCTCCTCCAGACCCAACACTACCGGACGTGCCTCTAATCCGGTTAACCGAGGCAGAAGAGATGGCCAAGAAAAGCCGTATCAAGAACCTCCTCACAGCAACTTCCACCGAGATACCAACCATCCTAACCCGCTCTCCTGCTGCCAGTCAATCCAGCGGGGCCGTGGTTGCGCTAGCATCTCCCACTGCCGGGCAAGCAAGCCAAGACACTCGCCGGGCTGGAAAAAGACCTCGTGCAGATCCTTCTATCGAGCTGGTTGCCGAGCTTAACACCGAGCAGCCTGCCGCCACTGTCGACCCAACACCGGCATGGAGGCCCTAACTCAAACACCGAGGCAAGGAGATCCCGGCGACAACTTCCGTGAAGGGAGACAAAGAACACCTTCTTGCCTTTGACCTCTCCAAGGCCCTTCTTCTACCGTGCAACGTGGTCGGCAGCGACCATGTTCCAGACACCCGATTGGTGAAGTCGTCGGTCAAATCCATGACCAGGGTAAGAGTCTCAAACTAGTGCTCAAAATTTCACCAAGTGTTTGTTCGGTTTCCTTTCTAATTAGTCTCTTCCTGGAGGCCATCCAGAAGCAACACTTGGTCATGGAGCGCATTCACCGATTGCGGCAGAAGGCGAATGATTCTGCAAGTCAGGTTACCAGCCTCCAAACCGAGCTTGGGCGGGCCAAGTCTTCACTTCAAATTGCTAATGCTGACAACACAAGTTGCTTGGTCAGCTTGGCGCCGCCGAGCAGGAAAGAGATGCACTAATGGCCGAGCTGGAGGCCTTGAAACAGTCCAAGGAGAAGGAACTGGAAGATGCCAATAATGCCAGCTTCAAGGAGGCCGAGGTGAGTTACACAAAGCAGGTTCACGCCATCCAAGATATCTACTTCAAGACGGGTTGGAAGGCTGCTTGTGAACAGCTCGGCCAAGGAGCTGGGACTGACATATTTGCCTCTCCTCCAGCTGTCTTCCTGCCAACTTATCTTGTGCCATACACCAACGATGTCTTCAGTGCACTGCAGGTTGAGGCTGAGGCCGAGGCAGCAAGCAAAGAAGAGGCCGAGGAAAATGCTGAGGGGGAAAATCGCCTAGAGCAGCCTGGTCAAACTGAGCCCGACGCTCAAGACAACGCAGCAACAATAAACCAGGAACCAGCCGGGGATGAATTCACTGATCTATCTCCCTTGGAGTAGTTTTCTTTGTCTTCTTTCTTTTTGTTTGAACATGTAACCGGGCTAAGTGCCCTACCTTTTGTACTTATCTTTCACATCAATGAAAAAAGTTCTATTTTTCATCAAGTGTTTGCACGGTCTTAAAGTGAAACAACTTTAACCAAGCAAAATACCTCGGCAAGCCTAACCAGCTTGCTTAAATTACCTAACTGGAAAAGGCATCTTGGCTTTATGCGCAAATTTGAGCAACTCATCAACCCAATTAACCTAAATAAAACATCTCGATTTTCATGTCAAAGTTGAGCAAAACATCAACTCGATTAACCGGAATAAATCATCTCGGTTTTGATCACAAATTTGAGCAAGTCATCAACTCAATTAACCGGAGTAAAGCATCTCGGTTTTGATCACAAATTTGAGCAAGTCATTAACTCATTTAACCGGAGTAAAGCATCTCGATTTTTATGTCAAAGTTGAGCAAAACATCAACTCAATTAACCGGAATAAATCATCTCGGCCGCAATCCCAGAGTTGAGCAAATCATCAACTCGTTCAACCAGAGTAAATCATCTCGGTTTCAATCTCAGAGTTGAGCAAATCATCAACTCGTTCAACCGGAGTAAAGCATCTCGGTTGCAATCTCAGAGTTGAGCAAATCATCAACTCGTTCAACCGGAGTAAATCATCTCGGTTACAAGTCCCAATTTAAAAGCAACAATCAAAAGAATCATTTCGGCAAAAATGAGACACTTCTATATATTGACAAAAAGAATGTTACATTCTGAAGTGTAAGGCAAAAAATTCCTTTGCACTAAAAGAAAACAAAAGCTAGAAATAATACAATTTCAGGTTGGCCGCATTCCATGGCCGGGGTATTCCTCGTCCCTCCAAGTCCTCCAAGTGGTATGCCCCTTTGCCCGCCAGACCGGTGATCTTGTTAGGTCCTTCCCTATTTGCCCCTAGTTTGCCTTCACCTGGCACCAGGGTATTGCCCATAACCTTCCTCAAGACCCAGTCACCTACTTTGAACGGTCTGGGGTGCACTGTTTTGTTGTATTTTCTTGAAAGCTCTTGTTGGTAGGCGGCCACATGGATGGGAGCCTTTTCCCGGCGTTCTTTCACTAGGTCCAACTCCAGGGTAATGGCTTCGGCGTTCAGCTCGGGCTCAAAACTTTCACTTCTGAGGATGGGCAAACCAACTTCCAAAGAGATGACCGCCTCCATGCCATATGCCAAGGCAAAAGGAGTCTCCCCGGTAGAGTGCCGCGGGGTTGTTCGGTATGCCCAAAGGACACTTGGAAGTTCCTCCGCCCACTTTCCCTTGGGCTTTCTCAAGCATTTTCTTCAATCCATCCAGAATGGTCTTGTTTGATGCTTCGACTTGACCATTAGACTGCTGGTAAGCCGGGTAGAATTGTAGAATTCAATCTTCAAGTCTTCACAAAATCCTCTGAATAGGCGACCATCAAATTGGGTGCCGTTATCAGAGATGAG
The DNA here is from genome assembly GCA_030407325.1 of Camellia japonica. Classification (NCBI taxonomy): domain Eukaryota; kingdom Viridiplantae; phylum Streptophyta; class Magnoliopsida; order Ericales; family Theaceae; genus Camellia; species Camellia japonica. The sequence goes on along the minus strand of JAPPVO010000002.1, from coordinate 176,586,346 downwards.
AATTTTTGGGACGCCAAACCGCATTACCACATTCTGCCAGACAAACCGCTTCACGTCTTTCTCCTTGATTGTTGCCAAAGGCTCTGCTTCAACCCATTTCGTGAAGTAGTCTGTGGCCGCGATGAAGAACTTCCAGTTGCCTGGTGCAGTTGGGAGTGGCCCCACTATATCGAGCCCCCACATCGCAAAGGGCCAAGGGCTGGTGAGGGGAAGAAGTTCTCTGGCTGGTTGGTGAATTTGATGGGCAAACTTCTGGCACTTCTCACACTTGCGAACATACTTCTGCGCGTCGGCTTGCATGCACGGCCACCAGTAGCCTTGCGAGATAACTCTGTAGGCCAAAGATCTGCCCCCTATGTGACTGCCACAGATGCCTTCGTGGATTTCGTACAGGAAGGCGTCCACGCTGCTCGGGTGCACACACTTGAGACACGGACCAGTAAAAGACTTCTTGTATAAAGCGCCTGACGGAGAGAGCCAAAACCGCTCTGACTTCACCCGGACTTTATGTGCTTCCTTCTTCTCGACTGGAAGGGTCCGATCTCTGAGAAAGAGGATAATAGGGTCCATCCATGAAGGACCTAGCTCGGCGCAGATAACTTCGCTCTGCCCGGTTTCCTTAATGCTGGGCCACGGAAGGAATTCAATCAGGAGAGGGTTGGAAGATGTGCTATCGACCATGGAAGCAAGGTCGGCCAATTCATCTGCTCGGCCGTTTTCTTCTCGGCCAATCTGTTGGACCCTTATTGCCTGGAATCGCTTGATGTGGTCTCTGACCAGAACCTGGTACTTCATCATTCTGTCGTCCTTTGCTTCGTAAACCCCAGAAACTTGGTTAACCATAAGTTGGGAATCACTGTAAACCATTAACTCGGATGCGTGCATCTGAAGCGTGCTTTTGAGCCCAGCCAAAAGCGCTTCGTACTCAGCCTCGTTGTTCGAGGCAGGGAATCCGAGGGTGATAGAATGTTCGATAGTCAGCCCGTCTGGCGAGATCAAAACTACACCTAGCCCGGTACCGTGACGGTTCGAGGCTCCATCAATAAAAAGTTTCCATATTTCGTCAACAAAGAGCTTCCAACAGTCGGAGGGGTCCTGAGAGGCTAGAAGGCTGATGGGATCACGGTTGTTTGGCTGTTTGGCTTCAAGTTCTGTGTTAAGCGGTTCCACTTCAGCCCCCCTCGGCGATTCGGCGCCGGACTCAGCAAGTTGATCCGTAATGCCTAAGTCCGTAGGCGAATCGCCAGGTTGCAGTATTATGCCGGCTGCAGGCTCTGTGTTGAGCGGTTCCACGTCTTCCCCCCTTGGTGATGCGGTACCAGACGAAGCAGGTTGGTCAGTGATATCCAACTCCGTTATCGCATCGTCGGGCCGTGGTATTGTACTAACCGAAGGTTCTTCGGCGGGGCGCGCAAGTTTCGCGTCGCCGTCATCGCCTAGCTGTGCTGTTGCAGTCTGGCCTGCATTCACCGCCTCATCTGCCGCGGCAATATCCACCGGGCATACCGGATGAGTTCCAGGTGAGAATTCAGCAACGAAGTTGGCTAATGTTTGAGCTTTTATGGCAGTTCGTGGCTGGAATTTGATGTTGAATTGTCCCAATTCAACTGCCCACTTGAGGATACGACCAGAGAAGTCCGCCCGTTCGAACAAAGTTTTGAAGGGGAACTCGGTCAAAACGATGATTGTATAGGCATGGAAGTAGTGCGCCAACTTCCTAGAGGCCATCATCAATGCCAATGCAAGTTTTTCTAGCGGCAAGTATCTCGACTCTGCTGGTAGCAAGGTTTTGCTGACGTAGAAGATGGGGAGGTGCTTGATTCCTTCTGACCGAACAAGTACCGCACTGACGGCATGCTGGGAAACGGCCAGGTAAAGGTAAAGTTCTTCGCCGGGTTTCAGTGTGACCAATAAGGGCGCTGTAGAGAGATACTTCTTGAGCTCGGCCAAAGCGCGGTCACATTCTTCATCCCATGAGAACTTTGATTTCAGAGCTTGAAAGAAAGGGCGGCAGCGATCTGATGACCGGTTTATAAATCGGTTAAGCGCGGCAGCCATTCCGGCCAGATGCTGCACGTCCTTAGCCGAGCTAGGCTGTTTTAATTCTTGTACGGCTCTGATCTGGGTGGGGTCTGCTTCGATGCCTCGGTTTATAACTAGGAAACCTAAGAATTTTCCGGATCCCACGCCAAAGGCACACTTAGACGCATTCAGGCGTAGCTTGTGTTGTTTGAGAATGGCGAACATCTCGGCCAAGTCGGATAAGTGGTCTGCTTGATGCCGGCTCTTAACCACCATATCATCAATGTAAGCCTCGATTGTCTGACCTAGCAGAGGAGCGAACATCTTGGTCACCATCCTTTGGAAAGTTGCCCCAGCATTCTTCAAACCAAAAGGCATGACTCGGTAGCAGAAGAGTCCCCTCGTGTAGTGAAGGAGGTGATCTCGCGGTCGGGGCCATGCATGGCAATCTGATGATAACCGCGGTAGGCATCCAAGAAACTAAGCCTGTTATGTCTAGCCATTAAGTCCACGAGCTGGTCTATTCTGGGTAGTGGAAAGCTGTCTTAGGGCAAGCCCGGTTGACGGTCTTATAGTCGACACAAACTCGCCACTTCCCATTCTTCTTTGGTACAACAACTATGTTTGAAATCCACCAAGGGTAGTGCACTTCCTGAATAGCCCGTGCCTCAAGCAAGTTCTTCACTTCCTCTACAACTACCTCGGCGTGATGCAGCGCCGATCTCCTTGTTCGCTGAATGACCGGCTTGGCTCCGGGGAAAACATTCAGGTGATGGCAAATAAAACTCGGATCGAGTCCAGGCATGTCATAAGGGGACCATGCGAAGACTTCGATATTGGCCATCAAGAACTCAACCATCTTGGTCCTTTTTTGTATGGTAAGGCTTGAGCCGAGCAAGAAGAACCTGTCCGGACTCTCTGTATCAATTCACACTTCGACCAACTCTTCGACAGCTTTGTCCTCGGCCCTAGTTCCTACATCGTCAAGGACTCCTTGGTCTTCCGATCCCTCAATCATTTGGACGAAGCCTTTGGCAGCTCGGCTTCCGTTGACTGCCACGAAGCATTGCTTCGACATGACTTGATCGCCCCAAATCTCCTCAATTGCCCCCATAGCCGAGGGGAATCACATCACCTGATGGAAGGTTGACGCCACGACTTGCATAGCGTGAAGCCATCCCCTTCCAAGGATCAGGTTGTAAGTAGACGGCACCTGCAACACCCAGAACTCCACTTGTTTGACCACGAATCCCGCTTTGACCGGCAAAATAATCTTTCCCAAGAGCCACTCCGGTTGCGAGTTGAAACCGACCAGTGGCGAAGTTGCAGGAGCCAAGTCTGTATCTCGGAGTTTGAGCTGCTTGAATGCGTCGTAATACATGATCTCGACCGAGCTTCCCTGATCGATCAAGATACGCTTAACGTCAAATTCCTTGACGCGGAGTGTCACTACTAAGGCATCGTTGTGCAGCGTCTGAATGCGCTCCAAATCCCTTGTAGAGAAACTGATCACGTCTTTTTCTTCGGTCTTCCCCCTCTTGATGGCAGGCTGGACCGATAAAACTTCCCTCATGTGTTTGGCCTTCTTAATCATGCCACGGAGCTCGCATACACGCGCCGGCTCCACTATACCGTGGATGACATTAACAACTCCTTATGGGGGCGCCTTGAAGTCACCTGGTGCATGCGGATCAACCGGGGCTTGATTTGCCTTCACGCCCCCGTCGATGTAAAGGTCCAGGTATCCAGCTGCGACTAGCTCTTCCAAGTGTTGCCTCAAAGGCAAACAGTCCTCTGTCCGGTGGCCGCGCTCCCGGTGAAATGTGCAACGGTACCGCGGATTGAAACCTTTTTGTCCGTCGCCCAACTTAGCAGGAAACCAGACATAATCCTCGTCACGGATTTCACTAAGTATGCGATAAATTAGAATCTTAAAAACCGTGGTAATGTCTGTCCTGGCCTTCAACCTTCTGTTTGCATCAGCGACGTCATCCCGAAGGTAGTCATCTCGGTCATTTCGATGACCCCTACCCCGATTTTTGCGATTTGAGCCACGGTCTGATTCCTCTGCGCGATCATTTGAACGGTTTGCCTCATGTCCGATCGCGTGCACCTTGCCTGCCGACCTCTTGTCTGTTGCTACCGGTGTTGTCTTCGCGGTAGATGCTGCCGCATCATCTTCTACTCGGATGTGCTCATTGATGCGCTGCATTAGCTGACCCATGGATGTCGGTTGGCGCATCGTAAACGAGTCCCGCAGTCTATGTCCGACCGGGAGACCACGCTTGTACTATGTGATCGCAAGGTTGACCGGGCAATCCAAGATCTCGTTGAAGGTTTCCCAGTATCTGGAGTTGTATGCCTTGAGCGTGTCGCTCGGCTTCATCTTGACACTGAGAAGGTGGTCGACTTCCTTTGGCATTTTGGTGTTGGTTTTAAAGCGCGTCACAAATGCTTCCGCCAACTGATGCCACCTTTCTACGCTCCCCTCCGGCAGCCTCTCAAACCATTTCAAGCCCAGCTCGCCCAAGCTTGACGGGAAGATTAGGCACATAAGGGCGGCATTTCGCCTATGTCCGGCCATAACCTGTCGGAAGTGGCTTATATGCATATAGGGATCGGTTTTTCTGTCGTAGAGCGTGAACTTTGGCTGGTGGAACCCTGCCGGAAGCAGTGTTATTTCTATCTCTAGGGAGAAAAGTGTGGCGCTCAGCCTTGCCAAGTTTGCGTCTAAAAGGAGAGGCGCAGCTAGGCGGGGTGGAGGCATTCTGACTTCTTCACTGGCATGTCCCCCATAGGATAGCCGCTGGAACGCCGGCAATCTCTGAGCTTCCCGCCGGCGAGCCCGTTCCTTCAAGACTGCCCGCAAGTCCTCTGAGCAAGCGGAATAGGAATACCTCGACGTCGTCGCCGGACATGAGGGTTGATAGGTGCTGTCTTGCGCGCTGGACCTCTGTGCGTGCGCGTCGGAATCTCCAACCTTGTAACTTCTGGTGATTGAGATGGACGGAGTTTGCCGCTGGCTCTGGTTGCCTGAACGGCGGGGTTGGGTACGTTCACTGTGGTCTCCCATTCCAGCTACACCCTTCCCTTTAACATGCCGCTTCAGATCCTCCATCTCCGCCGCCATTCTCCGGATGACGGCGTCTTGGTCCCTTAGCTTGTGTTCCAGTCGTCTGGCATGCGATTCTCTCCGCCGCCGGTGACCGTCTGGACTCCGAGAATGACCAAAGCTTCTTCCGCGCTTATCTCGCGCGTCTCTTGAGTGTCCTCCTGGGGATGTCTCCAGGTCCGCCATTGGAGAAATGGCGGGATGTCCTTCTCTCCATCTGCCTGACTCCGGGGTAACACCGTCGATGGCAGACAACGAAATCTCGTCGTTGTTCGCCATGGACGGCGATCAGATGAGTCTGGAAGACAAGGTTTTGTCTGTCAAGCTTCCCACAGACGGCGCCAATTGTACGGGGGAACAAATATTCAAGCGAGCCCGTATTCTTTTTTTTCAAGCTCCTGCCTGTCCGATCGACCTGTGAGCACAACGGCGGTGAGCTACCCGGCGGTGTGTGGCCGGAAAACCCCTCCGACGATCAAGTTACAACACACACACAGGCAAAAAAAAATAAAGAGAAGGAGAGTGTAGAGTGTTTATCTCACCAAATGTTCATCTGTCCCAACATGGGGGGCGCAGACATGCTTATATACGTTCTGCACCCCAAATCTACTCCCATTAGTCTCTCGACACGTGGTGCTGCTATTCCATCTGTCAGCACAAATCCAGCTGAACATCACCTACCTAAACTGCCAGCCCATTCTACTGGGAGCTCGGCAGCCGGGATGTAGCATCTTGGCTTACCTGCGGCCATGCTGCACTTCACCCAAATGCTCTAATAACAGAGCTCTGTAAAAGCCAAGCTCGGGTGCATTCCGGCAAAGCCGAGCTTGAAGTAGGGCATGCCGGTTAACCAAAGGCCTTCATGCCGAGCCACGGGTGCACGCCTTCCGACCGAGCAACGCACGAGCCGTGGAACCCTGTGAGGCTGCGGACACCATAGCCGAACCCTCATTTGACCGGCTTCCGTACCAACAAGTCTGAGTAGCTCGGTTCCACACGCCCTTTACCATTACCGAGCAAAAATCCCTTCTGGACAGGCCCAGGCTACCACGGCCCAAATGTGTTCGGCCCACAATTTGTCCGGCATTACCACGGCCCAATCCAGATCATAAATCTCCCTCTCATTTGTCATCTACTTTTTTAAAATAAATGTGATTCAAACATATAACTATCGATATCTAATCAGTTTAATTTTTTATATGAATATTTTACTCAACTAATTTTAAAAAGTAAATGGTTTGAATTATCAAAATCGGTCCAAAAATGGACCCACCAAACTCAAATGTTCTCAATTGAATGACCAATTTGATAGAATTCAAGCTTAATTAAATATCAAATGGGTCATGTTATAATATACCTGCTATATATATTACAATATTACATTACATGCAAAGTTATAACTCAAATTAGTATACATTGATTATGAATGTGGTGTATGGTTTATTATGAGTCATTGTCACGGTAGAGTTAATAATAAATTATTAAAGGTTGGTTTGGCATGCACTATATAATCCATCTTTTTATCTTTTTATCTTTTTCATCACATCACCTCTCTACTTTTCTGCACATCTTTTCGTAAAAAAATAAAAAGTGCACTTTTTTAAGACACCCCAAACCAATCCTAAATTAAAATTAGTTATGTCCTATTATAATGGTGTTTAATTAGGTTTTAAAATTAGTTACAATTAAAATAGTCTTTGATTATGTCTTAAAATAATATTCGTTATGATTTAATACAATTATGATTAATTGTCTCAATTAATATATATATATATATATATATTTGTATTCAATAATCAAGAACATATATGATATATCTTTTTAGAGCGTATATAATAAAATTTTCAATGGTAGTGTTATGGTGAGTTTTTTTTTTTATTTAAAAAAATACTAAATTCAAGCTCTTTAAAAAGAAAATTCTATTTTAAAAAATTTTAAAATTTTAAGATTAAATCAAAATAAATTAACACAACATAATATAATATAAAATTATTGTTACAATCAAGTCGTGTTTTGACAACAGTTTAGAGTTTAGACTTGACAATTTTAATAGACTTGACAATTTTACTTTTAAAACGACTTGAGTTTAGTTTGATAAATAAATAAACTTGAATTAGTGGTGGTGTGCCTAACAAGTAACAAGTAACAATGGATGGTTGTTATGTTGACGAGTTCACCTTTAGGCGCGTTTGGAGACTGATTTCCGTTTTTTGACCACTGAATTTTCTGGGTGGCCCCCACACGTTCGGAAAAGACTACGTGGTCGGAATTGTCTCACACAAACCATAAGTTACACATTCAGTTCAAAAAAAACATTTAAAAAAAAAAAAAAAAACCATAAGTTACACATTGTGAAGGTCCGTACTTCTATTTTGTGGATCTGAATTGTTAACATTTGTGGAGGACATTATTTAGGATTAAATTTTAATTATTTTTAAAAAAATTATCTAAGTCATGCTAATTGTTTATCTATATATAAGGAAAAATGAGGTTTTTAACTCCCAAACCTTATAGGAGTTTCAATATCTCAATTTTAATTTTTAAAATTTTTAATTTAAAAAAAAAATCTCAACATTTATTGATTTGGTTAAAATCTCCTGATTAACATTTATTAACTTTTTTCAATCCGCATTCCTACATTTATTGATTTGGTCAAAATCCTCTGATTAACATTTATTAATTTTTTTTCTAACCCACATGCTTTTCCACATGTCTTTTGAGAGTTTTGATCAAAATTCCATCATACAAATAATTATAGATACAACTCGTGCATAGTCACTGTAGCACCTTTTTCAACTTCTCCCATACACCATGGTTAGTGATAAGATTGTTAAATTATTTTTATAAAAAATCTAAAAAAATAACTTGTATATTAAGAAATTTTAAAAAATAATTTGTATATTAAAAAAATCTAAAACAAATATAAATATCTATAATTATCCCGTGCACAGCACGGCCCGTGCACGGGTGATAGGCTAGTTACTTTTTAAACAAATTTTGTCATGAAATTACAAATATTCAACTAACTTGATTTTTGTTCATAAATATGATCTACTAATTTAAATTATCGAAATAAGTCTAGGACAAGCTCCAATTAGGTCGCATAAGCATAGTAGTAATCCGTCTCTATTATTTGAGAGTAATTCTAATGTACACCCTTTAAAAATGATATATCATATGTATTTCTAATTATACTATTGTTTCTTTAGTTATAACTCATGAGTTCTTTAGTTATGTTTTATATTGTGTTTAGTTATAATATTTTTTTAATTATGATGCAAAAAATTAAAATTATGTTTTATTTTTTATTTTTTATTATAAGATACATATATATACACCATAGTGTTTCTTATTATTTGATGATTTTGAACCATGACTCTCTTTCATTGATGGAAAACACTTGTCAAACTATTTTTTTATTTAAAAATAATAATAATAAATTTTATTATTTTAATTAATAAAAATCAAGGCACCCTCGCCCTGAAAACACCAAATAATTTTGAAAAAATAACGGCACGATGATGTTAAAAAAAAATTACAAATTAGTATTAAAATATTATATTTTTTTTTATTATTTTGTAAAAAAAATTTCTCAACTCCACTTACAAGTAATTCCCCAATAATTTTTAAATCCTTACGTATAGGTTTTAATAGATGAACTTATTATCTAATAAATCTTATGATAATTAATAATATTTTTCATCAAATACTATTAAAAAGTCACTAATTCTTAATTTTTAGCAACAATTTAAAAATTGTCATAAAAAAATCACTAATTATAACTTTTAACGACAGTTTAAAAAAAATCACTAATTTTTAAATTTTAGTGACAATTTAAAAAATTTATCACAGAAAATACCACTAATTTTAAGTTATAGCGACAATTTATAAAAACTATGACAAAAAAAAATTTATTAATTGTCAATTTTTAACGACATATGCAAAAAAAAAGTCAAAAAATTTTATTTTTACCATAATTTTAATATAACTTATTTTTAATAAGATTTAATAAAAATTAAATCAAATTATTAAGATTTAGTGATAATTTACCAATAATTTTTTCACAAAAACTGATCATTTTGTTTACGGAATCAGTCAATCAATCAGAAGTTCGTCAATTGTCTTTTATTGAATTTGTCATGGTGACAAGTTCCCTCCACCCGCCAATCGTACCATGATTGTCTATTTTATTTGTTCAAGAAAAATGGACTCTTTTAGGTTTTTTTTTCTTTTAAAATAACAATTCCGGAGTAAAGATGAGCCAAATGAGGGGTGAGAAGTTAACCAACAAATTTTTTTTTTTTTTAAAAAAAAAATGGAGAGTAAAGAAAATTAGAAGAATTACATACTAAGACCAAAAATCAATTGCAAAGTAATAGAGAATCAAAATTAATAACACTACATTTGGAAGGATTGAATCGAAAGTAATACCCAAAACTGAGAAAAGTTGTGAAATTACAAAAATAACCTTAATTCTATTTCTCATATATTTCTATTTCTCTTCCTCTTCCTTTATTCCCTCTCTCCTTAAACCTTAGCTTACCATGCGCACCTACCACCACCTTCTTCAGCATCCGTACACCACCTTCTACAATTGACAATTCCTTTTTTACCCTCCTTAACTTTTCCCAAACCCTTCATTGTCTTTCTTCACATTCTTCTGACCTCCTCCCTCTACAATCCATTCCAGTGTCAACCATGTCCCTCTCTCGCAACCCATTTTCTTCTCTACACGATGGCAAATGGCATCTCCTTTGTATGAGATGGCAATGGATTTGTTTATATTAATCTTCGCAATTGTAATGACCTATTTTCTTTAAACGCGATGGCAACACCCTTTCATCTTGGTTTTTAAGAACTACCTTTTGTCAAATTTGTTTTTCATTTGTAGAAAGATGAGAGGATTGTAGAAGAGGGATGGATTCGGCAAAGTGAGGCGAAGGAGGTAAATGGGACGTTAAAAAAGAATGGGAAAGATGATGATGAGTTGAAAAGGATGGAGGAGAATGGGAGGAAAAGGGTGAGAGAAGGTTGTAGGTTGCGAGAAAAATGAGGGAGGGAATGCCGAGACTGAAGAAGGTGAAGAAGCAATGGCCAAAGGATTAAGGAAAAAGGAAGTGCAGCAACGGCGATAGCAAAGTTGGACAACGAAAACGACGTTGATGAGAACCGCAGGCTTTCAAGCAAATTTTGATTGGTTTGATATAAATCTTACTTTCTAAATCACATCTCTGAAAAGATTGACAATTTTCTCTAAATCATGGTGAATTTTTTGACGAATAATTTGTTGTTTTTTTTTTCCTTTTCATTTTGTTGTATGACTTTTTGGGATCTTGTTTCTATATGTTATTTTTTAATATAAATGTTTTTCAGATTCTCAATCAAAAAAAAAGGGAAAAGGGAATAGTGGGAGTGGAAAAGAAGATAGTGAAAGGGAAGGTTATTTTTGCAGTCTCATAATTTTCCCAACTTTTGATAATTACTTTCAATCTTTCCATGTGCAGCAGTGATATTAATTTTGATTCTCTATTGTTTTGCAATTAAGTCTTTAAGATTTATTGCCCAAGGAAATATTAGTTAACTCAAAATAACCATAAGACCCTGTTGTCAAAATAGGTGAAAATATTAAAATGAATTTTAAAATCGAAATTTTTTTTTTATGAATTTGTGAACAGTATCACTTTTTTTTCCCCCTTATCCCCCAAGGGCATAAAAAAATAATCATAAATTAAAAAATTAAAAATTAAAAAAACAAAACAAAACAAAAAATAAAAAGGACTTAATTATGCATTGATGCAATGTGAAAGGGAAAAATTAACAAAAGCTACTCTATAAAATTTTCAACATTATTTTGACCAAAACAAATTTACAACTTATGGGGTTTCACAAAATGAAATAAGAATACACAAAATAATTACACTTGCATACAAATTGTCAAGGCAGAGCACCAAATAGTTTTGTGGAACCTTTGATTGAATTTCACTTCCCAAAAGGGCCAAGCAAGCTGCATCAACAAATCCAATCAATTCAAACCAGTGCGAGGAATGCGCTTGGAGCTCAGTGTCAGAGAATTTGCTTAGAAAGTTGAAGGTTCGACTCATGCCACTTGTGCTTCCTATACCCCTTCCCCACACCCCTAAGATTAGATTATATATTTAAAAAAAAAAAAAAAAAAGAAAGAAGCCCAACATGGACACTTCTATTCATATGTTCCACCACTTGCGCTTTTCCATTGTCTTGGCAAGTTCACTAGCCAATGATGCGAAGTTTTCTGCGCCGCTTTGTAGCTCTTCAGTATGCCTGCTTAGTTTCTGGTAGAAATAGTCAGAGAAACCATGGTCAGGGGAAAATTGTTAGCTCTGTGAAGGAGTTCAGGCACTCTACCAGTTTACAAGACAAAAAGAACCTAAAAAGTTATTTTCTCGCTAATAATAATAAATAAACCTAAAAAGTCATTTTATATTTGTTTACCAGTGTCATTATCTTCTAACAGCCAAATGGCCAATTAATCCACATTATTCTCATCAGAACCTATGATTTATGACTAACATAATAACAAAATGGTTGCATATAGATAGATCATCTAGCACCTCAGATAACTGGGGTTCAGGTAATACAATTATGTGTTGGACTTTGGGCATAGGATAAGATAGCCCGTTAATTAGGGTCAAAATTCCAATACACGGCACATATTGGTCTATCTTTCAATGACCACAGGCAAAACCAAAGTCATCATGCTGCATTATTTCGTTCCAAATTCCAAAATATATAGTTATAACTGTTACTGCTAGTTGTTTAATGGTTTACTCATGAACTTCCCACAAATTAAAGGAATCAAAGTGGGAAGGCCAGAGTTCTTGCCTCTCCAACAAACTTGACCAGCATTCAAGAAAGGAGAAAAAAAAAAAAAAAGCGATATAAAGAGAGTATCTTTAGACATAAGATGACAGGTTTAGCCTACCTCAAGTTTTTCCCCGCGCTCTAAAAGTTTATCTTTTGCTTGAGCAGCAGCTGCAGAGGCATCCTGAAAACAGAGACCGTGTAAGCCAAAATGTAAGCCAACATGTTTCGTATATCATAAAACATGCACTAATAATTTTTGCATGAAATTACCCCATCCTTTCTATATTTAGCCCTAATTTCCTCAGCTGTTCTCAATCTTGGTTTCGTATCTGTACTACCACCATCAAATAGCTTTTCCCTCTCTTTTTCCTTGTCTGCACAACAAAATCAAAATGCTAAGTCCATTTTAACCTTGAAATACAAACACAATAAGACCAACAAAGAAATTTAGTATTAACCTTTTCTTTCAATCGTGATCTTTTGAGACGTAAATGGAAGAGGTGCAGGTTCATCAATGTCAATATCATCTATACCAAAATAAATATAAAAAGTCAATGGAAGGGAGGAAAAATGGGAACAAAAAAACGGAGGGAGAGAGAACTAGAGAACCTATGCCAAGTTCAAGAACATCTAGGTCATCTGTGATGCTTGTAGAAGGGTCTGAGAATGGGAACCGAGAAAATATGCCCTCTAAATGTGCCACAATAGTTTTATGACCTTCAAGATCCGCATGGTTCTCCTCTGCCTTACCACCTTTGAAGCCCTTTATGATACCACCAAGAATTCGAGGGGCAGTACTCTGTAGTAACAGAAGATAGAACAACTCTTTTAACATTTCAAGAAAAAGGAAAAAAAATAGAGATCCTGAGATCATGTACAACAACCTGTTTCCTCTGATTTTGAGATAAAGTAACAGCAGCATCTGCAGCGGCTTCAAGGACTTTATCATGAAAAGAAGGCAAAGCCTCCGGAATCCTAAAATAAAACGTAGATTTTAATCAGAAATTCTACACATGAGAGAGAGAGAGAGAGAGAGAGAGAGAGAGAGAGAGAGACCTGAAGTCATTTTCAAAGGAAAAAAGAGATATGAAAGCAACTTCATTCCCATTCACCTGTAAAATTTAACATCATAAATTTGAGATTCATATTGTACACAGAGCCATAAATGAGCATAACAACTACATTGATGAGACTTCAATATTTATAAACTCATAAAATGATAGAAATCACCCAGACTGGAAATCAAGTATGTGCTGTTAGTACAAAATGAGAAAATACAGCAAGAAGGTCAAGTGATACAAATTCAACTCCTACATAAATATTCTGGAGAGAGAGAATGTAAATGAAGTAGAAATTTTTTCAAAAACTATAATTAGTTGCTGATTGCTAGAACTTAAAAATTCTCATGGATAGATATTTACTTTTCTGCAATTGAGTTCTATTAGAATAAGATGGTCCATGAATTTTATTGCAACACGATAACCCCAACTTTTCGAGGATATCCATTGGGAACCTCTTCCCAAAATAATTATGAACTTCGTGCCTTTATCCCTAAAATCACCATGTCCTTGGTAACCCCTATTGTTGAAACTTGAAACCTTCAATCTGAACCACACCAACTCCGACATCTTATTTGACAGACCAATTTTAGCACCTTCCAGAATTTACAGTTCAGAATCTTGGCCAGCACCGAGATACATTGCCTTATATCAGAGAGCATCTATTGCATAGTTTTATAGTGACATAGAAGATTCAAGCAGAAACTACATGCCTCATATTAGCCAGGAAATGCATGTAATGAACTTCTGGATCATGGTGCGCTGCTTACTTTCACTTCACTGCTCTAAAGTATTTTTCCTAATTGCTATGCTTACTGATTTTTTTTATTTATTTATTTTCACGCATCCATTATGCTTATTGATGATACTGCGGGCTCCAGATGGAACGGGTCGGATTGATCCACGCTTCCCAAACCGTTACCCAGGGGGTAGAGCTCACAACAAAACCTGCACAAGAGTTCAGTGGGGAACGGGGAATCCCCGAGCGAACCCTCCGACGAGCAAGTTAGTGGTGAGTGATCGAATGTCGGGATAGAAATGGTGATAGAGAACTTAACATTTTCTTTGTCTTAGGAGCCTGCTTATATCTTTTGCTCATCATTTCCTTGTCCACTCCGGCTGACACGTTGGCCGAAAGTCTATGTTCTAGCTTGCCTTGTTCATGGTGAGGCTGTTCTGTTCCGACGTGAAGGGTTACTGTAATAAATGCTGCAGGGAAGCTCATTAATGGCTGATGTGTGGTGCAATAACTCTGCAAGATCTTTGTCTGCTGATGTGGCTGGCTCTTTACTTGCCAAGTGTTTAGATCTCATTGATGCTTGGTGTAACGTTAGGTTTTAGGAATATTGGGCTTTAGTATTTGAATCATGGATTGGGCCTTAAGTGGTGGGCCACATCCTTTATGGGCTTACCCATGTCAGTAGTCCCCCATTCCCAAGTGCCGCTTTAGTCCAACGAAGAGAATAAGGAAGTAAACAGGGGTGGTGAGATATCGACGGATAGAGGACCGACCGGGAGGTGGGCTGACCGCGAGGGGTGGCCGAGCGGAGGGGCCGACCGTGAGGAGAACCGACCGCAAAGAGTGGCCGAGGGGACGGGCCGACCGTGAGGAGGGCCGACCGCGAAGGGTGGCCTAGCGGAGGGACCGACCGTGAGGAGGGCTAACTGCGAAGGGTGGCTGAGGGAACAGGCCGACCGTAGGAGGGCCGACTGCGAAGGGTGGCCGAGTGGAGGGACCGATCGTGAGAAGGGCCGATCGCGAAGGATGGCCGAGCGAAGGGACCGACCGTGAGGAGGGCCGACCACGAAAGGTGGCCGAGGAGAGAGGCTAACCGTGAGGATGGCCGACCACGAAGGGTGGCCGAGGAAAGGGGCCAGCCGTGAGGATGGCCGACCACGAAGGGTGGCCGAGTGAGAAGGGGAAGTGGCGATGCGCAGGGCTCGAGGAGCGGCGGGGCACGTGGTGAAGTGAAATGGAATAGACAGGGGAGGGAAGGGAGTAGTGGATCGTGGTCGTACACGTGGCGGAATCCTTGAATGGGGGAGGTGACACGTTAGTAAGAAGTAAAGGGACAGGGTGATATAGGGCAGTGAAAAGGCAGGGGCGGGAGTTTTTCGAAATTTTTCAAACTGGCGAAATTTAACCTTAACCCTTGAAATATAGGCAAACCGTGGGCGTTTGGGGTTGTCCGCTTTACCTATCTTTTTGCAAAAAACCAACACGTCCCAGAAGTAAACTCATTTGTTTCCAGTGATACACCTCTGCAACACTTTGTGAACTTCCTTGTGCCTGCGTCCGAATCAATACGCAGACACGTAGGAGAAATGGCCCAAAAGGAAGTGTCAACCGCAAGGCTTGATTCGTTAGGTGATGACGATGAGGTGGAGTTGGCGGAACAGTATCGGGTGGAGCGAAGGGAGGGGAGGGTAATTAGTCAAGCGGTGCGGGCTCACCCTATGACAATGATCGCGGCCGCGAGGCCCATTAGTCAAGCGGAGCCGGACCATTGGCACACCAAGCCAGACAGATCCACACTTACGGCGGAGGAGTTGGAGGGAATAAGGAGGAAGTACCAAATTCCCTCGGAAATAGGGTTGAGGCTGCCCACATCCAAGGAGAGGGCGTCGGATGTGCAACCGGACGAATTCAGCCTTTACGAGGAAGTGCTGCGAGGGGGTTTAAGGCTACCTCTCCCCCAAATAGTGGTGGACGTGCTAAACAAGTTAGAAGTGGCGCCAGGGCAGCTAATGCCGAACGCTTGGAAGATAGTAGTAGCCTGCGCGAGTGCCTGGCAGCAGGCGACCGGAGGGACGGCAATGACAGTGGAGGAGTTCTTCTCCTGCTACAAGGCCTCCAGTCAGTAGGAAACGTGGATGACTCTGCAAGCAGTAGCGGGCCGAGGTCTGGTGGCGGGCCTGCCATCTTTGGTGAAGGGGTGGAGGCCGAGATGGTTCTTCGTGTCTGCGAACAGTGGGGCAAGAGTTCGCACAACATGGAAAGTCCCCACGAAATCGGTGGAGCCAAAGTTAGGCGTGGAGGCCAAAGACAGAGTAAAGAAGGTGAAGAGTGGAGGAGGAGAAGGGAGTGAGGTGGGACGAGCTGGTCCTTCCTTCAACATTGTTTGCCCTGAACTTGGGACCGCAACCATTGGAAATGGAGGTGCAGAGGAAGGCGGCGGAGGAGGAGGAGAGGAGAGGAGGTTGTTCGCCAGGGCGGAAAAATACAAGGAGGCGCAATTGGGGCCTTCCCCGAAGCTGGTGATGAGGGAGCAGATCCGACCGCGTCCCAAGCCGGTGGGTGACAAAGACCTAACTGGCTTCGCCCCTCTGCCGCCCCCAGTAGACCCACTGAATGAAGGGCAAGCAAGAGGTGGAGGCGGTTGTGAAGAAACCAAGGAAAAAGAGAGGGGGTGTAAAGGGAGGGAAAGATGCCCCTGTTTTGAAAAAGACGAAGGCTGGAGGGGAGGCTACCCTTGTTGGGAAGGAGTAGAAGGAGAGGAGGGCGGAGGAGGCCCCGGAGAAGGAGAAGCTAAAGGAGGAGGGGATCAAGGAGGGCGCAGAAGAAGAGACCACCCAAATGGCTAGGAAAAAGTTGGGCCTAAGTGTCGTCATGGTGCCGATGGTGGCACTTGCACCAGAAGTAAGCTTAAGCCCCCGCGAGGGGAAAGCGGGGATCAACAAGCCAGCGACAAGTGCCGCACTGGCGACCGCCTTGTACCACGCACGCGTGCTGGCAGGTCGCTCGGCGGAAGGGGAGGGGGCCAGGGTCGCAGCCGACCGCTTTGTTGGTGTGGTGGAAGACGCAACGGTGAGCTCGACGGCGCGTTTGTCGGAGGCCGATCTGCTGAGAGGGTTTTACTCAGCCCAAATTGAGGCAGCGACTCTAGCGACCGCCCTGATGAACAAGGCGGCGTGCGCTAGGGTGGAAGTGGAGCCGCTAAGGACCCAATTGGAAGGGGCAAAATCGGAGCTCCAGAATCTAAGGGCGGAGACGGCGGGGTGGAGGAAGACCGCCAGGAGTGCGTGCGCCAAGGGTTTGGAGTATGCGCAGAGGGCGAAGGTCATGGAAGTGTTGGCGGTGGTGCATAAGAACGCAGCGGAGCGAGCTAGTGCCGAGCTCATCGCAACCAAGTCAGAGCTTGAAGCGGAGCACCACAAGGTGATATCGCTTGAGTTCCAATTGGCGGGCGAGCAAAAGAAACTTGAGGAGGTCCAAAAAGCCTGCACCACCGCCAACGAAAGGTGGGAAGAGGCCATGACCAGCAACGAAGATCTGCGAGACCAGGCGATTAAGGACAAGGAAGCGGCCGACAGTCAGATCGCTGAGTTGGAGAAGGCTCTGGCGGAGGAAAGGGCTAGATTGACGTCTGAGACAGCAGCGTACCCCGACCTGTGCAAGGCGGCGGTGGAGCAATTCAAGGAATCCGCCGAATTCCAGATAGCGATTGATGCCGCAGTCGCCAGGAGCTTGGCGAGAGAAGGTGATGGGGGGGTTGGGCCGTCGAGAGTGGCCGTTGGAAGTAGGAGCAAAGAGGAAGTGATCCAGAGCTTCTAGCGGTCAGATTTTTATAAACATGAAATGGCTGAGTTCTGGACAGCGGCTGGAAGACCTTCATGCACAAGACACGAGAGCTGTTTCCAGACATCGACTTCAGCCTCGTGAAGATAGGAAAACGACGTCGCCCAGACCCCTCTGGACGAGGGGGTTGAGGAGGAGGACCTGGCCTCTAGTGAGGAGTGATCTATGTAGAAAATTGTACTTTTGTTGTTTTGTTTGTGTTTGTTTTTGTTTAATTTCTGCAGCAAGTTCTATGTAACCGTAAATTTTGTAAATAAAACCAATTTTCTTTTGTATCATTGTTGTCCTTATTTCTTCTGAGTTGTAAATTTGAAAATAATGAAAATGGCAAAGCAGAATTTAATGAAGAATGGTTGTAAAAGTAAGACGTGTGTATGAATTGTGAAACTTGCTAGTAGGTTGTGATGTAAAAAGTTTACAAATGGGCAACCAGTCTGACTTGTGAGAAAACTGTGGTGCACAAAATGTCAAAAGTGAGCATGCATGAGAATGTTAAGAGTGTTAGAAATGAAAAATAGGCTTGGACGTCTATGGGCTTGGATTTTAAATGAATTAGAAATGTAAAGTTAAAACTGTAAAGAATGTTAAAAGACGTCGTAGTATGGACCTGGATTTGAACTGAATATGGCAACCATGCTGTAACATGAAATTACGAAAATGGACCCGGCTGAACTCTTCATTCATGCTCAGTCTAGCTGGGGCTTTTAATTAACTCAGTCTGGCTGAGCCCTTTGTGCTTAGTCTGGTTGAGGCTTTGATTAACTCAGTCTGGCCGAGCCCTTTGTGCTCAGTCTGGCTGAGGCTTTAATTAACTCTGTTGAACAAGTCATTATTGAAGCACAACGCAGATAACGGAGCCATAAAACCATTGTCATTTAAGGCATAGCCTATTGATCATAAGTTTACACCATGTATGAAGAGGACAAAAATAACCAAATGTGTAGATGGTCAAAAAGCACATATAGCAAATGGTCAATACGAAAATAGGACATGACACTTTACTGGAAATAATGCTTCAAGTGCTCAGCGTTCCGCGGGTGGGGGAGGTCTCGGCCTTCCATGTCCTGGAGTCAGTAAGTGCCCGGGCGAGGTCTGGCCTTAACAACGTAAGGTCCTTCCCACTTGGCTGCTAGCTTGCCCTCGGCCGGATTTTTGGTGGCAAGAGTTGCTTCGCGCAAAACTAGGTCACCAACTGCGAACTCCCTCGATCGGACTTTACGGTTGTAGTGTGCTCTCATTTTCTATTGATATGAGGCTCGCCTGACAGCATTTGTTTCGCGGAGCTCTTCAATCAGGTCTAAATCAGCCCGACGTAGGTCTTCGGTTAGTTCTGGGTCTTGGTGCAGAATCCTCGGAGTTGGCAGGCCGATTTCCACTGGGATGACTGCCTCAGCGCCGTATGTTAAGCGAAAGAGGGTCTCTCCAGTAGGGGTTCGGGCGGTAGTGCAATAGGCCCAGAGTACATTTGGCAATTCCTCAACCCAAAGTCCCTTGGCGGCTTCCAACTTAGTCTTGATGATCTTCAAGAGAGAGCGGTTAGTGACCTCAACTTGCCCATTGGCTTGGGGATGGCCAGGGGAAGAGAAGCACGCTGAATGTGGAGCTCTGCACAAAATTTCCTGAATTTGGCATTGTCGAATTGCTTGCCGTTGTCGGAGACGATGGCTTGGGGGATGCCGAATCGACATACGATCGACTGCCAGATAAATCTGGCTGTGTTCCGTTCGGTGATTATGGCGAGGGGTTCCGCTTCCACCCATTTGGTGAAGTAATCAATAGCGACCACAGCGAACTTGATTTGGCCCCTACCGGTGGGCAATGGACCAACTAAATCAATGCCCCACTTGGCGAATGGATAGGGACTGCTGAGTGTAATCAGTTTGTCCGCGGAGCATGGGGGATGTTGGCAAAGCGCTGACATTTATCGCACTTAAGCACGAACTCAGTGGCATCTTGATTGAGAGTAGGCCAGAAGTAGCCGTGCAGAGTATTTTATGGGCCAGCGACCTGGCACCCGAGTGATTACCACATACACCCTCGTAGATTTCCCTCATCACATAGGTCGCTTGGGAAGGACTGAGGCACCTGAGGTATGGGCGTGAAAATCCGCGTTTGTACAGGAGGCCGCCGATGAGGATGTAATTGGATGACTGGGCTCTTAACTTTGGTGGCCTGCTGTGTGTCATCTAGTAACTCCCCACTTGTCAAGAATAGAAGGATGTCCGCCGCCCATGGGATAGGTTCATTTTGGAGGAAGTGGACCTCCAGTGGGATTGGCGACGTGGCCGGGTGGACCGGGTATTCCAGACGAACTCCATGACTGAGGTCCTCTAATTGGGCCATTTCATCTGCCTTGGAGTTTTCTGATCGAGGAATGTGTTTGATGTGGAAAGTGTTGAAGAGGCGAATAAGGGGAAGTGCAATATCCTTATAGGTTCGCATTGTGTCGTCCTTGGCGTCGAATTCCCCCGTGATTTGTCCGACGATCAACTGGGAATCACTGAATACTCGGATATGGCTCACACCAATGTCTCTGGCTAGACGAAGACCTGCTATCAGGGCCTCATACTCAGCCTCATTGTTGCTTGCGTCAAACAGAAAGCGGAGAGCGCACTTGAAATAACCACCCTCGGGGGTGGTGAAGATGAGACCAGCTCCACTTCCTTCTTTGCAGGATGATCCATCGACATTGAGGGTCCAAGAGTAGGGATCTTCTGCCTCAGTGTTGAATTGCTTAGGCGGGGGGGCCATGGTTGGAGTGGGATTGGTGAATTCCAGGATAAAATCGACAACGGCCTGTCCTTTGATCGCTGTTCGAGGTTGGTAGGAGATTTCGAATTGGCTGAGCTCAACTGACCATTGCATAAGTCTGCCAGACAACTCTGGTTGTTGCATTATCTTCTTCAAAGGTTGGTCAGTGAGGACCATATAGAGTGACCTTAGAAGTAAGGTCGGAGTCGTCTGGAGGCTATGACCAAGGCCAAGGCCATTTTTTCCAGTAATGGGTAGTTCTGTTCCGCTCCCCTGAGAACCCGGCTAATGTAATAAACCGGACGTTGTACTGAGCCGTCCTCCCTAATGAGGGCCGCACTGACTACGGTGCTCGATACGGCTAAGTAGAGAAAAAGGGGCTCGCCCGTGAGCGCTTGAGAGAGTAAGGGTGGATTGGCCATGCACTGCTTCAATTGTTGGAAAGCTTCTTCGATTTGGTCGTCCACTCAAAAGCCTGCCGAAGTACTTTAAAAAAGGGGAGGCACTCGTCCGTTGCACGGGAAATGAAGCGGTTGAGGGCGGCGACTCTGCCAGTAAGCCTTTGAACCTCCTTAACCGTTCTGGGTGACTGCATTTCTATCAGGGCCTTGATCTTTTCGGGATTAGCCTCGATACCCCGCTGACTGACCATGAAACCCAAGAACTTCCCAGATCCTACGCCGAAGGCGCATTTCTCCAGATTAAGCTTCATTTGATACTTTCGTAGGGTGCCGAAGGTCTCCCGCAGATCTGTTAGATGATCGGAGGAGAGTTTGCTCTTGACCAGCATGTCATCGACGTACACTTCCATGTTCCGACCTATCTGGTGATGAAAAATGGCATTGACTAACCGTTGCTCCGGCATTTTTCAACCCAAACGGCATGACGCGATAGTAATAGGTTCCTCGATCAATGATGAAGGAGGTATGTTCATGGTCGGACGAGTGCATCAGAATTTGATTGTAGCCAGAGAAGGCGTCCATGAAACTGAGCATTTGGTGTCCGCGCGGTGGCGTCGACAAGCAAATCTATGCGAGAAAGGGGGTATCTTTGGGGCACACTCAATTGAAATCGGAGTAGTCGACACGGAGTCACCATTTACCGTTATTCTTGTGGACCAAGACCACATTTGACAGCCATCTGGAGTAGTCCACGTTCTTGACAAACTGTGCCTCCAGTAGCTTATCTACCTCAGAAGCAATAAGAGCGTTGCGTTCCGGGTGAAAGATGTGCTGCTTCTGGCGGAAGGGCCGGAAATGGGGCTCGATGCTCAAACGATGAGTGATGAAGGAGGGATCGATACTCGGCATGTCGAATGGGTCCAGGCAAACACATCATTGTGCTCGGTCAGGAGGGTTGTAAGATCGGCCTAGGCTTGGGGGGATAGTTGGGTGCCGATCTTGGCTGTTTTTGTTGGGTTGGTGGGGTCATGGGAACTTCAACAAGTTCTTCCACTGGTTCCCCTCTGACTAATTCATCTTCATCTCTGACGTCAAGTCCTTCGATGATCATAGCCTCCTTCAGCTTGACCTCTTTGAGTGAAGCGACGTAGCATTCTCTGGCCACAGTCTGCTCCCCCCTCACGGTGCCGACTCCGAGGTTAGTAGGGAATTTCATGGCCAGATGGTACGTGGAAGTGACAGCTTGAAAAGCGTTGAGGGCGGTGCGGCCGAGGATGATGTTATAAGCAGAGGGGCAGTCGACGACGAGAAAAGTGAGCAACTTAGTGGTCTGCCGTAGGTATTCTCCAATGGTGATGAGAAGATCCATGGAGCCTATGGAGGTCACCCGATCTCCAGTGAAGCCAACCAGTGGGGTTTGAAGAGGGGATAAACTTTCTTCCCCGACCTTGAGCTGGCGATAGGCGTTTAGGAAGATGATGTCCGAAAGCTACCATTGTTGACAAGCACCCGTCTGACTTTGTAATTGGACAGGAGGGCAGAGATGACGAGAGGGTCGTCATGGGGATAACGGATGCCTGTGCAATCGGCCTCCATAAAGGTGATGGGCTATATCCACTGCTTGGGGTGTTTGAGGGGGCGGTCCAATGTTGCGACTTCTTTATCTGAGCCCTGCCTGATTTTTCTGAGTTCTGCCCGTTGGGCCGAACGGGATGGTCCTCCGCATGCAAGTCCGCCGGCAATAACTCTGATTTCTCCAACCAGGGAGGCAGGGTTGCCTTGTGCCCGGGGTGGTTGTGGGGTCGATCATGACCTTGGTTAGGTTGTGCGGGTTGTCGAGGAGGGGTGCGTCGGTGGTTGTTTCTGGCAAGTTCAGTCCTTGGCCGTTGCTGAGGGCGGGCTGCCGTGAACTGGCTAAGACGTCCCTGGCATATCAAGCCCTCGACTTGGTCTTTGAGGTCAACACACTCCTCGGTATTATGGTCGTGGTCTTGATGGAAGCGGCAGTATTTGGACTGGTCCCGCCGGTTGGAAGGAGACCGTGACAGTTGGGCCATTTTAAGGGATAATCTCGCTGGATCTGGTTCAAGACTTGTTCCATAAGGGAATTGAGGGGTGTGTATCGTTCGAACCGGCCGGGCGGTCGGGTAGGTGCCGATCGGTCGGCTCGAGCAGGCAGTCGATATATTGAAGCATTTGCTGTGTGTACTAGGTGCTTCTGGTTTCAAAGTCCTTTCTCTTCTCTCTGGGGGTCGGATTTTTGGTTGTGGAGTCTTGTCGGGCGGCTAGAGAATCTTCGGCGTTCATGTATTTTTGGGCTTTAGAAAGAAGGGTTGCCATGGAGGTCGGAGGATTTTTGGAGAGGGAAAAAAGAAAATCGGATGATCGTAGATCGGCCATGAAAGCCGTGAGAATGACTTTGTCATCATTTTCTACCACCTGCAAGGCCTCGGTGTTGAAGCGAGTGACGAAGCTGCACAGCGACTCTCCCTCTGTCTACGGATGTTGAGGAGTTGAGTTGCCGGACGCCGTTGGCGCTGGGCACCAATGAAGTGGCTGAGAAAAGAGTCACTTAGGTGCTGAAAAGTAGAGACCGAGTCCGTCGGCAGCTGACTAAACCACAGTCGGGCCGACCCTTAAGCATTACGGGGAAAGCCCGACACATGATCTCATCAGGGAATGCATGGAGGACCATGAGGGTCCTGTAAATCTCCAAGTGGTCTACTGGGTCCGTTGTACCATTGAAGGAGTTGATCGAGGGCATTTTGAACTTAGTAGGTAAAGGTTTGTCCCTGATGGAGGCAACGAATGGTGAGTTGGCTCTGGTAAAGAGGTTATTCTGTATGTTCTGCATGACTCCTTGAAGCTGGAGTTTCATGGCTCGGAGTTCTGCATCCCAAAGAGAAGCGTTGTCACCACCGGAGTGTAATGGAGGCTGGACACTGCTGGCCTCCCCCTCGGGGGCAGTTGCTTGGATCGGTGGATGTGGGGCTCGAGGTGGTTGGTTCATTTTTTGAGGAGGGGGTCGCAAGCCCTCCAAGTTGGATGGATAGGATTGTTGGAGGGAATGGTTCGGGCTCGTTCCCGATTGGGTGGTATGTCTTGAGGTGGTGGTGGGGAGATAGGAAGGTTTCTTTAAAGTAAAGCATTGATCAAGGATTGGTTTTGTTCGGCTAAGCGGTTAATGCTGTTGGTGAGTTCTGTGAACTACTGCGTGGGTTGTTCGGGTTAGAAGGGTCAGCTTGGGGGTCGGCAACGTTGTGTTGAGAAGCCATGAATCTAGTTGTGACCATCCACCTTGGTGGATGGCAGGTAGGAGATGTCACGAAGATGGCAGGAATGGGTCTCCGGCGGCAATGAGCACAATTACCACACGAGCGAAAAGGTTCCCACAGACGAAGCCAACTGATAATACTGCGGGCTCCAGATGGAACGGGTCGGATTGATCCACGCTTCCCAAACCGTTACCCAGGGGTTGAGCTCACAGCAAAACCTGCACAAGAGTTCAGCGGGGAACGGGGAGTCCCCCAGCAAACCCTCCGATGAGCAAGTTAGTAGTGAGTGATCGAATGTCGGGATAGAAATGGTGATAGAGAACTTAACCTTTTCTTTGTTTAGAAGCCTGCTTATATCCTTTGTTCATCATTTCCTTGTCCACTCCGGGCTGACACGTTAACCGAAAGTCTATGTTCTAGCTTGCTTTGTTCATGGTAAGGCTGTTCTGTTCCGACGTGAAGGGTTATCGTAATAAATGCTGCAAGGAAACTCATTAATGGCTGATGTGTGATGCAATAACTCTGCAGGATCTTTGTCTGCTGATGTGACTGACTCTTTACTTGCCAAGTGTTTAGATGTCATTGGTGCTTAGTGTAATATTAGGTTTTAGGAATGTTGGGCTTTAGTAGTTGAATCATGGATTGGGCCTTAAGTGGTGGGCCATATCCTTTATGGGCTTACCCGTGTCACTTATCATTGTGTTGCAGCTAATAGTGATCATGTTGGAATGTATTCCACATCGCCTGGAGTTGCTCATCTATGCTGGGTACAAGGCTCTAGTTTCCCTCTCCTTAATACTTGGGTTTTAAGGAGAAATGCGAGCTGGGCTTTTCAATTTAGTATCAGAGCTTGGTTGAGCCTATGACTGGTGTGTTGTTTGTCCAGCTACTGTATTGTGGTCTAGGAAGGTGTGTTAGAATGTGTTCCATATCGCCTAGAGTTGCCCCATCTATGCTGGATATAAAGCTCCAGTTTCCCTCTCCTTAATACTTGGGTTTTAAGGATAAGTGTGGGCAGGGCCGGCCCTAGGCATAGGCCCACCAGGCCATGGCTTAGAGCCCCTCAAAATAGACCCAAAAAAGGGAGCCCCTCCTATTATAGTTTAGTGCAATATATTATGTATGTTTTAAGTCGAAAAAAAATTAAAAAAGGCCCAAACTAACTTAAAATAAATTGGCCCATTAAAAAACTAAAAGGCCTATTCAAAATTAAAATAGCCCATTCTTTCTCCCTATCTAATTCCTAATCCTAACTCTTAATTCAATTTTCCTTAAAATTTGAGAGAAGTGGCACAATAGAACACTAACGAATTTCTCAAGAATTCAGAAGAGCAGCACAGTATAAGTAGGTCTTTTTTTCCTATTCAATTAATTAAATATTTGTCTTGTCTTTTGCTCAATTGCTATTAAAATATTGGTATTTATACAAATCTGTATCTTCAAGACGAATTGATCTTTTGCCACCTGTGCTATTATAACATTAGAAGTATAATAGTTCACATCATCAAAAATTACTTTTGATCAACCATGTCACAAGAAAGGTTGAATGGATCAACATTGTTATTCATTGAAAATAATTTTGCAAAAAAACTAGATCATGCAAGTACGATTGATTTATTTGCTTCTAAAAATCCAAGAAGAGCAAGAATCAAGTAATACTTATTAGTTGTTGTAATATAATGCTAAGTATTTTTTGTGAT
Source organism: Camellia japonica (assembly GCA_030407325.1). Lineage (NCBI taxonomy): Eukaryota > Viridiplantae > Streptophyta > Magnoliopsida > Ericales > Theaceae > Camellia > Camellia japonica. Next base: position 176,560,605 of record JAPPVO010000002.1, on the reverse strand, counting down.
TTTGACACAAATCTTTTATCCTTTACCTTCAAAAAAAAAATTGCGTTGAATGAAAAAATATATATATAGGTAAAGGACCCCAAATGATCTAATGATATTTATTAGTTGATTATCAGCTTTGGGCCCCGGAAATCTCAGGGCCGGGCCTGAGTGTAGGCTGGGCTTTTTAATTAATCATACCCCCTTTTTCCCAATTTGTATCATTCAAGAGTAACTAATACCTGATTGCAACTAGCTTTGAAAATTATTTTTGTTTTTATTTTCACAATCTCTGTTCTCTTTCCTACCTTATTTGTCCATCATATTTTTCATTTGTCCTAATATTCAGGTCTGGTTTCCATCTTCATAGACCTCAGACTTCAGTGTTCAACAGCTCAATCCTGACCAAGTATTTAACAGAACAAATCTCACCATCCAAATTCATCTGAAGCAGTGCGTGCAGCAATCTGATTCTGAAAGTACAGGTGTAGACTGTTGAAACTTCACTCTTTAAACTTAGCAGAACACTAAAAATGTGTAGATACTAATAAGACAAGAACACATATCTTGTAATGACTCTCATTATGGTTCTAAGACATGAGATTGACCAATTTCATAAGCTGAAAAATACGGACAAAGAAAACACTAACCATCATAATCTGCCCTGTATCAGAAGAGCTTATCGTCTTGCTCATGCTAATCTTGAAGTTCCATCTAAGAATTGACATTAAAGAACTTTCTCCCACCAATTCAAGATGTGGAAGGGACCTGTCCAAACGTTTAGAAGAAAAAAAAATAGAAGTAAGATAATTCTGTAAAATTAACTACCAAAGAGAAGATAAACCTTATTACAGATTTGTTGAATCAACAAATTGACAGAATTACTATGAAAAGCATTTGAATTTCATCATACCACTAAGCAGTATAGCAGTAAAAGTCATTCAGTCATAATATGTTGTATTTAACATCAGCATAATTTTAAAAGAAAAAAATAAGCCACAAATAAAGCAATTCACCTTATCTCAATCAATCCAGTCTGGTAGACTAGAATCAACCCACTTTCTTTTCCATCTTTCTTGAAGATTGTAGTCCAACAACATGGTTTTTCAAGGTTCACTTCATGGATGGACTTACTCTCCCCCTAAATAGAACAGCTTTCCTTAATTTGTGAAAGGAATTACAGAGCTTTTTCACAGAAAATAGATGGGAAAATAGGCACCTTAATCAGAGACTTTAAAGAGTACAAACGCAATGCATCCTCACAACAAAGTAAAACAAGTGAGTCCATAAAATTCGGTCCTAAATATGTGGCTTGAGCAGAAGTGTCAGATTCGGTATCAATTGAATCATGTTCAGGGTGAGATTTGGTTTGTGTAGGTTCAGTTTTTGCTTCAGGATCCTGAGACGAGTTTAATGAAAGCTTTTCACTGGACACTTCAGAGAAAACATTGCCCTCTGCATACAGAAGGTTCATAAGAAACTATAACAGTAACTGAAAAGTAAAGCCATCAGCTATGTTCCATTCAAGATTATTTCACTTGCCTAAAATATAAATAGAAATTGCAGTCAACTCCATTGGGTGCATCAACTGAGAGCTGAGCATATTGCCTGTGGTGCAATCCATAACAACAATGTGTGCATCTCTGGTCAAGATGAAAATTACTTCTTTTGCAGATTCATTTGAACTGTTTTCAGAGTGATCCAAATTGCTATGAATATTTGGGAAAGTTTTCATAGCTAGAGAGATGGCTGGGGAACTTGAACTGGATAGACAATCTGTAAGAAACAAAACTGAAAACGAACTGATATCAAGCATCGCGACCTGAAATGGCATAAAAGGTGAATCCCTGTCAGTGACATAGCTGACCATGCCAATCAATAACTCAAACTGAGATGAACAAGTGCAATAGATTTATCAATTAGCCACTATATGTATGTTGCTTACACGTCCACATTCAAATCCTACTGCTAGTCTGTCTCCAGAATTTACATACTGCAGGATGCGCACAGGAGAACTAAGGACGGAAAATATAGCTGTACATGGAGCTCCATTCTCACCACGCAAATTGCAAACTGCAAAAAAAGCTATGCAATGTTCATCATGTTAACAACAAAGAGAGCAAGACAGTTAAAAAGAGTGAGCATATGTCATTGACATTAACATCCTAGAAGACAAAAACAGGTAACTTGCATTCAAATTGAAAGGACTAGTTTAATAAGTAGACATTGTAAGTCCACTAAAAACATTTTTTAATGCTTGGAGGGTGGCGTACCTGATTTTCTCTCTTTATTTGGCTTTTAGGATTGTTGAGATACTGTGTAAAGGAACAATAGCATGTCACCCAAGACAGTGCGAAACAGGTTTTCATGTAACCAACTTTAAACAATTTTAGCAATGCTTTGTGGGGCTGAGTTTAGTTTCTTTGGGTTTTATGGATTCGTTCTTTCACTCTACTCACACCTGTATCTTCTAGCATCTAGCAAATTTTCCACCAGCAGTTTGAGGTTTGTTTCTACATCTCTAGAGGGGTCCAAATTTTTTTTTTTGTTTTGTCTTTCTCCAGCTTGTCTGTCATGTAGAAGAAAATACTTACACAAGTTCGAGGTGAGCATTGGAACAATTATACACCCAGAATATTATCTGACCAAACACAATTTTGTACCATTCTTGTCTCATGTGACAGAAAACCAGGCTGCGTAGGATCGACCCGAAAGCTCAGACATTGTTGGACTCATAATTAGTAAATAAAAAGAAATTAAAAGATGTAAATGGAACCCATGTTGAGTTGAGGGATCCCAAAAGAAACCCATTTTGTTTTGTTCTCCCTTTCTGTTCACTATCTGCTCATGTTTCAAGCAATATACACAACAATAAGGATTTGACACTCCTCTCATTTGATTAATAACTATAAATTCCAAAATCTAATCTCAAACTTGCACCTTCTGTCTAGCTTTGTTTGTGCAACCATGTTTCAAGAAATTCTTTCTCTAAACACTTCAATGGCGTGATAATAAGTAGTAAAACACAAGGGAAACAACATCCAAATAATTGACATTTACAAAATCAAACCTTCACGTTTGCCTTCTGTCACTAAGTGAAAACTCATTTCATCCGAATTCCCAATTAGCCTATACAGGCGAACCTACATATACCCAAAAAGAAAGTAAGGCAATCAAAAATGTGTATCAGCATTAACGACACTTGTTGTCCATGGAAATGTAGCCACATTTATACACACAGCGCACCACACGTGCGCACACAAACAGAAAAAGAAAAAGAAACTTACCAGACCATACTCATTGCCGACTGCCAAACTTAAAGTGAAGGAGAAAAAGTCCAATGCTGATACCGATGCATTTGTTCCAGCAACTTCAATGCCTTCAACCTGTGAATAACGTGGCGTACATGATATTTAAGTAACAGTGGCCCAATTAAACTAACCTGTGTAATTAAAATTATGCAAGATGCCTACAGCATCATTAATATTTGACAATTGCAACACTGTACTAACCTCAGATCCTATGACAAAAGTGCAGGACAGAACAGGAAATGTAGCATCCCATATTCGAACAGAACCATCTTGATAGCCTGCTATATATACTCTCTTAATGGCGTTGTCTTCAGCAAAGGACAGTTGACTGGGAACACCACCAGTCAGAGGCCAATTGCTACACGGTGCAGTCACAGTATGTTTTGCTTCCAAAATTGTCTAATTAATCAAATACATAAATACATTAAAAAAATTAAAAGGACACATGCAAATCAAATAATTTGTATTGAACATACTGAACCATTCCAAAGTGGCTCACATTTGGAAGGCATTCAGTACCTCAGAAACAGCCCTTGAAAAACTCCCTTCTGTCTGGATCAACTTGAGCTTTCCTACAGTAATGTATGGGTCAACAGTAGGTATAACCTCAGGATATTGAACTGCAGGAATAGAATACTTCTTCTCTGGCTGAGACATCAAGGCAGACAAGCAAGAATCATCATAAAAATGTAATTGTCCAGGGCTGCTCAACACAAAGAGTGAAGAGGTGTCAGATCTCTCTATTGCACCAGCATTTGGCACTAAAATCATATCCGCAAAGGAGCCATTAAGTGTGAGGTCTACACGGCCAATGCATTTTAAACTTTCAATACCAGAAGACCAATCAAGAGTGAGGATCTGAAAAGACAAAAATATTAGTGCAAGACTCATATAATCCATAAAACATACGCAATCACACCTACACAAATCAAAACAGAAAGTAACAACTCATACTTTCACCATACATTAAGGATTAAAATTTCATTTTGGTTTGTTGTTTCGGTTAGCTTGGAAATAGAACCACTTCAAAAACATAAGAGAAGTCACAAAATCATTCGGAAACGTCTGGAAATGTTTAGAAACAAAAATTAAAACCTATAGAAATTTTTATACATTCCCAATAAATAAATAATAGAACATGTTGAGGTATAAACATCTCTTTACATAAAGGGCACAAGTGTACAATCCAAAAGTAAACCCAGCACAAACCAAGAATTGTTAATTTAATGTCAAACAAATCAATCTTATCAAGAACATGTGTATAAAATTTCAAATGTGCGTATAAGGATCCAAGTAAGTTTTTACAAAATTATTAATAAATAATGATATCAATAATAGATAAAAATATTAATAATAGATAAAGGTCAAAAGGTTTATAAGGTATGGGAGTCCTTCTGGAAAACAAGGTCACAACAAAATTAGGTTCCTCTGATAATGCTGAAGAGACTGCACCTTCTATTTGGATGAAGGGAAACTAAATTAAGCACTGGAGTTGCTTCATAACGGTGCAATGCATTTAATGGAATTAAAAGTGGTACTTAACAAAGGGGGAAAATGTATGAAGCAACACTGGTTGAAGAGAAGAGGAGAGCAAGTTGTCTAAAAAGGTTCAACCATGTGCAACCTAGACTATTGATTGTACTAGAAAAAGAATGGAAGAGAATCTTGATTGAACTTGGAGATGCCAAAAAGGACATGGGAAAGGTAAAAAATAAGCTGTGACGGAGGACATGATTGAAGTCAACTGAGGAAATGATCTTACAAACAGTCAACCTGAGAATATAATTAAGGCTTATTTTTCTTTAGGTCAGATTAAAAATGAGAAGCAACGAAAAACTTAAGGTAGATCCAATATTTGATTGAAGGATTAAAATATATGATTGTTGCAACATGATTAACTGCAATCAGCATCAGCTATGGGACAAACATAAACTAGTGAGGAGCAAATCTACAGCAAGGAAAGAGGTCCAAAGACAACACCATGGGAATAGTGAAAAGGGATCCTTCAAACTCTTTTCAGAAGATCCATTCCCACAGGGTTAGAACTGCAGAGCAAAGTTGCATGTTGCTAAAACCCTAATAGCTGAGTTTAAGGCAACGCAGACCACAATTATATTATCAAGCATAATATTACAATCTATCAAAATGCATGCAAATTATAGAGGCAAGAATGTGTAAAATGCTAAATCAGGTTTAGAGCACACCGTTAGAACTTCTTCAGATCCAATTTCATCGCCACCGTAGACAAAGAGTTGGCCCCCCCGATCAGTATGAGATTTGTTTCCAGACCAATGTAAAACAATGACTGGGAGTCTCCTGTCGACTGATGATAACTGTAGCTTAACATTATTAGATGCCCTTTGACCTCGCTGATCTTTGCTAGAAGCAGAAGTCAATAAGTTCCATAACAAAATATCTCCATCAACATAACCGACAGCAAGTATCGATCCATCAGAAGATGCCCAACAGAGAGAACTTATCTCTTTTTCTTCTTGTTCAGGGTCTGATGTATTAGTAAACTGATCATGGTTCACTTCATTTGGAGAATCAACCACTTTATCATTCTTCAGTTGGAGATCTGTATTGCCTCTAACAAGAACAGCCCAATCCTCGGTAACATCCCAGAGAATGATCAATCCACTCTCATACGCAATCAGCACTCTGCCAATGAATTAAACTGTTGTAAACACTGATAAAACAAAGCAACAAAACTGAATGTCTAATGTAAAATAATAGATAAAGAACATGAAGTAAAATTGCTACTAGAAAAGATGGAACTCTATGTTAGAAAGCTTCTATTAGGCAACAATATGTTGAGTATAATTAGTACACATGCATACTATGAAGGACACAAATGCAATAATACATGTTAACACATACAAACTTCAAGAGACAAAAAGAGAGATGAGATAGTTAGTGGCCTCGACAATGGATCAAGGAGGAGACAATTTGTGAAAGTAGAATGGCCAACATACAAGGATTGCAAGGTTACCCTACCGAGCCTGACCACACAATAGAGCTAAATAAGACCAGATGTGATTATCAAGAGAGGTAAATAAAGAAAACCAGAACAAGAAGACAAATATTAGGTGATAGAAAGAAAATGTGGCACAAGTTACCTCATTCAAAGATTCTCCTTCTATCCTAAATAGTCAGTCCTTTTTATTTTGGAATGACCCAAACTGTAGGACCTTCCAATTCTATACCATTGTGTTCCACATGCGAGGCTAGCAGTAAGCTACTTTCTTTCCTTGCTGTCCTCAGTTGAAATCTCCAGGAAGATTGTTCTTCCTTATCTTGGTGTTTTCTGCTATTATATGTGGAATATAGCCTTACTATTTGTTGTCTAAAGCTTATTATGACTATGTTGTCAGGATAATTTGTTTTAATCCTTGAGATTTTTATTGTTATAGCTACTCCTAATTGGAATATCATACTTATCAGCTACTTGGACTTCGTTAGCGTAAAGTTCTCAACAGAAGCCACCCTATAATTGTTGTTGTTTGCAACAAAATTGGTATTAAAGCCTATCGGATTGCATCACATCAAAAAGCAGATAAATACATATGTAATGTAAAGAGGTCAGCATATATTCAAGTTGAATTTTGTAATTTGACAATAAGGTTGAATATGGAGAGATAATAAAGACAGAAAAGAGAAAAAAAAGAACACAAAGGGTTAATGTGGTTCAACCAATCTTGGCCTACATTCACATACACAAAACCCTATGGGTTGCATCTTTCATTCACTCAACTTGATACTCTTGTTTACACAATACACCATATATATAAAGTGGGAAATACAATCAAATCCTTTTAGTTAAGGGATTGAAATAAATCAAAGATACAAACAATATGATAAACACAAATCATGAGATCTCCCTATATTTTGATATCTTTAACAATATAATCTTATTTTAACAGTCACTTGCCTATGAAGTGGAAGGGAAAACTATATAGAATTACTATAAAACTCAATATGGCCATATGGATTAGAGTGTTGGCTATCACAAACCAATTTCTTTCTAAAATGAATGTGTTTAAATGCACCATTGAGATGGGCAAGCATGCTTTGAAAAACAAAGAATGATCGAATTATAAATAAATGCATTCACAAGAGATTATGGAAGCACCAATTGGAGAACAGTTGAAGAAAATAGATTAAGATGGTTTAGCCATGTAGAAAAGATGAGTGAGGCAACCAAGGAGAAGAGAATTCCATATTTTGAAGTTGTTGCAGTTAATTAGTGAAGACGAAAACAATGCATCTGAAGGTCATGAAAAAAGACATGTTGGCATGTGGATGGACCCAGATAAAGCGAAGGGGCAGAATCGGACTGCTACACTTGGGCCCATATAGCTAAGACAAGCTTTATGGAGTTGAGTTGAACGATGTCCTCGTTAATAAGGCTATTGTTGGAATAGGATATCTTCAAATGACATTATATATGAGGATAACAGAAAAAATGCGAGGAAGAAAGGGGAAGAGAGAGTAATCACGAAAAGAAAATTAAAAAGTATCCATAAATAGGGGTGTTCGTAGTTCGGTTTTGGACGGTTTGCAGATCGGTTTGGACTCGCCCGCATGTATGCGGTTTGAGAAAAATTCAACCCGCAACCGCCCACAGTGCGGGTTGCGATTTGTGCAGATAGGGTTCGCAAATGTGCGGGCAGTTTGCAGATTGGACTTTTTTCAATTTCCAGATTCAATATAATATAAGATTGATTTCAATTTTAAAAGTAATTAACAGATTCAATTTCCCTCCATGAAGGAGTAGATTCAATTTCCTACAATGTTCACAGAGCAAACAAAAACATTCAAAAACAATGTTCTCTACAATATTTCTTTTAGAATCATGAAATTAGGGTTTGGTATGTTGGCCAAAAATATCTAGGATAGGATGAATGAAATCAACGGTCTAGTTTTTTTTTATTAAAAATAAAAAATATAAAAAATTGTAAGTGCAGGCAGGTTCTTGCGGGTGCAGGTTAAACCCGCAACTCACAATTATGTCATATTCCAAACCGCATCCGCCTGCATTGTGTCTGCAAAACCACCCATTTGTATGCGGATTGGTTCGGATTGGACGGGTTGTGCAGTTCGGATAACCCTATGCCCAGCCCTATCCATAAATGACTTCTAGCATGTAAATTTTGTTTAGTGGTTAACTAATCACACCACAATTCAATTTGATCAAGTGTGAATTATCTTCACAAGTTTCAAGTGTTGTATGATGATGAGCTATGTCAGAAAGATGACAAGCAAAGGAGAGAAGCCAAATTCTCATGATTAGCCTTTCATAAATGCTTCATCAAGGGGGATTTAAAAGAGTTCAGAATTGCTTTCATTTTTTTTGTTGGAGGGTTGCCCACAAGTAGCTTGAGGGAAACTTGGGATGTGCCTCTTCATAAAGGGATAGAATAAACATTAAACAAAAGTAAGATCCGAGTTCATAACTTGAAAGGAGTTGTTTTCAGCTCTTTGCCTTATTTTTGGAAGCTTTCTGTCTTATTCAGATCCTTTGCTTGAGTTCTCAAGGGATTCTACTCTTACTAAGGCCTCGTTTGGGAACAGGCTTTTTTAGTAACTTTTTGACTTTTTAGCTAAAATGTGATGTAAAAAAAACTAGTATGTTTGGGATGACTTTTTGGCTTTTTACAAAAAGATGTGCAAAAAGTAGAGAGAAAAGGAAATCTTTGACTTTTTGGTATGGATTGTTGGCTTTTTGATTTTTTTAGTAACTTTTTGACTTTTTGGCTAAAAGGGCCACTTGCCAAACGAGGCCTAATTGTCATGAGTTTTCCTTTTGTACATGTCTTGTTGCACCCTCATATCCAACCAATGAGGGGTCCCATTTTCCTGCGCTTTTCTTGTATACAATACTTGTAAAAACAAAAAAAATTGGCATCCATGTCCTTGTCAGGCACTCAGTTCATGCAAAGACATGAACCTAAATGGAAAGGCTAGTGAATATTCAAGAACTGCCAGCATATACATGGAAGTTGCCATCTAGCGGGTTCTTATTGGAGTGCAGTACAAGAGTTTTCGAACATATTTCGAAAGTCAAATCAAGGTTATCCAAAAGATAAATGCAAAGTCATACTTTGCAAGGCTGATGTCTACTTCTTAATGGCCAAATTCTAACCTAAAGATGAACACACCAGTGGTAATGAGAAAACTAAGAATAAGTAGAAGTATTTCTTGGTTGGAGAGGCGGCTGTTTATGGTGTTATATAATTGGGTTATGGGGTTGGTTGATCCAGATGTTTTAGCTTATGCAGATTTTGTGGAGGATTTGATAGCTTAGTATTTTTTCCTTGGGGATTTGAATTTTGTATTCTTTGCATCATCTTGATGCTTTTCTAATAAATTTGCTTATTTATCAACAAAAAAAAAATAGAAGTAGGCTATGCATATAGCAAGAAAACTTCTATTTCAATTTTGTTTTATCTTACTCTAAGCTCAAAGGGTGTCTCGCAGATAAATCAGATTGAATCTGCGGGTATGGCTATTTGACCTGTTTCTTTGACTTTTTCTTATTTATGTCTCCTCTGTATAGTATCCATCTTTTCCTAACCTATAGCAGACTAGCAGTTCTTTTCTTTAACCAAATATTTGAAGAAGGGTATTCCTCCACATATAGAGTATCATAAACTCATGGTAACAAAACTTGATGCATGGTGTAAAAAATCAAAACCAGAAAACTGAACAGAGAAAGTTCAAGTATTCCTTGTCTTGCCTATTTCCAAGGGAACAAGGTTGTGGGAGCACACCAACAACAGATTGATGATTGGGCAATGAAATCCCTACTGCTTCTGCAGAATGAACAAAATATGGTATTTATTATATTAAAAAAAATAATCAACACAAAATTGAAGGAAGAAAGAGAGACGATTGGCAACAAGAAATAATTCAAAACATTTGAAAATTTAGTTATTTTTGTTGTTAATGCAGAATAATGAATTATCCATTCTACATACCACCCGCCAGGAAATTTTTTATTATTATTATTACACCTTAAAATGTCCTTCCATACTTAATGCTAATTTTACATTTTTTTTTTCAATTTCTTGTTTGCATCATGTTGGATTAAAGGCTTTATTGCAATACGGGGTTGCATGTGAAGGAGAGTGTTAGAGAGGTCAATATTCATTGTTGGGCCCCTTTTCTAATTGTTTAAACAATTGCTAGTATAGCTCAGATACCAATTCAAAAAATAAAGGGGCAATGCACACACACATAACTTGGATTTGAGGTGTGCGCTTGGAATATGGAGACAACAAATTTGTTAATGTAAGATTTCAATAATATAAGAAGTCATGACCTGGCACAATGGCAAGTGTTATCTGCCCCTAACCTCGAGGTTATGGGTTCAAGTTATGGGAACTACCCTCTCCACACAAAAATAAAATAAAAAAATAAAAAGTGGGGTAAGGCTACCTACCGAGTATCTCTCCCAACCTCTACTGTAAGAGCCTTTTGTACTAGCTACAAATTTTTTTAAGATTTCAATAATATCACGTTACCAGGAATGGAAGAATGAGTCAGTACCAGTTATAAGATTTGCAGGAATGTGATAGGGCAATTGTAGAATTTTTCCTTCTTCAGCATCATACTTCAATACAGACAAAAAACCATACTCATCTCCAACATACCTGAACGTAACAACAAAGAAACAATATTTTAGGCTATGACCAAGTTAAGCTCTCATTTTCAGCCAATTACTACTGAATTGAGCGGCAAAACAATTTTGGCAGTATTTTACATGTAATGGGTGCCATAGATAACTGAAAAAGCAGTTATGTTTGACTCCCACTTTAAATTAGAAGCTATACACCTGCGTTCTAGATCCCAAACCTGCCAAAATCAAAGGTGTGTCAGCAATTAAAAGGGAGAAATACAAAAGACTGTATGCAAAGATAAAGACAGATTATAAGTCATAATTGTTTCACAACATCAACTTGCCTACAGAAAATCAGTACCTGAAGTTCATTTTCATTTGAGACACTGGCTAGAAACCCTTGGTTTTCTAGGAACTGTAAGAGAATAAAAAAACAAAAAGATTATAAAAGAAAAACAACTAGTATCATTAAACAAATCGTGGCCATTTCATATTTTTCTGTTCTCAAAAATGTTTCAATGGCATCCTCCAATTCATATTTCAACAATCAACATTTGACGTCACAAGGGCATACATTGGACACATAAATAAACTAAATGTAAACAAATCACTTGCATCTCAGAAAACAAATATTCCCTCCATCCCGAATTAATTGTCCCCAGAACATCAGTTCTTAAGGAGACATCATTTAATGCATGCACATTCAACTACATGCATAAAAAGTACGAATTTTCAAAACTACCCTCCATCCATGTTTAAGTCGGTGTTTGAAATTATTTTTCTTATTTTAATATATAAAAGGGGGCATGTAGGAAAGATAGGAATTTCCTACATTGATTTTCCAAAGTAGAATAAGTGGACATCCAAAGAAAGACAAAGAAAAAACAATTTCGATGAATGGACTATCATTCAAGGATTTAGATGCATAAAAAAAAATGTGAGTAAGATATATCAAGCAATAGCAAAGAACCAGCAAAACATTTTTTTTTTGATAAATCCAACCACAGCAAAATGTGTGAAACAAATACAATGCAAATGAAGGAAATTGCACTATGCGGAGTAAGTTAAGCAAAACCAGATCAAATTCAACTATGTTGATGAAGGACTACAACGAAATTTGAAATGTAAACAAGAAAGAAAAGGAAAAAGGAAAGATGATCATTTTGTGCATCTAGCTCCCAGACCTGTAAGTTTTTGAAGGGCAATGGCTTGGAAGATAAGAGAAGTCCTTCAATATTATCACCACCAATCACTTTAATCCTACCATCACTGCAATGAGCATGAAAGAAGAAAGTCATTAAGCAAAGGAAACCAGAGAAAATTAACATTCAAAAAACCATAATCAGTGCCTCATAATGCTGGATGCCCATCTGTTGGTTCCAACAGCTACTACATGATGTAGAACTGCTCTAATTGACAAAATTTCAAATATTGTTCGGATATTTGTCTTTGGAAAACTCATAACCATAAAACTTACGTGATTCATTAAATGAGGTCCCAAAGAGAGAGAGAGAATTACTAATAGATAGAATCATGAAGTTTGGTTAATTGTTCCAAAATGGGAACTTAAATTCAACATACAGAAGTTCAAATGGGGTCAACATGCAAAGGTCATCTTTTCCTTCTTCCCCCAAACATTAATTAAAATATTGGTGGTGATATCATTTCAAACGTGCAATCAAGGTTAAGTTACATTTTGAGGAGGGTCTAGAGTAAGTCAATCCCTTATGTTTTTGTTTTACTTCTCTTTGATTGTATAGGGCTGACACTCCTGTGGTGTTCTTTTAATAAAATCTTATTTATATAATAAAAAAATTACAAAAAGTAATTAAGGTTGACAACTATGTTTTGAATTGCCTTCTTATGCCATACAGATTGTGATTACCCACCCAATTTTAGCTAATAATTGTGATACGTTGACATCACAATACATAAACTGGACCAGACTTGCTAGCGACAAAGCAAATTATGAAGTTAAAAGAATCACATGCACAGTTGACGCAACCAAGTATTCTCTTAATAAATTAACGATCTCTTTTTCTTTAGATTATTTGGTAAATATTTTGCCTCAAACTTATTCAAATTTAAAAGCATTTGAATTGACCACTGAATGGGGAAAATGTTCATGTACTATTGTCAACTAATGATGCAGAGAGCATGCAAACAAGGACAGAGATTAAGTTAGATGACGGAGGACAGCTTTAGAAAACTTAACCTAAGGCAGCCCAAAAGTAGACTTGTGGTGGGTTTAGGGTAAGCAGGGATTCTAAGTTTAAGATTTTAAATGGTAGAAGAAGGTTTATAGGGTATATGGACGGAAAGGACTTCTCAAAAATTACAGGTTGCAGGATTTTCAGAAATCATATGATTAGTGGGCCTAGAAAACAACTATTTTAGAGTACAACAGTTACATTGATGGGCAATATGTAGGATAAAATATTAGGGTTCGTTGGGCTTGATTTGGTAGTGTTTCAAGGCTGAAAAGGGCACTATTTGGGGATTGTAAACAGTAACCCAAGAACAACAGTTATGAGAGAGAAGAAGAAATGAGAAATAAATTCTAGGAATTCAACCTAGAACTCCATAGGAATGTATCACACAAGTTCCAAAAGCTTCTTATAATTCTTTAAAACTCAACTCCATAGAATGAAAGATTTACATAAATAGTTATAGGTTGTTGGCTCTCCTAATAACATTAATGGTTATAGGTGGTTGGCTCTCCTAATTCTACTATGACTAGGACTTAAAATTCTAGGAAATTTTGACTCTTTGACAACTAGACTATTCTAGACTTAACAAAAACTTCATATTTGACCCAATGGTTGGCGGCTGCTTTTTCCAAATTAACGTTCCCAAGTTACTGTTCAAAACCTATATTTAAAACCCAAAACCCCACCCAATCAAGCCTAAATCAAATCCAACCCTTTTGCCTATCTTTTGGTCTTCAATGTAACAACTAAACCTCTAATTGGTTTTTGTCTAAAGGCCTCCAAAAGTTAATTTTCTGAAATTAACTATTTAATTTTGGAAACTAAGCACATTGCAACCCTTTTCAATCTCCAAAACCTTTAAGACTTCTTTAACATGTAAAAACCTTTAAAGCATAGATTTCTGTATCCAAAACCACCACAAAACCAATAGTAAGCAGCCTAGTCTAAGTATCCTAACATAGTCCCACATCAACTGAACTTAATGTCATTTAATAATTAAAAAAGAAAAACATTACTCACAGTGTCCCTATTGCCAGAAGGCGTTGAATGGGATCAAAAGCAAGAATTGATGCAGTGGACGGGATCCCAAAGTGAACAGAAACACGTGGATCCAAGTCTTTCAATGTTACACTTCCCTTTGGCACACTATGCTGAAGAACAAAAAATGGATGTAAGTATTACAATATATTAAATTATAGACATATAGCAAAAGTTAAAAAATTTGCAACCCACATTGCATATCTACATTCACATTATAGGATGTGGGTGAGTAATTAAAAGCATAAAAATAATAAAAAAATGTAAAGAGGGTGGTCTTTGACTTGGATATTTTGTTTTCCCTAATTTAATCATTAGAAAAGGTCACAGGTCGTAATGCATTTAGGAAGTGTTGGACGTGATTACATGTTCCAATATATTTACTTCTGGCTGGAAAATTGGGTACAAGTTAAGTTCAATTATTCTCAGCACCGAGTAAATAAAAGAAGTTCTTAGCGTATGCTTACTATTCCCTTTTGTTTTTTCCTACTCCCAAGTCCTAAGTGCTTGATAACTAACAACCTCCGCAATATATGATCCAGAGGGCTTTTTTTTTTTTTTTTAAATTTCAAATCCTTCATTTGTATTAATTTAATTATAGAAGCTTCAGTTATGAGGCTGTTTTTAATTTTCTGGTTGATTTACTCTCAATCCATTGATCATCCTTTTCCTTCTCCCCTTCTTCCTTCATAAATTTAATGAAGTGAATATAAGTTGATCTGTTCCCCCCAGTAATACAAATACAAATAACCTGATCAAATATCAAAAATTTCAGTTATCAATCTTTGTACCAACAAGAATCACAAAGAATCAAGCATCCTTTTTTTCTTCTTTTTATTGGAATCATAGCAGCAAAATCTAAAATGCCCCAAAAATATTTCTCTCTTAATTTTATTTTCCCTGTGATTTCTCAGCAACCAAACAAAAGAGAACGAAAGCAATTGCGCACATAATTAGGTATTGACAAACAAATGACAATTTTGCAATCACTATCGAAGAGGAATTTGAGAGATATACCTGAGGAGAGTGAGTGATCTTGTTGAATAATTTGGCCAACGTAGCCATATATTCGAGAATCGACGAGCTCAGCGTTTGTTGTTGTGATCTTCTTCAATTGCTTGGTCTCTGAGAATCTCAGGTGGCTTGTGGATACATCCCTTGCAAAAACATTTTTAGTTGACTTTTTTAATTTGATTTTTGTCTCGTCTACCAACAGGTTTTTTTTAGTAATTTTTTTGGTTTTTTAATTAAAATATAATGTAAAAAATTAGTAGGTTTAAAATGATTTTTCAATTTTTTTTATAAAAAAACGTACAAAAGGTAGAGATAAAATAAAATTTTTAACTTTTTGATATAATTTGTTAGTTTTTTGATTTTTTTAATGATTTTTTGACTTTTTAACTAAAATCACCACTTGCCAAACGAGTCAGTTTGGAATTAAAAAAAAAATTAATTGGCTTATTTTTTTATTTTTGAAAAGAAAAAGTAAAAAAATTATAATTTGAACTTGATATTTTATTTTATTTTATTTTATTAATTTTTTAATTAATTTTATCTTTTAGTAGTTGTTTTAAGGATAAAACATCAATAAATTTCAAATTGTGAATTTATACACTTCCGATCTTTTTTCTATTGAACCGAAAGGTCCTGAAACATGCAAAATATCAAGATTATCCTCAAGCATGTGCGCTTTCAATGTTTTAATTGGGGCAAAATGGGTTTTGGGTACTGGTAAAATTACTAATTTGGACATAGAACACACTATAAGCTTTTTTGGTTTCTCTCGTTTTTTATCGAATCTTTCAACCTGTAGAAGGAAAACATTGAAGATTAACATTTCCACATTTTAACATTTTCATTATGATATATTGAAACTCTAAATGTGTTTTTGGATATTTCGAAAGTATATTTGAACAATTCCACATTGTGTTTCGGTAGGAGCCCTAGGCCCAAACATTGTAAAAGGTTGTGTATGTTGCGCAAGTCAAAATACGAGGGCCGTGCACTGTGCCAGAGCAAGGTTACCGTCGATTTCATAGGAGATTGGTTTACAGAACAGGAGGTCAGTGATTTGTATCCCTTACGTCGATATGAACGTTGTCGGAGCTGTTGACGATGATAATGAACCGCAAAGGGTGTGATTCATTTGCCATTGTAATTGTCGATGTTATAGAAGTTTGTAGCTATGATTTGTGATTGTTTTGTGTTGTATTTGTGTATTTATTTTGAATGTATACATTGTGCCAAATGCTTATCACAGTTTGCAATTAGGGCATAGGTCGCAATCATTATAAGTGAAAATCATGTTTTCCGGTAGATTACAGTGTAGTGTACATTGTCATCGGAATTCCGCACCAATGGGTTGGGGTTTCAAATTTCATTTGTGTGGGTGTTTGACGTATAGATTGGACATTAATATTACCTTTGAAATGGTAAACAAACACATTCGTGGGTGATATTTTGGATGTGTTCGTCTGGGAACTTCAAATTTGGATGGTGATGGTTTGATGTGAATATGTTAATTTAGCTTTATCATCAAATGATTAAATAGGCAATTGAAATGTTTGTTATGTATGGTATGATGCAATGCAATGCGTTATGTTACGTAAAATTTAAGTGCATGTGTATTTTTGTCGCATCTGCAAATATGGTAGGCTAATTACTGGATGTGGGTTGATGTTAATACGGTAATCAAGATTTCGACGTGGCGTTAAATGGTCGAACAAAACAGGTAGAAGTTGGGTGGTGGTAGTTTTATGAGCACAATACATTGTGGTACATTTAGACATGAATATGTGTGATTTATTAGTGTTTCAATTACAAACTGTGTTGTACTTTTTACTGCGCACTGAATGACGTTATGTAATGTAAATCCGGTCTGTATGGTAACATATGTAAAGATTTACACCTTTCTGTGCTATGGTGGTTTGAATTTTTATGCTTGGTTTGTCAGTTAATATTGGAAAGCAGAGACATTATTAACATTAGAGGTTGGTAGTGTTGTGTATCTAATATGACAACAGTAACGTTGCTATTAATGTGAATTAAATTTGTCTGTGAAATTCACCATCAACACTGCGACAGAGTTCCGAAAGCAACAAATACAAAAAAGGTAATACATCAACAACAATGAAACCACCTCACCTGTAAATCAGTGCAACAAATCTACATAAAAAGGTAATGTAAACATACGGTATCCCAATCAAACAAACTCACATAAGTATACAGAATCTACCAAATCCTGTAACAAAGGGTACAATTGTAAACTCCAAACATACCAAATCAAATAAAAATATTCCTTCCCAATCAAATAGAACTAAATGGTTTATAAGAAAATACACAGGACTAAATGGAATAACATTTCTTGAATTGGGATTTATCAATAATTTTTCCTTTCAACTCTAATTAGCTTTGCCAAATGAAGTCTAAGGCCTCGTTTGGCAACATTACTTTTTAGCCTAAAAGTCAAAAAACCAACAACTTATACCAAAAAGTCAAACATTCTATTTTTTCTCTACTTTTTGCACATCTTTTCGTAAAAAAATAAAAAATCATCACAAACATACTAATTTTTTTTTTACATCATATTTTTACTAAAAAATCAAAAAATGATTAAAAAAGCTTATTCCCAAACTAGGCATAAATATCCTTGGCATATGCATGTTTATAAGCCGTTAATGCCCTTGTTAGGCATCTCAGTGGGAGTTATTGGGCTAAAATTGTCAAAAGAAAATAAAATATATTAAAAAGTTAATAAAATAAAATGTCATATCTAAATTATAATCAGTGTGTTTGGTTTCAATTTTTTAAAAATTAAGTTTTTGGTTTCTTGTATTTTTTTTTTTGTTTTTACTGAATATTTTTTAAATTTTAAATAATTTTTTTACTTTTTTAGATGCACCTTATTTAGATGTATCTAAATAATAAAATATTTATGAAAAAATATTTTGAAAAATTAATAATACACAAAAATAAGAAAAATGCATTGAATTTTCATTTTTTTTTTGTATTTTTGGATTCACTGAATTTTTTAAAGATTTTTTTCACAAATATTATACTTTTTAAGTGTATTTATATTAGGTGTGTCTAAAAATTTGAAAAAAATTGCTTAAAATATTTTAAAAAATGCATTGAAAACAAAAAAAATATATATATAGAAAATAAAAAAATAGAATTTTCTGAAAAGTGTTTTCTGAAAATCAAAACTAAACAAACTAATCATTTTATTTTTTCTCTCACAAAAATTAAAAAAGTCAAAAGAGTCACAAGAAACTCAACTTAAACGAGACATTTTAGCCCTCGGTTTTGGTTATTTTAAGAAGTAAGTTAAAAGCTAAACTTTTGATTTTTTTATGACTTTTTTAAAAAAAATATGTAAAAAAGTAGAGGGATGATATGAAGAAATAATTAAAAATCAAAAAATTGACTTAACCTCTTATTAAAATAGGCCAAAATAAATTTTTTAAAAAATTAAAATTAAGTAGGTGTTTGGCCTGCACTAAAAAAGTGTATTTTTTTTAATATATACACTTATTTAAGTCACATCAATCAATATCTATCAATATTTTCTCTTTATTTTTATACCCATTTTCTTTACTTTTTTACATAACTTTTATAAAAAAAATCAAAATATACACTTATTTAACACATCACAAATCACTCCTAAATAAACCAAACCCACCTCCTAAAGGAAGCCAATGATTTTGAATGTGTCATGTCACACACAAGTACCAAACCTAATAAGGGTCATGCTCCGTTGCTCTAATTAGAGCTGCAACAGTGCAGCTCTAATGAGCTGTCCAACCATAATAAAAAAAAAATAAAAAAAAAACAAAACAAAACAAAACAAAACAACAGTGAAGTAAAAGACAAAAAAGAGGAAAGAAAAAGACAAATTAAAGATACATTAGAGATCTTTTTTTAGTGGTCGAAATCATTTTTGAACCTAATAAAGCATAAGTGACGATTTGGCAAGAAAAATGGTAATGACGTGGGATGAAACCCACTCCAACTCTACGATGACGATGATGATGGTGATTAAGCTTCGTTTGGATATTAATATTTTAGTTAAAAAAAATAAAAAATAAAAAATTATTAATTATTATATCTATTTTTTTATTTTTTTATTTTTTTACATACTTTTTATAAAAAAATATTAAAATAATTTATTCCTAAATGAGACCTAACTCTTGACTAATTAAAAATAAGGGCACACCATTGTTAGTTTTTTTTTTTTTTTTTTTAAATTTCCATATCTCTATCATTTTAATACACAAGATAGGTGTCAACTTTTTAATTTCGCACCATCATATAAGGTCCATTTTCTTGGCATGTTGAAAAATTTATATTTATCGCGTTATATCAGTATAGATAAATTAATAGTTAACTCTTGTGATATACAAGTTAATTTTTTTTAAATAATATTTTTATATTACAACGTATGTGTTACAAAAATTTTAATTTTAATTTATAATTAAAGTGTAATTTTAATTATTTATTTTAATAATCTTAACTTTATCATTGTATAAAAATATTACTTAAATACTTATATATAATAATTTTAGTTAAAATATTTATATATTTTGATAATTTTAATCTTATCATACTATAAAAGTTAATTATCATATAATAATTTATATAGTACTAGTAGAGTAGCATGTGCATTGCACATGATAAATTTTTTTATTTCTCTTTTTTTAGTTATTAGTTTTTATAATAGTTTTTAGTTTTTTGTGTTTTACTTTTTTATAATAATTGCAGTGGCCAGACTGCATGAGTGGATATTAAATGTATGATAAAAGAATAAAAATTAGCATAAACATTTCATATATTATCCTATATTTTTATATTAATGTTTAATTATTAAAATTTTGAAAGTAAATCGAAACCAATAGCATAAATTAATTGTAATCCATATCATATTATTGGACTAATTACTATTAAATATATAATTCATCAGATTGTTTTACTTTTGTTATATGTATGTATGTGGAAATCACTTGGTAACTAAAAAGCGAAGAAATAAAACATCCAAATAACGTAGTTATATTATTGTTATTAAAGGTGAAGAAATAAAACATCTAACTAATATTGTAATATTATTATTATTTTGAAATAAAATAAGTAAAAGAAATTGAAAACTAAAGTATTTTTATAAAATTCATTTATTTTCTAATTTAATCCTCTTTGTAGTTAAACTTTGGGAATTTGTCATATTGTTATTTTTCATTCCATATTGATTTTCATTATTTTGTACTTTTTCTGCTACAATCTTCCTAGATGTGCGAACCTTGTCATTTATCTAGTCTAACCTTGTGAAAAATATGTATGTATGCTTAAAAGCAAGTTTTAGCGCCTCATAATAAGTAATGTTGATTGTACAATCTATTTTAGATTGCAAAACATAGTTGTTTCGAACCATCTGGAACAGAGTCGATTATTATTTGTGAAAGTGTTGTAGTGGATTGTGACTGGCAATTGTTTCGAACCCTTCGAAACAAAATCTATGATTAATGCACAAAACCTAATTGAAAAAAACAATCCAGGGGCTATTAGTTTATGAGTAAGATCACTTTGAATCATTATTACTCATTCAAAGTAGATCAATTGTAAAAATATTTATTTTTTGTACATATTTTCATGATTTTTCTTGGTTTGAATCTCATAAAATTTCTCTCATTGTTCATGAGAAGGTAATGGAGAAGACAAATATTGAACAGGCCACAATAGTGAAATTATTAAAAAAATAATCATATTATGATATTTGATGGTATTGATGTTTGAATGCTCACCATTCATAAAAAGATAGTGGATGAGACAAATATTGGATAGACCATAGTGGTAAAATTATTAAAAAAATAATCATATTATAATGTTTGAAAGTGTTTGATATTTGAAGGTATTTGAATTCCAGAAGGTGTTTGGTTGTTTGGTAGATGTAGGTTGATGTTTGATATTTAATAAGTTTGGAAGGGTATTTTCGGGATACGTAAAGAGTAGAAAATATTAGGGGTGCAACTCGGGCGGGTTCGGTCGGGTTAGGAGGTTATCCAAGCTCAGCCCAAGTTGTGCTGAGATCTGCCCAGGCTCACCCAAGTCCGAATTGTAACCCGAGATTGTCTGCCTAAGCCCGACTCAAGTTAAACCCAAGTTACCTGAATTGTATTTTTTATTTTTTTTTGCAGCTACATTATTAAATTATTAAAATTTGACTCTTTACATTTTTTTTAATATATAATAAATCATTAATGCCATCAAAATAAATAATTTATATAATGTAAGAGAGATGCCGCTATAGTAGTCTTTACAATTTATGAGTGAAAATAAATAAAAAAAAGATTTTATGTTATTTGTATATATAATATATATTCAATATGATTTAATAATCTAAATTACTTTAATATCATGTAATGACTAATAATTTATATATATATATTTAATATTTTTATATATCTATATATGTATAATTCGGACTTCGGGTTGCTCAGATTGTTTGATGTCTTTGCCCAAACCCGTCCAAATTTAATTCGAACTTCTGAATTTTTGTCCAAGCCCGTACCGAATTTGAAAATATTTTATCTAAGCCCTAAAAAAATTCGAGCTGGATTCGGGTTGCTCGGGTTCAACCCGTCCAAGTTGCACCCCTAAAAAATATAGCAATTATTCACACTTTTATAATAGTACTAGATAGTAGATATATTAAATTATAAGGTAATAAAATAAATACTCATTTTGGCATTAAAAATAATAGTTAAATTGAAAGAAGAATTAGCAATATAAAATTAAAAATGATTATAATTATTTAATTATTAAATATAAATACGTTGTAGTTGAATTAAAAAGAAAATACATAGATCAATTATGTAAAGTATTAATTTTTTCTTTAATATTATTTTTGAATTATAAATGCATATTGTATATAAGTATATAAAATTTAAATTAAATATAAATGTTTCATAAGAAAAAATTTCATGTTAAATAAAGAAATAGAACAACTTGTCTACAGCGTAGACCATTCTGTTTGGTCCAATGTGGCCACTAAAGGTCTCATCTCAATGATTCGAACAATTCATTTTTAAAAAAGTAAATTACAAATACATTCCTTGAGGTTTAATTAAAATGCAAATCGCCTCCTGTGCTTTTGAAAATTACATTCCACCTCTTGAGGTTTTTAATTTCATAACGAATCGCCCCTTTTATTAATAAATTATCAAGTCAATTAATAGTTTTTAATGATATTAAAAATATGTTTAATTAATAATTTAGGTAATTTTATTATTGTATAGGAGAGCAATTATGAATTTTATTTTTTTGGTTAATTCTGTTAAATAAAAAATTCTAATAAGGGGGTATTTGTAATTTTTCAAACCACAGAGGACAATCTGTATTTTAAGCAAATTTCATGAGAGGTATTTGTAATTTACCCTTTTCTAAACCATAACATGTAGATCATCCATTAAAAAACAGGTCAATGCAATAACTGTAAGTACGTTCGTTCATGACATTTATTTGCAAAAAACTAAAAGACAAATATTGTTTGAAAACTAGGCCATCCATTTTTTGAGAAACAAATATAATAAACTAATGTGACTATAGTTATTAGATTGACCTGATCTTTTTCATAGATGACCTACATGCTGTGATCTAAAAGATAAATAATTTAGATCATTAAGACAGAACTCATAGTAAACCCCATGGCCCAAATAGTACGGTCCAATCCATCGAACTAGAGACAAGCAGTTCCGTGAAGAAACTTGAAAATTAACAAACTCCAAATAAACCAAATTTTTTAATAATTTACTATTATTGTTCGACTCAATTATATAGGCTATAAAAAATTAAACTACTCAAACTCTAACTTGTTTATTGATTTGATTAAAACTAATTTGAAATCAACCACATACATAAACAAACTAAGCATACACATTTTGAAAACTTGATAAATTTTTTAAGCTAAATTCTATTTCAACATGACTTATTTATAACTATAATAAGACATTGGCTAATAAAATATTACGAGTTTTTTCTTTTTTTTGGTTCTAGGTTATATACAATTCTTGTTTATAATTTTTATAAAAACTTTAAAAATTATATTTATAAAAAAAAAACAATATAAATAATTTATTATATTCTAAAAATAAAAAAGTATTTTCACTTGTTTTCGAAAAACAAATGTCCATTTCTTCTCTCTCCCTACCTCTTCTTGCCATCACAAACTGCTGCCAGTGAACTCTTTAATTAATTGAGTTTGTTTCCCCCATCCAGCCCGAGCCATCATCCATATCTACTGATTAACCACCTTCATCCAGTCTCTCATTTTTTATAGTTAGCAACTAAGTGTCATTAATAACAGTAGTCATCAATAACACACAAGAATAACCACACCTAGAGCTACCATACAACTTAAGCCTCTTATTGAATGATTGGTTGTGGATTCACTTAGTAGTCATCTCACTGTTCAACCAATGCCACATCAACAACAATCTCAAACATTTTCATCCCAAGAGGTGAGCAATCATTTAATCAGACAATACAAGACCTTATTAATTAAAATACTTGTTTTTATTAAATGTAGGTTTGGCTTTCAAAGAAAGAGAAGAAGAAGAACTAACAAGGTAAAAGTACCTACACCATTAGTTTTTAATTTCTTTTCTAAATCTATTAAGACATGATGTGATTTGGTGTTGAATTTTTAAAAGATTACGAAATGTTATCTTCAATGCTAATTTAAAAAGTTTATGTGCATGTCAAAAATATCATACATGTGCATTGGGAAATTTTGTACATGAGCACCTTTTACATGCAGCAAGTATTGGTTTTCTGGGATGTTTTTTTCATTCCATTCCATTTTTGTACTTAAATCTTATTGCTTTATAATGCCAAGCCTTTTTCTTACTACTATGCTATATGAGCCTAAGCATTGCATAGGAAAACCTTATTTGCGCAAATCTATCACAACTACCAGAATTTTGGCTCTAGTATCCCCTGATTGGTTTGTACTACTTCATTTGTGTTATGTTAATTTGAAATCTGAATTTGATTACCTTGTAAAAAGATGAGCTAGTACACTTTCCATTTGTATCCTATTGAAACCCTTTTACCAAAGAGCTTCTGAAGCAGAGGTTAGACAACCCACAATCTCAATCCAATCCAATCCGATCAAATCAAAATACTTCTATATACATGACGTGTACAGGCCCACAAAGGCCACGAACCACTATAAACAACCCAAGCCCATCAATCGGAGCCCAATACATAACCCAGCTGGTGAAGTCCAGAACAGCTGGAATCCAACATGGCATAAAGAGCCAATGGCATTCAGACACATGGCAGGTGAAGGACGAGCCACATCAGCAGACAAAGATCTGCAAAGTTATTGCCACCTCACATCACCATTAATGCGGCCCATCACAGCATTTATTACGACAACACCTTCCCGTCGGAACAGGACCTCCTTACCCTGAACAAGGTAAGCTACAGCATAGACTTTCGGCGAGGAGGGCAGGTCGGAAGAGACAGTGAAATGATTACCAAAGGATATAAGCAAACGTTGAAGACAAGAAGAAGGTTAAGCTTTTCTATCTCCAATCTCTCTCTCTCCACATTCTACTCCTCTTTCTAACTTGCTCGTCGAAGGGTTCACTGGGAGACTACCCCATTTCCCGTTGAACTTGTTTGCAGGTGACTCGGTGGGCTAGACCATTTCTACGTGGGCTTGAGGAGCTTGGACGAGTCCGATCCATCCACTGGGACGAACAACATCATCAGTTGGCGCTATATGTGGAAAAGTTCTTTGCTCCGCGCGCCAGTTGTGCTCATTGTCGCCGGAGACCCAATCCCAACAACCTTTTCCTCCTACCCATCAAAGTGTATGGTCACGACTAGATCCATGGCTTCTCATAATAATGCTGCCGACCATCAGGCCGACCCCCCCATCCAAACAACCCCCCGCAGTATTTTATCGAGCTTACCAACAGCATTAACCGTATGGCCGAGCAAAACCAGGCCTTGATAAATGCCTTACTCCAAAGAAACCTTCCGGTGCCCCTACCACCACCTCCAGATATCCCACCCAACCAAGAAAAAGCCCCGAGCCATACTGCTCCGCAACCCTATCCACCCAACCTGGAAGGTTTGCAACCTCTTCCTTCTCCACATATAAATCTACCACCTCCACCCCCACGCCCGTCAGTCGTGATACAAGCCCCTGAAGGGGAAGCCAGCAGTGTCCAGCCCCCATTAACTAACCATGGTGACAACATTCCCCTCTGGGACGCTGAACTCCGAGCCATGAAGCTCCAACTCCAAGGGGTCATGCAGAACATTCAGCATAAACCCTCTACCACGGCAAACTCACCGTTTGTTGCCTCCATCCGGGACAAACCTATGCCCGCCAAGTTCAAGATGCCCACTATTGACTCTTTTGATGGTACGACGGACCCAGTCGACCATCTGGAGACCTACCGCACCCTCATGATCCTCCATGCCTTCCCTGACGAGATCATGTGTCGGGCTTTCCCCGTGACATTGAAGGGGTCAGCTCGACTGTGGTTCAGTCAGTTACCAGCAGACTCTATCTCCACTTTCCAGCACCTTAGCGACTCCTTCCTTAGCCATTTCATTGGAGCCCAGCGCCAACGCTGCCCGGCAACCCAACTCCTCAACATCCGTCAGTCTGAGGGCGAGTCGCTGCGCAGTTTCGTTACCCGCTTCAGCACTGAAGCCCTGCAAGTAGCGGAAAACGATGACAAGGTCATCCTCACGGCTTTCATGGCCGGGTTACGATCGTTCGATTTCCTCTTTTCCCTCTCCAAATACCCCCCGACCTCCATGGCAGCCCTACTCTCCAAAGCCCAGAAATACATGAATGCTGAAGATTCACTAGCCGCTCGGCAGGATCCAATAGCTAAAAGCCCGACCCTCAGGGAAAAGAGAAAAGACTCAGAACCCAGAAACACCCAGTATAATAGCCAAACACCCCACTATACAGACCGACCCCCCCGTGCAGACCGGTCGGCACCAGCCCGACCGCCCGGTCGGTTCGAGCGGTACACCCCCCTTAATTCTCCCATGGAACAAGTACTCAACCAGATCCAACGGGACTACCCTCTCAAATGGCCCCTACCCTCACGGACCCCTTCCAATCGGAAAGATTAGTCCAAATATTGCCGTTTCCACCAGGACCATGGCCATAACACTGATGACTACATCAACCTCAAGGATCAGGTCGAGGCCCTAATACGTCAGGGGCGTTTCAGCCGCTTCACGGACACCCGCCCACAGCAGAGGCAAAGAACCGAGCCCCCCAGAAATAACCGCCGGCGCACCCCACCCAGGCAGCCAGCTCAACCTAACCAAGGCCATGATCGCCCTCCACAACAGCCTCGACCGCCAGGTAATCCCCCTCCACCAGTTGGAGAGATCAGAGTTATTTTAGGCGGTTTTGCTTATAGCGGACCATCCCGCTCAGCTCAGAAGGCAGAACTTAGAAAAATAAGGCAGGGCTCAGACAAAGTAGTGGCAACGGTGGACCGACCCTCTAAACAGCCGAAACAGTGGACCGAACCTATCACCTTCACGGACGCCGACTGTACAGGCATCCGTTACCCACATGATGACCCCCTTGTCATCTCTGTCATCCTCTCCAACTACAAGGTCAGACGAGTTCTCATCGACAACGGCAGCTCTTCAGATATCATCTTCCTCAATTGCTTCCGCCAGCTCAAGATTGGGGAAGAAAGTTTGTCTCCTCTCCAAACCCCTCTAGTCGGCTTCACTGGCGATCGTGTGACCTCCATCGGTTCCATCGATCTCCCTATCACGATCGGCGAATACCCACGGCAGACCACGAAGTTGCTCACCTTCCTTGTGGTCGACTGCCCATCCGCCTACAACATCATCCTTCGCCGCACTGCCCTAAATGCCTTCCAAGCCATCACATCCACCTATCACCTTGCCATCAAGTTTCCCACTGATCTCGGGGTCGGAACAGTCAGAGGAGAGCAGACCGTGGCCAGGGAGTATTATATTGCCTCACTCAAAGAAGTCAAGCTGAAGGAGGCAATGATCATCGAAGGACTTGACGTCCGAGATGAGGACGAGCTGGTCAGAGGAGAACCTGTGGAGGAGCTCGTTGAGGTTCCCATCGACCCCACCAACCCAACTAAAACTGCCAAGATCGGCAGCCAACTATCCCCCCAAGCCAAGGCCGACCTTACTGCCCTCCTGACCGAGCACAATGATGTATTTGTCTGGACTCACTCAGACATGCCAGGCATTGACCCCTCCTTCATAACTCACCGCCTCAGCATTGAACCTCATTTCCGACCTTACAGCCAAAAACAGCGTATTTTTCATCCAGAGCGCAATACTCTTATAGCCGCAGAAGTTGACAAACTCCTTGAGGCTCAATTCATAAAAAACGTGGACTACCCTAAATGGTTGTCAAACGTGGTCTTAGTCCGCAAGAACAATGGCAAATGGCGACTCTGTGTCGATTACTCTGACCTGAACTGAGCTTGCCCCAAAGACAACTATCCTCTTCCCCGCATAGATCTGCTGGTCGACGCCACGGCCGGTCATCAGATGCTCAGCTTCATGGATGCTTTCTCTGGCTACAACCAAATCCTGATGCACTCGTCCGATCGGGAACATACATCCTTTATTACTGACCGAGGTACCTACCACTACCGTGTGATGCCATTCGGTTTGAAGAACGCCGGAGCCACCTACCAACGGTTGGTCAATGCCGTTTTCCATCACCAGATAGGTCGGAATATGGAAGTATATGTCGACGACATGCTGGTCAAGAGCAAACTCTCCACTGATCATCTGACCGACCTGCGAGAAACCTTCGCCACCCTCCGCAAGTACCAAATAAAGCTCAACCCAGAGAAGTGCGCCTTCGGCGTAGGATCTGGGAAGTTTTTGGGTTTTATGGTCAGTCAGCGGGGCATTGAAGCTAACCCTGAAAAGATCAAGGCCTTGATCGAGATGCAATCACCCAGAACGGTTAAGGAGGTCCAAAGACTCACTGGCCGAGTTACAGCCCTTAACCGCTTCATTTCCCGCGCGACGGATAAATGCCTGCCATTCTTCAAAGTTCTTCGGCAAACTCTCGAATGGACGGCTGAATCTGAAGAGGCTTTTCAACAGTTGAAGCAGTGCATGGCTAATCCTCCCCTCCTTTCACAGGTAATTACGGGCGAGCCCCTCTTCCTCTATCTAGCTGTATCCAACACCGCTGTCAGTGTAGCTCTTATCAGGGAAGACGGCTCTGTCCAACGACCGGTCTACTACATCAGTCGGGCCCTCAGGGGAGCGGAGCAGAACTACCCTCTGTTAGAAAAATTATCCTTGGCTTTGGTCACCGCCTCCAGACGACTCCGTCCTTACTTCTAAGCCCACTCTATAGTGGTCCTCACCGACTAACCCTTGAAGAAGGTCATGCAGCAACCAAAACTTTCGGGCAAACTCATGCAATGGTCAGTGGAACTCAGCCAGTTTGACATCTCTTACCGGCCTCGAACAGCAATTAAGGGGCAAGCTATCGCCGATTTCATCCTGGAATTCACTAATCCTAACCCAACCACTGCCTTGACACCCCCACCAGCTCCCATCGAACCAGAAGACCCTCATTCTTGGACTCTCAACGTCGACGGATCATCCCGCAGGGAAGGTAGTGGGGCTGGCCTCATCCTCACCGCCCCTGAGGGTGGTTATTTCAAATGCGCTCTCTGTTTCCTGTTTGAGGCCAGTAACAATGAGGCCGAATATGAGGCATTGATTGCAGGTCTTCGCCTAGCCAGGGATATTGGTGTCAGCCACATCCGAGTGTTCAGCGACTCCCAGCTCATCGTCGGACAGATCACGGGAGAATTTGATGCCAAGGAGGACACAATGCGGGCTTACAGGGATATTGCACTTCCCCTTGTTCGCCTCTTCAATTCCTTCCACATCAAGCACATTCCTCGGGCAGAAAACTCTAAGGCAGATGAGATGGCTCAGTTGGCTTCCGCAGACCAGTCCGACCTCAGCCGTGGTGTCCGCCTAGAATACCTATCCCACCCCGCCATCTGTCCCGACCAGCACGAAATACAATTCCTCCAAAATGAGCCCATCCCTTGGGCGTGGACATCTTTCTATTTCTGACAACAGGGGAACTCCCAGACGACCAACAGCAAGCCGCCAAAGTCAGGGCCCGGTCGTCCAATTACATCCTCGTCAGCGGTATTTTGTACAAACGCGGTTTCTCACGCCCCTATCTGCGGTGCCTCAATCCGACTCAAGCAACTTATGTGATGCAAGAAATTCCTGAGGGTATTTGCGGCAATTACTCAGGCGGCAAGTCCCTGGCCCACAAGATACTTCGCACTGGATATTTTTGGCCTACTCTCAACCAAGATGCGGCTGACTTCGTGCTCAAATGTGATAAGTGTCAGCGTCTTGCCAATATCCCCCATGCTCCTCTCACTGAATTGATCACACTTTGCAGCCCCTACCCGTTTGCCAAATGGGGGATCGATCTAGTTGGCCCTTTACCCACCGGCCGAGGCCAGACCAAATTTGCCATTGTTGCCATTGATTATTTTACTAAATGGGTAGAGGCAGAACCCCTTGCCACCATTATCGAGCGGAACACAACCAAGTTCATCTGGCAGTCGATCGTTTGCAGATTTGGCATTCCTCAGGCCATTGTTTCCGATAACGGTAAACAATTCGACAACGCCAAGTACAGGAAGTTCTGTGCAGACCTTCAAATTCAACCATGTTTTTCTTCCCCCGGTTACCCCCAAGCCAATGGCCAAGTTGAGGTCACCAAGTTCTCTTCTGAAGATCATCAAAACCAAGCTAGAAGCTGCTAAGGGGCTTTGGGCTGAGGAACTACCAAATGTACTCTGGGCTTACTGAACTACAGCTCGGACTCCCACTGGGGAAACTCCTTTCCGCTTAACATACGGCGCTGAGGCGGTTATTCCGGTAGAAGTCGGTCTGCCTACCCCTAGAGTTTTACATCCGGATCCAGCACTAACGGAAGAGCTCCGTCGGACAGACCTAGACCTAATTGAAGAACTCAGAGAAACCACTGCTGTCAGACTGGCCTCATACCAACAGAAAATGAGAACACACTACAACCGCAAAGTCCGACTGAGGGAGTTCGCTGTAGGGGACCTTGTCTTGAGAGAAGCAACCCTTGCCACTAAAAATCCGACTGAGGGTAAACTGGCAGCCAAATGGGAGGGACCTTACGTTGTGAAAGCCCGACCACGTTCGGGCACTTACCGACTTCAGGACATGGAAGGTCGAGATCTCCCCCATCCTTGGAACGCTGAACACCTGAAGCGCTACTTTCAATAAGTTCCTACTGTTGTATTGCTCAGTTGTTGTATTTTCTTTTTGTTACATAATGTAAAACTTGGATCGACTGGATTACACTGTCCATGACAACAATTCTATACCTTAGCTATCTGTGTGTTGTCTCAATAACATTCTCATTTGCAGCACTTATTACAAGCCACAGCCAGACTGAGCACTAAAAGCCTCAGCCAGACTGAGCACTACAAGAGCCTCAGCCAGACTGAGCACTAAAAGCCTCAGCCAGACTGAGCACTAAAAGCCTCAGCCAGACTGAGCACTACAAGAGCCTCAACCAGACTGAGCACTAAAAGCCTCAGCCAGACTGAGCACTACAAGAGCCTCAGCCAGACTGAGCACTAAAAGCCTCAGCCAGACTGAGCACTACAAGAGCCTCAGCCAAACTGAGCACTAAAAGCCTCAGCCAACTAAGTACACAAAAAAAAAAAAACCTCAGCCAGACCGAGCACTAAGAGCCTCTGCCAGACCGAGCATGAAGCACTCGGCTTGCCTAACAAGTCTTAGCCAGACCGAGCGCCACAGTTTCAGGGTCAGACACAGGTTATTTTCTTCTCAATCAAACTCTCACAAGTTAGCCCTCTCCTCCTCACAAACCAAGCCTCACTCCATAAACCACTAACTTACTTGAGCAGTGTGGCAAACACAAACTTGTAATTTTACTACATTTTAACTTTACTCTGCATTGAGTTTTTATTACAAGTTTAACTTTACTCTGCATTGAGTTTTTATTATAAGACCAATTTCACTCTGCATTAAGGAGTCCTTAGCTTTACTCTCCACTCAGTTCTTATTACAATCCCACTCTGTCTTGAGGAATTCCTAAATTCAGTTTTTATCACAAGTTTACCACAAGTTTTTATCACAAGTTTTCATCCATTTCAGACGCACAAGCAAAAACAGTCAAATGCAAAACACAACTGAAATTTTATTTATTCACCATTTTGTACATAAGTTCATTACAGCAATTCAAACAAAAAAAAAAAAAAAGAAAAGAAAACAAATAAAACAAAACAAAAACAATGTTTGTACAAAGTCTCATTCTCCTTCTCCAGTTACTCCTCCTCACTGGAGATGAGGTCTTCTTCTTCAATACCCTCATCCAGGGGGGTTTGGGCCACATCGTCCTCACCAATTGTTACACTACTGAGGTCTAAGTCTGGGAACAGTTCTTCAGCTCTACGTTTGAACATCTTCCAACCACTGTCCCAGAACTCAGCCATTTCGTGTTTATAAAAGTCTGACTGCTGGAAGCTCTCAATAACTTCTGCTTCAGTTCTGCCTCCAGCAGTCGTCCTTGATGGGCCCGCCCCCCCAGATTCTTGCCTAGCCAAGCTGCTGGCGACGGCGGCATCAACTGCCATCTGAAACTCAGCAGACCCTTTGAATTGCTCCACTGCTGCGACGCACAGATCGGGATAAGCCGCCCTCTCAGAGGCTGCCTTCGCCCTCTCTTCGTCCAGCTCCTTCTGCAGGGTCGCCCTTTCAGACGCAGTCTTTGCCCTTTCCTCCTCCAATTCCTTCCTCAGGCTCTCCTTCTCCGCCGTCGCCTTCGCTCTCTCTGCCTCCAACTCCTTCTGCAGCCTCCCCCTCTCCTCCACTGCGTTGGGCCGCTCGCCCTCCAGTTCCTTTTGCAGATCGCCAATCTTGACATCTGCCTCATCTTTCTGCCTGACCAGCTCTTCATTGCTGCTCATTGCTTCTTTATGGCCTTTGATCGCGACTGCGCAGGCTTTTTGGGCCTCTTCCGCTCGCCAGCCAGTTGGAACTCGAGCGACACAACCTGGCAGCGTGTGTTCTCCAGCTCCACCTTGGCTGCTTGTAGATCAGCGTGGGCAGTCTCCCAACTTGCACTCTCCTTCTTCAACTTTGCAAGCTGAGCCTTGGCCTCATCTACCTTGAGTTTGGCAGCCCCCGCTTTCCTCAACAGAGCCCCTGCTAAGGTGGTTACCTCCATTTGAGCAGAGCATAACCCCCTTAGCAGTTCAGCCTCGTTGAATCTGGATACGGAACGCAGGGCTGCCTCTTCTACGATCCTCACCAGGCGGTCTGCCCCTGCTCTAGCTGGGCCTTCTTCTCCCTCCAGCCGCCCAGCCATCGCACGAGCGTGGTAGATCGCTGTGGTCAGACTGACTCCCCCACCTTGGGGTGCAGGACCCCCCTGGGGCTGTTCTTCCCTTCTTGGCCCAAGGCCACTTGCCCCATCTTTTACTTGTCCTTCAGGGGCGGCCCTCGCGACCCCTGAGGTGATCGCCGCCACCACTGGCACCACTTCCATGCCCTCTGAGGCAACGTCCACCACTTCTGGGGTACTTACCCTTCCTGGGGTCTCCTCCACTTCTCCCCCCTCTGCCCCCTTGGCAGTACTGGTTTCCTTTACAATCGTCTCCTTCCTCCTCTTCTGGGCAGGCTCTTCTTCACTCCGCCTCACCCTCTTTTTCTTCTTTACCACCCCCAATGCCTCCATCTCCTTCAAAGACCTCTCCTTCAAAGGGTCTATTGGGAACGGTCGTGG
Organism: Camellia japonica; assembly: GCA_030407325.1. Taxonomy (NCBI): domain Eukaryota; kingdom Viridiplantae; phylum Streptophyta; class Magnoliopsida; order Ericales; family Theaceae; genus Camellia; species Camellia japonica. The sequence continues at coordinate 176,527,560 of JAPPVO010000002.1, read as the reverse complement.
CACAAATTCGCCTAAGTTTTTCTCTCCCAAGGGTTTGGGGCGAGGCCGAATCCTCTTCCTTGCAACCGGTTTTGGTGGTCGGTCGGCCTGGGACTCTTTGAATTTTGGGCTTTGGCAAGGATAGTCTGATCCTCCGCCTCTTGAGCCCTTTTTCTCGCCTCCAACTCCGCTCGGTCAAGGTCCCCACCGCTCGGTTGTGGACCCAACCCTGCCTCAAACAATGCAGACGGCTGAACGAGCTCGTCCCATTTGGCCCCTTCTTTCTCCCTCCACTCCTTCACCCTCTTCACCCTCTCCTCCGCTGCTGCCCCCAGTTTTTGCTCCATGGACTTGGTGGGCACCTTCCAAATGGTGCGCACCCCCACTCCTCCACTGGCAGACACGTAGAACCACCGTGGTCTCCACCCTTTGATCAACGACGGCAGCCCCGCCACTAGCCCTTTCCCTGCTGCTGCCTGCAGAGTGACCCACGTCTCTTGCTACCCTGAGGCCTTGTAGCATGCGAAGAATTCGTCCACTGTCATGGCCGCCCCTTCGTTCGCCTTCGGCCAGGCACTTGCACAGGACAGCAAGATCTTCCATGCATTGGGCATTAGTTGGCCCGACGCCACCTCCAAGCGATTCAGGACATCTACTACCACCTGTGGCAGGGGCAGCCTCAGTCCTCCTTTCAACGCCTCCTCATAAAGGGCAAACTGCCCTGGCCTGGCATCGGATGGCCTCTCCGTCGACATCGGCAACGACAACTCTATTTCGGCAGGCACTTTGTATTTGTCGCGAATAGCCTCCAAATCCGCTGCAGTAACCGTTGATTTATCTGCTTTTGTGTGCCAGTGATCAGGTTCCGCCTGGTTGATAGGCTTTGGAGCTGCTATCATGGTGGAACCATGGGATCGTACAATCGACTCTCCCACCCTCTCCATCCTGTATTGCTGCGCTAACTCCACAGCATCATCATCGCCAAGTGGATCTATCCTGACATTCGCAGTTTCCTCTCGGGCCATTTCTAAGGTATGTCTGCGAATCACTTCGGAGGCAGGTGCAAGGAAATTGAAAAAGTGTTGCAGAGGTGTATCGTGAGCAAGAAAGGAATTCACACTTGGAATATTTTGATTTTTCGTAAACAAGTAGGTGAATCGAATAATGTCAAAAGCCCACGGTTTACCCGTATTCCAAGGATCCCAATTAATTTTTGCCAGCTTGAAAACTTTTCAAATCATCCGCCAAAACTGTCTTTTCAAACACCCATAATAACCTAACGTTTCATTTCAACACCCATAGTGACCTAACGTTTCATTTCTGATCCAACGCCTCATCTTCCCTCATCACGGGGTATTGCCACATGTACGACCACGATCCATTGTCTCCTGCCCTTACCTTGTCTTTTCCACTTCAAATCACCACGTGACACGCCGCCTCTTGAGCCCCACGCCCCTCCACCTCACCCTTCGCAGTCGGTCCTCCTCCTGGTCGACCCTCCCGCCCGGCCAGCCTTTTCGGTCGCCCCTCTTCGCGATCGCCCGCTTCATGGTCGGCCCTCCCGCTCGGCCAACCCTCACGGTCGCCCGCTTCACGGTCGGCCCTCTCGCTCGGCCAACCCTCATGGTCGCCTCTCCTCGTGGTCGACCTTTCCACTCTGCCAACATTCGCGGTCGACCCTCCTCGCGGTCGGCCCTTCCACTCGGTCACCTTGAACGGTCGAACCACCTCCCGATCGGTTCACCCGCTCGGTCACTCCCGCCGGCCGACCTCCATATTACCATTTCCTGATACCCTCACCCTCTTCATTACTATTCCCTTCGTTGGACTAAAGCTGTACTCGGGAATAGGGGACTACTAACGTGTACAGGCCCACAAAGGCCACGAACCACTATAACAACCCAAGCCCATCAATCGGAGCCCAATACATAACCTAGCTGGTGAAGTCCAGAACAGCTGGAATCCAACATGGCATAAAGAGCCAATGGCATTCAGACACATGGTAGGTGAAGGACGAGCCACATCAGCAGACAAAGATCTGCAAAGTTATTGCCACTGCACATCACCATTAATGCAACCCATCACAACATTTATTACGACAACACCTCCCCGTCGGAACAGGACCCCCTTACCTTGAACAAGGTAAGCTACAGTATAGACTTTCGGCGAGGAGGGCAGGTCAGAAAAGACAACGAAATGATTACTAAAGGATATAAGCAAACATTGAAGACAAGAAGAAGGTTAAGCTTTTCTATCTCCAATCTCTCTCTCTCTCTACATTCTACTCCTCTTTCTAACTTGCTCGTCGGAGGGTTCACTGGGGGACTACCCCGTTCCCCATTGAACTTGTTTGCATGTGACTCGGTGGGCTAGACCATTTCTACATGGGCTAGACCATTTCTACATGGGCTTGAGGAGCTTGGACGAGTCCGATCCATCCACTGGGACGAGCATCATCATCAATACATATATATAGATATATCATATACATTGTTCTTCATGTAATTCTTGGTTTAGATTATTATATGCAATGGTTTATGCTATAATCTTTGCTTGCTGAGCCATATTTTATTGGGTTTTTGGTTTATTTTTGTGTTTGATAATTTGTGGGTCTAGGTTTCTGTGCAATTTTGATGTATTTTGGTTCTTGCTTACTTCAGTGGTCTAGCAATTTTTCATTTTTGGCATGTTTGTATTGTTTAGCTTTGATTGATTTATATGTTTGATCAACTATTCCTTGGACTAAACATAGACTCATCACACTTGGACAAACCACAAATTCAATCTAACCAAAACAATTCTTTATACATATATAGATATCGTTTACATTGGTCGTGTAATTCTTGGTTTAGATTATGACATGCAATGGTTCGTAGGTTTAGGATTTTTACTGAGTGTTGATGAATTTGGTTTGTTTTTATCTTCTTTGCTCTTCTTTAGTGGTTTAACCATTTTTCATTTTGGCATATTTGTATTGTTTCTCTTTTGATTGATGAAGAAAATATGATTTCATCATTAATGCCAATGATGCAGAATGTAACTATTTGCTGACTTTTTTCTTTGTTTCTTTGTTATCAGCAGTGGAGGAGCGCTCATAGAACTCCCAAGCAACCTAGATCTTTTGGATGATATTTCCTTTGTGAAGTTGGGCCTGCTGGATGATATTTCCTTTGTGAACTTCCAAGCATTTCATCATTTTTATTGTTAAATTTTTATTTGCTTATTATTGTGCTAACCAAGATTGTAGAAAATTGATGTGGAACTTCTGTTGAAATCATATTTTTTTGCTTGTCTTGTTAAATTTGTTATTTGACAAGTTTGTAATATGTGTGATAAAATATTTTTTTCCTTTTATTTTTTGGCTGTGTTTGTGGCTTAATTTTGGTTTAGAATAATTATGCAATGTTTACCTAAATTTAGTCAATATATTGAAATAGCAACAAATTTTTATCCATATTATTGCTATTTTTAAGCTTTATTATAGGTATTTTTTTAGTTAAATCTCACAGAATTAACACAATTTCAAAAAATAAAAATAAAAATATAAAGCTATGACAGCGTTTTCAAATGCCACTATAGTATAGTGCTTATGGTTATATTTTTTAAATAGAAAAGAGCTATCACGACATTTACCATTATGCAGTACATTTAGCTTAAAATGCCGCCTATACTAATATAGCGACGCTTTTAAAGCGCCATAAAACTACAGTGACGGCCGCATTTTCGATGTTTAGTACTAAACATCACAAAAAGAATTAGCGGGATTTTTGATAGCTATAGCAGAGATTTTAAACACCTCTTAAAGCCTAATTTCCAGCAGTGATTAATAACGTTATTAGTAAGACCTTTAACTGAATTACAAAAAATGGTTGAAGGGATAGAGGCCGAATATTTTTAATTAAATTGCAAATATCAAAGTTATCATATTTCACATTGTTCCTCTTCTTTTCTCTATTTCCAATTATCAAATCGTCACCTAAAATATAAAAAATGAAATACATAAATAATTTTTTACTTGATTTTTTCACCACTTTAAAACAAAAGTATGAGCCTCACTTATATTTATTAATGTGAAATTTATTACTTTTTGTGTTTAGAGATAAGTAAACTTAATAATAAATAAATAAATAAAAATCTATTTATGTCCAACATTATTTCTTAAAATAAGATTGAAATTTGATGGACTTGTGTTTCAAATCTATTTCCTTTACTTTAATTATTTTTTCTCATAAAACATCTTCCTGACCCCTCTTTAAAAAAATAATAATAATAAATAATAAAAAATAAAAAAATCTTCCTGACAACTGAACCGACCAAAGGTGAGGTTAGTTCAAATTTCAGCAGCTCCACTGCAAAACCATAGTGAGAGGGTGGTTTATGATCTGAAATTGGGCCGAGATAACGGCCGAGAAGATTGGTAGCCAATTGGATCATGGAACCGGAATGATCCACGGTCCACCCAGAATTGGGCTACTAGGTCCTGGGCTGGGCAGGTGTTGGGCTAAGTATGCACCGCCCAGTCCGTTTATGAGTTGCTCGGTTAAGGCGACGCTCGGTTAGACCGAGCTATGTGTATGGCATAGGTGCAGCCGGTCAGGTTGGATCGCGCCCCGAAAGGCGTCATCAACCGAGGTGCTTGCCTGCTCGGCGAAAAGGACAACCACAGTTGAGTTGTATGACCAGCCGAGATACCCGTTTGCTCGGCAGGAAGGCCGGCTGCGGGCGTTCACGAGGCTTCTCAGGCTCGGCTATGCCGAGGTGTTACCTAGCCCGGTTCCCTGAGCGAAGCTAGTGAAGTGTTTGGGTAAAGCGCAGCCCGGCCGTGGATAGAGCAGCTCGGCTGCCGAGCTTCAGCAGAGAATGCTAGCAGTTGAGATTAGGTGATGTTTAGCAAGGTTTACGCTGACAGATGGGATGGCAGAGCCACGTGTCAGGAGATAACTGGGAGTGGATATGGGGCGCAGAGGGTATATAAGCATGTCTGCGCCCTCCCCATGCGACGGACGAACACTTTGTAAGAAATTCTTTACACTCAAGCTCTCCTTCTTCTCTCTCTATCCCAAGGTATGTGCTAACTTGATCGTCGGAGGGTTTTTCCGGCCACACACTGCCGGGCAGCTCACCGCCGTCGTGCTTTCAGGTGATCGGACGGAGACGGAGCTCGGAAGAAAGGAGTACGGGTCAGCCGGAATATTTGTTCCCCGTACAATTGGCGCCGTCTGTGGGAAACTTGCAGATAAAACCTTGTCTTCCGAAGCTTATTTGACCGCCTTCGATGGCGAACAACGAGGAGATTCAGGTGTCCACCATCGACGGAATCACTCCGGATTCGGGCAGACGCAGAGAGGGACCTCCCACCGTCTCTCCGATGGGAAACTTGGAAACATACCCAGGAGGACAGTCGGGAGACGCGCGGGATAAGCGCGGGAGGAGTCATGGTCATTCACGGAGTCCAGACGGACATCGGCGGCTGAGAGACTCACACGCCAGGCGCCTGGAAAACAAGCTGAAGGACCAGGACGCCGTCATCCGGCGAATGGCAGCGGAGATGGAAGAACTGAAGCGGCATGTCAAAGGGAAGGGTGTAGCTGGAGTGGGTGACCACAGTGAGCGCACCCAACCCCGCCGTTCAGGCAGCCAGAGCCAGCGACAAACTCCGTCCATTTCTATTACCAGAAGTTACAAGGTTGGTGATTCCGGCGTGCATGCGGAGAAGTCCAGCGCGCAAGATAGTACTTACCAACCCTCACGTCCGGCGACGACGTCGAGGTACTCCTATTCCGCTTGCACAGAAGACTTGCGGGCAGTTTTAAAGGAGCGGGCTCGCCGGCGGGAGGCTCAACGGATACCGGCATTCCAGCGGTTATCCTATGGGGTTCACGCCAGTGAGGAGGTCGGAATGCCTCCGCCCCGCCAAGCAGCACCGTTCCTGGTGGATTCCGACTTGGCAAGGTTGTGCGCCACCCCTTTCTCCCTGGAAATAGAGACAACACCTCTTCCGTCGGGCTTCCACCAGCCGAAGTTCACATTGTATGACGGAAAGACGGATCCCTACATGCACGTAAGCCACTACCGACAGGTCATGGCCGGTCATAGGCGGAATGACGCTCTTATGTGCCTCATCTTTCCGTCAAGTTTGGGCGAATTGGGTTTGAAGTGGTTCGAAAGGCTGCCGGAGGGGAGCATAGAGAGGTGGCATCAGTTGGCCGAAGCCTTTGTGACGCGCTTCAAAACCAACACCAAGACACCCAAGGAAGTGGATCACCTACTGAGTGTCAAGATGGAGCCGAGCGACACGCTGAAGGCATACAACTCTAGATATTGGGAGACCTTCAATGAGATCTTGGATTGCCCGGTTAACCTAGCAATCACTCAGTACAAGCGTGGTCTCCCGGTCGGACATAGACTGCGGGACTCGCTTACCATGCATCAGCCGACGTCCATGGGCCAGCTCATGCAGCGCATCAATGAACACATCCGGGTTGAGGATGATGCGTCGGCGTCTATCGTAAAGACAACTCCGACAACTACAGACAAGAAGGCAGCAGGCAAAGTGCACGCAGTTGGGCAGGAGTCCAGCCGCTCCAGTGACAGGGCAGAGGAGTCAGACCGTGGTTCGAATCGTAAAAACCGGGGTAGGGGACGTCGGAACGACCGGGATGATTACAACCGAGATGACGTGGCGGAGGCCAACAGAAGGTTGAAGGCAAGGACTGGCATCACCACGGTCTTCAAGATTCCAATCTATCGCATACTTAGTGAGATCCGAGACGAGGAGTATGTCCGGTTCCCTGCAAAGTTGGGCGATGGACAGAAGGGCTACAATCCGCGGTATCGTTGCACATTCCACCGGGAGAGAGGTCACCGGACTGAAGATTGCCTGCCTTTGAGGCAACACTTGGAAGAGCTGGTTGCAGCCGGGCACCTAGACCTTTACATTGATGGCGGCGTGAAGCCAATTCAGGCTCCGGTTGATCCCAGGGGACAGGATGACCGAGATGCGCCGCCACAAGGAGTTATTAATGTCATCCACGGCATAGTGGAACCGGAGCGCGTTTGCGAACTCCGGGGTATGATCAAGAAAGCAGAGCATATGAGGGAAGTTTTGTCGGTACAGCCCGCCGTCAAGAGGGAGAAGACCGAAGAGAAAGATGTGATAAGTTTCACTTCAAGGGATCTAGAGCGTATCCAGACGCCGCACAACGATGCCCTAGTAGTGACACTTCGCGTCAAGGAATTTGATGTCAAACGGATCTTGATCGATCAGGGAAGCTCGGTCGAAATCATGTATTATGACGCGTTCAAGCAACTCAAGCTCCGAGAGACAGACTTGGCTCCGGCAACTTCGCCACTTGTTGGTTTCAACTCACAGCCAGAGTGGCCCTTGGGGAAGGTTATCCTGCCGGTCAAAGCGGGATCCGTCGTCAAGCAGGTGGAGTTTTGGGTGTTACATGTGCCTTCGACTTACAACCTCATCCTTGGGTAGGGATGGCTTCATGCCATGCAAGCTGTAGCATCGACCTACCACCAGGTGATGAGATTCCCCTCGGCTATGGGGGCAATCGAGGAAATCTGGGGGGATCAAGTCATGTCCAAACAGTGCTTCGTGGCAGTAAACGGAAGCCGGGCTGCCAAAGGCTTCGTGCAAATGATAGAAGGACCGGAAGACCGAGGAGTTCTGGAGGATGTGGGCACCAAGGCAGAAGACAAAGCTGTGGAGGACTTGGTTGAGGTGCGAATCGACATGGAGCAACCGGATAAGTTCTTCCTGCTCGGTTCCAGCCTTACTACCCGGGAAAGGACCGAAATGGTTGAGTTTTTGATGACCAATATCGAAGTTTTCGCATGGTCACCTTACGACATGCCAGGCCTCGATCCTAGTTTTATCTGCCATCACCTCAACGTCTTCCCCGGAGCAAAGCCGGTCATTCAGCGAACAAGGAGATCGGCGCTGCATCACGCCGAGGTAGTTGCAGAAGAGGTAAAGAACCTGCTTGAGGCACGCGCAATCCAGGAGGTGCACTACCCTCGGTGGATTTCGAACACGGTTGTAGTGCCCAAAAAGAATGGGAAGTGGCGAGTTTGTGTCGACTACAAGACAGTCAACCGAGCTTGTCCCAAAGATAGCTTTCATTTGCCAAGAATTGACCAGCTTGTGGACTTGACGGCTGGACATAATAGGCTCAGCTTCTTGGACGCCTACCGCGGCTACCATCAGATCGCCATGCATGGGCCTGACCGAGAGATCACTTCTTTCATGACTCCAAGGGGACTTTTCTGCTACCGAGTCATGCCTTTTGGTTTGAAGAACGCCGGGGCAACCTTTCAGAGGATGGTGACTGTGGACACCCCATTTTTGACCGTCCTCAAGACTTGGACGTCACCGCTTGAACACTTGGTGATTATCCATGTTTGTGTTCGTTTGGAGTTCCCGGAGTTCTCGGCCCGCGCGCCTTGCCTCAGGACCTCCAAACTCGATCGTTTTGTGTCTGGTTTTGCACCAAACACTTGTGTTTCGCCTTGGAAGGGCAGGGAGTGCCTTGTGAGACACCCCCACATACCACCGGCTGTGGCTAGAGGCCACCGGCTGGCTGGTTTTTCCATCGGCACTATATTGTGCCGGTCGGCACTATTTTGTGCCGGTCGGCACTATTTTTGGCGAAATGACCATTTTGCCCTGCCGACTACTGTGCACTTGCTTTCTGGGATATTTTCAGACAGCTTTGTAGCTTTTGCTCCCCTCCATACACGTGTATGGAGGGGATACACTCCTTCCAAGCTTGTTTGACAAGCTTTACAATGCTTATAAGAGGAGAGCTTCTCCTCTTGGTTGGGGGTTAGCTCTTGAGAGTAAAAAACCAGAGCTTAGATACATATATCTCTGTCATATATCTATATCATCATCTCCCTCCCCTTATGTGTGTGATCTAAGGTCAAAAAGTGTAGATTTACCTCACTTTTGCACCATTACACACACCTTTACACCTTAGCTCGAGATTGAGAGACTTGGAAGGTTATTTGTGTTGGTTTTGGACTGGTTTTGAGCACTAGGAGTGGCTGCACCACTTGTTCTTCAAGGGATCTTCAAGGGTAAGAACATCACTTTATATTCCCCATTCTTGCAACCTATTTCTACCCTCTTTACTTTGTGTTTTTGAGTTTGTGTTTAAGATAAAAAAAGTCTTGTTTTTACTTGATCTTGAACCTTCATTAAGGCCTTTTCTTGGTTTGAGCAAAGGTCCATCTTATTAGGCCTTGTATGGCCATTTTTGGAACCTTTGCTTAAGACCTTGTTTGCTTGGTATTCTTGGCCTTCTCACCACTGAAAACCAGTGGGTTTTCAGTGGTGAGGGAGTTATTTTCAAGCCTCATTTAAGGGAGAGACACCCCTCTCCCCTTGGTCCTTTGCATGCCTTTGTTTTAGGCTCATAGCATAACATGTATGCATGCTTGTTTTAGCTTCATTTCAGAGCTTTATTATGTGTTTTAGGTCATGTTGGATCTCTGTTTTTAGTTGATTTCGTGGCCTCTTGCATGCCTCTCATGTTTGCTTTGAAGTGCTCTATTATGCTTAGAAGTATGTCATGCCTTTGAGCCATGTTTCTTTGCATGTTCTAGCTTGATCTCATGAAGATATTAGCATCTATTTGTCATGAAAAGGGGCTGTGAGCCACTGTTCTTGACACTTTTGGTATGCTTAGTGTGTGTATTTTGCATGTTAGGCTTGTAAGCCTTGCTTGTATGGAGCTCTAGCATGTTTAGCTTGTTTTGATCTATTGATTTGGCATCATATTAGACCCTATTTCAGTCCATTAGTCATGTCTATATGTTGGTATATGTGGCTTAGTTCATGCTTTAAAGGTATGCTCTTGTATGCTTAGGAATTGGCCTTGTGCATGTTCGCATACTTAGTGTATTCTAGCATTTTGCATGCTTATTGTATTAGTCATATAGCATTTGACATGCTTTGCATCTTCATGCCATATTACATTATTGATGCATGCTTGCATGAGTTGCATTCCATGGCTTGGTTTGGGGTTGTCAAACCAAGCATGAAGATTGAGAGGAGTTCACACTTTAAGTGGTGAAAACTTATCTCAATCCTCATGTCACTAAGGCCCTTGACCTCCACATGATAGGGACTTAGTCTTCATTTGTTTGTGTTGCATGCATTTTACACCAAAATAGCAATCTTGGTCCCTTAGGCTATCATGCATCAAATGCATAATTGGTAGCCCTAGAATCAAGAGCCATGCCTCCTTGAGTCCCTAAATATGATAGGAGGTATTGGACATGCTGACATATGCCCAAAAAACCATGCCTTGCATTGCTGTTTGCTGCTGCTGTCAAAATCTGTCCTCTGCAGGAATTTTCTGCCGGCCGGCAGTAGATAGTGCCGACCGGCACTATTTTTGTGCCGATAAACATCGAAAGAAGCCGGCGATCTAATGGATCAGCCGATGATCACTCTGTCCAGCCGGTGGGGTATTTCAGACTATTTGGAAGATGTTCCAGAATGTTGAGAATTTTTGGAGAGGCAGAGCAGTAAAAACAGAGGCAGCAGTGTTAGGGTGCGGCTTTTCCGGGCAAGGCGGATCGAGCACGCATCATTCGCGCATCCCAAGGCAGGGCTGAGGCCCCTTTGCATTTATTTATTCGCTTTGATTTCAATATTTAGAATTTTGTAATAATTAATTTATTCGTTTATTTCTTTCGGGTCTGTATTATTTATTTATTCGGTCCCTCCGCGCGAGGGCAAAATTGTAATAAGTGTGTGTGAGTGGGTGTATGTCTTCCAACCCCCATTTCTTTCTACCCTTTTATTTACCTGCTTATGATGGTAGATTAGGGCACATCTAAATTAGCATACCTTATGCAATGCATGTGTGCATTCATGCATTTGTTTACATGCACCGGGCTCGGTACATCATACAAACTGCATCGTACTTTCAATTCCAAATTGAATACGTGATAGTTGTCACATTTCATGTGCCATGCTTAGGATAGCCGAGCCTGTCTAGATTACATTCCGTACGTGATGCATTAGCCACTTAACATGAACTAGGTCATGCATGTTTGCTAACTAGTTTACTGTTTTGGCACGGAGTACGATGTAAGTATTTACACTTTAGCATACCACATGCGTGTGAATGTTGCCATGACAGTATGCTTGCCATGCGGCTAAGTGCTTATGTAAGATAAACTGTTTGAATGCCTGTGGGTGGAGGTTGGGTTACTTGAGTTGGGAATACTCATTGAAATCCGTGTTTTAGCCTACTCGCGAGTAGCAATTTCAAACTATTTTCCAAACAAAACGGATATGCAATGCTTATTTCCAAATTAGGCAATCTAGTCTATACTTGTTTGCTGTGCGCATAACATAGTAATTCTAGGCTAATAACCGGTATAAGAGCATGTAATGTTTTCAAAATCGGATATCACGGTTAGTAGAGGCCGGTCTTCGGACCGGGCGAAAGGGGGTGCTCATAGCTGACCTTCCCCGATCGTACCCAAGCTCCCGAGCCAAGACATTTGGTGATGACGGACACGTGGCCTTCGGCACCGAGTCAGGGTTTCCTAAATTTCCCATTTTAAAATATTTAGGTGGCGACTCTGTAATCTGGCAAAGCAGTCCATGTTTGGCACTACTTTTCAAAAAATCTGTTTTCTCAAAACGATTTGCCAGAGTTGGACTCTTTGGTTCAGATTAAGAACCGCAACAACAAAGGGAGTCCGAACTGTAGAGGTCCCCCGCGGACGTGTTACAGTTTCTGGCGACTCTGCTGGGGATTTTAGAGAGCTTGACTCGAACTCGTGATATCCTGTTTTGACTACACTTATGTGTTTCTTTGCATTGCATGTGCATTGGTGCACCTAGGACACCGTGTTGGCCATCTGCTATTCCTGAGCGGTTTGCCGGAGGCTTGTCTTGTCAAGGCATGTCCATAAGGCTGACCGGTTGCGGGCTCTGCCAGTATGGGAACACAAACCCCGGTTTTTACCGGGGCACCCTCTTTTGACCATTCGACCTAGTGCATATTCGGAATCCATAGTGACCATTCCAAACTAGGACAAGTTGCTTTACCCGATATAGGTTGTTTGAAACCGCTGCGTGCGTAGTGAAACCCTAGCTCCTGACAAAATAGGACAGGGAAACCCTACCCCAACATAGGGGTGTATTGGCTCTCATTTACTTGCTATGTGCTTTTAGAGTGTATCTCTACAGGAACACACATGTCAGTTTGCAAGTTTGGGTATCCAGCCCGAGGGCACCGGCACCAGTATTGTTGAGAATCAGTTATATCTGCGGGTATCAGATTCAGTTTTGGGGCAGTGATTTGGGGAACAGTGACCAGTAATGAGTACAGTCGTTCTGCTATGCTTATATCCGTTCCAGAGAAATTGAGCTGAGATGCTATCGGTTTTCTCTTTTGCTAGGTAGTCCTGGAACTATAGCTTCAGAAGGCTCCAATATTCCCCGAGGTTCATCGGACTTGTGCTGATAGACTTTGTTAGGTCAGGAATTCAGTTCAAAGGCAACCAGTGTTCCTTCGCTGAGGCAAGACAGACATTCGATCCGTTAGTCACCAGTCACATCACCTCTGTTCGGATCCGCAGCTTTCAGTTAATATGCAGGAGGAGGTGCGTCAACTCCAAGAGGCCATGCAGGCCATGCAGCAGGATGCTGCTCGTCGGGCAGAGTTTACCACCCGCCAAGCAGAGGTTCTGGCTCAACAAGCGGGCTTACTCACCAAGCTTCAGCAGCAACAGCAACCCCAACAAGACGGAGCGTCTGCTTCGCACCCAGCTCCACCTCCACCTATGGTTCCAATACCCAGAGAGGCAGCTCACGTCCAGGAAAGTACGGATGTTCCGACATGGCCAGTCTCACTGCCAATCCCACCTCAGTTGTCCAAAGCACCGGCTAATCCAGTGGACACGCCCTTTGAATTTAAGGTTGACCCAACTGCACTTAAGGTCAATAAACTGGAGGAGTTGTTCAGACGAGCACATGGAGTGAACCCCATCCCGGATTTAGAGGACGGGTATATTGAATCTGCAGTTACCTTGCCGGAGCAGTTTAAAATGCCGCATATCGATCGCTTTGACGGCTCTGGAGACCCAAGGGTGCACCTCCACCTGTTTTCCGATATCTTGAAGCCAATGGGTTTGACTACAGCTCAGAAGTTGTCTCTCTTTGGCCGAACCATGTCTGGGATAGCTGCAATCTGGCATGCAAAATTGAAGGACTCTGTGAAACGGAACTGGGAAGAGCTGGCTGAGGCCTTTATTGCTCAATACTCCTACAACGCACAGATCGAGGTCACAACTCGTGATCTCGAAGCCACCCGCCAAGAACTAAAGGAGGGTTTCTCAGAGTTCGTGACGAGATGGAGATCAAAGGCCTCAATGATGACTACAAGGCCTTCTGACAAAGACCAGATAAGGATGGTTGTGCGCAACCTCCAACCCAGGATGATGCAAAAAATGATAGTCTTACCCTTTCCTACCTTTGCGGACTACACGAGATAGGGGTACAGATCGAGGACGCTATGAAGCAGGACCTTGTTGACCAGGAGAAAGAGCAACCCAGGAGAGCATTTACCCACAGTTCGGATGCGACCACCAGTGGTGACACAGCTGCTATAACTTCAGACATGGGCATGGTCACCACCACCACACAAAAAATGACCACCCCATTCGCCGGTACATCCGAAACTAGCTCACAAACAGCCAAACACCCACCTCAGGGCCAAAGGGTGTTTACCCCACTGTACATGTCTCTGTCAACGGCCCTGAGGACCTTGATCAAAAAGGGGTATCTGAAGCCACTGGAGCCACAACCGTTACCAAAGAAACCCCCTCCCTCACATAACCCAGCTGATTACTGTGCCTTCCATCAGCGAGCTGGCCATGACACTGACATGTGTTTTCGTCTTCGCCATGAGATACAAAATCTGATCGACAACGGGGTCATCCCCGCACCAGGTCCTGCAAAGTCTATCGGCACTTGATCAGTGAACTTGTGGGGGATAATGTGATGTGATTAGAGGTTGGACCACCTGCGGGCGGCGTTCAGTTTACTTCAGATGTGGTGGACGGCATGCACTGTTTTGAGCAATGTACAAATGCTGTTAATTTTGCTTTCTGACTTGGGTATTGGGTCAGTCTTGTCTTTTTGTATTGAGTCAGTCCTTTCATACTGAGTCAGTTGGGTCTGTCTTGTTGTATCGAGTCAGTCCTGTTTTGTTAGAGTCGGGTGATTCCGGGGGTGTTACCTCGGGCATCACCATTTTGTTTTGTGTTTGTCTTTTCAGTTTCTTTTGAGTCTGTTTCTGCCTTGGAGCCAGTTACACCAGAAGATTTGAATGGAACAGCAGTGATTTTCACACTCTTGTGTTTGTATCTGCCGTGTGCCAGTTGTGCCAGAAATTCTAAATGAGATGGAAGTATTCGACTAAGAACTCTGTCTTTTCTGTGCCTTGAAGTCATTGCATTGGCCTAAATTTTTCAAACTTTTTCAAACACTGTTGTGAAAACGAAGAGGAAGGAATTCCTCGGGATTTGCAAAACTTTGATCAATTGAGAGAAAGAGAGGCGTGCTAAGCCATTAATGAATGAAATCATGCTTGTTAGCGTGAGTACTGAGAAGGACCCTGGCTTGATCCAGACTGGTTTCACACTATCTTCAGCGCGAGTGATTTGTCGCTTTCTTAAAAATTTTCAAAAACAAAATGTTTTGCGCGGTCCTGCGAAGACCTGTGTGGAATCGCTCTTGAGATTGTGCAGCCTAGGATCGCTCTCAGCCTCGAGACTCAACCCCTTTGCTTCCAAACCTTGAACTTGAATTCAGAATGTTCAACGGTCAACTACAATGTGAGGCCTGTGTGGCCAGATTTGAAGCAGCCCTCGAACAAGAGGCACCAAAGTCAGATCAAGAAGGTCAGACTTCATCAGAAGAAGCTTGCAAAGTTGGAACAGAAGCACCCCTCAAACTAGGGGCAAAAAATATCCGATGTGCTCGAAGAGCCAGAGGTGGATCCTTCTGCAAATCAATACAACAGCCATTCTCCTGGATACGGAGGGCTTCAATCTCAAAACCATTTGGCATGGACTTGTTACACTTTTACCCTTTGAGAGGCTTGCTGGGCCGAAAACCCGGAAGGGCGACCCAGGCAAAAGTTAGAGCGAAGAAAAGAATGAAAAAAAGAAAAAAGAGAAAAAATGCAAAAATACAAAATACAAAAAAGAAATACAAAATACAAAAAAGCAAAAAAAGCAAAAAAGAAAAAGAAGAAAAGAAAGGAAAACGAAAAGAAAAGAAAAACAAAGCTCGCAAGGTCGAAAACCTGCAATAGGCGCCTTGGCAAAAGTTAGAGCCTAAAAATGAGAGGTTAAATACCCGAGTGTACCTTAACCCCGAACTACGTAAGGCTTGATTCCCATGTTTGGGATACGTAGGCAACTTCACTCTGAAGTCCAGCCGTAAAACAATTCAAATTCGACTATGTCCATGTAATGGTTTTGACCGTCCTTGCCTTCTCTGTATCCGAGAGTTTGGTCGCAATCATCGCTCTGAGGACTGACTACAATGCGCTGCGGTGCCATTTAAACAAGGGGCAACTTTCCGTTGCCATTCAATGCGCTGCAGTACCGTTCAAACAAGGGGCAACTTTCCGTTGCCATGAAGTGTCCTTCAGACAAGGGGCAATTTTCAATTGCTATGGATCCGAGGTTGTGCATCTCAAGAGTTGGTTCCGTGCTTGTTGAGCATTGGCCGTTTGCAAAATAGTTTTTGAGAATTTTTACTGAGGTTGACTAATCTTCTCTCGAAAACTATTCCATTTTTTTCAAAACCGGACCCATTTCTTGGACCCAAAAAAGGAAAATTTTCAGTGCTCATAGCGTGACTTGCATGATTTTAAATCAGAAAATTGCACAAGCATGTTAATCTAACTCTCATGTTGGTCAAAATTGTTTTAGTAGAAAGCAAAATAAAAAATGGTCAAAATGATGAACTAGGGGCACAGTTGAGTCAGGCTTCCTGTCTTTTCCCCATTTTCAACATACTCGCCAAGAAGGGCACTCTACTTGCCGGAAGAGGGCGCAGTTGAAGTCAACAACAAAGGGCTGAAAGCTCTCCCATCCTCTAAGCAACGAGGTATCAAGCCAAGTGCGAAGCACGAATTGGAATGGATCAAAATGTTCCACTTCCTCATTTGGATAGATCTGATCCCGTCCAAACTTCCCAGCAAAGCATCATCAACCGATGTCAGCTACAGATTTGCTACACACCCAGTTGTAGCACAACCCCTCTATGGGAGAAACTCACTGTTGTGAGTAGAAGAAAGAGAATCTAGCTGAATGCTAGGGGCAAGAGCCCACAACTTCTTGTTTATCCACCAACCACCCAGGGGAGGGATAAAAAAAATGAGAGATTGAAGAATAGAGAGATGTGCGTTGAGAGAAAAAGTGAGAAAAGGGCTTTTTCAGAAAAACAGAGATTGAGTGCCAGAGTGATGTGAGAATCACAAATGAGAAAGGGTGGGAAATAATACCCGGAGAAACTGGCTCCTCGTGCACTGAGCGGTCTCTCGTCTTTGTAACACGTCTGTGTGTCGTGTCTTTTGTTTTGTTTGCCTCGATTCTTGCTTTGAGTCGTTCTGAGCGTGTCTCGATGTGTTTAGGTTATTTACCTATCGTTTTCCGTTGTTGAGTCTTTTTCGCTGTGTTCAGTTGTAGGCTCAATACCCGGTCAAGAACTCATTTTCTCAATTTCAGAAATGATTTGTTGTGTGCTCAGAGTGCTGTGCCATTCTCCACATTTGTGCAAAAAAAGGAATTTGTTCTTTCAAAAACCGCAGGGTTCAACCCAGGTCATGTGAGAACAGTAAAATCAGGATCTATCTGAAGCTATATAGGTTCCACACTGCAAAGCAAAAGAAAAGAGGGAAAATCGAAGCATCTGAGTGTGTTTCACCTTCAGCAAATTCCGTGATTGTACTCCAGATGTACCTCTTCAGGCCTTGTCAATGCTCTGAAGTATGGGTGTGCCTCTACTTCAAGCTCAAAATGTTTCTGCGGAAGTATCAACTGTTGTCTCCGATGCGTAGCTCATTGTCAGTTTGCGTGTACGAGTTGTATCCTTTCGGAATCTATTGTGACCCCTCCGAGAGGTAAATCGGAGGTCGCGTTTGAATTGGTCTCATTAAGACGTGTATTTCCTTATTTGATTATGCTGCATGTTCCAATTGCATTTTTATGCACCCACTTCATTTGCATCGTGATGCACATCCCAGTTGCATTGTTATGCACTTATTTCACTTGCGCTGTCATGCATGTTTCGCCCACATTGTTGTGCGCCTTTTTACTTGCATTGTTGTTCTTTCCTCTCTCGCGTGTACTACGCTGAGAGGTGTCTTTTTGCTTTTCTCTCTCCTCTCTCGCGTGTACTACGCTGAGAGGTGTCTTTTTGCTTTTCTCTCTCCTCTCTCGCGTGTACTACGCTGAGAGGTTTCTTTTTGCCTTTCTTTCCTCTCTCGCGTGTACTACGCTAAGAGGTTTCTTTTTGCTTTCCCTTTCCTCTCTCGCGTGTACTACGTTGAGAGGTTTCTCTTTGCCTTTCTTTCCTCTCTCGCGTGTACTACGTTGAGAGGTTTCTCTTTGCCTTTCTTTCCTCTCTCGCGTGTACTACGTTGAGAGGTTTCTTTTTGCTTTCCTCTTTCCTCTCTCGCGTGTACTACGTTGAGAAGTGTTGCTCTTTCCTCTCTCGCGTGTACTACGCTGATGAGGTTTCTCTTTGCCTTCCCTTCTTCTCTTGCATGTACTACGCTGAGAAATTTTATCCTTCTTCTCTTGCGTGTACTACGCTGAGAAATTTTATCTTTCTTCTCTCGCGTGTACTACGCTGAGAAGTGTTACTCTTTCCTCTCCTGTGTACGATACGCTGGGAGATGTTGTGCTTGAGACTTCGGGTATTCTCGGTAGTCACTTTTAACCTTCTCCGCGCAAGACGCCGTGAGAATTGCATAATTCTCTTACATCCTTTCTGCATGAGATGTAGTTTGGTTCATGTTTATTTGCTTGCATAGCATTCGCTTAAAATGTTGCATTTGTTTTGCATAATTGCTTCATTACAGCATCCTTTGCATGATCATAAGTTATGCACTTGCATTGTGCATCACTTCGCATCCTGCCCCCGAACTACGCTGGTTTGATTCCTTGCAAAGGGATACGTAGGCAGCCTGCGGGCACAACCATTTATCTATCCATATTTTGTTTGTTTGTCCAAGTCTTCGGCCTTGTCAAAAATGGGTCGTCTCTGGGCTTTGACATTCACTCCCGTCATTGTTATGACTTTCGAGTTCTGTCAAAGAGGGGCAACTGTGGACACCCCATTTTTGACCGTCCTCAAGACTTGGACGTCACCGTTTGAACACTTGGTGATTATCCATGTTTGTGTTCGTTTGGAGTTCCCGGAGTTCTCGGCCCGCGCGCCTTGCCTCAGGACCTCCAAACTCGATCGTTTTGTGTCTGGTTTTGCACCAAACACTTGTGTTTTGCCTTGGAAGGGCAGTGAGTGCCTTGTGAGACACCCCCACATACCACCGGCTGTGGCTAGAGGCCACCGGCTGGCTGGTTTTTCCATCGGCACTATATTGTGCCGGTCGGCACTATTTTGTGCCGGTCGGCACTATTTTTGGCGAAATGACCATTTTGCCCTGCCGACTACTGTGCACTTGTTTTCTGGGATATTTTCAGACAGCTTTGTAGCTTTTGCTCCCCTCCATACACGTGTATGGAGGGGATACACTCCTTCCAAGCTTGTTTGACAAGCTTTACAATGCTTATAAGAGGAGAGCTTCTCCTCTTGGTTGGGGGGTTAGCTCTTGAGAGTAAAAAACCAGAGCTTAGATACATATATCTCTGTCATATATCTATATCATCATCTCCCTCCCCTTATGTGTGTGATCTAAGGTCAAAAAGTGTAGATTTACCTCACTTTTGCACCATTACACACACCTTTACACCTTAGCTCGAGATTGAGAGACTTGGAAGATTATTTGTGTTGGTTTTGGACTGGTTTTGAGCACTAGGGAGTGGCTGCACCACTTGTTCTTCAAGGGATCTTCAAGGGTAAGAACATCACTTTGTATTCCCCATTCTTGCAACCTATTTCTACCCTCTTTACTTTGTGTTTTTGAGTTTGTGTTTAAGATAAAAAAGTCTTGTTTTTACTTGATCTTGAACCTTCATTAAGGCCTTTTCTTGGTTTGAGCAAAGGTCCATCTTATTAGGCCTTGTATGGCCATTTTTGGAACCTTTGCTTAAGACCTTGTTTGCTTGGTATTCTTGGCCTTCTCACCACTGAAAACCAGTGGGTTTTCAGTGGTGAGGGAGTTATTTTCAAGCCTTATTTAAGGGAGAGACACCCCTCTCCCCTTGGTCCTTTGCATGCCTTTGTTTTAGGCTCATAGCATAACATGTATGCATGCTTGTTTTAGCTTCATTTCAGAGCTTTATTATGTGTTTTAGGTCATGTTGGATCTCTGTTTTTAGTTGATTTCGTGGCCTCTTGCATGCCTCTCATGTTTGCTTTGAAGTGCTCTATTATGCTTAGAAGTATGTCATGCCTTTGAGCCATGTTTCTTTGCATGTTCTAGCTTGATCTCATGAAGATATTAGCATCTATTTGTCATGAAAAGGGGCTGTGAGCCACTGTTCTTGACACTTTTGGTATGCTTAGTGTGTGTATTTTGCATGATAGGCTTGTAAGCCTTGCTTGTATGGAGCTCTAGCATGTTTAGCTTGTTTTGATCTATTGATTTGGCATCATATTAGACCCTATTTCAGTCCATTAGTCATGTCTATATGTTGGTATATGTGGCTTAGTTCATGCTTTAAAGGTATGCTCTTGTATGATTAGGAATTGGCCTTGTGCATGTTCGCATACTTAGTGTATTCTAGCATTTTGCATGCTTATTGTATTAGTCATATAGCATTTGACATGCTTTGCATCTTCATGCCATATTACATTATTGATGCATGCTTGCATGAGTTGCATTCCATGGCTTGGTTTGGGGTTGTCAAACCAAGCATGAAGATTGAGAGGAGTTCACACTTTAAGTGGTGAAAACTTATCTCAATCCTCATGTCACTAAGGCCCTTGACCTCCACATGATAGGGACTTAGTCTTCATTTGTTTGTGTTGCATGCATTTTACACCAAAATAGCAATCTTGGTCCCTTAGGCTATCATGCATCAAATGCATAATTGGTAGCCCTAGAATCAAGAGCCATGCCTCCTTGAGTCCCTAAATATGATAGGAGGTATTGGACATGCTGACATATGCCCAAAAAACCATGCCTTGCATTGCTGTTTGCTGCTGCTGTCAAAATCTGTCCTCTGCAGGAATTTTCTGCCGGCCGGCAGTAGATAGTGCCGACCGGCACTATTTTTGTGCCGATAAACATCGAAAGAAGCCGGCGATCTAATGGATCAGCCGATGATCACTCTGTCCAGCCGGTGGGGTATTTCAGACTATTTGGAAGATGTTCCAGAATGTTGAGAATTTTTGGAGAGGCAGAGCAGTAAAAACAGAGGCAGCAGTGTTAGGGTGCGGCTTTTCCGGGCAAGGCGGATCGAGCACGCATCATTCGCGCATCCCAAGGCAGGGCTGAGGCCCCCTTTGCATTTATTTATTCGCTTTGATTTCAATATTTAGAATTTTGTAATAATTAATTTATTCGTTTATTTCTTTCGGGTCTGTATTATTTATTTATTCGGACCCTCTGCGCGAGGGCATAATTGTAATAAGTGTGTGTGAGTGGGTGTATGTCTTCCAACCCCCATTTCTTTCTACCCTTTTATTTACCTGCTTATGATGGTAGATTAGGGCACATCTAAATTAGCATACCTTATGCAATGCATGTGTGCATTCATGCATTTGTTTACATGCACCGGGCTCGGTACATCATACAAACTGCATCGTACTTTCAATTCCAAATTGAATACGTGATAGTTGTTGCATTTCATGTGCCATGCTTAGGATAGCCGAGCCTGTCTAGATTACATTCCGTACGTGATGCATTAGTCACTTAACATAAACTAGGTCATGCATGTTTGCTAACTAGTTTACTGTTTTGGCACGGAGTACGATGTAAGTATTTACACTTTAGCATACCACATGCGTGTGAATGTTGCCATGACAGTATGCTTGCCATGCGGCTAAGTGCTTATGTAAGATAAACTGTTTGAATGCCTGTGGGTGGAGGTTGGGTTACTTGAGTTGGGAATACTCATTGAAATCCGTGTTTTAGCCTACTCGCGAGTAGCAATTTCAAACTATTTTCCAAACAAAACGGATATGCAATGCTTATTTCCAAATTAGGCGATCTAGTCTATACTTGTTTGCTGTACGCATAACATAGTAATTCTAGGCTAATAACCGGTATAAGAGCATGTAATGTTTTCAAAATCGGATATCACGGTTAGTAGAGGCCGGTCTTCGGACTGGGCGAAAGGGGGTGCTCATAGCTGACCTTCCCCGATCGTACCCAAGCTCCCGAGCCGAGACATTTGGTGATGACGGACACGTGGCCTTCGGCACCGAGTCAGGGTTTCCTAAATTTCCCATTTTAAAATATTTAGGTGGCGACTCTGTAATCTGGCAAAGCAGTCCATGTTTGGCACTACTTTTCAAAAAATCTGTTTTCTCAAAACGATTTGCCAGAGTTGGACTCTTTGGTTCAGATTAAGAACCGCAACAACAAAGGGAGTCCGAACTGTAGAGGTCCCCCGCGGACGTGTTACAGTGACCGAAATGTTTGCTCCTTTGCTTGGCCGGACAATGGAGGCTTACATCGATGATATGGTGGTAAAAAGCCGACATGAGGCAGACCATTTGTCCGATCTAGCCGAGATGTTTGCTATCCTAAAGAAGCACAAGCTACGCTTGAATGCGTCAAAATGTGCCTTTGGCGTGGGGTCTGGAAAGTTTTTGGGATTCCTAGTCACGAACCGAGGCATCGAAGCGGACCCTAGTCAGATCAGAGCCGTGCAGGAATTGAAGCCGCCCAGCTCAGCTAAGGACGTACAGCATCTGGCCGGAATGGCCGCCGCTTAATCGATTTATAAGCCGGTCATCAGATCGCTGTCGCCCTTTCTTTCAGGCATTGAAGTCCAAATTTTCATGGGACGTAGAGTGTGACCAAGCTTTGGCCGAGCTCAAGGAATATCTGTCTTCTCCACCACTGTTGGTTACACCTAAGCCGGGTGAAGAACTCTATCTTTACCTTGCTGTCTCCCAGCACGCAGTCAGTGCGGTGCTAGTCCGGGCTGAAGGAATCAAGCACCTCCCAATCTTTTATGTCAGTAAAACCTTGCTGCCGGCAGAAACTAGGTACTTGCCTTTGGAAAAGCTCGCGTTGGCATTGATGATGGCTTCAAGGAAATTAGCGCACTACTTCCACGCCCATACCATCATCGTACTAACCGAGTTTCCGCTTAAGGCCCTGTTCGAACGAGCGGACTTTTCTGGCCGAATTCTCAAGTGGGCGGTCGAGTTGGGGTAGTTTGATGTGAAGTTCCAGCCGCGCACAGCCATAAAGGCCCAAACTTTGGCCGATTTCGTTGCCGAGTTCTCACCTGGAACCCATCCGGTGTGCCCGGTCGACGTTGCCGTGGCCGATGAGGAGATGAATGCAACCCCGATTGAGATACAACCTTGTGGAACTTGCGACGCGGAATTTGCGTGCTCCACCGAAGCACCCTTAGTTTGCACCATACCACCGACTGGTGATGCAATGACGGAGTCGGTTCCCGCCGACCAACCTGCTCCGTCCGGAATCGCATCACCACGGGGGGACGAAACGGTTCCACCCAGCACAAAGCCTGCGGCCCGCACCATACCGCAACCTGGTGATTCGCCTACGGACTTGGGCATTATGGATCAACTCGCTGAGTCCGGTGCCGAATCACCAAGGGGGGCTGAAGTGGAACCAATGAACTCAGAACGTGAACCCGGTCAGCCGAGCAACCGTGATTTTATCACCCTTCGCAACTCTCAGGACCCATCAGACTGTTGGAAGCTTTTTGTGGGGGAAATGTGGAAACTTTTCGTTGATGGAGCGTCCAACCGTCACGGTGCCGGGCTAGGTATTGTTCTTATCTCCCCAGATGGCCTCACCATTGAACATTCCATCACCCTTGGCTTCCCAGCATCTAACAACGGGGCTAAGTACGAGGCCCTTCTTGCCGGGCTCAAAAGCGCTATTCAGATGAAGGCTGCCGAGCTAATGGTGTACAGTGATTCCCAGCTTGTGGTTAACCAAGTCTCTGGGACTTACGCGGCAAAAGATGACAGAATGGCGAAGTATCAAGCTCTGGTCAGGGAACACATCAAGTAGTTTCAGGCAATTAGGGTCCAACAAATTGGCCGTGAAGACAACAGCCGAGCTGATGAGCTGGCCGGCCTCGCTTCGATGGTAGATAGTACGTCTCCAAACCCCCTGTTAGTTGACTATCTTCCACGGCCGAGCATTGAAGATGCCGGGCAGACGGATGTACTCTGTGCCGCGCTAGGTCCTTCCTGGATGGACCCCTTAATCTTGTTCCTTAGAGACCGGACTCTTCCAACTGACAAGAAGGAAGCACACAAGGTCCGGGTGAAGTCAGAGCGGTTTTGGCTCTCTCCATCTGGTGCGTTGTATAAAAAATCCTTCACTGGTCCTTATCTAAAGTGTGTGCACCCGAGCAGTGTGGAGGCCTTCTTGTACGAAATTCACGAAGGCATTTGTGGCAGCCACATAGGGGGCAGATCCTTGGCCTACCGAGCTATTTCGCAGGGATACTGGTGGCCATGCATGCAGGCCGACGCTCAAAAGTACGTTCGTAAATGCGAAAAATGCCAGAAATTCGCCCATCAGATCCACCAGCCAGCCAGGGAACTTCTTCCCCTCACCAGTCCTTGGCCCTTCGCCATGTGGGGACTAGATATCGTGGGGCCATTGCCAACGGCGCCGGGCAACCGGAAATTCTTCATTGCGGCCACAGATTACTTCACGAAATGGGTTGAAGCTGAGCCCTTGGCAACAATCAAAGAAAAAGACGTGAAGCGGTTTGTATGGCAGAACGTGGTCACGCGGTTTGGCGTCCCAAAGATTTTGATCTCTGATAATGGCACCCAGTTTGACGGTCGCCTATTCAGAGGATTTTGTGAAGATCTGAAGATTGAATTCTACAACTTCACTCCGGCATACCCGCAGTCCAATGGTCAAGCCGAGGCATCGAACAAAACTATACTGGATGGGTTGAAGAAACGACTGGAGAAGGCGAAGGGAAAATGGGCTGAGGAATTACCTAGCGTCCTTTGGGCATACCGAACAACTCCGCGGCGAGCTACCGGGGAAACTCCATTTGCCTTGGCTTACGGCATGGAGGCGGTCATACCTTTGGAAGTTGGCATGCCCACCCTGAGAAGCGAGAGTTTTGAGCCCGAATTGAATGCCGAGGCTATTGCCTTGGAGCTGGACCTGGTGGAAGAGCGTCGGGAGAAGGCCCTCATCCATGTGGCCGCCTACCAACAAGAGCTCTCAAAGAAGTACAACAAGATGGTGCACCCCAGACCGTTCAAAGTTGGTGATTGGGTTTTGAGGAAAGTTATGGGCAACACCCTAGTACCAGGTGAAGGCAAACTAGGGGCAAATTGGGAAGGACCATACAAGATCACCGGTCTGGCGGGCAAGGGGCTTACCACTTAGAGGATCTGGAGGGAAGAGCAATACCCCGGCCATGGAACGCGGCCAACCTCAAATTGTATTATTTCTAAGCTTTTGCTTTCTTTTCTTGTGTAAAGTAATTTTTTGGGCTTGCACTTCAGAATGTAATTCTTTTTTGCCAATATATAGAAGTAATTTTGCTTTAGTTCTTTGACTGATTGTTTTAATGGATAAACCGAAATGATTTACTCGGTTGGAAGAGTTGATGTTTTGTTCAACTTAGATATTTCTTGCCGAGATGTTTTGCTCCGGCTTGAAAAGTTGATGTTTTGTTCAACTTAGATATTTCTTACCGAGATGATTTACTCCGGTTAGAAAAGTTGATGTTTTGTTCAACTACATATTTATTGCCGAGATGTTTTGCTCCGGCTAGCCAAGTTGATGTTTTGTTCAACTTAGATATTTCTTACCGAGATGATTTACTCCGGTTAGAAAAGTTGATGTTTTGTTCAACTTAGATATTTCTTGCCGAGATGTTTTGCTCCGGCTAGAAGAGATGATTTACTCCGGCTAGAAGAGGTGATGTTTTGCTCAACTTAGCATTTCGCGCCGAGTTGGGATTGTTCCGGCTTGAAGAGTTGGTGTTTGTCAAACTTTTTATTACCAACCGAGATGGGTATTCCAGTTTATGAAGTTACTTCAACTGTGTTATATATTCCGGTTGACACAAGTGCTCAAATTCATGATTTATGCCGAGATGTCTTGCTGAAAATGGAATTGAAGACAACCGTGCAAACACTTAGCAAAAATATCAAGTTTTTCATTAATAGGAAGTCATTACAAAAGGTGGGGACAGAGCCCGGTTACATCAGAAATGCGGAAGGCAAACATACAACAAGAAAAGAAACCTAAGCTAGGGGGGAGAGATCAGGGAACTCCTCATCAGTCTCCAGGTTAACCGTGGTGGTCTGGCCCTGGGCTCCAGTCTCAGTCTGCCCGTGCTGTTCCTGTACGGTTTGGCCCTCTCCATCAGCATCTTCCTCACCTTCACCCTCTTCTTCAAGTCCTTCCTCGGCCTCGGCTTGCAATGCACTGAAGACGTCATTGGCATAAGGAATGAGGTATGTCGGTAGGAAGGCAGCCGGTGGAGTGGCAAACACATCTGTATCAGGGCCTTGGCCGAGCTGTTGACAGGCAGCCTTCCATCCTGCCTTGAAGTAAATATCTTGCGTGGCGAAGACTTGCTTCTTGTAATTTTCCTCGGCTTCGTTGAAGCCGGCATCGTTAGCATCCTGGCAGTCTTTTTTCCGCGACTCCTTGAGCGCGTCTAGCTCGGCCTGGAGCTCATTGCGTTTTTTCTCGGCCGCTTCCAGCTGACCGACCAGTCTGTTGTTGTCTGTATTGGCATTCTCTAGCGAAGTTTTAGCCCGGCCGAGCTCGGTTTGGAGGCTCTGCACCTGGCTGGCTGTGTCATTGGCCTTCTGCCGCAGCCTGTGGATGCGCTCCAAAACCAAGTGTTGTTTTTGAATGGCCTGCAAGAAGCAAAGGTCGTTAGACCAGGAACTGGACAAACACTTGTAGAAATTTCAAAGGAAAATTGACTTACCCTTGCCATGGATTTCACTGAAGATTTTACCAACCGAGTGTCAGGGACGTGGTCGTTGCCGACCACGTCACTCGGTAGTAGGAGTGCCTTGGAGAGATCGAAGGCGAGTAGGTGCTCCTTGTCAGCCTTGATCGAAGCGGTGGCCGGTATGTCCTGACCCCGGTGTTTCAAATGTGGGCGCCAGGCAGGTATTGGGTTGGCTGTTTCAGTTGGTTGCTCGGTAGTGAGCTCCGCCACCAGCTCGGCGGATGGGTCCGCGCGAGCTCTTTTTCCAGCCCGGCGTGGAGTTGGTTGCTTGCTAGATTGCCCGGCTGCTGGAGAGGCCAGAGCGACCACGGCATCGCCTGTTTGCCCGGTGGCTGGCGAGCGGATTGCAACGCTCGGTATTTCGGCCGCCGTGGCGGTGAGCAAGTTCTTGATCCTGCTTCTTTTTGCCATCTCCTGCTCCTCGGTGAGACGGATGAGTGGAACGTTTGGTAGGGTTGGATCTGGTAGAGGTGATGGAGCGCGAAGAAAATCTGTGACCTTACTCCGGCGGGGAGCGGAGTATCTGTATGTAGGTGTGTAGCCGAGCAATTGGTTGCAATCTCGGTGGCGGTAGCGGAGCGCGGTCCTGATTGCCTCTACGCTGGGGAATTGATAGTTGGCTTGAAGGGCTTGGATTGCTGCAATAGAAACAAGAAAAAACGAAGTAAGTACAGAAACATGAAGTGCAGAAACATGAAGTAAATCAACCGAGCTATTTCACGTGGCTTACATGATCTGCCAAAGTTTTTGCTTATCATCCAGCCCGGTACCGCGGCTGTCTCGTAATTGCCTGACACCCAGAAAAAATCGTCGTCGTGAAGATCCTTATCTGGAGTGCCGGTCACGATTTTCTCTCTGTCCGGTCTAATTTTAAGGTAATAGGCGAGATCATCCCCGGTGTGGCCTAGTGTGTATTGGCGAAGGATCTCGGCTAATCCTAGACTTATGCCTAGCCGGTTGTTTATTTCGTGCACGCCGTTTATTATTCGGTAAGTGTTGGTGGATACTTGGGTCGGCGCCAGCCCGGTCCGGCGCAGGAACTCGGTCATGAGTGGATTGACCGGGAAGCGGAGGCCTCCTTCTACTATTGACAGCACGGTGAAGGGGCATTGGTCAAGTCTGCCCCAGGGTGTTGTCTTCTCGGCCGCCAGCTCTAGATGGACGTCGGCCGGGATGCCGTACTCCTCTCTAAACGCGTCTAGCGCGGCTGGTGTATCTACTAGGAAGCGGAATTTCCCCATGAGACCGAGCTGGTGTATCTCGGCTGAGGGGTTTGGCACTGTGCTAATTGGATGTAGCTCGGTCTTGAGAGCCTCAGATGTGGTCAAAGGTCCCCTTGGACTCTGCAGGAAAAGGATGGCAAGTGTGAGTGTGAGCGCGGCCGCGCAAAGTGAGCTTGACTTTAGCTCGGTCATAAAAAGTGCCAAACCACCTCGGTTGTCTAAGCTTATCAAAAAGCTTGGTCGCCCAAGCGGACCAGACATTAGCCCGGTTGAGCGACCAGGACCTTTTGCTATCTCGGTTTTTGCTGGGTTGGAGATAAACATGTTATTTGCTCGGTTCTAAGGGTTTTTTGGATCAGATTTAGACCAGGAGCCCAGTCCGCTCCAGTTCTTCAGTGTTCTTCAGGGAAAATGAAGAACACCATGAATGTGTGAAGTTTTTGGGTGATTTTTGGTGCCCAAGCCCTAAAAGCTACGTTTTCCTACCCTAATGTGTGAAATATCAAGGAAAATGACCATAAAGGGGGAGTTGAAGGACTTACCAGGCTGAGGAAGGGAGTTCTTCTCCTTCGAGCTCGAGATCAGCAACGGTGAGAGGTGGGCAAAGGCTCTGGAAAGCTTCGAATGGCAGAGGATCAGTAAGGAAGAAACGAAAAGTGAAGGGGGCATGTATATAGACACACCTTCAGGCCGCCAAAAATTTGAATTTCATTCGACGGCGGTTGGCCGCTCGAGGACGAATGGGAGGGCGCCACCTGTCATCATTAATGGCGGCATCAGAGTTGAAGAGACGTGGGGCAGGTGAGGCGTCAGCCGAGCAAAACGAAGAGACGGACTGGAGTCGAGGAGTGAACCGGGATACATTTGAAACAGGAATGTCTAACTAGCCCGGTCACCATTTCGTATTCTGGCAACCGAGGAGGTATAATCTCGGTCGAGGTGAATAATCCCAGTCACGCTTTTGCGGACGGAATTAAGGGGCAATTGAGAGGGTGGTTTATGATCTGAAATTGGGCCGAGATAACGGCCGAGAAGATTGGTAGCCAATTGGATCATGGAACCGGAATGATCCACGGTCCACCCAGAATTGGGCTACTAGGTCCTGGGCTGGGCAGGTGTTGGGCTAAGTATGCGCCGCCCAGTCCGTTTATGAGTTGCTCGGTTAAGGCGACGCTCGGTTAGACCGAGCTATGTGTATGGCATAGGTGCAGCCGGTCAGGTTGGATCGCGCCCCGAAAGGCGTCATCAACCGAGGTGCTTGCCTGCTCGGCGAAAAGGACAACCACAGTTGAGTTGTATGACCAGCCGAGATACCCGTTTGCTCGGCAGGAAGGCCGGCTGCGGGCGTTCACGAGGCTTCTCAGGCTCGGCTATGCCGAGGTGTTACCTAGCCCGGTTTCCTGAGCGAAGCTAGTGAAGTGTTTGGGTAAAGCGCAGCCCGGCCGTGGATAGAGCAGCTCGGCTGCCGAGCTTCAGCAGAGAAGGCTAGCAATTGAGATTAGGTGATGTTTAGCAAGGTTTACGCTGACAGATGGGATGGCAGAGCCACGTGTCAGGAGATGACTGGGAGTGGATATGGGGCGCAGAGGGTATATAAGCATGTCTGCGCCCTCCCCATGCGACGGACGAACACTTTGTAAGAAATTCTTTACACTCAAGCTCTCCTTCTTCTCTCTCTATCCCAAGGTGTGTGCTAACTTGATCGTCGGAGGGTTTTTCCGGCCACACACCGCCGGGCAGCTCACCGCCGTCGTGCTTTCAGGTGATCGGCAGGAGACGGAGCTCGGAAGAAAGGAGTACGGGTCAGCCGGAATATTTGTTCCCCGTACACATAGGGACACAGAGACGCATGGTTGTGTGCTTATATTTTTTTTTATACACTGTCAGCTGATTTATTTAGGAGCATGCTTGCTGATTATATTATAATTAAGTTATACCCATTAAGAAAAATTCTATATACCATAGTTACAACTTTTGAGGTTTTTTAGTTATAATTTAATTATGACTTAATTATTTATATTATGATGTTAGTTACTATTTATTATAATTTTGATTATGACATTATTTTAATTATAATTCAAAAGTTCTTTGACTATACCTTATGTGATGTTTGGTTATGATTAATTTTTTAAAGATATGACTCATATAAGATTGAGTTATGACATTTATAGTGATCAACTTTATAAATATCGTAATTTACATATGGTACACACCCTTATAGTATTACTCACCTTTATTAAATTAAATAATACTATATATATACTAGTTGGAACCGCACGCATTTCGCGCGTGAGGTGGGGTGGTATCACAATTGCAATGCAAATTAGCACATGGGAGCCGTGTCGCAGTTATATATTTAGAAAATGTATATACATAGAAGACAAAATTCTGATTTCAATCTATCCAAATTGTGTTGTGTGTAATGTGTCGATAATCTTGCTTCTTAGGCTAACAAATTAGCAATTGAACCTTTAGCTTTGGAAATTATAAAGATATGTACATAAAACACATTGTATTTTTCAAGTCTCCCCACAAAATTTCATGCAGGGCCTATGAATAATAAAGAAAAAGAATGAACAAGGCAAGCTCGATTTCATAACATTGTCATAGGTTTTCTCTTCAAAGTCATATTTAATCTCCTATAAAGAGTTAAAGCTTCCATGAGAAATGTCTAATTTTTTGTGTCTTGGTTGAAAATTCTTTAGCCTTTCCCAAGTTAGCAAGTTCATTGCACTCAGCATTTATAAGTGCAAATCAATTCAAGTCCTTGACGCATCTTTGCTTACAAACTTCTATGGGAAAATAATAGTTTTTCTGTGATTTTAATTCAAAATTAAAGTGAGATCTAACTGCTGGTTGAGAAGGGTCTAAATGGATTTAGTTTTTCCTTAGCGAAAACTTCACACCACAAAAAGAATGAGCAAAAATCATAAGTATTAGATAAGAAATTGTCTCATAACATAGGTATCAAGGGTTTTGGAAAGGTAGAGAACTACCTATCCCATATTGATTATAGAGAAAAATATTAATATGTATTTATATTCCTTATTTTGCAAAAAGGTGTGAGCCCTTTGGGCATCCAAATTTTCTAGATGAAAGGAGTTATGAATGTGTGAAGGATGATCTAAGTCCAAGATTATGGACCAAGTGTGTTATGAAAAAATATATAATGTCAGGTGTTGGAGGCTCTTCCTCTGGTGTTCTTGCTCTTTGGTAATGCAATGAATCTGTTTTAAGGATATTGTGTGAAACACGAGCCTCGGTTTGATTCTTTTTCCATTTCCAGATTCTATTTTGGTTTCCAATTTTATTCTCATGTTCTTGTTCTTTGGTAACTGCAGTGAATCTATCTTAAGGATATCATGTGAAACACGAGCCTCCGTTTGATTCATAAGTATTAGATAGGAAATTATTTGGGAGAGACAAAGTTTGAAAGAAAAAAAAAAAACCACTTTACCCTGTCATGATTTGAGACTAAAACATTCTATTCCTATGGTTCAAATATTAGGGTAAGGATAGTTCGGTTTGGATTGGTTTGGGATGAAATCAAAATCAATCTATTTGTCCCCAGTTCCATAAAAATTGAAACACAACCAAATCATTTAAATCATAGAACCATTTCGGTTTGGAATTACAGTTTCATATAATCTGTTCACAATAAAAATTATGTAACATTTTCAAAAAAATTCAACCTATCATAAATTTTAAAAATAATAACAACATGTCCATCAAACAAAGTACTCTCATAATATTCATTAGTTAAGCAAAAACATAACATTAAGCAAGCATTGTTCAACTTTAATCTGTCATGATTTTTCGAAACATAAACTTTCAAAACATAAACATGCACATTGTTCCACCATTAACTTAAACAAATATAATATCTAGCAAATAAACATACATGGTTTAAGTTATACAATCTGGTACGATTCAAATCCGAAATCGTAGACTTAAATTGGAACACATTTGCAGAGACTAGTTCCTCAATTTTTCAAACCAAGACCAAACCACGAATTAAAAAAACTAAACAAAACCTATCGAATTAGTCTAGACTAATTTAGTTTACGAATTTTTCGATTTTCTTACTCAACTCTATCAAATATAATTAAAAAGTTTCATGTGATGGTGAATTACATTGATAGCATTAATTTTTTCATCTAAAATAACGGAACATATATTACACACCATTTTTTTAGAGTGGACTTGTTTTTTTAAAAATAAAATGAATTTAACACAACAAAAGATAATTTTAATTTCATTTTCTCGAAAATTAGAATAAAAAATTAAGAATTATAAAAACAAAAAATTGTGAAAAAAAAAGTGGAGTAAACAACTAATATAAGAGAGAAAGTAAGATAAATGAACAGAGAGAATGAGTGGGAGTTTAATGTTCATATTAATTAAGGGGTGATTTGGAAAGTCGGTTAAAAGTTAATTTTTTTACTTTTTTTAATTCTTTTGTATGTAAAAAATATGAGAAATGATGTGACTAAAAATAAGTTAAATGTTAAAAGTTAGCTTTTAACTAGCTTCCCAAATTACTCCTAGCCGTACAACAGTAGCAAAACAAACTACTCCCAGTCAGGGCTGGCCCTGAGATTTAGGGGGCCCAAGGCAAACTTCGGAAATGGGGCCCTCTTACATTGAAAAAAAAAAGTTCATGGATAAAACGATAAGTTACAACTTTTTTATTTATTTGTAGCCACAAAAAAGTTTACTTGCACATATAATCATTAAAATTATAAACAAAATTTACTTTCATATATTAAAATAAGAAACAATCATTATAAATATTACAAAAAAAAAAAATCTAGTCTTGTTGCTTTTTTTTAGGCCCCATGTTCAATTGAACCTATAGTATTTGAGCATTTTTTTTTATATCTAAAACACAAAATTATATTTGGGACCTCCTATTTTCAGCCCCAATTTGAGAGTCCAAGGCGTAGGTCTCTCTTGCCTATCCTGAGGGTCGGCCCTGCTCCCAGTAAGCAAGAAACATGAAGCAAGCAAGAGCATCAGGAAGTAAGCAGTAGCGTTGGAACGCACTTGTACGGTTTTTAGAGATTTTATAGATTAAACAGCAATGGTTGGTGGTTCGAAAATATGTGACTCGAATGGCTCGAAACATTCAAAACGACGTCGTTTTTGGTATAAAACGACGTCGTTTTGCCATTTTCGAGCCATTCGAACCCCATATTTTTGGGGCACCAAACATTAATCTAGATTAAAATCATTTGATTGATTTTTCATACAATTCTGTAATAAACAATTTAAAAACATCAAAGCGTAAAGTTCCCACACCTAGCCTACCACCAGGAGGCACAACTTCCCTCACAACATGGCAGCAGCCTGCCACTCATCTTCAAAATTATTAATTTTTTAGTATATTTTAAAAAGGAAAGAGAAAAGAATGAAAATACTGAGGGTTGCATTGCATGACAGTGAATGAGATATTCACCTTTGAACTCATAAAAAACTGGAAAATATTTGTTCAAATACACAGTGATTAGGTTCAATAGGTGGTGTCCTTAATTTACTGAAAAATATTATAATAAAAAAGAAAGATGAAAAAATTAAATTATCAATTATTTTATCAACTATTCACATATTTGTAAAACTCTAAAGTACCAATTATTTGCATGTGTGTGGAAGTCTATGTATGCCGGTCCCACACATATGCGAGTAATTATTAAAATGGTTGATAGTTTAGTTTGTAATTATAACAAAATTGTTATTTCACCACAATTTTAATACATTATTTTACATTAGAATGATATAGCAATATTACTTTGATAGACTGCTTGTTTTAGCCTTCGTTAGGAAGAACTTTTTTAATCTAACTTTTTGATTATTTTAACTGACTAAAAAAGTTCTGTTTAGGGTGCATGACTCCTTCTCTCCTCCTTCAGCCCCTGTTACTATAATTCGCAACTGAATTACTGAGGCAATTGAAGCTAAGGCCTTGTATTTGTTGCGGAGGCAACACACCCCCCTCATGATGAGTTGGAGTCGTCCACCTCCCAGTTGGGTCAAATTGAATGTTGATGGGTCAGTTCTGGGTACAATTGGCCTAGCTGGTACTGGAGGACTAATCAGATCAAATCAAGGGGAGTGGTGTATTGGTTTTCAACATTTCATTGGTGAAACCACGACGATTACGGCTAAATTGTGGGCTATTTGGTATGGACTCCATCTTGCATGGGCAGAGGGGTTTTGCTTTGTTATTATTGAATCTGATTCATCAGTTGTCATCCAATCTATCCAACGTTGGGAAAAAGCTGACCCTAACTTCAACCTATGTCATGAAATTCGAGCTCTTATAGCTAGAGATTGGTGTTGTAATTTGCAACCCATTTGGCGCGAGGCAAATATCTGTGCAGACCACCTAGCCAAATCAGTCAGGCAGCAGCGGATCGGAGATGTTGTCGGTGCCTCCTAGTTTATTGCTCTCCTTGTTAGATCAGGACCCGCAAGGATTTGGGTCCTTGCGTAATTCTTCTCTATTGTTGGGCTTAGGCCTCCATTAACACTTTAACCAAAAAAAAAAATTCTGTTTAGAAAGAACTTTTGGCTTTTCATATAGTTTTGTGGGAAAAAAAATTAAATGATTATTGTTTAAACATGAGATTTTATCTTATTGACCTTTTAACTTATTTTGTTCTTTAATAAACTAAATTAATCTCAACTCACTTGACAAACGAAGAATTGTTTGTATAATTATGTATTATTTTATAATGATCGTTTTCTTTCATCACATTTCATATATCATTTTTAAGGTAACACATGCAAATTAATTAGATATTAATAAAATAATGGGAAAATTATTTATAAGTTATATTTGGAAGACTTATTTAATGTGAAATCCTTTGAATATTCTTTTAAAATTTGAAGTCCTATTTAAATAGGGTTACATTCCATAAAGTCCTATGAGTTGCAAATGAATGATATTAGTGTACTATTATATCTGCAATTTGTTTCTATATTGTATTTTATTTTCTCATTCATCATATCACATTTGGGAAGGCTTTTAGGATAGACGAGTCTATAGACAACGACAGTGCGAGTTTTTTTTGCCTTGATCGCTAAATTCCAGTACATTTTCAAAATGTTACTTAAATGGATGTGGATATAGTCGATAATATGATGAAATTTGATGGTTGTGTGTTGATTCTTTCGACAGATTTCAACTCCAATCAGTTGAGGGAAAGATGTTTTTTTTTTTTTTGTTGGAGTGTGTTACTGTTTGTTGAAGTATATGGATTGTTCATCTTTAATAGGGCATTGACAATCTATTACATTCATTGATAGGTACACTTTGACCAATGTTCTGATTGAATGTGTGTGTTTGACATTATGATGGTGGATGCAGTTTGATATGTTCGATGTGTGGAGTGGTGTGTATGGGTTCAAGAGTTGAGTTGGAAGTGTTTGGTTTTGGTTGTTAATTGGATGTCGAATGTGAACTACGTCATATGATAGCAATTGTATATTGGGACCTGGATGATAGTATTATGATGCATGTTACATTTAGTGTGTAACGTTAATCCACATGCACCATGTAGTAGATGACATTTGTGTGTTTATTCGGTTGTATATGCGTTTGAATGTGTATTGCGTGTTTGTTATAATCAGTGTTTACATGCATGTCAGTGTATATTGCGCAAAATTATTGGGGAATTAGGTTTGTAATTGAATGTGGATTGAATCTCATCGCTTGATGTTGAAGTTACGCTAGGTTGTGGGTGATGGTGGTTCAATACATGAGTTGGGTTGGGATGCTACATGTTACATTTAGGAGGTTACATTATTCATAATTCAATGGTGGAGTATTGAAATGTCATGTTGGGATTGGGATAAGAAGCATATGGGAATGTCACGGTGAGTTTGAAATGTTACATGTTACATTTATGTTAGGTTTGGAATGAGAAGTATATGAGAATGTCACGTTGAGTTTGAGAATGTCACATTGAATTTGGGATGTTACATGTTACATTTATGTTTTAAATTTCAAATTTCTAACCATATAAATATGATCATAATCTATGGTAACATTAGATTTTTCATATATGGTATTGCCATTAATCAAGTTATTTTGAATTTCAGAAGCATATGAGAATGTCACGTTGAGTTTAGAAATGTCACGTTGGGTTTGAAAATATCACATGATACATTTACATTTTGAATTTCAAATTTCTAATCATATAAATATGA
Organism: Camellia japonica; assembly: GCA_030407325.1. Classification (NCBI taxonomy): domain Eukaryota; kingdom Viridiplantae; phylum Streptophyta; class Magnoliopsida; order Ericales; family Theaceae; genus Camellia; species Camellia japonica. The sequence goes on along the minus strand of JAPPVO010000002.1, from coordinate 176,491,795 downwards.
TCACAATATATGGTAATATTGGGTTTCCCATATATGGTATTGTCATTAATTAGGTTATTTTGAATTTTAAATTTCTAACTATTTAAAATATGATCAGAATCTATGGTAATATTAAATTTTTCATATATGGTATTGCCATTAATTAGGTTATTTTAAATTTCAAATTTTTAACCATATAGATATGATCACAATGTATAGGAACATTGGATTTTCCATATATGGTATTATCATTAATTAGATTATTAATTAATTAAGATTGAGGGTAAATATGTGTTCACAAGAAAACCAAAAGATTTATTGGATTATAAGTTTTTTCAGAACCATATTTTGTATAAGTTTTCCAAATATGACTTATAAATAATTTACACTAAAATAATAAACTTACCATGTGCGACATCAAATAAGAAATATTCATTGTAATATTACTCATATCTAAAATGGAAAATGTTAGAGATTTCAAAGATTTATCAAAATTTTTAGCAAATCTCTCACATGAGGTCTAATACCTACACCCATATAAATTATTTGATAAAAAATTTAATAAATCTTTTAAGACCTCTGCCATTACTCTAAAACACATTCATTCCAAATATAAGGACCGCACTACATTAGGATTAATGTGTGATTTAAATTGAAAAGTACTTTTTATTCTGAAAAACTTATTTTGGCAAAATTTAATGCTGCCTTTAAACTTGTAACCAAAAAAACCCAAACTATTTTTATTTTAAAATATTTAGAGAAATTATAAATCAGTGATACAATAAAAAAATTATTATATTATGGATTAAATCTTGGAAAAATTTCAATTTAGTCCAAATTCTAAGAGATAATTATAGATAAGTGATAAAATTTACGGATATTAATTATTAAAATTATAATTTTTTTCATGTACCTATAATAATTTTTTTAAAAGTATCATGATAATACATTTTCTAAGTACCATAAAAAAAAAAAAAAAGTTATCATGGTAATTTCCCCTTAAATCTTTTATGGTACAATTCTAACGCATAATTTTTTTTTGTACCAAACATATAAAGGATTTGAGCTATGCATACAGAAAATTTATACCATCATAAAAATATATAGTATATTTTTTTACTGTTCCATTGATTTTGTAATTATTTCAAAATATTTTGTCATAAATTTGTAAAATACCATTATTTTATTATTTTGGATTGGTTTGCAAAATTTGCTATTTTAGTTAGCTTTTTTATTTTTTTAACTAAAAAAGTTGTGTTTAAAAAGTTGATTGACTTTTTTTTTTTTAATAATTGATTTGATAATTGTAAAAAAATAAAAATAAAACAATTATAATTTAAATGTGATATTTTATCTTATTAACGATTTTAATTTATTTTATAGTTATTTTAAACCAAAATCATCTTCCCAAACAGGCCACATAAATTGTCTCTAGTGTATACATATATTTGAGTGAAACTGTAAAAGTTGTCTGAGTCCTCCATCATGTGCATAATACATGACAATTTTTCATTCAAATATCTTATAGAGGACTAACAAAAAGACTTAATGTTTAAATTCAAATAGTTTTCAAATAATTTGAGGGAATAAAGTGTAAATAAACGATAGTTTGAAGGAGGTTTAATATAATTTGCCCAAAAAGATTTATACCAAACACATAAAGGATTTGAACCATGCATACAGAAAATTTATGCTATCGTAAAAAAATATATATTTTTTACTATTCCATTGATTTGTAATTTTTTCAAAATATTTTATCATAAATTTGCAAAATACCATTATTTTATTATTTTGAATTAGTTTAGAAAGTTGGTTATTTTAGTTAATTTTTTGACATTCTAACTATTTTTGATTAAAAATGTTATGTTTAGAAAGTTAATTAATTTTTTTAATTGATTTAATAGATGTGAAAAAAAAAATATATAATTTATATAAAATATTTTATTTTATCAATTATTTTAATCTATTTTATTTTTATTTATTATTTAAAACCAAAATTATCTTCCCAAACAAGAACAGGCCACATCAATTGTCTCTAGCGCATATGAGTAATATTAGAAATTATGAAAAAAATATTATAAATATTATTCTAAAATATTTTTAACTTTTAAATTATATATACAATAAAATATCACACATTAATTAAAATATGAAAAATTTTCATAATGCAATGATTTATATTTGAGTGAAACCGTGAAAGTTGTCTGGGTCCTCCATCTGTCGTTACTCTTTGTTTCGCTCTGTCTACGAATCATAAAAATGGCGTCCTCAACTCACCACTTACCAAACCCCTACGGCACCACCGCAGCTCCACCACCGACACCCTCAACCCAACCCAATCCCCTCCCTTCCTCCGCCGCCTCCGCCGACGTTTTATCTCGTCTGCTCCACCGCCTCCCTCCCACTCTCTCCCTCCCTACACGCCTCTCTCCTCCACCAACCAACATCACCACCACCACCTCTCCTCCTCTCATCTCTCTCTCCCCCCAAAACCCTACCCTCCTCACCGACCTCCTCTCCGCCTCTTGCCAATTCGGATTCTTCCACCTCATCAACCACTCCATTTCTCCCCAACTCGCTCGCTCCGCCGAGTCAGACTCCCTCTCTCTCTTCACCCTCTCGAATGATCAAAAACAAATCCATTTCCCCAAAAACTGGCCGCTTGGCTTTGACTGCGATGACAACGAGGATGATGACGGAACGAGTTCTGACTCGTTCTGTTTCGACTCGGCTTGTTCTCCTGAGTCGACCGAGTTGTCATTATCTTCGCTTCGTGAGTTCACTCGTGAAATGGAGAAGGTAGGATTGGAGGTGGTCGAAGCGCTATCGTGCGCGGTGGGGTTTGAGAACCCGGTCCGGGAGGACCCCACTCGGTTCTGTTCGTTGATGTGGATCTCTGAAGGGTCTCCGGGTAACACTACGGTTAGGTTTTACCCGTATGTAGTCGGGTTAGAGTACCAAATCAGGTGCCGGAAGTACTCATTGCTGGCGGATTCGGGTTGGGTTTTGGACTCGCCTCGGGTCAACTCGATCCTGGTCACACTCGGCGACATTGCTCAGGTAAACTTTTACTATTTCTCAGTTTCTTTAATCTACTTTTCAGTCACTAACAAAATAAAATGTTAAAAACTACAAATTTTTTAATCAATTGATGTGGCATATAAAAATGAACTTTTAGAATCTGCATAATGAAGAAATGCAATGCGGTATATGACATTGTTAGGGGATCGGATAGGCTCAGATTAACGTTGGCTAACATTGTAAATAGAGTTATGTATCTATTTAATTTGACTGATAAAATAACCTTTGATCGAATCGTATAGAGAAGGACGATTCATGTAACTGACTCCATTTGATGGGACTTAAGGTTTGGTTTAGTTTGATTTAGTTATCAATAATATAGATAAGTGTCGTATTAATAAATTAAGACGGTGTAAAATATCGCTTAATTCGTTAAAATCATATTGATCTGCATCAATCCGCTAATCACGAATTAAACTTTAAATTTTATAATCCTTCTTCGAAATCATACCGCTCCGCTATAACTAATACATATATATTTTTTAACCTCTAATGAAATATCAAAATAAAAATAAGTGTGAAAAAAATATAAGATGTGAAATTTTTTACAAATTAATAGTTATATATCTATGAAAATATTATATAAAATTATTGTGTTATATATATGAAAAATATTATGTAAATTAGTATTTTATATTATGTAAATGCTTGATAATTGATTTGAATATTTTTCAATTTGTTAATCTGTCCAAAATTGTGATTTGCCAATCCTCTATTCAATTTATAATTTTACTCTCAAATTACTAAAACCGTACTACACACATCCTTATTATAAATACAAAAAATTGTAAAATGTATTAATTTTATATGGAAGTAGATGTAGACCGGACAATGTTATTTAGACTTGTTAGATCTATTATGGTCTCATTTCGATAATGGAGTGTTTTGGAAAATTGGTAAAAAATTGACTTTTTGGGTTTTTTGGCACAAAATTGGATAGTTTAGGGGAAAAAAGCTGATTTTTTTGGCTAAAAAAAGCTAAAAAGCCAAAAAATTGATTTTTTTGGTGTGTTCCCAAAATGGCCCAATCTGAACCATTAATTTTAACCACTAATTTTTTAGATGACGACAGATCGACCTAAAAAATTTGTGATGACCTTTACATTGTGGTCTAAAACAATTAACAGTTCATGAACCCAAACAGTGACGCCTCTAATTTATATAATGTTAATAATAAATATTCATGTACGCAATTAATCAAGGTTTAAGATATGTCCTTTCCATTTGTTTAAATTTTTTTCATCACTTTTTGAACTTTATTTTTGATATACAATCAATTTAAATAAAGATTTTAAACAAGTTTCTCAAATATTGTTCTGATAGTTTTAAACTATATTAATAATTTATCTAACATTATCATATTTTATAATAATTTATAATATATTTTTTATTTTTCTGATCCAAAAAAGTTGTTTAAGACTCTTATTCATATTAAGTTGTTACCAATCAATTAGATTTTTTTTGATTCCATTTTTTTTTTTTTTTTTGATGACTTCAACATGGGTTTTGATTGGATTAACTTCATTTCAAATGAAATCAATTTGACCCTGTACTTGTGTGTTGGGGTTGTTTAAATTAATTTTTAAAAAATATATATATTTTGTTTTGTTTTGTTTTGGTTTTTTTTTTTTTGATTTTGTTGAAAACAGTTAAATAGAATGAGAAAAGTTACAAAGGGCCGTAATAGGCGCCAAAGGGACCCCACTTAACCAAACTAATGAAGGTATATTGATACACATCCCCCAATTTAATGAATAAAATACAAATTTTAATTTTATAATTAATGAATACAAAAAACGTTTGCATCGTAAACATTTATTTTAAAATTAAAAAATGATTTTGAAATTTTTTAAACTTGGAAGTTATCAATTGTCATATTTAGATTTTGATGGAGAGTATTAAAATCCGATTGTTGTGTGTAGTGATGGAGTTGGAGAGCTCTCAAGTCTTGTTTTGTTTATCTGATAATATTAATATTAAGAAAATAAGCAATAATGATGAGTTGGCCGGCTTAAACTGTCAACTTCAGTTGCAATCTATTTAAGGGGAAAAACAATCATGGAAGGCCCCTGGCCGCCCATGTCCATTGATTTTTGATGGAGAAGTGGAGAAGCAATGCTGCAATGGTGGACCCAAACCTACCATATTTTGTTCAATTATTTGATCTCTTGAGCATATTTTCATTTTTGACAATGACTAGCCTTTGGTATGTTTTTTTTTTTAAAAATTATTCTCAACTATTAGGAAAATGAAAATTGATTAAGGAAACGTTTTTGGGTGTTTGGGAAGTGGATTTTTTTGTAGGTTTTTTTAGTTGTAGGATATTATTGGAGAAATATTTTTTTGTGTTTGGGAAGATATTTGAGTTTTTTTGTGGTTGGATGTAATGTTTGTGAGAAAAAAAGTGAAATGATTATGGTGTTGGATATATTTTGTTTGGATTTGTTTTTTTTTGTTTTGTAAAACATTTGTCTTGTAGTGAAAAAAACAAAAAAAATCCAAAAACTAAGTTCCCAAACACCCCCGTTGTTTGACAAACTATTGTCCAAAATTAGTTTCGAAAAAATTATCTTAAAATACCCTTTTTCTGAAACACTTTAAAAAATTTTGAAAATTATTTTCGTACAATAATAATAATAACTGTTTTATCAATTGGACATTCTTGCATATGATTAGGTGAAGAAGAAAATATAATGATGTAATTGGCGAAATACAATTATACAAGGATATGATTAGTTCATGCTGATGCAGTTTCTGTTCTCTATCTCTCTCTCTCTCTTTTTTTTTTAATTGCAAATGAAAAATGATTGGGACCTCTAATTTAGAGGTATCACTAGTGATGTGGCAGTGGGTCCCCCACTGCCACAGCCAATCAGGTGTCTTGAATTTTTTTTTTTTTTTTTCTTTTTCCTTTTTCCACCTCATTAGAGGTGGTTTAGAGTTGCCTTTTTAGAGGTATGTAGCATGGTTGAATTGCAAATTGAACGAGTTTGTTTGTTTTTCTCAACTCTTGTGTTCATGTGGTGTTTTGTTTTGTTTTGTTTTTTGTTTTTTGTTTTTTCTACCTTTTTAGTCTGATTAACCAAGAAAATGATCATCTTAGCCTTCTTCTATTCTAATCTATGTGGTGTATGAATGAATGAATGAATGAATTGACAGGTGTGGAGCAATGGAAAGATAAAGAAAGTGAGAGGAAGACCAGTTCCAAGTTTTGAAGATGGCAGCAACAACAACAATGCACACTGCATATCAATGTCGTTGTTGGTAACGCTTCCTCTGGAAAGCATGGTCTCTCCCCTCCTTCCAAGGCTCACTGTTAATAATGGTGAAGAGGACAACCAGCTCAACAAAGAAGACGATGATGATAATGGTGATACTAGTGCAGATACAAGCGAAGATAGGGCGTTCAAATTCAATTCCTTTTCTTTCGAGGACTATGCATGGAGAATCTACCATGAACGCCTCCTCCTTAAGGACCCTCTTGCTAGATACCGAATATAAATTATGCATTTGTTGCAGCTAATATGTCACCACTGTATCAATTTAATAGGCCTCTTTGTTCTCAGAGGAGGAAATTTCAGTGATGAACAAAATGCTCCCCTTTCAAGTGATGTTTTTGCCCTTTGAATGGGTGGAATATGGTGATTTGCTTTCTTGTTCTTCTTGTTGGTTCTCTTTTTGCCCGGGAGATAAAAACTTTCTTTTTGTATTTTTTTCAGAGGCAATGTTGTTTATGCATTTGGACAAAGGTTTTAGTTGTACCATATAATTTTAATTTTAAGTTTGCTGTATATGCTTCTCATGACATTAATTTTTAAATTTTTTTACTATCTGAAAAAAATTTAGTTTTTAATTATTTTTTAAACTTAAATAAGCAATCTTGGAAGTGATAAAATAAGAGGAAGGTTTTTAACTCGTGACATTATATTTTGCAAGATATGATTAGTTAATTTTGAAAATATTTTTGTTATATATACTATATAAATCTTTAAGGTTTCGTTTGGGAAATGGGTTGGTTTTTTGGTTTTTTTTGGTTATTTTAACCTGAAGCCCTGGTTTGAGAAGAATTTTTGACTTTTTTATGAGAGAAAGAATGTAATGATTATGGTTGGATGTGATGTTTTGTCTTATTGGGTTAAAAAATCTATTTTATTTTTTGTGACTATTTGAGCCAAAAAATCTTCAAACCCTACTTCCCAAACATAGGCTTGGATCTTTGATTTGTGCAGAAGAAAAAATAAATAAATAAATAAAAGAAAGACAAAGGTGAATGAAGTAGGAGCAAAACTTATACTCCCGAAATATTGAATAATTTTTTATTTTTTTTATTCTAGGTTAGAGTCATCCATTTGAAAGAAGGGGATATAAGAATTCCATCATTTTCTTTTAGTATTGGAGACTTTTTTTTAATTTTTTTTTCCTCAAGAGGTTAAACATATTTGTGAACCTTGATAGTTGGCAGGAAAAAAATTTAAAGGTATTTTGTTAGGTTTTGTTGGCCCATATTAAGCCAACCTACCCAAAACTGTTCTGGGCCATTCGAATACTAGATCAGCCCATTTAAACTTGGACGGTTGGAAAGCCCAAAAAATTTTTCACCAAAAAAAAAAAGAAAAGAAAAGAAAATTTACCAAAACAAACACTCCCAAGATTTGACCCAGAAATAAATAAAACCATGGATTTTTAATTGTATAAACTTGGGTGTGTTTGGTTGGACGAACTAGATAAAGGGAGATTAAAATCTATCGGACTTGAATTCTAGGACTGTGAATCTCCCAGATTATTTGGTTGGATTTGATGTGTATTCCGTGTTTGTTTTGTCATGGAAATAGATGTCTGGAAATGATTATTTTTAGTGAATCTAATATTTGATTAGACGGACTGGATAGGATAAATGAGCAAAAGACTATTTTACTATTTTTCAATTGTTTACTAAGTAATAGCAATATTAAACATATTTTTAATATTTTAATTATTTTTAGCTAGATTAAATAAAAATTTTATTTATTTTATTTTTTACACAATTAAATAAATTTATTTTTTAAAAACTAAATAAATAAAATATCAATAAAAATATATGTTATTTTTTTAATTAAAATTTTAAATAAATTTATTTTAAAAAATAATAATAATGAAATAATGAAATTAAATAAAACATCTATTAAAATTTAAATAATGAAATTAAATTAAATATAAACAAAATTTTAAAATAAAACATCAATAAAAATATCTATAAAACATTATTTAAAAAAATTAAATAAATAAAACATTAATAAAAAGTTAAATAAAATTATTTTATTTTTAAATTGAGACATTTAAATTTTATTGAATTTTACTAAACATAATACATAATTAAATAGTAGAGGGTTAAAATGGTCATTTCAACACCTTTTCAACACCTATTCCCAACAGTAAATAGTCTTTTGGAAATAATTTCACCCTCCCCTAAGATACAATAGTCCATCATATGAGGGATATGTAGTCCGGCTGGACTCTATGTCTAGCGGACTAAAAAAAAAAACAAATGTCGGATTGGATGCTTCTAATGGATTATAATCTGCACAGTAAATAGTTCTTCCCTTATCCCTCCAATCAAACACACCCTTAAATCCTAAACCTTTAAAACTATATCAATTTTAATCATCGTTCATATTTATCAACAAGTACTAACCGGATAAGGACAATTTTGTCAAAATACTTATTTTTTTTTATTGATATATATATATTTTTCATTTTGATATATGTCACTTTTTTCTTCTTCTTCTTCTTTTTTATTATTTTATTTTATTTTATTTAATAATTAGAATGTAGATTTGGGGTTCACCATTAAAGTTTCACAATCTTGCTGGGGAAGGGAGATGGATTAGTCATGGCAAAGCAAGAAGAGGGCAAGATGGCGGTAGATACCACTGTTAAGAGAAGAGAGTTGGGGTGTCAATCATTACAGGGAAAGGAAGTGTGGGGTTTTCAGTGAACAATTTGAGTGGATGTGGGCAACTTGAAAGATGCTGCAATTGGACAACGATAATTAGGGATGGCAACAAGGCAGCGTGGAATGGACTACGGTGGGGTAAATTGAGTAGGTGGTGATAGCTGTGGTAAGGCGGGAGTGGGACCTCTTGAAAAATGGCTCTGTCAAATTTTTTTTTTGAGGTAGGGCCTAAGGATTATTTTTACCGTTTCTAATTGGATTTATGTTTAATGCCGCGTAGTGAATAATATCATGTATTTGGTTACTCAAAACCATTTACAGATGAATGAGAATTCAACGCGCATTTTTGGGTTCATGGAAATGGCTTTAGGTGGTTTCCTACACATTTGTGAAATGTGCTTGTCTCACATAGGAAAGGCTTAATGATTTATTTGAGAATATATACTCTACCTTGCCACACTTGGGATGGGCTCCAAGGGGCACCCCAAGTTTTGTAAGGAGGAGAGTTATGGATAAAGTGGGCTTGGCCCAAAACCACCACACGCGCGTGCACTGCTGTCGGCTAAGCTAGGCCGGACGCGATTATGGATCGGGTCGGGTCCTAACTTTAATTTTTTTGACAAAATTTGTTTGAATTTTTTTTTAAAATTCTTGCGGGTAAAAAAATTTCCATACAGAAATAATTCAAATTTTGCCAAAATTTCAAATTCGATTTTTTGAATTTCGAATTCGAAGTTGCCTCATTTTCCGAACCGGTGTTGTTCCAGTTGCACATTTTCGGCCATGTCCGAACAACCACTAAGCTCAACCCCAACCCGAACAGGTGCATGGAAGGCTATAAATAGCCTACCATTTCAGCAATTCATTTCATCAAATTTTCCAAACATTTTTTCCTTTTCTTCTTCTATTCGTCCTCCTGTGCTCCTGCATCTGTCTACCATTTAGTTTCTAGGAAAAGAAAGAGAGAGTTACAACATTGTTTGGTTCACCAGACTTGATTTTGTAGTGCTGCAAATCAAGTAGTAGTCGCTGCATCTTGGGAAGTAGACCCCGTTAAATCTCGAAGTATCGAAGCGAGGGCGAAATCTACTTAAAAGAGATTATGTCTAACACAAGTCTCGACTTATAATTTCTGTAAGCAATTGAATCGGAATTTAATTTACATAATTATTTTTTGGATTATTTATTTTTATTTTGTTATTTATACATTTATTTACACATACACACAACCACTAGGTGATAACAATCTTAAAGTAGATTTTTGTTTTTTTATTATTTGTGTGTTAGAAAGATGAATATTTTGTTTCGAGAAATTAAATAGTAGGAGTATACTGTTTAATTTCTTAAATAGTAATAATATACTGTTTAATGAATTCTTTGATAACATAGTAGTCATATACTGTTTATCATTGAAATTTTGTAAAAAAATATTTTTTTCTGTATATTTTGTGTGTAAATTATATTATGTATAAATTTGTGATGTGTGCATTATTATTTCATCAGAAATATGATTACTGAAACAAATAGTACTAAGACTGTTCTTACTCCGACCCCCACACCCATTGTGCTAGTGATGATTCCGGTAGTACTGGTAAATCATGGGAAGAAGCCAGAAAAATTCAATGGAAATGATTTTAAAAGATGGTACAAAAGATGATGTTTTATCTTACGACATTGAATCTGGCTCGCTTTACTCATGAAAAAGCTCGGGCACTGAACGAGGGAGAAACTGACTGGCAAGTGGTTGTCGCAGTCAATGCATGGAAGCATGGCGATTTTCTGTGTCGGAATTATATCCACAATGGGTTGACCAACACACTGTACAATGTTTATAGTGTCAAAAGCACTGCAAAAGAACTGTGTGAATCTTTAGATCTAAAATATAAAACAGAGAATGCATGTACGAAGAAATTTGTAGTCGGCCATTTTCTAGATTTTAAAATGATGGATTCCAAGACGGTTATTAGCCAGGTTCAAGATCTCCAATTAATTCTTTATGACATACATGCGGAAGGGATGATTTTTAGTGAATCTTTCCAAGTAACATCAATCATTGAAAAATTATTGCCATCTTGGAAAGAATTCAAGAGTTATCTGAAGCATAAGCGTAAGGAGATAAAATTGGAGGAACTAATAGTGTGGCTCAGAATTGAGGAGGACAACCATGGTTCCGACAAGAAGTCAGGAAACCAGATCATGCAGGCTAAAGCAAATGTTGTGGAACATGGACAAGGGTCAAAATTTAATAACAAGAAGCGGAAGCATGATAGCAATGGTCCTAGACAAGGATCCACTAGTAAGATCAACAAAGGGATCAACAACGAGTTCAACAAAAGGTTCAAATGCAAGTGTTTTGTGTGTGGCAAAGATGGACATTGTGCTAAGGATTGTCACATAAGCAACGACGGAGGGAGTTTAAGCAAAAAGCCAGTAGAAGCCAACATAGTCGATGATTTTTATCTTTCCGATGGAGTGACAGACGTCAATCTTGTTGCAGTAGTCTCTGAGGCTAATTTGGTGGGCAATCCCAAGGAGTGTCGGGTGGATACTGGAGCAACCCGCCATATCTGTGCAGATAAGAAGATATTCACAACCTACAAAGTGGTGGAAAGTGGGGAACAACTTTTTATGGGAAACTCCTCCACATCAACTGTGGAAGGACAAGGAAAGATTGTGCTGAAAATGACCTCGGGGAAAAAACTCACTCTTAACAATGTACTCCATGTGCTGGAGATTCGTAAAAATTTGATTTCTGGGTCATTGTTGATCAAGAATGGGTTTCGATTAGTCTTTGAATCTAACAAGGTTGTACTCTCCAAGAGTAGAATGTATGTGGGGCAAGATTACATGAGTGATAGGCTTTTTAAGCTCAATATATTAACTGTTGTACCAAATTTGGCTATTAATAATAAGAACACATCTTCTGTTTATATTGCTGAGTCTTATTTTTTATGGCATAGTAGATTATGACATGTAAATTTTAATTCTTTGCGTAGACTTGTTTCTTTAGAATGTTTGCCAAACTTAGAGTTTGATCCTAATCATAAATGTGAGATTTGTGTTGAGGTAAAACTCACTAAAGTATCATTTAATAAAGTAGACAGAAGTGCTGAACCTCTAAGTTTGATTCACACAGATATCAGTGATTTAAAATTTGTTCAAACTAGATGAGGTAAAAAGTACTTTATTACTTTTATTGATGATTACACCCGATAGTATTATGTTTACTTATTGAGAAGTAAAGATGAAGCCTTAGAAGCTTTTAAACAACATAAGCTTGAGGTTGAAAATCAACTTGGCAAAACTATTAAGATAGTGAGGAGTGACAGAAGTAGTGAGTATGATGCATCATTTGAGAAATGTTGTTATGAATATGGTGTTATTCACCAAACCACTTCACCCTCAGTCAAATGGAGTTGCTGAGAGAAAGAAATGAACTCTTAAAGAGATGATGAATGCCATGTTGATTAGTTCAGAGTTACCTCAGAGCATGTGGGGGGAGGCGATTTTGTCTGCTAACTTTATCCTTAACAGGATACCCCACAAGAAAATCAATCAAACATCTTATGAAGTATAGAAAGGTCGACGACCTACCTACAATTACCTCAAAGTGTGGGGGTGTTTGGCCAAAGTGGCAGTCCCTAGTCCTAAAACAATTAAAATATGACCAAAACCATTGATTGTGTGTTCATTGGTTATGTAAATAATAGTAGTGCATACAAATTTTTAGTTCATAGATCTGAAAATCCTGATATGCATGTAAACACTATTATTGAGTCAAGGAATGCGTCATTTTCTGAACACATTTTTTCTTGCAAGAAAACTGAAGAGACAAGTTTAAATAAAAGAACTTTTGATACTGCTATGGGTGGTAGTGAAGACCAAAATGATAATGAAGTAGATGAACCTAGATGTAGCAAGAGGGCTACGATCCCTAAATCATTTGGTTCAGATTTTCTGACATACCCGTTAGAAAATGAGCCTCAAAACTTCAAGAAAATAATGTCAAATCCTGAAGCTCCATTGTGGAAAGAGGCTGTGAATAGTGAAATTGAATATATTTTGTAAAATCATACTTGGGAACTGGTGGATCTTCCAACAGGATATAAACCTTTTGGATATAAGTGGATATTCAAGAGAAAATTGAAAGCAGATGGTTCAATAGATAAATACAAGGCTAAACTTGTTGTTAAGGGATATAGGCAGAATGAAAGCCTTGATTATTTTGATACCTATTCACAAGTGACAAGAATAACATCTATTCACATGCTAATAGTGATTGCAGCATTGTATAATCTGGAGATATATCAAATGGATGTTAAAACAGTCTTTTTAAATGGTGAGTTGGATAAGGAAATCTATATGGAACAATTGGAAGAGTTTCAAATTTCCGGCCAAGAGAAAAAGATTTGTAAACTTGTCAAATCCTTTTATGGATTAAAACAAGCTCCGAAATAATAGCATGAAAAATTTGATCACGCTATACTTTCGGATGGTTTTAAGATAAACGAATGCGACAAATGTGTCTATGTTAAAAGTATAGACAAAGGCTATATCATAATTTGTCTTTATGTGGATGACATGCTCATTATTGGAAGCAATAAAGACATGATTAAATCCACAAAGAAAATGTTGAACAAAAAGTTTGACATGAAAGATCTGGGAGTAGCAAATGTAATTCTAGGAATAAAAATTACTAGAACATCTGAAGGCTATATCATAATTTGTCTTTATGTGGATGACATGCTCATTATTGGAAGCAATAAAGACATGATTAAATCCACAAAGAAAATGTTGAACAAAAAGTTTGACATGAAAGATCTGGGAGTAGCAAATGTAATTCTAGGAATAAAAATTACTAGAACATCTGAAGGATATGTTTTATCTCAATCTCATTATGTTGAGAAGATTCTAGAGAAATTTGGAAAGCATGACGATCGTCCTGCTAAAACGCCTGTTGACATTGGTCTTCATTTGTCAAAAAATACAGGTGCATACATATCACAATTAGAGTACTCTCAGATAATCAGAAGCTTGATGTACTTAATGAATTACACTAGGCTGGATATAGCCTATGCTATAAGCAAATTGAGCAAGTACACAAGTAATCCAAGATCAAATCACTGGAAAGCGATAATTAGGGTATTTAGGTATCTAAGACATACCTAGAATTATGACTTACATTATATCAAATATCCAGCAGTACTCGAGGGGTACAGCGATGCAAATTAGATATCAGATACTAATGACTCAAAATCCACTAGTGGGTACGTCTTTACCTTGGAAGGTGCTGCAATCTCTTGGAAATTCTCCAAGCAGATATGCATAGCAAGGTCGACAATGGAATCTGAGTTTATTGCATTAGATAAAACAAGAGAAGAAGCAGAATGACTTTGTAATTTCTTAAAAGACATTCCAATGTGGCCTAAACCTGTGCCAGCTATATGCATTTACTGTGATAGTGAAACAGCAATAGGACATGCACAAAATCATATGTATAATGGTAAGTCTTGACACATTCGTCAAATACATAATACCGTTGCTCTCACATGGAATAATTTTCATAGAATATGTAAAATTAAGAGAGAATATTGTGGATCCATTGATTAAAGGGCTAGCCAGAGAGCAAGTGTACAATTTATCGAGGGAATGAGATTAAAGTTTTTTATTCAAAAGTCGCCATAATGACAACCCAAGCTAGTTGACTGGAGATCCTAAGATCTAAGTTCAAAGGGACAACCGAATTATGGATGACTTAACATATCACTAAGGAGGTTTTCTCCTACCCACTTCTATGATAAGAAGAATGATACTTGCAGCGTTAGTAGGATAAACTTTACTTTTAATAATTATTATAACTTGGACATCCAAGTAGGGTATGGCAGTATACTCTTAATAAGAAGTCACCTCTATGAGTGTGAACTGGACTGGTTCTGTGAGAATTGAGAAGGCTAAATTCTCTAGAGCACTCATAAATTACCAGATATTGTTCAGGGCCAAAATGAACACAGCCATAAGAAACAAACTGTGTCTGCGGATACACTATGTGTAGTTTGTTGTCTTGACTTATACAAATAGTTGAACAGTTTAAGGCATCGCATCCATTAGTTAGCTAGTAAGTCCGATGGTCTTTCACTAAAGGAGGTTTAAAGCCAAAAGTTATCTATCTCGATATGGTATATCTTCTTAATGTACTCTTTCTTTGTCTGTATTTTGTTCCATATTCGTTATTGTGAATTCTATTTATGTGGGGGATTGTTGAAAAATGGCTTTATCAAAACTGTTTTTTGCTAACTTTGAGCATTAATTAAGGTAGGACCCAAGTGTTATTTTTAACGTTTCTGATTGGGTTCATGTTTAATGCCGCGTAGTGAATAACATCGTATATTTGGTTGCTCAAAACTATTTCCGGATGAATGAGAATTCAACGGGCATTTTCGGGTTCATGGAAATGGCTTTAGGTGAATTTCTTACACATTTGTAAAATGTGTTTGTCTCACATAGGAAAGGTTTAAGGATTTATTTGAGTATATATACTTTAGCTTGCCACACTTGGGATGGGCCCTATGGGGCACTCCAAGTTTTGTAAAGAGGGGAGTTATGGACAAAGTGGGCTTAGCCCAAAACCACCACACATGTGTGCGCGCCGTCGCCACCGTCCGTCCGACCGGCCGAGCCGGGCGCGAATGTGGGTTGTGGGTCGAGTCGAGTCCTAACTTTAATTTTTTGGACAAAATTCGTTTAATTTTTTTTTTCAAATTTTTTGTGGGAAATTTTTTTTTTCCTTACGGAAATAATTTAAATTTTGCGCCAAAAATTGCAAATTTGATTTTTTGAATTCGAAGTTGCCTCCTTCCGAACCGATGCTGTTCTGGTTGCACCTTTTCACCCATGTCCGAACAGCCACTAAGTCCAACCCGAATAGGTGCATGGTAGGCCATTAATAGCCTGTCATTCCAGCAATTCATTTGATCGAATTTTCCAAACATTTTTTCCTTTTCTTCTTCTGTTCGTCCTCCTATGCTTCTGTGTCTGCCTACCAATTAGTTTCTAGGAAAAGAAAGAGAGAGTTACATCATTGTTTTGTTCGCCAGACTTGATTTTGTAGTGCTGCAAATCAAGTAGTAGTCGTTGTATCCTGGGAAGTAGACGTCGTTAAATCTTGAAGCGAGGGCGAAATCTACTTTAAGGAGATTGTGTTCAACATAAGCCTCGACTTATAATTTTTGTAAGCAATTGATTCGGGATTTAATTTATATAATTATTTTCTAGATTATTTATTTTTATTTTGTTATTTATTTTATTTATACATTTATTTACACATACACACAACCACTGGGTGATAACAGGACTGATGTCACGACCTAAACCCGCCCCATGGGTTTAGCATCATAACCGGCCAGTAATCCTTGGATTACCAAAGGCCTTTGAATAGGATAATGTAAGATAGGGGATGCGGAAGCAAATATACAAAATTAACATAGTCCATAGAGCTGTGCAGACATACATGGGACAAAAATTTTCAAAACAAACTTATATATATGTATAGATGTGACGCCCAAAATACATTAGTCATACGTCACCCAATTATACAGGTAGGGTCAAAGGGTACCTAGCCCAAGTATAGATATACAAAACAAGCTCAACTAAAGCCTTGACATAATCCTCTCAAAAGGAACCTCCTTAGGAGGCACGGTAGTTGGTTGACAAAACAGAAACATAGGCCATCAACTCTGGGCCTGGTCACGTGCCTGCTCACCTATATACATAATATAAATAGTGAGCTGGAGACAAGTGAATAATAACAGAGTAAAGAGGTTTAATGAATGTTGTCCATAACAGTTACAGAAAATAGAATTCAATAGTTGTCATAAATGAATTCATAATTATGTTCAGAAATCATAGTACATATCAGATACAGTTTTAGAGTCGTATTCATAATTAGAACTTGCAGTTAATCATAGGTGGCACATTTATTAGCACTAGCAGAAACAGTTGACCCATAAAGGGACGGCCATAAAGGCATACAATTGACTCTCGTGCACAGAGACGGTACAGTTGGCTCATGAGACGTACAGTTGGCCTATAAAGGGACGTATACATAAGGATCCATAACAGTTGGCTCATAAGACGTACAGTTGACCTATAATTGGGACGTAACAAAACAGATTATAGATGTTATTTGAAGCTAAGAATGCCACGAATATATTTCAGAAACATTGGACAACCATTCATTCATGCAGAAAATAATATAAATAGAAACAGATCATCTTATATCATTCAGAAAATACTTATAATTGAACATAGCTTTATAAAGCTATTACTCACAGATAACAGAGGCTCCAAGGTAAACAGACAGAATAAGCAAATCAGATGTCTTGCGGCACGTGACCTACATAACATAATAGATACATACATTGAAACACACGCTCGGAGTGTACATAACTTATTTCATTGTTTTTAGTGTGTTTATAGCCTTTATCCTCATTATGGTGTCTCAATCTTGGCCTAGGAATGCCTAGGATGGAATGATGATGCAAAAATGTACTTGAAAACATCTTTCAAAACTTGCTGAACACAGGGTCCACGCTCGAGCATGGCTTTCCTAGCTCGAGCGGACATGTAAAACGTGAAAGTTCGCTCGAGCGTAACTTTGTCCGCTCGAGCGGTCTGTAAATTTTGAAAAAGTATTGGTTGCTTGATTTTCACGCTTGACGGACACTCGATCCTCGCTCGAGCGTGAGACTCAGACCCTCGCTCGAGCGTGACTCTTGTCACTCAAGCGATCTGCAAAAATACATGAACTTCTGAGAGCTTGCATTTCACGCTCGAGCGAACTTATGCTCGTTCGAGCGGAAATGCACGCACTCAGAGTGGTCGCTCGAGCGTGGACTCCTACGCTCGAGCGTGGAAGCAGAATTCTGGAATTTCCAGATTTGCTTCCAAAGCTCAAAACTCAAACTTTAAGCATCAAAACTTGATTTTTTTCTGGACCAAAACTTGAGGAACACTTAGAAATTCATAATACACCATGAATTAAGAATCTTTTCAAGAAATCATGGCCAAATAACTTGCCAATTGTGCAAAAATTCAACTTAACATTTATAAAATATCTATAAACATGACATGCATGAATTTCTTTGAACTTAAGCTCCTCAAAACATGATCAAATGCTACAAAACAACATGAAACTTGATCATTTCCCAAAATAAAGGTGAATTCAAGACATGCATGGGGGAATTCTTGGGAATTAAACTCAAAATGTGAGAAAATATGCATGTATGAATGGTATGGCTCAATACTCTTCATTTTTAACTCAATTCTTGCATCAATCAACATAATTCTCTTGTGTTCATGCATTATAGTCTAGATTTCAAGGCTTAAGGATAAAATTCTTACCTAGAAACTTGAGTTTACAAGTGTTGAAGTTGAAACTCTCAAATCCTCTTCACTCTCAACAATTTCTTGCAAGTTTCCCCCTTCTCCCTTGTTGAACTCACTCTCACTTTTGGTCTCTCTCCCTTTCCTCATGTTTGTAGCTCAAAAAGAATGAAATGAGAGTGTATGGGTGTATATAAGAGTCCACTAGTGCCTTAGTTAGGCTTGGATTTAAGGAATTAATTAATTAGTCTTAATTGAGCACTAATTACTCTAATTTAATCGTTCCGAAACGAATTTCAATTAAACCCACCATAAAATTCTAAAAATTTCAATTAACACATAAATCAAGTCGATTTCTGAATCGGATGCCGATAGGGCCTTCAATTCGCAAATCAAAATGAAAACATGAATAGATCTTTCTATGTTAAACAGATATATACACACACATAAGGCAACATATGATGCAACATTTCACTTCAATTATTTATTAGGCGTAATTAAGCATGAATTAACGTTAATCATGTGTTAGGGTTGCTACAACCGACGCCAGAGATGGGTTAATTTTTTAATGTTAAACATGTTGTTACTAACAAAAATAAGAGATAATATGGTATATTATGAATAGTGAATTATAAGTGATATTACTTAAAAGTATAAGATTAGAAACAAATGTGAAAAAGAGTGTTAAGTGTAATATTTCACATTCCAGTGTTATTATACTTAAGAAAAATTAAACGAAATATATTTAATAAATATAATCAATGAGGGGTCATCGAGAGAATAATCCATCTCTGCTTCACTTTCTCATTGGGATAGAAAAAATCCCATGAGATGGGGCGGGAAATGCAGGACACAGCGCCGGAGGGAGGGTACGGGGAAATTGCTATCCTTAATGCGAGTGGGGGTGAAAAGTTTGAATGTTGTATTTGTCACTCTGTGGTGGTGTTATTGATTGTAGGACGAGAGAATAGAGGAGATGAAAGGAAAGAAGAAGACGGAGAGGCGGTGGCTGGGCATGGAAGAGGATAGTGGTAGATGTTGGGAAGGGAACAATGAAAAAAGGCATGAATGTATGTTTTAGCAATGGTGATGAATGGTTAGGGTTATTGTAGTGATGTCGGCCATAAAGGAAGATAATTGAGGTATTAGTTGTGGGAATGATGAAAGAAGAATTAGGGCTATTGTAGTGGTGGAGAATGAAATAAAAGTTGTGGTGATGACGGGAAAGAGAATAGAAGAAAGAGGGTTGGTAGTGGGCTATGGAAGAAGGGAAGGAAGATGAAAGCGGGTGAAAGTGGGGCAAATAAAGGAAGTAGGTGGAAGAAATGGTGGGCTGTGGAAGAAGATGAGGAAGATGAAGGCGAGTGAAAGTGGGGTAAATAGAGAGAGTAAGTGGAAGAAGGGGTAGGCTATAGAAGGAGAGGAAGATAATTGTGAGGGGAAGTGGGGCAAAATGGAGGAAGATAAAGACGAGTAAAAGTGAAGCAAATGAAGGGAGTGTGTGAGAGAAGCGGTGGGCAATGGAAGAAGGGAAGGAAGGTGAAGACATGTGGAAATAGGGCAAATGAAAGGAGTATGTAGAAGAAGGGGAGAAAGATGAAGGTGGGTGGAAGTGGGGCAAATAGAGAGAGTAAATGCCAAGTAGTTATGAAAAAAGATAAGGAATCCAGTGGCTTCGGATTGAATGAGGGATGGCTGACGCATTATAGTGATACATGGTAAAATTTAAATGAATAGTGTATGTTTTTTTAAAATGGGAACTTAGATGAATAGTTATAACCACCTTTTACTAGCATCTTTATTAGATGAATAATATTAAAGAAGTCGCTGCTATTTCATCAACTCAAATTCCTGACCTTTTTCTCACTACACTCTAAGGCGTGACTACAAGAACATTGGGTCAAACCCAAGATCTATCTAGATGAATAGTTAAGATGCTAATAAAAGGTAATAATAGTTTAGGGTGGTTACCGTAGAAATTGAAATCTATACTATATATTAAGCAAAAGGGGGTTTTTAACCCCAAGCTTTGTGGGAACTCCAATCTCCCAATCTAAATTTCCTGATTTTTTTATTTTAAAAAAAAAAAAATCTTAGCATTTATTAACTTCTTACAACTTCCAAGTCTTACCCTCATAATAACACTTTAATGCATTAAGAACAAGCATAAAAAAAATTCATTGAAATTCAGCACATATGAATTTCTTGAAAAGTCCCAACACATATGATTATTATCCCTCATAATAACACTTTAATGCATTAAGAACAAGCATAAAAAAAAATTTCTTGAAAAGTCTAACACATATGATTACTATCAAAATATTAAACTTTAATATAGTATAAAAAAAAAAGATATTTAATTCCTTGAAAAGATAATAACACTTTAATGCATTAAGAACAAGCATAAAAAAAAATTTCTTGAAAAGTCCAACACATATGATTACTATCAAAATATTAAACTTTAATATAGTATAAAAAAAAAAGATATTTAATTCCTTGAAAAGATAATAACACTTTAATGCATTAAGAACAAGCATAAAAAAAAAATATTGAAAAGTCCAACACATATGATTACTATCAAAATATTAAACTTTAATATAATATAATTAAAAAAAAAGACATTTAATTCTTTGAAAAGTCCAACACATATGATTATTATCAAAATATTAAACTTTAATATAATATAAAAAAGGAAAAAAAGAAGATATTTAAAAAAAAAACATTTAAAAATCACAATTCACATATATAGATAATTGTAAATACAATCCGTGCATAGCACGGGTGATATGCTAGTTGATATTAATTTGAAAGAGTGAAAAAAAACACATTTATTGGATTATTTTTTTATTTCATTAGTCTTTAAACATAAATGAACTTTTAAAATATTAGGTTTATAATTAAAATTTCAAGGTTTTATTTGTTATTTGGGTCAAATCTTGGGGTATTTATTTTTTGTTTAATTTTTGTGTTGTAATTTTTCTAAAAATAAAAAGATGAAGGTGTCAACAAGTATGAATACCTCTTTTGCTAGAGAAATTTGGAGAAAAGTCTCTCAAAACCAATTCATAACGGGAGAAAGACATTCTAACAAATTTCAACAGATAAAATCCCTTATTCAATTTTTTTGAAATCAAATGAAAAAACTTCAACGTGAGGCAAATTTATGTACCAAGTTGTCTCTCTCTACTCACCGCGAGAAAGATGCCCCATGTCAATAATTTTGTGTTTTCTTCGTCAGCTCTCTTAGTCTCTCTTTATCTTATTTGCGAGTTATTGTTCGAAAACAACGAATACACTAAGATTTCACTATATATTTTTAGAATCTCATACTCATTCCGTTTCAAAATAATATTCCATTTTGAAAAATTCAACCTTTTTTTATAGTACAATTATTACACTTTAAAAATATTAATTTTTCATAATTACCCTTTGATAGTACATTTTTTTGAGAATATCAATTGCCATAATTATACTTTTTGTATTGTTAATAAATTTAAAAGAATGACAAAATAGAAAATTCATATTTTTTTATTCCTTGATCTTTGAAAAGAGACTAATATTTTGGGAAGCTCTATTTACACACCACATTTTGTCTCAAGAAACACTATTAATTAGTTTATTTTTTATTACAATTTTAACCTTAGGTAAAATGACTATAAAGGACAAGCTATGATACACACCATTTGTATAATTACCATAAAGGACAATAATAAATATAGGGCAAATTACAAAAATAGTCCCTATAGTTTACCCGTGTTTTCATTTTGGTCCCTACACTTCTAATTGTTTCAATTTTGCCCTTGCAATTTGGTTTTTGGCTCGAAATGGTCCAATAGTTAACGGCTGTTAGCTTTTTGGACGGAAAATCGACGTGTGAAAGGCATACGCGGGTTAATTTTGACTTTCTTGAACAATTTTGACTTTCTTGAGTGTTTTTGGATCAATTCAATTTGTTTAATAGATGTTTTATTTAATTTAATTATTATTATTTTTAAAAATAAATTTATTTAAATATTTAATTAAAAAAATAACATATATTTTTATTGATATTTTATTTATTTAATTTTTAAAAATATATTTATTTAATTGTGTAAAAAATAAAATAAATTAAATTTTCATTTAATCTAGCTAAAAATAATTAAACCCACTGTTTGAAGCATTATGCTGCTGACATAGCACAATTTGGTTGAGTTTTTAATTATTATTTTTAAATATTAAAAATTAATTTAATATAAATAAATATCAAAAATAAAATTTAAAAATATTAAAATTATTTCCTACCCAAAAATAAAAAATAAGATGAAAATAATATATATTTTTATTTTTTTACCAAAGTAATTTTTAAAATTTTAATATTCTTCAAAACATAATTTTTAGAACTCAACCAAATAGAGGTGTAATGAAGTAACATGTCTATCTGCTAAAATATAGTTTTTATTGAAATTTTAGCTAAAACATAATTTATTGACTCAAAATCAGCTTATAAAAATTTAATAGTAAAAAAATTAATTTATTTGATACATTGTTAACTTTTTGACTCGTGCAATGTTTGGTAATTTTTTCAATTTTTATATTTTTATGTAAAATTACCAATTTTCCCATGAATAAAAAAAGTTCATAAGAATGATGGATAGAGACAAAGTAGGGAAATTCCACGTGTGCAAGGCACGCACATGACAATTTTGACTTTCTTGAATAATTTTGACTTTTTGTTTTATTTAATTTCATTATTTAATTATTATTATTTTTAAAAATAAATTTATTTAAAATTTTAATTAAAAAAATAACATATATTTTTATTGATTTATTTATTTAATTTTTAAAAATAAATTTATTTAATTGTGTAAAAAATAAAATAAAATATATTTTTATTTAATCTAGCTAAAAATAATTAAAATATTAAAGATACGTTTAATATTGTTATTACTTAGTAAACAATTGAAAAATGGTAAAATAGTATTTTGCACATTTATCCTTATCCAGTTCGTCCAACCAAACATTAGATTTACTAAAAATAGTCATTTTTAGATCTAATTCCATGAGAAAACAAACATGGGATACACATCGAATCCAACCAAATAGTCCGGGGGATTCATAAAAAATATATATTAATAATAAAAAATATAAATTATAAATTATAATTATAATTATAATTTAATTAAAAATAATAAATTATAAATTATGGCCTTATAAATAAGACAAATAAATTTATAATTTATAAATTATTTGTTTTAGTGTTGTTAATTTAAAATTAGATATTAATAAAAATATAAATTATAAATTATAAATTTAATTTAATTAAAAATAATAAATTAAAAATTATGGCTAGATTAAAAATGAGTTAATTACCTAAAAGTCCTGTCTACATATTTGTTGGTAGCTTAGCTCCTGTCAAAAAGTTTTTGAACCAATAAGTCCCATTTATAGGTAAAAAGACGTTTTGCCCACTCTCTCTCTCTCTCTCTCTCTCTCTCTCTCTCTCTCTCTCTCTCTCTCTCTCTCTCTCTCTCTCCATTGTCCATCACTCATCCACTCAACTCAACCCATCATTGAACTTGCCGCACTTCTTCCATTATCTGGGACCCACCATTTTCTACACATACTACATACTATTACATTCCCATCATTTTGTTTCCTCAATGGACTGATAAATGAGTTCGTTTATGGATCCATATGCACTGAAGTCTGTTTCTTTCCATTTAATTTTTGGTTTCAGGTAATTTCAAGTTCATATTAGAATTTGATGGTTGACCATTTTCTATGGGAAAGTTATACTTGAAAAAAATCCATTTTTCTTATTTGTATGAGAGATTTAGATTTCAGATGTGTTATTGGTTTGGACCAAAATATTTAACGAAGCAAAATGAGTTCATAAAACATTTGAAGAAATTACAACTTTTTTCTCTAACTGCTTGCATGAAACAATATTTGTGGATTTATTAATTTCGGTTGATCTAAGTTGGAGATATATATATATGTGGCCTCAAAATTTGATAAAGGCCTATTTTGAAGAAAAAAAAAAAGTCAGTTTATTTATTTGTTGATTTATTTGAATCATCAGTGTGTTTAGTTTTATAATTTTAAAAGTGAGAATATTATCAGTTTAAAATTAAAAAAATGATAATATTTTCAGTTTTAACACTAAAAAAAATTAAAAATTTCAGTGTGTTTAGTTTTTATAATTTTAAAAGTGAGAATATTATCAGTTTAAAATTGAAAAAACAATTATAATATTTTCAGTTTTAACACTGAAAAAAATTAAAAAATTTCTCAATTTTTTTCATGATTAAAATTGAGAATATTATAAATTGAAAATGTTTTTAATTTCAAAACAGAGAATAATTTCAGTTTATAACTATCAAAACTAATAAATTTCTCAAAAAAAAATTTTCCTAAAAAATATTGTCAGTTTTAAGAAATTTTTCAATTTTTTTCATTATTAAAAATAATAATATTATAAACTGAGAATGTTGAAATTGAAAACAAGAGAAGATAAGAGAGAAAGCTAGAGATCAAAGCATATCGAGATGGATCGAAATAGATCGAAACTCTGCTACGTTGTTTGATGGTACCTTCATTGATTTTCAAGCGTGAGTGAGAGTAGAGTATGTGTTACACCAGATCGATGCACACCTCTGACTCCCACCGTCACCATTGAAGCATATCGGGATGGATCAATTCTTCAATGCAATGAAGTACAGGTCTCGAACGATTCGATGATGGCTGCTGCGGCAATATCAAATCATTCTTCTTGCTGGATAATCAATTAGTTCATTGTAGTACAGATCTGTGAAGCTACAGTTCTTCAACGAAGTACAGATCTTCAACTACTGCTGTAGCAATATGACTACAATAATCAATTATCAGCTAATTTGAACGACAATAAAGTAGAGAACAATGGAGGAGAGATAACAGGGATGTTCGTGGTGGAGAGGAGGAGGGAGTAGTAACTGACAGAAACAAGAACACCGCTGGGTCAAGAAAACGAGAGAAAAGATCAGAAAATTCGCAGGAATGGCCGATGGATTTGGTGGAGAGGGAAGGAGGTTTGGATGGGTAAATTTGTCTATTAAAATTTAATGGGACTTGAAGGAGTAAATAATTTTATCTAGGACCTAATGGAGTATAAGTTCACAAAATGGGACTTGTATGTAAATGCCCCATTAAAAATTATCTTTAATATTTTAATTATTTTTAGCTAGATTAAATAAAAATTTATTTTATTTTATTTTTTTACACAATTAAATAAATATATTTTAAAAAATTAAATAAATAAAATATCAATAAAAATATATGTTATTTTTTTAATTAAATATTTAAATAAATTTATTTTTAAAAATAATAATAATTAAATAATGAAATTAAATAAAACATTTATTAAACAAATTGAATTAATCCAAAAACACTCGAGAAAGTCAAAATTGACCTGCGTGTGCCTTACACGCGTCGACTTTCTGTCCAAAAAGCTAATGGCCATTAACTATTGGACCATTTCGAGTCAAAAAACCAAACTGCAGCGGTAAAATTGAAACAATTAGAAGTGCATGGACCAAAATAAAAACACAGGTAAACTATAGAGACTATTTTTGTAATTTGCCCCATAAATATAATACACATCAACAATCTCAAATGTATTACTTATGTATCTTGTCTTTCAAGAATCCAAAAACTCTAAAACAAAAACCAAAACCCTTTAAAGAAATAACCAAAAATATATATATTATTGAAGATTTTGATTGGATTCAATGATGGATGCATCTGGCAATACTCATTCGGAACAATGGAGCAAGGGAAATGTTTATTTTATTTTATTTTATTTTTTTTGGTTTACTTGCTGAGTGGTAAACCGTTAGTATTAGTTCGGTTATCCAAAGTTGAATAATAAATTAATGTTCGACTACCTACAACTGAACATGTCACGCCCCGAATTTTTATTACTCGAAAATATTACCAAAGCCTGTAATTTAGGTCCATATTTTTTTTTAGATATATATATATATATATATAAATATCTATTACACTCGAGTAATAGAAATACAATATTACATGTTCTCTCTCTCTCAATGAATATTACTATGACAACAATACATGTCAATCTCCTACCGTGCTACAAATAAATAAATACAAATACAAAATCCACTTCTTTTACATCTACTATGAAGTTATACAAACGGACTCAAGAACTCCATAAATCTTCAATCAAATAATCCAAACTTTCTTCCTGTAAAAAGATAAAACAACAACGGGGTGAGCACTAATGCCCAGTAGGAATCTCATAGTTCTCGATCAATAATTAACACACAGATAGAAATGATCATGCATGCAGGGTGATACCATATAGTAGAGTGATGTTTTATAATTTCAAAATATTATAAGTAAATTACCTTTTCTCAAAAATTATTTGAACACTTTTAAGAAAAACCTTCAGCCATCAAAAAATCATCCATTAACTTTAGAAAACCATTGATCTGTGTGAAACAAACATATTTAAGAAACAACATCATTTAAAAGTTATTAACCAATTCCCAAGACATTTCTTATTTAATTTTCCATTTTTAATACTCCTCTTTTCCTTTCATTCTTCTTTTCTACTCTTCATTTTTAATTTAAAACCTCATAACTTCAAGTTCAGGTTCCTTTTTGACTCACCAACAATTCTCCTATACTCAATTCACACCGTTAATTACACCCGCAAAGTTTCATTTCAAGATAACACAATATTAATAACCCCTTTCAATCCAATCCTTTATTTAATTATAGAACAACGCTCACAATTTACTTTTATTAACACAACTACTTCATTAAGTTTACCATCATAGTCTATAATCCTCATGTCTATTTTTGGTTTCCATTATTTACAAATAATGCCTATGCACATTTCCTCTTTAAACCAAATTACACATCAATATGTAATTTCACAAATTCATCACAAGCAACAAAGAACATCATCAACTCAACACACTTCTCAACACATAGCTCAACATAATCCACCTTTTGCCGACTTACTACGGCAGGATAGCGGGCACCCAATTCATAACACTTTCCACCTTTCGCCGGCTACTATACGGCGGGAAGTAAACTCCCAAAAACCATTTTCATAAAAGCCATTTTCTTTCAAAAATCATTTTTCAACTTTTTAAAACCATCCCCCACATTTGCCGGCTACTATACGGCGGGATGTGGGCACCCAAAACATTTTTGAAAACCAACAATTTTTATAATTAATTTCCATATTTCATGTCCCAAACACTCCCCACATTTACTGGCCACCAAGCACAGTAGGGCAAGTGGGCACATCTAACTTTTAGAAAACCTACACATTTACCGGCCACCAAGCACGAAGGGGCAATTGGACACCCATTTCATTTTTAAAACATCTCCACATTTTCCGGCCACCGAGCACGGAGGGGCAATTGGACACCTATCAATCATTGTAACTTTTTCCCCCACATTTACCGGCCTACAAGCACGGAAGGGCAATTGGGCACCTTTACCAACATACCGATAACATCCCCACATTTTCCGGCCTACAAGCACGGAAGGGCAATTGGGCACCTCAACACACACACACAACACATTTCAAAATAACCCACCTTTAATTAACTCAACACAACTCAACTCAAACTCAATACACCCAACACAACTCAACTCATTACGATTCCACACAATTCAACATAACCAACACACTTCAACATAATCAATACAATTCCACATAATCACCACAATTCAACATATCTTAACTCAACACCACTAATTATAATTCAAGGTGTACTCCTAAATTTTCATTTCATCATTTCATTCCAAGGCTCATGTTATCCATATCATTAACTAATCCTTTTTCCCAAATTTCATTTCATATCATAGCATGATTTACAATATCTATAAATAAAGTTCAATCGTTAATTTTTAACATGATTTTCAAACACTTCCAAAATTTAATTAAACTTGTATATATACAATTCAATACCTCAATTTCATGATTCTACTTTCAATTTGGGCAAACTCATTATTTATCATCATGAATCAACTTAGGATTTTCAAGAAAAATCTAGAATTTCAAGAAAAATTCAAACTTCTTAAACCTTTACTTTCTATTCCAATTTTCCCATTGATTATACACCCTAAATCCATAATCCATAATCTAAACCCAAGAATAGAACCCCAACATTTCAAACCCTAACCCCAAAATTTCATGATTTAACACTATATGCTCAAAATGTAGATTTTGCATTTATATAATCCAAAATACCACAAATCTATCTATTAATGTAAGCATTGAAGGAGAACTAGGACCCCTACCTCAAGATTGGAAGCTATGGGTGAAGACCCATCTTCAAACTTCAATGAAATCCCCAAAATAATCGGTCAACGCCTTGATCCTTGCTTGTTCTTGAACCTTGATGCAAGATCCATGGTGGATTGTTGGTAAGAATGGATGAAATCAAAGTTTTGGGGGCTAGGTTTTCGGACATGGAGGAGGGGAGAAGAAGAGAGGATGAATAAATGAAGTTTTTGGGCCAAAATATCACTTTATACTGTCTGTTAGCGACTTGGTCGCTCGAGCGAAGCAAATCTCACTCGAGCGAGGATGCTTTCAGCACAAAAACTCAAAATTCAAACAGGTGTAACTCTCTTGTTCAGACTCCGTTTTAGGTCGTTCTTGTGTCCAAATTGAAGCCCCGGAAACAAGCTTTCCAATGGTTCTAGCCTCACAATCAAATTCAAAATATGAAAGGAGAAAAAGGCAAAAGAGTGATGGCTGGACAAAAACTCAAACTCAAACTTGGGGCTTTCTATCTAATCTTACCTAAATACCTTGTTAAGGCTTCAATCAAGGTTCCAAACATCACCCAAGGGTCCTCAATTATAATATTTAAAGTTCACTTGCCAACCCATCAATATCAAGAGTTCGACAACCGTACAAGTTTTAAGGTGACGGGCAACATTTTACATCAATCTAATGTGAATTAAAATCCGAGTCATTACAAAACAAATTGTACATGTTCGGTTTTATAGTGTTGAACTTTCTCCAAATATTCAGTTTTTAAGTATTGAACAAACACTATTCGTTCGGTTAAAAACAATCGAACAACTGCACTTAATTCTATTCTGTACTGCCATTAAATGAAGTTTTGGTACTCTCGATAATCATGGATTGTTGCAATGCCCTAACTATACTCCCAAATCCACCTAATTTTTTCTTCTCAACAGTACAATCCTAACTCCTTGTCAGAAAATTCACTTCCCGTGATCTCCCAGGCCACTGATGCTGATCATTAGGCTTTGAATTCTCCGTCTGATTCCTCACCGACATCACTTTCCTCCTCTCCGTCTAATTCCTCACCGGAGTGAGGGTAAAGATAGAGGATTGTGGGTAGATTGTGGGTGTGGTGTGTGAGGAAGGGTAAAGATGGAAGATTGTGGTGTGTATTGAGCAAAATATTTATTTATCAAAATAATTAAAGGTGTGCCTTGAGTAATGATTTGCCTTGAGACAAAATGTGGTGTGTAAATAGAGGCACCCTAATGCTTTGGACATTAAAAAATAAAATAAGAGACTAATATTTTAGGACAGAGGAAGTATTTAACGCAACTCTTGTTTGAATTTTAAATATATATATATATATATATATATTAATTTTACAACAAATAGATATCTAAATAAAACACTATAATGTTTTAAAATCTATATATTATATAAGAAAACTTAGTTTATAACTCAAGTCTTCTGGGAGCACAAATATCAAAATCTTAATTTTCTAATTTTTTTAATTTAAAAAAAAACCTCCCACCTACCATTCAATTTCAACCTTTTTGAAATTTAAAAACCTAAACCCTACCGCCACATCTTATTTTCAATTGACACCTCCCCATAATACCGGACATCATTTTTTATTTTATTCACCTCTACAGCCTAATACCTCCATATCCTGACACCTTTATAGCCACAATCTTCATTCAACAACATGTAAGTAATGGATCCTTTTTTTTTTTTTTCATTTATTTATTTTTTATTGTGGTTCTTTTTTTCCATTTTTTTATTTTTATTATGAGCAAAAATATGATTGTGGTTTTTTATACTCCGTTTTAATCTGATTGTGGTTTTTTATACACAGTGATTATATTTTTAAACTGATTGTGTTTTTTTACACTCCATTTTAATCACATGGTGAGAAAAAAAAATTATAATTGGGTTTTTTTTAAGTCACTATGTTTTTTGGAAAAAAAAAATGATTGTGTTTTTCAAATAGCAATTGACTTAATTAGTGATTGAATTTTTAACTCACTGTATTTTATAGGGAAAAAAAAAAGAGAGTGTTTTTTAACTATCAATTTACTTCATTACTTTATTATTATTATTATTATTATGAGCAAAAATGTGATTGTGGTTTTTTATACTCTATTTTGATCACGCGGTGATTTGTATTTTTAGGTTGATTTTGTATTTTTTTACACTTCATTTTAATCACATGGTGAGAAAAAAATTGTAATTAACTCATTGTCTTTTTTGAAAAAAAAAATGATTATATTTTTTAACTACCAACTGATTTCATTTTATTATGAGCAAAAATGTGGTTGTGTTTTTTTACACTTCGTTTTGATCACACGATTTTTACACTCCATTTTGATCACATGATAAGAAATTTTTTTTTGTATTTGACGCCTCCACATACCGTATATCATATTTTTGTATTCACCTCTACAGCCACAATATTCAATTGACACCTCCGCAGCCACAATCTTTAATTGAAATTGAACAGCCTATAAGTACTCTTTTCATTTATTCTTTTAATGCTTGCTTTCCTTTTTATTTATTTTTTTTGGGGAATTTTTTTTAAGGTCACTGATATTAAGATTTTATAAGATAAATGGCGTACAACATTTTCTTAGTCACCATCACCCTTGATCATGCATGATAGAGTGGTGGTTGTATTGGTCTTGATTGTGCATTCATTAACCTTGTACAAGCTTGGTTCCCTAGCTATCATGCATTGAAAATACTTGGCTGATGGCTTGAGAGCCAAGAGCTACACTCCTTTGAGTTTGTGAAATGATAAAGAAGATAGCAGTACATACATTTCTTGAAAATGCATTGCTTTGTCTCTGTTTGCTCTCTGTTGCAACAAAAGCAGAAGTCCAGAAAAGGGGGTGGCTGACCGGCCACTTGAAGTAGTCGACCGGCCACTTGATCTAGCCGACCGACCAGTTAAGGTGGCCGACAGCCACTTTTTATAGCCAACCGGCCACCAGTGAATTTTTGCACAAATGTGTTCCTGTGTTGGAGCAGTGGCAATCTAGAAGTTGGTACAATTTTCGATGATCAAATGAGTGCAAACAGAGGCATCCGATGGCAAGGCAATGGCATTTTCGGGTGGAGCAACCGAGCATGCAGGTGTCCCTCGCCCCGAGGCCATTTAAATTGCTTTAGTTAGTTAGCGTAGTTAATTATTCAATTCAAGTGTTGTACTTAATTAGCTTAGCGTAGCTAGTTATTCAATTCGGTTTGTAATAATTTAATTAGCTAGAATAGTTAATTAGTTTCGTGTTGTAATAATTAGCTTAGTTTAGTGTAGCTTAGCTTATTCGTTCGGACCCTCCTTCACGAGGGCGCAATATTGTAATAAGTGTGCGTGCGTGTGTGCATGTTTTCCAACCCCACGTCTTTCTCCCTTTTATTTAATCGCTTTCGATGGTTAGATTAGGGACATTTTCAATTAGCATACCTTATGCTTGCATGTTTGCATCCATTCATTTTTCTTGCATGCACCAAGGCTCAGCGCATCATTCAAACTGCATCATCATTTCAATATCTTCCTTGAATACGTGTTTCAAAGCATATTCTCAAATTGTATCATATGCCATGATTAGGTAGCCGAGCCTATCTTATTGCATTATTGCATGTGTTGTATTAGGCATTTTGTATAAGTTAGGATCATGCATATTTCTAACTAGCTTTTGTTTTGGCTTGGAGTACTTGGTGAGTTTTATGCTTTAGCATACTTGCATGAGTGCGATTGCCATATTACAATGATAGCATGCTTGACATAAGACTATTTGCTTAAATGATTAACTGCATGAATGCCCGTGGATGAAGGCTTTGTTGCTTGAATTGGAACAATTCGACGAATGTGCGTTTTAAGCTCACTTTGCGAAGTGGCAAATCATGTTTTAAGCCCATCATGTTTGATGGCAAATCTACGTTTTAGCCTACTTAAGGGTGGCAACTTCAAACCATTTTCGAAAACAAACATGAGTTATTTTGTTCCAAATCTTGTGACTTAGTCTATACTTGTATGTGTGCGTCACATAGTAAAGTTAGCTAATAACCGGAATAAGAACACATGTGTTTATAAAACAATATATCATGATAGTAGAGGCCGATCTTTAATCGGGCGAGCGGGGGTGCTTATTTCAGGACCTTCCCCTCTCGTACCCAAGTTCTCGAGCCGAGGCAACTTTGGTGATAACGAACACGTGGCCTTTGGCACGAGTCGGGGTTTCCTAAATTTTCCAAAAATAAAATATTTAGGTGGCGACTCTGTAATCTGGCAAAATAGTCCAGTTTTGGCATTATTTGATTCAAAATCAATTTTCCAAAATGATTTGTCGGATTGGACTCTTTAGTGTTTATCAGTCTCACATTGCACTTTGTGAGATTAGATTCAGAACCGCGATAGGAGTCCGAACTATAGGACAAATTTCAGCTCTCCGAAAGGGGGGCGTGAAAAAGTCGAGCTATAGTTTCTGACGACTCTGCTGGGGATTTAGAGAACTTGACTCGAATTCATGATATATTGTTTTATCTACACTTATGTGTTTCTTTGCATTGCATTTGCATCGGTGTGCCTAAGTCACAGTGTTTGCCATCTGCTATTCCTGAGCGGTTTGCCGGAGACTTGCTTTGAAAAGCTTGCCATAAGGCTGACCGGTTGCGGGCTCTGCCACGATGGGAACACAAACCTTGGATCTGGACTACTGCTGTACTGTCTAATCCCCATTTCACTTCTCGGTGTTAGAAACGAGATGTATATTAGGTGATCTTGCTGAGGCACCCCTTTTGACCAATCGACCTAGTTGCATATCGGAAGCCTTAGAGACTGTTCCAAACTAGGACAGCTTGCTCACTCGAATGTAGGTTTGTTTGAAACCACTTGCTTGCGTAGAGAACCCCTAGTTCCTGACAAAATTAGGACAGGGAAACCCTATCCCACCATAGGGGTGTTTTAGCTCTCACTTGCTTGATATGTGTTTTTAGAGTGTAACTCTGCAGGAATGTATGTATCAGTTGCAAGTTTGGGTATCAGTTTTGACGCAGAAATTTGGGACAGAAATCAGTGTTTGAATACAGTCGTCCAGCTTATGATTTCAACTGTGTGTTGTCCTTGTCTAAGCCGAGGTGCTGTGTGTTTGCTGATTTTTGTTTATTTTGCTTTATTTTTCTTTTTGCAAGGTAGTATTTCACAATTGCTTCCGACGAGGCAATTACCCCCCGAGCACTTTGGACTAGAGTCAGGAGGTTTTACCGATCTGAGGATCTTATTGGAGGACAATCCCTTAACATTTTCACAGAGAAAATTCTACTCAGAGGAACTTCGCCCGACTCAGAGGAATTTCGCCCCTGACACAGAGAAACATCAATTTTCATAGAGAAATTTTTCTGATTTCAATGATCATAGAGAAATTTCAGTGAGGGATCTTAGCTAATAATAATAATAATAAAATCTTGAACCTTTACTACACAAAGTTTCAGAATGATGTTTCACTAATTTTTCCTTTTTTTTTAATTTTTTTTTATTTTTATGAGCAAAAATGTGATTGTGTTTTTTACACTTCGTTTTGATCACACGATGATTGTATTTTTTAACTAATTTTTTACACTTTATTTTAATCACATGTTGAGAAAAAAAATTTGTAATTGAGTTTTTTTAACTCATTGTGTTTTGTAACTATCAATTGACTAAATTTGTGATTAAATTTTTAACTCACTGTATTTTTTGAAAAAAAAAATGATTGTATTTTTTAACTATCAATTGACTTCATTGTTTTTTTTATTTATTTATGATTTTTTACACTCCATTTTGATCACACGGTGATTTTATTTTTTAACTGATTGTATTTTTTACACTCCATTTTGATCACATGATGAGAATAAAAATTTGTTTAAGTTGTGACAATCTTTGTATTTTTTGAAGAAAAACAATTGGATTGTGTTTATTAGGTTCATATAAAGTACCCACTATTGATGATGATTAGATTGTATTTTGTCTAGAAAAAAAAATTGTAATTGGGTTTTTTAACTCACTATGTTTTTGAAAAAAAAAATGATTGTGTTTTTAACTATTAATTGACTTAATTTGTAATTGAGTTTTTAACTTACTAAGTATTTTTTTTTTAAAAAAAAATTTGTGTTTTTTAACTATCAATCGACTTCATTGCTTTATTATTATTATTATTATTATTATTATTATTATTATTATGTGCAAAAATGTAATTGTTTTTTTTACACTCCGTTTTGATCACACGGTAATTTTATTTTTTAACTAATTGTGTTTTTTTATACTCTATTTCGATCACATAATGAGAAAAAAAAAAAGTTGTTTGGGTTGTGATAATCTCTGTGTTTTTTGGAAAAAAAAAAAAATTTGGATTGTATTCATTAGATTCACATAAACTACTCACTATTGATGATAATTATGACGAATTATACTAACAGTCCCTATAGTTTTTGTGTCACTTTGGTCCCTGACCTTTCAATTGTGATACATTTGATCATGAATTTTGAATCTTATTCTAAATAAGGACAATTGAAGACATTTTTGCTTTATTTGAAGGGCAAAGTCGTCATACAACTTATTTTGTGTTAGTTAACTTATATGTTGTTTCAAATATAATGGCCTTTTTTTAATGAATAATGTTGAAATTTTTTGGTTATAAATTTCTATTTAGTTTGGTTTTCAGAATTTTTTTTTAAGAAACTAAAAATTCAATTGGTGAAAAAAATTTAAAAATACATCATTTTTATATAATGTTATCTTTTGGGAGGGTAGAAATAATATATATTTTTTTGTATTTGTTTTCGTTAAATTAGTTTTTATTTTTTCAAAAGTCAAATCTGGCAACAACTTTAATATCCTTATTAAACCAATCCATTAAATCAAAAAATTTAAAATTAAAACCATTTCATATATTAAACATATCGATTATATATTAAAAGCCTAATTATAATGATTCTGTTTTAGACCCGACCCATTTGATATTATGGATCCGGGTTTTATTACCTTATACGGTTGTTCATGTCTTATTTCTCCTTATGCCTCATTGAGTTTGGTTATTGGAGTGCCTTGGTTGCGTTTGGAATAGGTCGGGAGTTAGTTTTTCAAAATGGTTTCTACCTAGATTTTGGCTTTTTCACTCAAGTGACACTTCTTGTGCTCGAGCGGTCTTTGAAAACTCTCAGTACTTTTGCAGGCCTGCAGAGATACTGGGAGTTGGCATTCTATGCTCGAGCGGTACTTCTTACGCTTGAACGGTGTTGGCTCGAGCAATCTTTTTTGAACTCGAGCGATGGTCCTCTGTCTGTAAAACTTCTAGGAGTTTGTATTCTTCGCTTAAGTGGTAAACTTCTTCGCTCGAGCTGTCCCACTTATTATGTCTGGTTGCTCGAGCGACACTTCTTGCACTCGAGCAGTCTGCGTGTATATTAGTCCTTAAAGTCACCTTTTTGACTTACTTTTTCATATCTCTCTTTTTCTCTAAACATTCTAAAAACCCTAAGTTGAGACCCTCTCTCTCTAAAACTCACATTCTCTCTACAAATACATCTAGATCCATTGATTTCTTTACCCGTGTCCCTTTGATAAAAAGGTATAACACTTCAAGAGCTTCCTTTTGATCGAAGTTGGGTTTCGGCGTCGTCGAAGTTTTTCCATTCCTTTTCTTGTCTTGTAAGCTTGAGGTAGGGAATCTCCGCACTTTCTTATGATTTTTAACTTAGTTATCTGCTATTTCTAAAACAATGTTGAGATTTGGGAATTTTTTTGAATAAATCTAGGGTTTTAGTATAAAATTTAAAAGAGGGGTTTTCAAATGGATTCTTGGAAATGGTTGTGGGATTGTAAATGAGGATGAGTTGTGATAAAGTGATGTGTTTTTACCCTTGGGGTTGATTTATAAAGAAAAAAGGGTTTTGCCCTAAAGATTTCAAATGTTGATTTTGAAAAGATAATGGAATTGATGTTGGAATTGTGAAATTGAGTTGGTATTGATGAGGATTGTGGAGTTGGGTATGTATTACCACTCACATCTTGAAATTTGAGAAAGTTTATCTTTATGAAAAATTTATTTATCTATTTAGAGATATTTGTTTTAGGCTATCAATGGAGGATAACTATAATTGTTGTAAAAATTGCATGAGAAAAAGGAAAGATGTTAGATTGTGAAAGATATGGAAAAATCTATCTATAAATGATGAGAGTGGAGTTGGATATGTATTATTGCTCCAATTTTGAAAATCTATGAGATTTTATCTATTATTGAAAAATTATCTATTAAGTATAAATATCTGTTTTGGGCTATCAGTGGAGGATAGTCATGATTGTTGTAGAAATTGTATAAGGATTAGGTTAAATTGAAACTATTTTCTTATATATTGTGCATCAAGCATTTTTTCATACTTAACATTGAATATGTATTTTTTTGAGAAAAATTATGTATACTTTGGTGAATTTGGTTAGAGGGTGTGATTATGGTTTATATTGTTATAGCGTTTCTAGTTTAGACCCGACCCATTTGATGTTTTGGATTCGGGTTTCATTGTCTTATACAGTACTTCATGTGTTGTTTCCTATTACTTCTCTTTGGGTTTGGCTATTGGGATGCGTTAGTGGCATTTGGAATAGGTTGGTAGCTTGTTTTCAAACTGTCGCTGTCCAGAATTTTGCTTCTTCGCTCGAGCGGCACTTTTTACGCTCGAGTAGTCTTTGTGAACTACCAGTACTTTTGCAGGTTTGCAGAGATACCAAGAGTTGGCATTTTTCGCTCGAGCAGTCTTTCTTGCTCTCAAGCAATGTTGGCTCGAGTAGTATTTGTTGTGCCCGAGCGGTGGTCTTCTGTCTGCAAAACTTCTGGGAGTTTGTATTCTTCGCTCGAGCGAAAGTTCGTGCGCTCGAGCGGTTCTATGTTTTTGTGTCTTGACGCTCGAGTGACACTTCTTGCGCTCGAGCAATCTGTGCGTATATCAGTTCGCAATGTCACTTTTCTGAGTCACTTTTTCATCTCACTCTCTCTCCAAACTTTCTAAGAACCCTGGATCTACACCCTTTTTCTCTAAAACTCTACTTCTCTTTACAAAGTCATCTAGATTCGTCGAGTTCTTCACTCGTGTCCCTTTGTTAAAAAGGTAGAGCATACCGTGAGCTTCCTTTTGATCCGAATAAAGTTAGGTTTTGGGCGTTGTTGAAGTTCCATCACTCTTTCTCTCATCTTATAAACTTGAGGTAGGGATTCTTCACATCTTCTATGAGTTTTAACTTAGTTATTTGCAATTTCTAAACAATATTATGATTTTGGAGATCTAGGGTTTTGGGTTAAAGATCAAAAGAGGGGTTTTTATAATGGATTCTTGGAAATGTTTATGGTGTTGGAAATAAAGTTGAGTTGTGATGAATTTATTAATTTTGATACTTGGGATTGATTTTGAAAGAAAAATGAGATTTTGCCCTAAATATCTCAAATGTGGATTTTATGTAGATAATGAATTGATGTTGGGATTATGAAATTGGATTGGTTTTGATGAAGATGGTGGAGTTGAATATGTATTATCACTCACATCTCGAAAATTTGAAAAGTGTATCTTTAATGAGATTTAAATATCTGTTTTGGGCTATCGGTCGAGGATAGCTATGATTGTTGTAGAAATTGCATGAGAACTAGGGGAATTGAAACTATTTTCTCATTTATTGGCATTGGGCATTATCTTACATTTATACATTGGAAATGCTTATCGCTTTGAGAAAAATGAGTGAATTTGGGAAACATGTATTGTCTCGTTGAAATAAGTTGACCTGAGTGTCCATGGTGAAAGTCTTAAAAACCGTA
The DNA here is from genome assembly GCA_030407325.1 of Camellia japonica. Lineage (NCBI taxonomy): Eukaryota > Viridiplantae > Streptophyta > Magnoliopsida > Ericales > Theaceae > Camellia > Camellia japonica. Next base: position 176,453,325 of record JAPPVO010000002.1, on the reverse strand, counting down.
TGTATACATGGATGTCGATTCTGCGGACGAAATATTCGTAAAATGGCAATAGTAGTGCTTGTATAGCCTACGTTTACATGGGTGCTGGTTCACTGTTTTCCGTGGATGAAATTTTCGTGAAAAGTTGTATTTGTTTGAGATTCCCAGAGTGTGATTCACTGCCCTGTTTTCTATTGTAAAAGAAATGAATTATGATATTAACATGGCATTATATAGCTTTGGAAAGAGATATAAAATATTTTGGCACAAGCATTGCATATGCATTTACCTTATAGCTTTGTTAAGATTCATATACTGTGTTGGATTATTGCTACTGGGTTTTGGCTCACCCTATGTGGGAAAACATTTCAGTGGTTGATGATATACCTCCGCCAAGGTAATAGCTTGGGAGGACTTGGAGCAAGAGTTTCATTTTGTTGATTTTTTGTATATGTTTTGTACAGGCCAATGGCCTTTAACTATATTGGACTTGAATTTCACTTTTATTGTAACAAAGTACTGTCTTGGAAAGTTGTAAGCCTTTAAGACATTTATTATCTGTTTTATTCTCATATCTTATCTCTTGTTGTAACATATGCTATAGATTCAGGGTTAGACTTGTGAATGTATATTTGCATATGTTACCCTTTTGTACAAGTAATTGGGATTAATGGAAGATAACTATTTCAGCGCATGTTATTATGTAATTAATATTGTGGATGGTTATTGTAATTATTTCGGAGCGTTACAATTGTTGTCCTCTGTCATTGGTGAAAGTCCAGAACCTGCATGGTTAGGTGCCAATCCTTCTGGTTAGTACCGGTAAAATAGCTTTGGTAATGCTTGTATAGTCTACTGGCAGACACATATCTAGAGATTCTATAGCGATCCCGGTCTTTCTCCATTTGGTTGTTGTATCCGGACTCAGGTTCCGTGGAGCTTGTTGTTGTATATATCTTGTTTCCGTCCTTCAATACTTTGTATTTGAGTTATAGGATGTTTTGGGCAGGTTTGTTATAGGTTTGGTGTGCTTGGGAGCAAATGGTTGCTGCCTAGAATTTTGGTCCTTCGCTCGAGCGAGCACTTTGTCGCTCGAGCAAGCTCTGTGTTTTGGCTTCTTCGCTCGAGCCAGGGTTTCTTCGCTCGAGCGTGTGACTGCGTCTGGGTTTGGACCTGAGAGTTGCATTTCTTGGCTCGAGCAAGATTTCCTTCGCTCGAGCGAGCGAGGTGTATATTTTGAGTTTCTTCGCTTGAGCGAGCACTCTGTCGCTCGAGCGTCCTTTTGTGTTGCAGACCTGAAGCTTCGCATTGTTGGCTTGAGCGAGGCTTTCTACGTTCGAGCGAGGGTTCTTTGCGTCTGATCGCTCGAGCGACCAATCCTTCGCTCAAATGAGCTTGTGTTATATCAGATCGCAGCAGCGGGAAACACTTCACCTTTTCATCTCTTTTCTTTACACAAACCCTAGATCCGAGCTCTCTCTCTCTCTACACACCTTCTCTCTAGGTATTGATCTACTTCTAGTGAGTTTCTAGCCTAGTTTCTTTGTAAGAAAGATAGAGGGTGAGTTGGACTTCCTTTTAATCTGAAAAATAGTGGATTTGGAGCACTTTGGATTTTGGTCATCTTCTCCTTTGAGCTTCTAATTTCGAGGTAAGGATTTCCTACTCCAATCTATGAGTTTTGACATAAGTTTTATGCATTTTGATTAGTTGGTGGTATTTGGTAATATTTGGGAAAAGTTGGGGTTATTGTGTAATTTATAAAAAGGAAATTTGTGTTTTAAAACTCCATGTGTATATGGGACATCGGAAAATGCTATTATTGTTGTCAAATTGGTGAAATCAAACCTTAGGGTTGACATTGAGGATTGGGGGAAAATGCCCTAAATGTTGAAATAAATTAATTAGTATAATTAATTTGGGAAATTAAGGAATTGAGTTGAAATCCATGAAATTTGAGAAATTATGGGATTAAATGGTGTAGTTGGATTAATTTATCACTCACCCATGAAAATGTGGATATTTTATTTGTTGATGCATTTATGTTCTGTTTAGAAATATCTGCTTTGGGCTATCGGTGGAGGATAGTCTTGATTGTTGTAGACATTGCATGTTGATTAGGGAAAACTGAAACTAATCACATTGAATGTGTCATAGAATATGATGGTTGTCATAATACATCCAATATGTGTATTGTTTGATCCTTGTATATGATAATTGCTTATATACTTGGAATATGTGTATTGTGTGGGAGGAGATAGGGGATGTACTCCATGGTTTGAGGGAAGATAGGGGATGGACTCTCAAACCTGTTTAAGAGGAGATAGGGGATGGACTCCATAGATACAGCAAATATGTATATCAGATTGAAGTGTTAATACAGCAAGTATGTGTATTAAATGAAAGTGTTAATACAGCGAATATATGTGTATTACTTGAAGTATGGAAGTATTCAAATATGAGATGAAATCTCATTTACGAATTTTGAAATATGGAATTATTTTAATATGAGTTTTAATCTCATTGAAGTGTTTGGTCAGGTTCTGAGCCATGTAATATGAAATGATTTTGATAAGTAAAGGAAAAATGGAATGTAACATGGACATGTCTGTCATGGAATTGTATTGAGAGTTAAATTGGTTTAAAAGCGTTAACCATCTATCAAATGCTATTGTTTTAGTCATTGCTTATATTTGGTTTAGTATATCTCTACTGGGCTTTGGCTCACCCTATATAGGACATCATTTTCAGGTACAGATGGTATGCCACCTCCAAGGACGTAGCTTGGGAGGCTAGAGCCTGAAAGACTCTTTTGTTGTTTTGTTATCTTTTGATGTATTACATGTAAATTCAAGCCAAGGGCTTAATATGTATTTGGGTTAGTACCCTCTTCTTGTGACCAAGTGTTGGGTTGGAAAGTTGTAAGCCCATAGGGCATTTACTTTTGTTGTTAACATGTAATACCTTTGTTTGAACTACTCTGATGAATAGAAAGATGTTTACTTCTCTTATATCAATGTATGTCAAGAATGTTGGGTTTTATGTATTTTTTTTGAGGGCGTTACAAATTCCCAGTGTTTTGTATCCACTGCCCAATTTTTTGATGTAAAAAAGATATTTTCATGAATGAATATGTAATTATGGCATTGCATTATTTTGAGATGGAAATGTAAAACTTTCGACAAATGGCATTGCATATGTATTTACCTTGTGACTTCGTTAAGATTTCTACATTGTAATAAAATATCTCTACTGGGTTTTAGCTCACCCTATGTAGAAAATAATTTTCAGATGCTAATGATATATTTCTACCAAGGACATAGTTTAGGAAGACTTGGAGTCAAGAACTTTTTTCTTTTGATGTAATTATTTTTGTACAAGTCTCGGGCTTTAATTGTTTTGAGTTGAAATCATTTTGTTGTACCCAAACATTGACTTGGAAATATGTAACCATTAGGGTACAAAATTACTTGATTCTCTTTTTATTTCAATTTTTGTACACATGTCATATGCTATAGATTCAAGATGTATGATTTATGAATTTATACGCGCATATGTCATCTTTTGTATGATCAATGAGTATAAATGATCACATGTTGTATTTATATTAAATACTTTGAGTTAGGTCGTGATCATTATTTTGGGGTGTTACACAAGTAATAGATTATTTAACCATCTTTTTCATAATATAAATATTAACTACTATATTACTCATATTATGCACAGGATTATTTGTGTGTGTGTGTGCACGTGCATTTTTTATTTTTATTTTTTTGATTAGATACAATGTTAACATTGTAGTCAAAGACAATACTGGTTCAATAAATCTCATTGTTCAAAATAAACAGACAGAGTTTATCTTGCGATGTCAACCAACATATTTGAAGAATATGAGATCAAAAGTAGAAAACTATAAAATTTATTATAAATAACTTATTCCTATATTTTCAAACATAATGTTATAATTTCAAAATTTTACAGAATAATAGAGTTATAATGATTAAAGTTTATATTGCGCTAGGCTAAGACTGTGCATATGCATTTATCATACATGTATCAACAATGCTATGTCAACTAAATTGCGCACCGTGCGTGACCTTTGAAGAATATCTATACCTTTTAGAAGATAAAATATCTATCTATCTATCTATCTATATATAATATATAAGCAAACTATTTTTACTTTATAATATTTTATAAATATATAATATATGTATTGTTCATCAATTATAATACTAACTATCATATTGACAATGCAAGAATGCTTATAGAAGACCCACAACAATTTAGATTTTAGTTATAATATATTTTCTTTATTCAATAAATTTCAAACAAATATAATAAAATTTTATTTTTATTACTTCAATTATAAAATGTCAACATTTTCTTTAAAATTATGTATATTTTATATTAATAATTTAAAAATGTATTTAACATAGGCCCTGTTTGGTAGAGCTGTGGGAAACTGCTTATAGCTTATGCCTAAACAGCTTATAGCTTATAACTTTCAGCTTAAGCTGATTTCCAGCTTATTCTTAAAGCATCTCCTGCCCCACTCAAAGAATAAGCTGATTTCTGACTTCCAAAAAGCTATAAGCTATAAGCTATAAGCTAAACCAAACACATCAAAATAACTTAAATTAAACTGAAAGCTAGAATAAGCTGATTATAAGCTGTGCCAAACAGGCACATAATCATGAATAGTTTTTTGGTAAATTACAAATACATCTCCTGAGATTTGCTTAAAATACGAATTGTTCTATGTGATTTGGAAAATTACAAATACCTCTCTGTTGGAACTTTTTATTTGACAGAATTAATTGAAAAAGTGAAATTTCTAACTGTTCACCTATACTGTGGGGATATATTTTCTGAGTACCAACACGTGGCCAAGGTGACGCCGACGTGTCAGCCGAGGTGCCACGTGTCATGGTCATAACGCCGATGTGATCTCAGAAAGGCCGAGGTTATCTCCGAAGATATCGGAATCCGAGATAAGCGGATAAGACACAAGAGTCCTAGATGATGAGGGGACTCGGCCTGGATAAAGATAAAGCTCTTAGGGAGTTTGTCTCTATCTATTGAAGAGTCCTGGATAAACATTGAGCTAAAGTCCATTGAAGCCAGGCTTCTGTTGGGACAAGGATTGAGTTAACTATAAAAGAAAGGTACCCCCGATGGGTCTAAGGTACACAATTTACATTTAGAACAGTGAGTTTAACAGTTGATTATCTTTGAGAGATATACTGACTTGATCGTCGGAGTGCCCTCGGGTGGACGAACCACCGCCAGAATCTTCTCTTTCTGTTGCAGGTCAGCCAAGTGTCATCTATTCTGCCAGTACTCTCCAGCTGAATACTGAGTTGGCAGTGTGGTCGGAAAATCACTCACACAATTTGGCGCCGTCTGTGGGAAAGAAATGAGAATAGATGGCCAGCAACGGACAGAAGGAAAAGATTGGGGACGACACTCCTGCTGGGAGTGGCAGACCTATCGACCTTGACGTCGAAGGAGACAACCGCAACACAGAAACTCGTGACTAGAATCACAGCAACAAAGGCGTCAGCCAGGATGGCAACGCACCAAAGAAGCCAGATCGAAGTGGGTACTACAAAGAGGATGACCTCCAGGTATGGAAGGATAGATACCTGCGGACGGACGAAGAGGTTAAAGAGATGGCGAACAAGTTGGCGGGCTTGCAATCGGTCGTCAACTTCATGATGCAAAACAATGTCATGCAGCCACCATTCCCGCTGCATGACACGCCGATTCTAGCGGCCAATGCCCAGAAGGGAGGACAGAAAACTATCCCAATAGCCCCCAGCACCCAGAAGCGAAAGACATTCTCACCGACCTTCAAGAGAGGTCGGGCGTGGAGAACCAGGAAGGGAAGAGTCTCGAAGGACACATCGCACCAAGGAGGCAGACCCCAGAGAACATCGGCATGTTCAGAGGCAGGAGTTGTGCTTCGATGCGACCAACGGAGAAAGATCAAAAAGGGCTCACAACGAAACTGAAAGCAGTGCACCTAAGAGACTGAAATCGGGAGATAGTCGAGCTCCTGGGCGGAGCAAAGAGGACTTAAGAGATTACCTCAAGAGGAAGCAAGATCATGCCAAGGTAACCTCAACTATTAAACCGAGAACACTATTCTCGGTAGAGCTAGACAAGGTTGAGGTCTTGAAGAGATTCAGTATGCCGAGGTTCCAGATATACGATGGGAAGTCGGACCCCAACTTTCACGTCGGATTATACCTGAACGCGATGGCGTTGTACACTGGGAATGAGCCGTTGCTTTGCAAAGTGTTCCCCTCATCCTTCGGGGAGATTGCATCAGATTGGTTCCACAAACTACCAAAGGGAAGCGTGAAGACTTGGGAAGGCTTGGCCGAGATGTTTGTGGCCAGGTTCGTGACAAACAAGCTGCAGCCATTGAGGGTAGACGCATTGATGGCTCTGAAGATCAGTAAGGATGAAGGCCTTAGGGCCTATGCAAAAAGATACTATAAGGTGTTCAACCGAATACCAGAGTGTAATCAAGAGGTGGCAGTCATATCTTTCAAAAACGGCCTAAAAGACGACTGTCTACTACGAAAGTCTTTGGCAAAGACATTGCCAAAAAGCATAGAAGAGCTCATGGCAAGAATCGAGAAGTATGCCAGAGCCGAGGAAGACACGTCAGGGACTAAGGAAACAAAGCAAGAGAAAGGAAACGGCTCGCCGATGCAAGGCCGAGGTAACAATGGATCGAACAAGCAAGAGATAGAACTGAGGGCTACACAGGTAGTGACAACTGTGTTCCGAATCCCAATTCACAAAGTCCTAGATCGAATTCGGAATCAACCCTATTTCAGAACACCAGCGAGGGCACCAGGAGAATTTATGGGAAGAAACCTTGGCAGGCATTGTGCCTACCACAATGAAGATGGACATATGACTTAGGGCTGTAGAGCCCTGAAAGCACACTTAGAAGACCTGGTGAGGCAAGGCCATCTGAGAGACCTTGTCGATGAAGCCAGGACAAGAGAAAAGCAGGCAAGGCTGCCTCAGGCACCAGCGGCTCTACCTTCCCCAGCACAGTAACCTCAAGCAGGAGAACCTCGAGTAATTAATGTAATTCACTCGAAAGTCAAAGAGAACGAAATAAGGGGAGAGACTCAGAGGGTAAAACACTTGCAGCATGTCTACCAAGTCGGGGAGAAGAGACATCGGGCAGAGAGTGCCAGGGACCAGTAGTGTCCTTTACAGAAGCCGACCTTGAGATGGTGCAGCATCCACATAACGATGCCTTGGTAGTATCCCTCCAGGTTGGGGAATGCCAAGTGAAGCGCATCTTGATTGACCAAGGTAGCTCTTGTGACATCATGTATGTCAGATGTTACAAGGAGCTGGGCCTTCACCCAAACGATATGGAACAATCTAATGGCCCAATGGTTGGGTTCAATGGAACGCTGACATGGCCACTGGGCGCAGTAAGCATAGATGTGCAGGCTGGCACGAAGAAGATAACAACATAGTTCACCGTAATCGACACACCCTCCCCTTACAACATCATCTTGGGAAGGCCATGGTTGCATGTAATGGGGGCTGTTCCCTCAACATTGCATCAACTATTGTGGTTCCCAACAGAGCATGGGATTGAGGAGGTCAGAGGAGATCATCTGCAGGCAAAGAATTGCTCCATGGCAGCAATGAAATCCACCTGCATCATTCGAGAACCAGAGAAGGCAGAGATCGAAGACGAGGATGCGGAGGTCCTAGAGGATGTCGGCAAGAGCCAGCCGAGAAGAGTGAAGAAGCACTGAAGAAAATCCTCGTCCAGGAGGGGATGAAGAACGCTTCTTTCTTCTCGGCTCGGGCTTAGCCGAAGAAGAGGAAAAAGAGTTGGAAGCTTTTTGAGAGCAAATATTGAGGTGTTCGCTTGGACGCCTTACGAAATGCCTGGCATTGACCCCGAGGTCACTTGCCATAACTGAACGTTGACAGGTCGGCCAAACCTGTAATCCAACGAGCAAGAAGACCGACGTTGTTGCACGTCGAAGCAGTGGAGGAAGAAATAGACAGACTCTTGGAGGCTAGGGCCATCCGAGAGGTAAATTACCCGACATGGCTATCGAACACAGTAGTGGTGAAGAAGAAAAACGGTAAATGGAGGGTCTGTGTGGACTTTATCAGCCTAAACAAGGCCTGTCCCAAAGACAGCTTCCCTCTACCCAAGATTGACCAGCTAGTGGACGCCACTTTAGGGCATGGAAGGATGAGCTACCTGGATGCCTACAGGGGTATCACCAGATAGCCATGTACCCCGCGGATGAAGAGAAGACTGCGTTTATCACCCCAAAAGGGCTGTACTGCTACAAGGTGATGCCTTTTGGGTTGAAAAACGCAGGAGCAACTTACCAAAGGTTGGTAACCAAGATGTTCAGACACCTGATTGGCCGAACGGTGGAAGTTTACATCGACGACATGGTCGTGAAGACCAAGGAACCAGAAGGTCATCTGGCCGACCTCAAAGCAGTCTTTGAAATCCTTAAAGCATATCGGCTCCGACTCAATGCATCAAAGTGCGCATTTGGAGTTGGATCTGGTAAGTTCTTGGGATACCTAGTGACCAGAAGGGGCATTGAGGCCAGCCCAGATCAGATCAAGGCCATCCTGGAGTTGAAGAGCCCGACGTCGGCAAAACAGGTACAAATGCTAACCGGAAGGGCCGCAGCCCTGAATAGGTTCATCAGCAGAAGCTCAGACAAGTGCAGACCTTTCTTCAACCTAGTAAAGAAAGCCACAGACTTCCTGTGGACCGAAGAATGCGAAGCCGCCTTGGCCGACCTAAAGAAGTATCTGACCACAGCCCCAGTTCTTTCAAATCCAGAACCTGGAGAGGAGCTGTTCCTGTACTTAGCAGTTTCAGAACACGCAGTAAGCGCAGTGGTAATCCGAGAAGAAAAAGGGGAGCAAAAGGCTGTTTACTATGTAAGCAAAACCCTGGCCGATGCAGAAACAAGGTATCTACCCTTAGAGAAATTGGCACTGGCTTTAGTAATGGCTTCAAAGAAGCTGAACCATTACTTCCAGGCCCATAAAATTGTGGTGCTAACTGAACACCCCTTGAAGTCCTTGCTGCAACAAGGAGACTTGACAAGAAGAATAGCCAGATGGGCAGTCGCCTTGGGCCAGTATGACCTGGAGTACAGACCCAGAACAGCAATCAAAGGCCAAGTTTTGGCCGACTTCGTGGCGGAGTTCACGCCAGAATCCATCGAACATCGGGCTCCGTTGAGCCAAGGTGAACGATGTCCAAACAAACAAGGAGGAGCCCAGCCAAAGGTGAAAGAACAAAGGAAAGAGGAAAAACTCAGACCCTGCAACATTTACATCGGCGACTCCTTTCGACTGTTCGTTGATGGGAGTTCAAACCGACAGGAAGCAGGGGCAGGAGTAGTTTTGATATCTCCAGATGGGCAGATAATAGAACAATCGATTCGTTTAGGGTTCAAGGCCTCAAACAATGAAGCAGAGTACGAAGCACTCATTGCAGGACTGAAACTGGCAGCAGCAGTACAAGCAGATGAGGTAATAGTCTTTTGTGACTCACAACTCATAGTCAACCAGACAACAGGCGAGTTTGCAGCCCGAGATGAAAGGATGTCGGCCTACGCAAAGGAGGTCATCAGGTTGTCAGCCTTGTTTCAGAACTGCCGACTACTTCAGGTAAGCCGAGATGATAACAGTCACGCCGATGCATTGGCCAACCTAGCTAGTGCAGTTACAACCTGGAAAAGCAAGGACAATAATGGTTGACTATTTGTCGGGCTCGAGCATCGAACCACTGACCACAGAGCGTGAAGCAATGTGTGTGGACATGGGACCAAGCTGGATGGATGCAATTGTTGCATTCCTGAAAGAAGGAAGCTGCCAGATGATCACAAAGAGGCACACAAGATCAGATTTGAAGTCGGCAAGATTCAGTCTAACAGTAGAAGGACATCTCTACAGAAGATCCTTCACTGGACCCCTTTTGAGGTGCGTACATCCTTCACAAGTTGAAGATTTCTATATGAAATACATGAAGGAATTTGTGGAAGCCACACCGGGGCAGATCACTAGCCCATAAGGCCATTACCAGGGGTATTGGTGGCCCTACATGCAGAAAGTGCAGAGGCCTACGTCAAGAAGTGTGAAAAGTGCCAAAGGTTTGCACCTCTGATACACCAACCAGCAGCAGACCTGAACCCAGTATCCAGTCCTTGGCCGTTTGCCCAATGGGGAATGGATCTTGTCGGACAACTGCCCCAAGCAACTAGGCAAAGAAGTACCTGCTGGTAGCAACAGATTACTTCACCAAGTGGATAGAAGCTGAGCCCTTAGCCAAGATCCGAGATGTGGCATAAAGAACTTCATATGGAAGAACATAATCACAAGATTTGGGATCCCAAGAGCAATAGTTGCAGACAATGGAACACAATTTGACAGTAAGCTAATCAAGAGCTTCTGAAAAGTTCAAATCAAGAATTACTTTTCACCCCAAGCTTTCCTCAAAGCAATGGACAAGCAGAAGCATCCAACAAAGTTATCTTGGATGGAATAAAGAAGAGGCTGCAAGCAGCAAAGGGAAAGTGGGTAGATGAACTGCCAAGTATTCTGGGCATATCGGACTACGCCGAGAAGATCAACGGGGGAATCCCTCTTTGCCATGGCTTATGGCACAAAAGCTGTTATTCCGCTGGAAGTCGGCATCCCTGGGATCAGAACCCAGGGAGTAGAGAACGAGACTAATGATGTACTCCTAGCCCGAGATCTAGACCTACTAGAGGAAAGAAGGGAGAGAGCTGCAATTCAGCTGGCAGCATACCAGCAGCAACTTGCTAGAGCCTATAATAAAAAAGTCAACCCAAGGGAGTTTCAAATTGGTGACCTCGTCCTGAGGAAAGTCGTCGGCAACAAGAAGGATCCCAGAGAGGGGAAGCTTGGCCCAAATTGGGAAGGACCCTACAGAATCATCTCGGTACTGGGCAATGGGGCATATCAGCTTGAAGATAATGAGGGCAAAGAATTGCCAAGGCCTTGGAACACTTGCAATTTGAAATTTTTCTATCATTAGAATTTTTTGTCATTTTGCCGAAGTAAATAAATAAAGTTTTTAGCTTGTTTATATATGATTTTGACTGATAAAGATACATAACGTTGTTTCTAGAATACATGTATAATGAGAACCCAAGTGGAACATAGGTTCACATCAGGGGGCAGAGAGAGAAGAAAAATGGGTTTAACACTTGTTGAAACTTGAGAAAAGTTTACAAGTTCAAGTTAAACCGAGATGATGTTTAATACTTGTTGAAACTTGAGAAAAGTTTACAAGTTGAAGTTAAATCGAAATGATGTTTAACACTTGTTGAAACTTGAGAAAAGTTTACAAGTTGAAGTTAAACCGAATGATGTTTAACACTTGTTGAAACTTGAGAAAAGTTTACAAGTTCAAGTTAAACCGAGATGATGTTTAACACTTGTTGAAACTTGAGAAAAGTTTACAAGTTGAAGTTAAACCGAAATGATGTTTATGTCACAACCCAAACCCGCCCCTGTAGGTTTAGCACCGCAACCGGCCAGTAATCCGTGGATTACCAAAGGCCTCTGAACAGATTAGTAAATAATAAGGGGCTGCGGAAGCAATAATACGAAATAAACAAGGTCCAATGAGCTGTGATAACGTACATGGGACAGAACATTTTAAAACTTAATTATATATATAAATAAGCATGCTAGTCGAGGACACCAATATTTACAAAAGTGAACTTCCCAAGATCTGACTTTACAACAGTTACAGTGACTAGCATGAAAACAAAAACAGCCATGGCATTAGACTTCGATCGGAACCTCCTCGGGAGGCACAACAGTTGGCTGACAAAAACAGTACAGAAGGCCGTCAACTCTGGTCCTGGTCATGTGCCGGCTCACCTACATACATAATATAAACTGTAAACGAAAGCCCAGTAAATAATAACAGAGTAAAGGGGTTATATGAATGAGTCCGTACATATTCAGGAACCATATTCCAGTTACATATCAAATTCATAATTTGTCCAGATCATATACAGAAATCATAAGTCATGTTCGATCATACAGAGTCCATCCGATAGCGCTAACAGATTAATTACAAAGCATCTTAGACCATACTTGTCAGTTCCATAGAGGAACCTCCGGCCGGGTGAGGATAACTTGTCAGTTCCGTAAAGGAACCTCCGGACTGGGAACTTGTGAACTTGTCAGTTTCGATTAGGAACCTCTAGCCGGGCACATATAGCTTGTCAGTTCCATGAAGGAACCTCCGGACCCGGGTACAGAGAACAGATTTCACATGATGCTAAGGATGTCACGAATACATAACGGAAATTGGACAATCATTCATTGTACAGAACATGTTATTTCAGAAAACAGATCTTATTTTATCACATAGAAAATAACTACGGTTGAACATAACTTTACTAAGTTATTACTCACAGTGGGCTTGGAGACAGACAGACAGAGCAGATTGATCACACGACACGCGGCACGTGACCTTAAGTCTTGAATTCTAAGTCTAGGAGCTCAAATTTGCCAAGCCTCCTCAATTCTCTTAATTCTCCAAGCAAATCTCTAAATGAAACCAAGTTTTCTCCTATCTCTAGCTCTCCCTCTCCCATGGTTTTGGGCAAGGCAAAAGGCTGAAAATGGTGTTTTAATCAACTCTACACAATGTGTGAGAAAGTGGCCCACTCAAGGGCAATTTCGCAATTAAAGCCAACTAATGGTTTACATTATTTAATCTAATTTAATTGTACCAAATCAACTTTTAATTAAACCCACCATAAAATCACATAAAATCTAACTAGCATAAAACATTAATCAATTTCGAAATCGGGCGCCGATAAGGCTTTCAATTCGCAGTTTAAAGTCAAAGACATGAACAGATCATTATGTCGTAAACAGATAGAAACACATAAATAATACAGTTCAAATGCAAATTAATTCCAGATTCCTTCCAAATTACTGTTAGGCATAATTAATCATGATTTAGCATTAATCGGAGGTCGGGGTTATTACAGTCTTCCCCCCCTTAAAAGAGTTTGGTCCTCCAAACTCGAATTACTTTCGTTTGGAACCAACATTGGGTCCAACGGGAACAAATCCGGATATCTCTTCATCATGTCTTCCTCGGTTTCCCAAGTTGCATAGGTTCCTCCGTGGTTTTGCCAATCAACTTTTACCAACGGTATCTCTTTATTTCTCAACCTTTTGATCCGGCGGTTCACAATCTGAATAGGTCTTTCCTCATAAGTGTAGTCATCTTTCAGTAGTACATATGTCGGTTCGATGACGTGGAGTGGATCCCTCAAATATTCCCGAAGCATCGATACATGAAAGACGTTATGCATGTGCTCCATTACTGGAGGTAAGGCTACCCGATACGATACCGGATTGATTTTTTCGAGAACTTCATAAGGTCCAACATATCTTGGCACCAATTTTCCCTTAACACTAAACCGAGTTTGACCCTTCATCGGGGTCACCTTGATAAACACATGGTCCCCAACTTCATATTTCTTATCTCTTTTTCGGACATCAGCATAGCTTTTCTACCGACTCTGTGTAGTTTTCAGGCGTTGTTGGATCAGTTTCACTTTCTCGGTTGTTTCTTGCACAAGTTTCGGTCCCAACAAAGGTCTATCACCTACTTCAGCCCAACATATCGGAGAACGACATTTTCTTCCATACAAGCTTCGTAAGGAGCCATTCCAATGCTTGAATGGTAACTGTTGTTGTACACAAATTCGGCTAATGGCAAGTAGGTCTCCCAATTCCCTTGGAAGTCTAACACACACATTCTGAGCATATCCTCCGAGTTTGGTTCGTTCGTTCGGTTTGGCCATCTGTCTGTGGGTGATAGGCACTGTTCAGTCTTAAATTCAGTCCCCAAAGCCTGTTGCAAACTCTGCCAAAATCTCGATACAAACTTTGAGTCCCTGTCAGACACAATAGATACTGGCACTCCATGCAATCTCACAATTTCAGTCATATAGATATTGGCCAATTTATCAGTGTTTTATAAATAGTTTTGACAGGCAGGAAATGGGCAGACTTAGTTAAACGGTCAACTATAACCCAGATAGAGTCCATACCTCGAGAAGAACGAGGCAATCCCACAATGAAGTCCATGGTAATGTGCTCCCATTTCCATTCCGGTATTGGGAGTGGTTGTAGCAAACCAGCGGGTCGTTGATGTTTAGCTTTAACCTGTTGGCAATGTAGACATCTAGCCACAAAGTCTGCAATACTCTTTTTCATTCCAGGCCACCAAAAATTTTGTTTCAAATTATGATACATCTTCGTGTTCCCCGGATGCTTAGCAAGCTTACTACTACGAGCTTCGGTCATAACACGTTTTCTCAAATCATCACGATCGGGTACACAAAGACGGTTCTGAAATTTCAGCACATCATTCTCAAACACAAATCCTGGCCTTGGCTTCGAATCAAATTCCTCTATGATCTTTTTCAAGTATTCATCTTCACATTGTTTTTTTTTTTATCTCATCAAGAATAGCAGGTTGAGCAGAAATAGCAGTTGACAGCTCAACTTGTTCTAGGTCATTCGGCAATTCTTTTCGGTTGGACAACAAACATGACAAACTTGCACCGGATTTTCGGCTCAAGGCATCCGCTACGGTATTAGCTTTCCCTGGATGGTATACAAGATTTGCAAATCGTAATCTTTGATTAACTCTAACCATCGTCTTTGTCTCATGTTCAATTCCTTTTGGGTGAAGAAGTATTTCAAGCTCTTATGGTCGGTGTGTACCTCACAAGTTACCCCATACAAGTAGTGACGCCAAATTTTCAAAGCAAACACCATAGCTGCTAACTCAAGATCATGCGTTGGATAATTCTTTTCATGTGGTCGGAGTTGTCTAGAAGTATAGGCAATCACTCTTCCGTTTTGCATTAGTACACACCTCAAGCCTTTATAGGAAGCATCACTGTACACTTGAAACCCATCAGTACCATTAGGCAAGGTTAGGATTGGTGCAGTCACCAACCTGGTTTTCAACTCTTGGAAAGCTGCCTCTCTTTGTTCATTCCAGTCAAGCGGTACATTTTTCTGAGTTAATTGAGTCAATGGCAGGGCAAGCTTGGAAAAGTCTTTCACAAACCTCCTGTAGTAACCTGCAAGTCCCAAAAAACTTCGGATTTCTGTCACATTTATCGGTCTAGGCTAATCCACGACGGCTTCAATTTTCTGAGGGTCAACAGAAACACCATCCTTGTTGATTACATGTCCCAAAAATGCCACACTGTCAAGCTAGAATTCACACTTGGACAATTTAGCATACAATTTCTTTTCTCTCAAAATCTGCAAGGTGGTTCTCAGATGGTTCTCATGTTCTTCCCTGTCTTTAGAATAAATCAAAATGTCATCAATAAATACAACAATGAAGTCATCTAGATATGATTTAAACACCCTATTCATAAGATCCATGAAAGCTGCGGGTGCATTAGTTATCCCAAACGGCATTACTAAAAATTCATAATGTTCATATCTAGTTCGGAATGCAGTCTTCTCTATGTCCTCAACTCTAACTTTTAATTGATGATACCCGGACCTGAGGTCAATTTTGGAAAACACTTGGGCACCCTGAAGTTGATCAAACAAGTCATCTATTCGGGGCAGAGAGTATTTATTCTTGACAGTCACCTTGTTCAGTTCCCGATAGTCTATACACAATCTCAAAGACCCATCATTCTTTTTAACAAACAAAACTGGAGCACCCCAAGGTGAAGTACTCGGGCGGATAAATTTCTTGTCTAACAGTTCCTGAAGTTGGGTTTTCAATTCTTTCAAATTCAGAGGTAGACATTCTATAGGGAGTCTTGGAAATAGGTTGTGTCACCGGAAACACTTCAACAGTGAATTCAATCTCTCTATCAACTAAGTCCCCAGGTAAGTCAGTCAGAAACACATCGAGAAAGTCACAAACAACCGGAATTGTTTCTACAGTCGTATTGTCAGATGGTGCAGTCAGTGTACAACACAGATAACCCCTACATCCCTTCCTAAGGAGTTTTACAGCTTTCATAGCTGAAATCAAATACGGGAGAGAAACTACCCCATTCCCAATAAAAGTAAATTCAGGCATACCCGGTGGTCTAAACACAACAGTTTTATTTGCACAGTCAATGGTAGCACAGTATTTAGTCAACCAGTCTATCCCCAAAATACAATCAAAATGACTAATGTCTAAGGGTAATAAATCCACATATAACACCATATCACCAATCATAATATCACATGCCGGATAAACATGAGTACACATCATAGAATCCCCAGACGGTATAGACACAGATAACACATAGGTCATAAGTTCTAATGGTCTAGTCAATTTTTGAGAAAAAGCATGCGATACAAAGGAATGTGTAGAACCAGAATCTATCAGTACACATGCATTTTGAGAACATATAGGGAGTGTACCTGACACCACAGTATAGGTGTTCGGTACGTCACCAGGCATTAAGGCAAACACTCGACCTTGTCTCAGAGGTTCTTTCCCAGTGTTTGCTTTTGTATTTGTCTTGGCCGCAGAGGCGGATGCAGCTAAACTTGCCATGGGACGGCTAATATTCTCAAACCTGAGTGGGCAATCTTTCACTACATGACCTGGCTGGCCACACCGGAAACAAGCACCAGACGCTCGGTAGCACACACCCCTGTGCCTTTTACCACAATCAGAACAAACCAGAATAGACCCACTACTCTGACTCGAGCTGTTCGAAGTCCCTGTGTTTTGCTTCTTACTGACAAAGGACCGGCCTCTTTTAAAACCAAACTCGGATCTTTTTCCTTTCCACTCAGTTGTTGTAGTTGCTGGGGCTCTACTTTGCTTCATGGCGGCTAGGGTGGCCTCTGCCATCAATGCCCTGTCAAGTACCTCCACATAAGTAGGTAATTTTAGGACACCCACTCGGTCAAATATTTCCAGCTCCAGCCCTCCCTCAAACTTCCGTGCTTTCTTGTAATCAGTATCCACCATATGTGGAGCAAAACGTGCCAACTCGGTGAATTTGGCTTCATATTCTGCTACAACCATTCTTCCCTGTTTAAGTTCTTGAAATTCAGACACTTTCCGATCCCTAAAACATTGGGGAAAGTACTTGTTGTAGAAGATAGCATTAAACTGTGCCCATGTCATATTCCCATTGCCATTTCGGATCAGTAACCACCACCTGCGGGCTTCATCTTTCAGAGTGTAGGTGGCTAGGAGGACTTTATGAGTTTCAGTACAGGGGAACACTTCATATAACTTCTCCATTTCAAGTAGCCACGTCTCTGCTTTCAATGGTTCAATTCCGCCATAGAACGTTGGCGGTTTCATCTTCATAAATTTCTGTGTTAGATTGATAATGTCATTATTATCTGCCTCGGCTTGTGCTGATGGAGGCGGAGGGGGCGAGGGTTGTTGTCTCTGTTGTGGTGTCAAAGTTTCAGTCAATGCTGCAAGCATCTGTTCCATTCGGCTCGCATCATTCGGCCCATGCGAGCCTCTGAAGATTCGCTTTCACCACTTCCCCTTGCATTGTCCATCTTACTATACAGGCATCAAATGATAATAAACACAGGCATAATCTTATTCGTTTCCTTCAATGCATTTATTCAAATGTACATTCATTTTTCATATTCAGTTGCATTACCACACACTCACACATGCAGATGGAATGCCCCTAATGCTTACTAGGACATCCTAAACTCATACGGACCTGTGTGTGCCGTAGAACACGTGCTCTGATACCACTCTGTCACGACCCAAACCCGCCCCTATAGGTTTAGCACCGTAACCGGCCAGTAATCCGTGGATTACCAAAGGCCTTTGAACAGATTAGCAAATAATAAGGGGCTCCGGAAGCAATAATACGAAATAGACAAGGTCCAATGAGCTGTGATAACGTACATGGGACAGAACATTTTAAAACTTAATTATATATATATAAATAAGCATGCTAGTCGAGGACACCAATATTTACAAAAGTGAACTTTCCAAGATCTGACTTTACAACAGTTACAGAGACTAGCATGAAAACAAAAACAACCATGGCATTAGACTTCGATCGGAACCTCCTCGGGAGACACAACAGTTGGCTGACAAAAACAGTACAAAAGGCCATCAACTCTAGTCCTGGTCATGTGCCGGCTCACCTACATACATAATATAAACTGTGAGCGAAAGCCCAGTGAATAATAACAGAGTAAAGGGGTTATATGAATGAGTCCGTACAGATTCAGAAACCATATTCCAGTTACATATCAAATTCATAATTTGTCCAGATCATATACAGAAATCATAAGTCATGTTCGATCATACATAGTCCATCCGATAGCGCTAACAGATTAATTACAAAGCATCTTAGACCATACTTGTCAGTTCCATAGAGGAACCTCCGGCCGGGTGAGGATAACTTGTCAGTTCCGTAAAGGAACCTCCGGACTGGAAACTTGTGAACTTGTCAGTTCCGATTAGGAACCTCTAGCCGGGCACAGATAGCTTGTCAGTACCATGAAGGAACCTCCGGACCCGGGTACAGAGAACAGATTTCACATGATGCTAAGGATGTCACGAATACATAACGGAAATTGGACAATCATTCATTGTACAGAACATGTTATTTCAGAAAACAGATCTTATTTTATCACACAGAAAATAACTACGGTTGAACATAACTTTACTAAGTTATTACTCACAGTGGGCTTGGAGACAGACAGACAGAGCAGATTGATCACACGACACGCGGCACGTGACCTTAAGTCTTGAATTCCAAGTCTAGGAGCTCAAATTTGCCAAGCCTCCTCAATTCTCTTAATTCTCCAAGAAAATCTCTAAATGAAACCAAGTTTTCTCCTATTTCTAGCTCTCCCTCTCCCACGGTTTTGGGCAAGGCAAAAGGCTGAAAATGGTGTTTTAATCAACTCTACACAATGTGTGAGAAAGTGGCCCACTCAAGGGCAATTTCGCAATTAAAGCCAACTAATGGTTTACATTATTTAATCTAATTTAATCGTACCAAATCAACTTTTAATTAAACCCACCATAAAATCACATAAAATCTAACTAGCATAAAACATTAATCAATTTCGGAATCGGGTGCCGATAAGGCTTTCAATTCGCAGTTTAAAGTCAAAGACATGAACAGATCATTATGTCGCAAACAGATAAAAACACATAAATAATGCAATTCAAATGCAAATTAATTCCAGATTCCTTCCAAATTACTGTTAGGCATAATTAATCATGATTTAGTATTAATCGGAGGTCGGGGTTATTACAGTTTAACACTTGTTGAAACTTGAGAAAAGTTTACAAGTTCAAGTTAAACTGAGATGATGTTTAACACTTGTTGAAACTTGAAGAAAGTTTACAAGTTGAAGTTAAACCGAAATGATGTTTAACACTTGTTGAAACTTGAGAAAAGTTTACAAGTTCAAGTTAAACCGAGATTATGTTTAACACTTGTTGAAACTTGAGAAAAGTTTACAAGTTGAAGTTAAACCGAGAACATGTTTAACACTTGTTAAAACTTGAGAAAAGTTTACAAATTAAGGTTAAACCAAGTTTGTATGACTGAGGTGTGTCACCCCGAAAAGGTTGCACAAAGATTGAAGTGTATATTAAAGATATGCAAAAAATTCTAAGTATGGAATCATACAAGAACAGTAAAGAGAAGACAAATATACAAACGTTCAAAACAAAGAAGTTGTATTTATAAGAAGGCACTTCGGCAATATGAAAAAGTTTACATTGTTTCAAGAGAAAAACAAAAGTACAAAGCACAGAAGAAAGAGAAAAACATGAAAATTAAGAGTCTTCAGTAGCGTTAGCAGGCTAGGTTTGGACCTCGGAGGACTGCTGAGAAGAAATCTCGGCGGCTTTCTCAGCCACAAGCTCAGCGTCAATTTCTTGAAGGGTTTTATCAAGGCTCTTCTCGGCAAGGATCACCTCGGCTGATGCTTTCTCAGCTGTAGTATCTTTGGGAACTTCCTCACCCTCCTCATCTTGAGTCAAGTCCAAGACTTGCTCATTTAGAGAAGGGGACTTGGTCCCAACAACCTCCTTTGATTTCCTCACCAAGGTCTCCTCCTCAGACTCAGATTCGTCGTTGGATTGACTTGGAGTTGGAGGGAATGGAAGGAGAAGGACGTCGGCATTTCTGAGGGGGGAATCCTCGGGGACTTCAAGCTTTTTTAGCAAAGTCATCCAACCAAGGGTAAAACCCTTGTTGCATGCTTGCTTTACTTGCCTTTCATAGTCTGCCGTGACATCGGCCACCCCCTCGTTGTACCCCTTTTGGTCGGCCTCCTTCAGCTCAGCATCTTTGGTGGCCAAGGCATCCTGGAGTTCTCTTTGGGCTTGGGCCATATTCTCCTCAGACTCTTTCCTCTGGGCCTCAAGAACTTTGTTAATAGCCTCAGCAGCACTTACTTTTTCTTCGGCGTCGTGTTGAGCCTTGATAGCATCCTCGGCTTGATCCTCTAAAATCTTCATCTTTGATTGCAAATTTTTATTAGTTTTCTGAAGACTGGAGACCTCCCTCTTCTTCTCGGCCAGCTTCTCCCGGTTCTCGAAAGATTGTACTGAGAAAGAATGGGCATGCTGAATGGCCTGAGAAAAAATAAAATAGAAGTTAGTACAAAATCTTCTAAAGTATAGAAAGAAAGAAAGAAAGAAAGAAAGAAAGAAAGAAAGACAACCAAATAAAGACACTTACTTGAACAGAGCGCTGAAGCATTAGAGCATAGTTCTCATATTCACTTAACTCGGCGTTTCGGTCGAGATCGTCGGGAAGAAGCAAGGCGGTACTCAGGGCAACGCCGACATTAATGTCATCGGCACTATCACTGGCCATAACTGGCTTATCTTCCAGTGTGATTTGGGGGGCCCATGGGGCATCGTGCTTTGAAGACCTCGAGGTGGTTGCAGTGGACGACCTCGGCCTCTTTGATCAGGTAGACTCGGATGGTTGGGCCTCGGCAGGCCTCTTCTCTGCAGCAGAGTGAGACTTGTCGCTCTCAGCCAGTTTGGAGATCGGCAAGGTGTCCTCAGTGTCAACCTGAGTCACCTTTGCCTTTAGCTGAGCCTTCTTGATCCTTTTTGTCTTCGACTTTGACTGGGATGGTGCTGGTTGAGCATCAACAGAATCTGGAATGTTGGCCAAAAGATCCTTGGCGACTGCTTTTTGACGGCCCATCTCGGCGGGGAAAACAGTTCGTCGCCGACGTCGGCGTTGGGATATCGGGATCAGATATGGAGCCGAAGTAGACGGTTGCTCAACTGGATCAGAGGTCGATCCTTGATCTGGCCGAGATGAGGAGGCAGCTTGAGGAGTTGTGGCGGAAGGAGGAGACAGACTCTTCTTCTTCTTCTTCTTCTTGGGGACGTCGGGAAGAGTTGACTTGTACGTAGAAATGAAATTGAGGACCAGAGGGGCCTTCCGTTTGTGGACTGGCAGATCCAAGAGTTTCCTCAAGTCTTTGCTGGGAAAGAAAGCCTGACGGAAGCCCTTTGGTGGCTGAGGAAGAGCTGCCAGAAAAAACAGACATTAGAAACGAACAAAGTATTGAAGACTTTAAAAACAAGTTAGTATGAACACAAGGCTCTTACCATTGCCCTCTACAAAAACTGAACGAAGAAGAGGGTAGAGATGGAGGTCCTCGTCTGGAGCGAACTCCCAGTTCCCCGAGGTGATGAAATAATCGTCCCCAGCTCCCTTGTTAGAGTCAGGGAGGTCGGCAACAATTTTGTACTCTGTGGACCTCGGCTTAAGGTAGTAAACATAGCCCGTATCTTTTTTGAGGCCACACATGGTGTAGCAGTATTGGATATCAGCTAAGGTAATCCTAGCGTTTTCTTGTTTGGCTAAGGCTATGATATCATTAATAACTCGATAAGAATTGATGGCGAGTTGCATCGGGTTCAACTTATAATAGTGAAGTATTTCACGAAAAAGGGTGTTGAGTGGGAGCCGAAGTCCGCACTCAATGAAGGCTACCACAGGGAAGGGCATAGAATCAGTTGTAGGCATGATGGAGTCATCATCCCCAGCCAACCTCAGATGGACGTCGGCCGGAATGTCAAACTCTCGCCTAAAGTACTCTAACTTGGATGGGGTGTCTACCCTATACTTCCATATACCCATAACGTCGGCTTAAATGGAGATATCGGATTTCAGGAAGAAGTATTTTTGGAGGGTTTAAAGGACCTCGGCTAAAAACCTAAAAATACACTATGGTAAGGGTTTGTACGGATCTAAAAGGACTCGTTTCAGTTTTTCCTAAAATTTGTGGGTTCTGCAAACAAATCTCAAAACCTAAGTTTGTGGGAACAAAGATTGAAGGCAGGAATCTGGAAAAGATACAGAAAACAGAAAACAAGAACGTGTTTCAGAATCAAGAACAAGGGTGAACTACTAAGAACATTGTGACAGAGTGTGTGAAAGGGTACAAGGCCAAGAACAATGGCAAAAGCAGAAAAGTTGTGAGCAGTGCGAGTATTCAAGACATGGGCAAAGAGCAAAATCGTGAAATAAATACGCTCAGATGCATGATTCATGAATCAGATGTTTAAGTAAAACAGCAATGGCGACTAATGATGAAGCAAAATTTCTTGAAGAACAACAAGAAATAAGACCAGAAGAAACAGTGACTTACCAAAAAGAGGGAAGCCGGAATGGGGATTGCCGAAGTCTGACGACGGTTACAAAAGCAAAAGATCGGTGAAAATCACGCCGGAAGGGGTGAACGGAGCAAGTCACAGAGCTATAGAAGCTTGAACAATGGAGGATTTGAAAAAGCGAAGAAAAAGGAGAGCTTCTACAACAATGTAAAGTGAAAAGACGGGGGAAAGAAACAAGTTTTGTCAAAAACTTGAAAACGGCGGCAAAAAGGGCAATTAATGCACCTGGAACAACGAATGCGTCAGACGGCGCATGTAGGCGCGAGACGACTTGCAAACGCGTCTGGAGTACGATCCAGTAAGGGAAAGACGCGTGGCTAAAACGGTTGAGTTATTGTGTATGACAGTTCATACGCGTGAGAAGCTCTTGGAATTCTTGATCTTTAAGAAGACATGTCGGCCTATAATGATGATCTCAGCTGAAGTCGATGTACTGGCAAAAAGTACCGATATAGGTTCCATCACCTCAGAATGCCGAGGAAATAGAACCTAGGGGGCAGTTGTGGGGATATATTTTCTGAGTACCAACACGTGGCCAAGGTGACGCCGACGTGTCAGCCGAGGTGCCACGTGTCTTGGTCAAAACGCCGATGTGATCTCAGAAAGGTCGAGGTTATCTCCGAAGATATCAGAATCCGAGATAAGCGAATAAGGCACAAGAGTCCTAGATGATGAGGAGACGCGGCCTGGATAAAGATAAAGCTCTTAGGGAGTTTGTCTCTATCTATTGAAGAGTCTTGGATAAGTATTGAGCTAAAGTCCATTGAAGCTAGGCTTCTGTTGGGACAAGGATTGAGTTAACTATAAAAGAAAGGCACCCCCGATGGGTCTAAGGTACGCAATTTACATTCAGAACAGTGAGTTTAACAGTTGATTATCTTTGAGAGATATACTGACTTGATCGTTGGAGTGCCTCCGGGTGGACGAACCACCGCTGGAATCTTCTCTTTCTGTTGCAGGTCAGCCAGGTGTCATCTATTCTACAAGTACTCTCCAGCTGAATACTGAGTTGGCAGTGTGGTCGGAAAATCACTCACACAATAATTAATAATAATGTTAAAATTGTGTGAGTGATTTTCCGACCACACCAAATTGTGTGAGTGATTTTCTGAATTATTATTATTAAGAACATTATTATTAAAAACATACCAAATTAAAATTATCTGAATTATTAATTGAAATAAAATTTTAACATTATTAAAAACTGTTAATTAATTTGATAATTTATTAATAAAGTGACCTATTTATTATAAAATTAAAAACTTTAAGAAATATAATATAATGTTTAAAATCACATAAAATAATTTATAATTTAAATAAATCTAAAAAGATGTGTTTGTAATTTCCTCTAATTTTTTAACATCAGATGCACGTAAAAATAATTTCGAAGTTGAAATTCAGTGAAAGCGATTCGGTTTGAGAACTAGGAAACACGTTGGCAAATAGCGGTTTATTTTATTTTTTAAGTCTAGAAATTATTCTCCATATAATAATTAAAGGAGTTTAGTTAAGAAAGGTTTGTCCTCGTCGCAAAAAGCAGGGCTTTAGCCCAATATCTTCCCTTTTTCTAACGCACATACAGCGCCGCCCATCTCCATCACTCAAATCCCACTCTCTCTCTCTCTCTCTCTCTCTCTCTCTCTCTCTCTCTCCAATCCAAAACCCTGTGATTGCAGAAGAACGAAAACGTCTGAAATATGAACACTCGATTCTTTTTCTGAGCATTGTTGAATTTCACGTTCTCTGTTTGATTGAGTTACTATCTAATGGGAAAACGAATGCGACGACAAAAGGTAAGCCCCATCTCAATTCTGTGTGTGTGTGTGTGTGTCTCTCTCTATGTATATGTGTGTGTGTGTGTGTTGAAGATTGAAAGGCTTATGTAACAGAAAATGACGATGTTTGTGCTGTTCTGGTCCCAATTTGATTCATTCAGCCATTTCGTACAGAAAAGATTAGTTCTTGATTTCTTGATTATTCTAATAATAGTTCTTTATAAATGTTGATTTCATTTTTTTTAAAATTTTTAATTTTCAATGTAATAAATGTCGCTGTCTGATTTTCATGATCATTACATCTTACTGTTGAAGATTGGAAGACGTTGATGCAACAGAAAATTATGATGTTCATGTTGTAACTTGTCCCAATTTGATTGATTCAGCCATTTCGTATAAAAAAGATTTGCTCTTGATCATGCTAATATTTTTGTTGTTGTTGTTTGACATTGATTGATTTAAGGGAGCCTGTAATTCGGAGGACCAGATCAGTGAATTGCCTAATGATCTGATTGCTCCTATATTGTCTTGCTTGACACTAAAGGAGGCATTACGTACTAGTATTGTTTCAAAGCAATGGAGGTACCTGTGGACCTCCGTCAGTGCACTCAACTTTGATGCCAATGAAACATTAGACAAAATAGCAGCAAACCCAGAGTTAAGGGATGTGGAAAGGTCTAAGTATATCAATTTTGTGAATCATGTGGTGAAACATCACAGAGGCTTGACTATAGATGAATTCAGGATATGTTTCGATTTGGATGAAACTTCTAATGACGATATTGAAGGATGGGTTCAGTTTGCGATGCGGAAGGAAGTTCAAAGGCTTGTGCTGGACTTGTCAGAAAATGTTGAATCTATTCGCAAGCATTCCCAAAACTGTACTTTTCCATTGAGACTTGTGGAGGGTATGCAACACTGCAATTTTGGGTTTAAGTCTCTTAAATCACTTTCTTTGAAGTGGGTAAATATTAATGGACAGGTTTTTGAATATTTGTTGTCCAATTGCACGGTCCTTGAACATTTATCTATATATAGTTCAGGAGATTTGGTAAATGTAAGAGTTGCTGGCCTGAGCCTCAAATTGAAGTCCTTAGAGTTAGTCTTCTGTTTGGGTTTAGAAAAAATTGAAATTTGTGACACAAACCTTGTTTCATTCACTTACTTGGGCCCGGTGATAAGCTTATACCTGAATAACGTTCCAATGCTTAAAATGTTATACATTGGTGAGGGTGATTCTGGATTAAAGAATGATATCTTTTCCCAGCTTTCGTGTTGCCATTCTCAGCTAGAGTTTCTTACATTGGACATGCTCCATCCCGAGGTTTGCATATACAATTCTATTGATTCTTCATATTGAATGTTTTATCAGGGTATGCCTTAAGTTACTCCTCTTTACTTTCATTTTTTCCAGAGAAATATGAAGCTTCCTTCATTACCTGAATTTTCAAATCTCAAGAAATTAGTGTTAAAAATTGGGGCACGGGCTGATGATAGTCTCCTTCAATTCACTTCCTTGATGATAAAGGCCTGTCCTTACTTGGACAGATTTGTGTTGGAGGTACGTGCTTTAATTTCACTGATTGAACTTTTTGGACTTAGCATTTATATATAATATATCATGCGATAATGCAAGCTTGTGCATAAATTCATTAGCCTTCTATTGATCATCCACAATTCATGGAATAGTAGAATAGGCTGAGTAGCAACTGTACCAATATACCCCATTTACACTACCACAGGTAGATAATATCACTTCCATCTTCCTCTCTGTGTTCACCACGTCATTGTTTGTGCGTATACAATATGTAGTCTGATTGCACCTATCACTGCATGTTTTTTAACCCTTCTATCAGTAGACATCTTACTGAATGAATTGTCAACTTCTTTAGAATCTAGAGAAACTATAACAAAAGGTCTTTTGTCTCTCAATACTTATTCCTCTGCAATCTTTCAACTTCTAATTTTTGGCAAGAGCATATTTCTCTTCATACAATTTAGTACGACTCATAAAGTTCTTTATTTGGGTCAGGAAGAGTATTCATTTTTTTGGGGCTTCACTCCAAAGTGATTGCTTTTGATTGCAGTTCTGAAACATATAATTTATCTCTTATTATCTTAGTTTTGCATACTGGTCCTTTGTATGTGTTATAACTACAAAATTTTTTGGTTGTAAATTTTCTTTGGAAGTAACCTTGGATACTGTACTCAATTGGATTGTGTAGTGAGCCATGAGTTTCTATACACATCTCTAAATTTAGATGTTTGACTATTAATTGGATTGGGCATGGGGCTGGCTTATACAATTAGATTTCAGACTCTGGAGCCTTCAACAGGTGACCCCATGTAAGTAGACCTTATTACGTTCAATGTGTTCAGCCACTTGGTGTAGTATGCTATTGAGTTGTTTGAGTCCCACAGTCCCACTGGATGTCTTCTGTCTCATAAAAGCGTGGACCCTCTTCAAAGGGTTCGGTGGGAAGTCAGACCAACAGATAGCCATCAAATTGGGGATAAAAGGGAAGTCAAAAGGAGCTATGACATGAGCAGGAAGCCTAATTATCTGCATAATGCTTTGGTTTTCTTCCTTGGAAATGTGCTACCACTTTATAGGTTTGAATGGTCATCAAAATATGGAGTTCTTTATGGAATTCATTTGGATGCCTTAACATGGAGGAGCAAAAGAGAAAAATATATTCTTTTATAGGTCGTAAGCTTCATTATTTAAATTTTAATAAGGTGTGATTTTGCTCAGTTTACAATTTTTTTGCCTGGAGATATCTCAAGAAGTTCTGGCTGGGAAAATTGGGTGTTAACGAATTCATTTAAACTGTCGAGTTTTGGTTGTGCCTTCTGGTTGTGGCTCTTAAAACCTGTAATGCTTGAGAGGTTGGACCAAGTTTTCAAACCAAGCAAGATATTTCATAAATTTGGAAAATGCCTCTTTGCAAATACATATATTTTCTGTGTACGTGATAAGGAAAACATGTATTGTGCATTAGGCAAGTTTGCATAAAATCTATCCTTATCCAAGGAAAATAGCTTTGGGAATTTTGTCACAAGTTGTTTTCTCTAAAGTTGTTAAGCATCAAGGGCCTATAGCTCTAGTCCTTACAAGTTCTCTCTCTTTCTCTCTCTCTCTCTCTTCCGTTGTTGATAGTGCTAACAAGTTCACATTCAATAAAAGCTCTCATCTGTGCTCCCCTTCTCCAATGAGACTCTTTTAGTTTGAGTCAGAAAGAGCAAGGGAAATGATTCTGCAGCAGTTACATCTGGAAATACTGATTGGTTCTGATGATTTTGGAAATGATGCATATTATAAAAATTGAGGGAGCTAAAGTTATGGAATCTAGGATACATTGAAGAAGGGATGACTTTGAAGATTCGGTGGTGTTCCTAGGTCCCTTTGAAACATGGAACTACGTGGATGGGGATGTTGTAATTTGACTGAGGAAGTTTTTCTTTAAAAAAAACCAGGTAGACTAAGAAACTAATTGTTAAATAGACAAAAGGACCTCTAGTGGGCTAGTAGCTAATAAGTAATAACTACGTGATAGGATATGACAAATCATCATGCTGTGAAATCAATGTTTTAGAATGGAACTTTTGGAAGATACTAATTAAGTAAATACAAAGACTTGAAACAACTTGATGAACTACAACAGATGCAATATTTCCATTAAGCAAAAGGAGCTAATTGGACGAACAGAAAGGGCAAGAGGAAAAACAGCTCTTGAGGGCGAGAATAAATGATGATCTGTGTTGAGGACATGGCCATAAATAGAGCCAAGTCTCAAAAATACCTGGCTAGACATTAGCCAACCCAAAAATAGTAGTGATTAAGGCTTATTAATTGTCCCCAATTATCTTTATGGCTTTAGCATGATATGGCCTCTGTTATTTTTTTTATGTTATTTTCTATTGTTCTGAAGTTACAATGCATTTCGCCTTATGAAGAAAGAAGGGGAGCTATACCCCTGTTAACAATGCGTGAAGTAGAGTGGGTTTCTTTCTATCTAGAACTAGTGGCTTAGAAGGGAGGTTTCCTTAAAAAATCATTTTTTCCATCAAATGTTTGCAGTTTTCTCTGAAAGGAATCCATTTTTAGTGTTTGGCCTTGATTTTAATTTTAATTTTTTGATAAGCAGTGTTTGGCCTTTATGACATGGATGATGTGCTTAAAATTACTTTCTTGATAGTTATATGGCCTGTCAGATAAAGAAATGTAATGTTTTTGTTGTCTGGTTCTTATGTGGTTATATGAGCTAGATTGAGTGCCCAATTGATTGGGCATAGCGCTGTGTTGAGATGGTTCAATGGCCTGTTGAACTGGTGCAGCAGGTCAAAGAGGACTTTTTTTTCTTCTTTCTTTTGAACAGGCAATATTGTTTGAAACCTTGTCATGCTTTTGAAACATTAGTTGATTGATAAGGTTGGATAGCTGAACTTGATAGCAGTTAAGGGATAAATGTGCATAAATTCTTGCATCTGTTTTTGCTGAGTAATTGTCAGTTGACCTCTTCTGTTTCTCTTGTTGCAGTTAATATGGAAGTCACCTGCAAGGAGAAGAAGAAAAGTGGGGAAGGCTGCCCAATCTCCCCATCAACACCTTAAATTGGTGGAGATAATTGGGTATTTTGGTCGCAGTAGTGATGATGAGCTTGTCATGTACTTTTTTGAGAATGCTGTTGCCCTCCAGAAAATTGTTATTGATCCTCACACTGAGATTTTGAAGCAAAACCTATCGGTAATTGGTCAAAATAAGTGGGAGGAAAATGCAAGAATTCATGCCAGGAAGCTTGAATCAAAAAAACCTCGAGATGTCGAGTTTGTAATCCTGTAATTAGAAAAGGGAACAGGATAATACTGGAACAGGGCTGGATGGATTCTGTTTGGAGGCTTTATTTTTCTCACCAAGATGGTTAGCTTGATCTGTTATTGCCTAATGAGACTTACTAGTCCATCTTTTATTGCTAAAATTTTAGACATCACTGACAATTGTGCCATTAATTGTGAAACTCACTGCATACATGTAGAGGAAGATGCCTCATCGTCGAACACAACACAATGGTTTACACTTTTTAGTATCAAGAGTCACAAAATAGTTGCATAGATAGCATGGGAGTTCCAGCAGCTTGAATGGTTCATTTGCGCATATGCACTTCTATTCAATGATTTGAGTTATTATCAGTTGGCAATGTAATTGTGCTCAGCTCAGCTTTAGAAAAGGCATTATATTTATCTCTGTTAATTTTCGGACTGACTGGGATCAGTTTTGCCAGGTTCATCAGTTGGTCAGATAATTGATGCTTGGGTGCTGTCGATTGCTGAACAAAGAATAGAAAAGGTTGCTAAGGATGTGTTTGGATCCTGGATTTGTTGAGGGTTGATAGGAATGTAGTCATCATATTAAGGGTCGATAGGAATCTACTATTGTTTTCTCTAAGGATGTGTTTGGATCCTGGATTTATTGAGAGAAAGGGAAAGGGAAACGAAAAATATTTGTTTGGTTGTAATGGAAGATAAAGAGAAACAGAATAGGAGAGAAATCGATGAGGAAACAGAATGGGTCCTGTAGAAGCTCCTCTCCCTTATTAATCTGTATGGACAAGAAAAGGGAAGTGGGGGAGGAAAAGTTTATCGGGCTAAAATTGCAGATATGGCTTCTCGCAGAAGACCATTGTTGATGAGCTTCGATTGCCAGCAATAGTTCATGAGTAGCTATCAACAACGACCATCAATGAGTTTTGAAGATCTACCTCTGCTAGCAACATCATCATTCATCAAACTTTCCCAGCAGGCGTTCATCATTTGCTTCATTTGATAATCTTCAATCACTGAACTTTCAATTGAAGATTCACAACTAGAAAATTTCGATCAGGTATTTGTCTCTCACTATATAAATTTGAGTATGAATTGTGCAGATGAATTCACATGTCTAATTAATTTTTGATCATATTACCTACTGTAAACTAACTTAGACCATACATTTGATCATTTGAATATATGATATGTTTCAACCTAAGACGGCCTAGGTAGGACTAAGGAACATAGTCCGTTTAATTTTCAATTGAATAATTAATGACCTTTTGAAATTACTTGACAACGTTAGATGCATAGATAAATAAATACAGGATATTAAGAAGAAAAAAAATTAAAATTGAAACAAAAAGAAAAAAAGTGCCAATTGAGTTGCAGGAAAAGGGCAATTGTGGCTGTATATACTATACACTAATAGAAAGCAATATGTATCAAACAACCTCTTCAATTATGCATAGTACTTGTATGCTAGTAATACATAATTGGTTACTCAATGTGATGTCTCTTGTACTGAAAATGAGTTCCATGATTGACAACAATATAGTTGGACTATTTTTGATCAGGTACAATTGTGAATCTATTGAAGTTTAGGATACGTCTGTTACTTCTTGCACTGCATACTAAAATTCTTTGTTTATCTGTTTACCACTTTCCTCGCTTTTGAAATATTATTGCAAAAATGAATATCAACAAGTGGTGTGATTTTTTATATAAAAATTGGAGATAAATTGTCAAGAGGAGTGGGAAGAGTATAGAAAGTGGAATGAATTAGATTTTGTTCTTTTTATTATATAATGTCATAACATTGACTGAGAATACTCTGCAGAAACTGACAAGATGCATTTGAAATCGAGTGATAAAATGGATGATCTTCTTGTCAACTCACTCTTGGAGCAAATTCTCAAGGGGCAAAAACTTGTGGTACTTTTAAAGCTACTGCATATATAGAACTGCAAGCAAAGCTGTGGGGGCTAAATTTAGCATACATTGTATTGTGATTCCAGTCATGTAAGCAGCCACACGAAGACTTCAAAAAGTAATCTTGGATTGGCTAAAAGATAGGTTAATAAATGGTAGTGGATTTGGATATAATCAATCAAAACATATGATTGAAGCTGCAGCAGGTGTATGGGTAGCTTACCTCGAGGTATATGTGCGCTTATTATTGTCTCTGAAGTTTCTATTCAAAGTTGTTACCTATGTTGAAACTGTTTGTTTGTACTATTCTACAGGCAACTGTGCTTGTGGTTGATTCATTTCTTTTGTGAAAATAGTTTATACGAGATTCTTGTTTCACAAACAGAGTTTGCAGTTATAGATTTCAAATTTTGTGTGATCCATTTTTATATGGGCCAATCAATATCCTCATTTAGGATTGCTCATTTCTATGGTTTGTTCTACCGGCAAAGCCTAAAGATTCTCATTTTTTATTTGCTCCTCAAAAATATCAAAAGTTGCATCAACTCTTTGAAGGGATCGAGTAACTAGGAGTCTAGGAGTCTTGCTGCAGGTCCAAATGAAACGTGACTTCGTTGGGCTAGGCAAGGCAATTTTTTTTTTTTTTTTTTTTTTTTTTTTTTTTTAACCTCATAAAAAGTCATAGAACTAAAAAAGTAATTTTCAAACATTCACCTTGTTTGGTTTTATCTGTTTTTTTTTGAAAAATAATTTTTTTTGTTTTTTCATATATATATTTTTTGTTTGTAGTGTTTTTTTTGTGTTTTTTTTTTTCAAAAAAAAAATAAAATTTTATGCACTTTTTTTATGTTTTAAATACACCTAATCTATATGCACTCAAAAAGTATAATATTTGAAAAAAAACAAAATTTTAAAAATTCACCAAATATTAAAAATTGCAAAAAAAAAAAAAAAAAAAAAATGAAAATTCAATACATTTTAATATTTTGTTATGTTCAATGAATTTTTTTTAAAAATTTTATACAAATTTTATACTTTTTAAATATATCAATATTAAATGGATTTAAACATTAAAAAAAATTGATTAAAATATTTTAAAAAATCACTAAAAATCTAAAAATACAAATTGAAAACTCATAAAATTATGAGTTAATTGCCTAAAAGTCTTATTTATAATTTTTTTGGTAGCCAAGGTCTTATTTAAGATTTTTTGAACCAATAAGTCATATTTAATAAAATTGATAATATTATCAATTTTTTTAATTTTTAAAACTAAGAATATTATCAATTTTGCATAATAATTGTTTCACTAATTGAGAAAAAAAAAAAACAGAACATGAAATTAAACGTTTTTATCCTTTTACTTATTAGTTTGATTCAGCTATCCAATAAAATTGAAAACATTATCAATTTTTTTATTTTTTTTTTAGTTTTGCACATCAATGTTCCACCACCATGCTCCTTTTATAGACACAAAATTTTTAGTTTTGCACAAAAAATAATTCAGTTTTTTCAATTTTTTCAAAAAAAAAAAATATAGTTTCTTTTTTTTTTTTTTGCACATAATTTTTTAGAAGTTTTTTCAATTTGAAAGTTGATATTTTAAAGTTTTAAAAATCAAAATAAATATCAAATCATCATGTTCCTTTATAGATAATCATAAATAATAAACAATCATTATTTGTAGGGTAATTCTAATTATTAAAAATTTAATAGGACTTGAAGGTCTAAAAAATCTTAGTTAAGATTTAATGAACTATAAATTTATAAATTAAGATTTGTGTGTAAATACCTTTAAATTTATTTTGTAAAATTTTAAACTAAAATAGAGGGAATAAATTTTTTTTTACCTCATAAAAAGTCATAGAACTTAAAAAGTCAATTTCAAAATAAGGCCGGGGTTGTTTGGGATGACCTAAATAAGTGTACTTTTTGTCTTTTTACGAAAAGATGTGCAGAAAAGTAGAGAGGTGATGTGATAGAAAAAAGATAAAAAGATAAAAAGATGGATTATTTTTGGGTTGCCAAACTTGGCCCTAGTATAAAACAAAAGAATCTGCCCCATGTGATGCTCTAATATATATACTCCAACCACATCCTCTTCTCAAGAGGCTGAAAATAATATTTTTTATTCAAAAAGTAAATATAGAAGATGTCACTATTCATTCAAACTCTAATCACAAACCTTAATTTCTTTCATTCAAACTCCAATCAAAAAGTAATTTTTATTCATTAATAAATATTTAATTTAAAATTTTTTGTCAAACATATTTAATATTATATTCATTTTAAAGGTATGATTTCATACTTTTTATCGATGTCAATTTTATAAAAATTAAATTTACACATTAAAAGTTATTTCGAATATAATTAAGAAATATAGAGTGAATAGTGTTTTAGAGTCTCCTCCATTTTTTCATCCTCCCTCTATATTTTGGAGGATCAATTCATCCTCCTCCCAATGGAGGAGGATATAGAGGATGGGTTGGAGTTGTTTTTGAGAGAGGATCCTCCATATTTGAAGATATGGAGGATGTGGTTGGAGATGCTTTCTCAAGAGGATGGAAATAATATTTTTTATTCAAAAAGTAAATATAGAGGAGGTCACTATTCATTCAAACTCCAACTACAAACCTTCATTTCCTTCATTCAAACTCCAATCAAAAAGTAATTTTTGTTTATTAATAAATATTTAATTTTAAAATTTTTGTAAAATATATTTAATATTATACTCATTTTAAAGGTATGATTTATACTTTTTTATTGATGTCAATTTTATAAAAATTAAATAAACACATTAAAAGTTATTTCAAATATAATAAGAAATATAAAGTGAATAGTGTTTTGGAGGTCTCCTTCATTTTTTCATCCTCCATATTTGAAGGATCAATCCATCTTCCTTCATTTGGGAGGAAGAAATGAAGAATGGGTTGGAGCTCAAAATTAGGAAGGATGTTTCATATTTGGAGTTTTGAAGGATGAGTTGGAGATACTCTAAGGCCTAGTATAAAACAAATTATATATATAATATATATAATAGTATAAAAATAAAAAAATCTGCCCCACGTGATGCTCTATTAGTAATGTAGCACAAAAGAATACTATTATAGTAAGGTCATTTGATGTTAACACTTTTTTTAGACAACAAAACAAAAACAAGGGCAAATGTTTGTAATTTGTATGATACTACTGTTGGATTATGGGCTTTTTTTTGAGAAGAGCTAAAAAAAAAAAAAAAAGTTAAAAATCAACTTTTAATTTATTTTAAATTATATTATTTCTCATATTTTTTTATATATTTAAAAAAAATTAAAAATCAACTTTTAATTATCTCTTCAAAATAGACTTAGATGGACTCTTGTATGTAAAAAAGGACCGGACAAGACGAAATGCGACACCATCCATCATTCTGGATAATTTTGAATAAAATTTGTAGATTTTTTTTTTATATTCATAGGTCAAAGGTGACTTCAAAGGAATGTTGTCACCAAGAGACATTTGCGTACATGGGCTCTCATATGTAGAAAAGGACAGGACAAGATCAAATGCGACACCATCCATCATTCTGGATAATTTTGAGTAAAATTTGTACATTTTTTTTTTAATATTCATAGGTCAAAGGTGACTTGAAAGGAATGTTGTCACCAAGAGACATTTGCCAAGGGGGGACGCTAGACACTCAGAAGAATTTTACTTAATAAATTGGGATTGAGATAAAATTAGTATATTATGAGTTTCATGTATAAAACGAATTCATACCACACAGAAGAAGCTAGATATTCAGAAGAATTTTACTTAGGCTTCGTTTGGGAAGTGGGTTGGCTTTTTGACTATTTTAGCCTGGGGTAAAAAACTTGATTTGAGAAGGGCTTTTTAGCTTTTTGGCTTTTTTGACTTTTTTTGTAAGAGAAGAGTGTAATAATTATGGGTTGATGTGATGTTTTATTTGTTGTAGCTAAAATAGCTTATTTTTGCTAAAATAGCCAAAAAAGTCCATAAACCATCTTTCCAAACGGAGCTTAATAAAGTGGGATTGAAATAAAATTAGTATATTATGAGTTCCATGTATAAAACGAATTCATATCACACATTGATAATTCTGCATAAAATTATTGATAAATTTTTTTAGTATATATTATTGCTCTATTAAAAGTTATTTATTCTTTTTAGGAGTAAAGTTATGCATAAGGCATCTGCAACGCTCCACCAAATCCATCACCAAATTCAAATTTGGTGAAAAAGTTTTTTTTTTGTACTCCAATGTTTTCATCAAACTTGTATCAAAATGAGAATATAACAAATGTTTCACCAAATTAAGAATGCCTTGTACCTTTCAGCAATATACTATGCATAGCCGTTGAGTGTTGACCTACAAGACGACCGGGGACGTCCGGTCAAATGTCCCCTGAATGACCACCTTAAGGTAAAATTTGTAAAAAATTTACATTGACCGATCGATCACCTGTCGACCACCCGGTTGACCCTAATGATATAGGATTATAACTAAAAACAAGATAACTCATAATGCAAAATAAGAGAACTCAGAATGCAAATCCAACATATAAATAACTCATATGTTATACATTTTGCATTTAGTTCATACCTCATCTTATTTTGCAACGACCTTGATTTCCCAAAATTCTTATCAGACAACACAATACAATCAATTACATAAGAGAATGAGTGCCTACTATGTTCAAATACATTATTATCATAACTAATTGATCCCCATTGTTAAGAATCCCAGATATATATACAGTCAACCTTGTAGGATTATCTTTCTTTCTGGGTTTTGTTTTCTTCACTATACCCCAAAATGTGTGTATCTGTAATTGTTAGAAACATAGTACTAAATTATATGAAAAATATAATGTAAAAATATGTAAATGATTTTTGGACAAAATTAAAATTGAAATAAATCGACATAATAACGTAACAAAATTTACAGTACATAAATAAATAATGTGAGGCCCCTAAAAATTTTACTTCCTTAAAAGTCCCTTACTTTTAAATTATTTTTTAAAGTCCTTCAGTTTCTTAATTAATTGCAATTTTAACCCTAGGATCAAAATACTTGCGCCAATTGAAAACTCACAAACCCTAACTGATTTCGCTAACTTAGGAATAAATTATAATACCCTAATACTGATTAATTGAAGGAAAAAATATTTAGGAGGAAAACATATTTGACTTGATACAAAGTTTTATATATATATATATATATATGTATATATGCAACTAGGTTGGTTTGATTAGGAGGAAAACCCTAGCTAGATCATATTTAGGAACCTAATTAAGGCATCTAATTCTCCACTATTTTATTGAATTCAAACTATCCAATCCAATTCCAACCAATGGGCATTTAGGACCTTTTGCACCAAATTCATTATAAAAACAACTCCTCCCATAGCACTTTACATGCAAGAACACACACATACACACTATATTTAGCTAAGAGAGAAGAGAGGAAGGAGGGTGAGCTTGGTAGAAGAGAGGAGAGGAAGAAAAAGTTTGCTAGCAATTTTAACAATCCTCAAGTAAGCCACAACACAACTCTCTCTCATTTCTCCTTTCAAATACATGCTCTTAGAAGTTTTAAACATTAATTTCAGATGTGTTTTGATGGTATTTTTGTGTTAAAAATGACAGGAGTTGAGCCTTGATTCTACCCTTCTTGTATTTCTCTTAATCAGTATAAGACTACCTTTTTCTATATCAATCTCTCAAAATTTCCAAAGGCACACCTTCACCTTAAATTTCTCAGTTTAATATATATTATTTAGCATGTTTTCATCACAAGAGAAGAGGAAAATTTCCCCTAGTTTACCTCTTTTCTCACCAACTTTCTTATTGCAAGAACTGTGCCAAAAAAATCTATTTTACAGCAAACTTTCGAAGAGTCTAGAAAAATGTAAAAAAATCTTCTAGACCTCAATTTTTTGTCAAATGCTTTCTTAAGGAGTTATCTTTCAATAAAAATTGGTTTCATTGAAAAAGAGTAAGTGGTTTGTGAGAAAATCCGATTTTCGTAACGGTCGACGAATCTGGACAGAGCTGGAGTATTTATGAAATAACTAAAAATTGGGAAAAGCTATTCCACTTACGAAAAATGTTATGAAAACTAGATAAAAATCTTTACGAACCATAGGAAGACCGGATTTGGAAAAAATCTGAAATAGTCCTTTTAATCTTGATCTTTAAGTGACTCTGAATCTAAAAATTCTATTTACATTGATATTTTGTGCTCTTGACTTTATGAATATGCT
Source organism: Camellia japonica (assembly GCA_030407325.1). Lineage (NCBI taxonomy): Eukaryota > Viridiplantae > Streptophyta > Magnoliopsida > Ericales > Theaceae > Camellia > Camellia japonica. The sequence goes on along the minus strand of JAPPVO010000002.1, from coordinate 176,415,817 downwards.
TACTTATATATAATCCTGTATTGGTATGATATTATGCATGTCATGGTTATGTTTTTTTTTTCCCTTAATGATGCTTATATCCATGAAAATTTATTTAAATTGCTTGTGCTAACTAACTTAAGACATGTAACTTAATGGGAAACTTAATTGGGATGGTATTGGGTTTTCGATCACTTGAATAATGAAGAGATGATAATGTGTTATGGATTGATGAGGACGTGTTCCCTAATTGAAGGAAAGTCTTGCGCAAGCAGTTGTATCAAAACCCTTAAATGGATCAGTTGTATTCAGACCCTATGTACTTATGATGGATAAGGTTGGAGGAGGTTACGGGCAAGACCCTTATTTTACTGTCTCTTTTGAGGTCATCAGTTGGCGCTACGTGGTATATAACTGTTGGTAGACATCCGGTGTAAGGTCTGCAAAGTAGCAAAAGAGAGGGCATACCGAATAATCCGAGTCCAATTCTTGTGGTTGAGAGGATGAAATCTCTTTGGGGGATTTCTAGATTACTAACATCTAACCTTCATTACTGAATGATTATCATGCTTTATTGCTTGCTTGTTATACATGTGATGGTGTATTGGATTGGGAAAAATGGAGAGGTTGTGTGCGTTTACTGGGCATTCAAAACTTATGGCGTTTCATGCTAGGTATTGAAGACTATTAAATCGGTCAAAGGCAACGCTGAAGTATTTGAAGACGTATGACTATCCTATGAGAGTTAGGAACTAGTTATGTAAACACATTTTGAGTTTGTAAGCGATTAATCCTTGTTGTAATTAAGACCTGTTTGTTAATTAATATATATATATATATATATATATCATTTGTAACCTATCCGTATACTCCGTCATCTTATGTAGGCTTTATGTTAATACTTGTTAAGATTTGTCAAAAAGGTAGCTGTGTTATCTAAGGTGGTTGGACTTAGAAGGGAGACTATATTGACTCCTTTGACCTTTCTAGGATCTTACTTGGTTATTAGCCAAAGGACTCAGTAGTGACGTTTCTTACTCTTGTAACCTTAGATAAACCCTGTATTTATTTGTTACTGTATTATCTGATGTTTCTGATTTTTGGGGCATCATAGATAAAAACTGATCGAGTCGAGTGTGTGATACTATTTCCTTAAGATAGATTTGTCCTCCCACCGATGCTCAGGATTCAATGGATGTCTATCTCTTAAGATACAACGATCAATGCCTTACACTAGCAGCACTACTATTGCAAGCCTGGCAAATTTCGTTGTGCATGCACTTTCTTTATAAAAAAAAAAATTAGACTCAGGAAAATATGAAGAATAAATGCAAAGATAAAGAATAAATAACGAATTATCTGTCCAAATTGAAGTGAGGGAGATGAAATTTATAGATTTCTCCATGACTCTTCAGAAAGGTTGTGACCCTTCAAAAAGACACACTCTTCCATCTCAAGAGACACAACCATTGGAGTAAATTTTAATTCAAATTTTCCAACAATAATAACAAAGAGAAAACTTTTTTTTTTTCTCCCATTTTTTTCCTGAAGTTGAAGGGAATTGCAGCAAGCAAACACCATAACAAAGCACATGGAATTGTGGGATGTGTGAAATGGTGGTGGAGGAAGGGAGCTTCCATTTTCGCATATCTAGTTGAATTTGATCTTCTGGGTATTTATTTAATTGAGTAATAGCTCTTTGATTGATTGAAAATTCCTAAAATTTCAACGAGGATTGAGGATAAATTTCAAAGTACTCTTAAATTGCAGAACTCATCATTGGAGATGAATTCAAATGAGAAAAACCCTCTTCAACTTGCTCAACAAACACCACAGACTAACTACCATCATTTCCTTCAGCAACATCATCGACAAAGGATCCAGCTTCAGCAGCAACAGATGAAGCATCAAGTAGAAATACTGTATAAGCAGGGCAATAACAGTGTTAATTTGAATTTTGATAGCTCAACATGCACCCCCACTATGTCATCCACTAGGTCTTTTATCTCTTCATTGAGTATAGATGGGGAGTGTTGCTAATTTGGATAACAATGCCTTCCATTTGATTGGGATAGCTGGCTCTTCTGATCAAAATTCTCATCAACGTAAGAAAATGTGTTTTGGAAGGGGAGAGAAAGGGAGTGCAAAGTGTGGGAGTAGTGATAGAAATGGAAAAGATTTAATGGAGGGAAAAAGAAATGGCAAAGAAATTGAGAGAAACAAGAAATGGAGGGGAAAAAAAAATTCATTTTGCTCTTGCCGGTTGACCAGTTGGTTGTCCTCTTGGATATCCTGTGTTTTGTTGATATCAAATAGAGGAATTGGTTATATTTTTACTCAAATTTGATGAAATTTTCGGTGAACCATTGGAGATGTCCTAATAGATTTTCATTAGATTTTTTTTATCAAAAGACACAAGACTCATTACTTTGGATTTATTAGTAAAAAATTGTGCGAAGAATGTTTAATATTTTGAAGCATATTTACATGTGTCGAATATAAGTTAACAATACCCTTATACTGTATTTGGTTGGGGGATTTTGGAAAAGATTTAGAAAGAGAAAGGAAAAAGGCATGTGAAATTAAGTAAAATGTAGGTATATTTTATTCATATTTCACTTACCTTTTCTATTTTTCTTTTCAAATTCCTCCTCAAATCCCCGACCAGACACAATATTAGAGTAAATATTAAATGTCATATAAGACCATCTCCAACGGTGAACCAAATTCACCATTAGATTTGAATTTGGTGAAAAATTATCACTTTTATGGCTCTAATGGTTTCACCAAATGGATATCAAAATGAGAATTCACCAAAAGTTTCACCAAAATGAGAATGCGCTAGGTCTTTCACCAAAACACTATTCATTATCATTGTATTTTCACTACCGGATGACCAATTTTCGCAAAATTTTGTGTAGGTTTTATATTGGGAGGTTGACCTCCCAGTCGACCCCCTGGATGACCCTCAAGCTTGAAATTTGAATCAAATCGTCAAAAGTACCTGTGGAAATCCATCTTCCAAGAGCAATCTCTTCTCCAATCTCTCATCGTCTTTGGTAGCCATGGCAGCAACCAACAACTCTCTCACCCTCTCTGCCAATCTTTCATGTTGGTTCCTCACAGCCTCAACTTCTTTCTGCCACTCAATTGAGCCTGTAATTCTGATCCTTTCAATACCCGTGTAGGTTGTTTTTGAAAAATCAAAATCAAGATAGAATGCAAATCAAATGTTACACTCAGTTCACAACTTAGCAATGTCTACTAACAAATAAAAGGTTTTGACAGGAGTAATCAAGAGGGAAAAAAAAAAAATTCATAAGCCTTACCGGTCGACTCCTTCCCTTTTGGTGCACACCGTTGGAGCTAGTCGTATCAGATTGAGAAAATCAGCTATTTTTTACTCAGATTTGGTGAAAAAAATAATGAACCGTTGGAGATGCTCTAATATTACCAATTAACTAATAAGATTAAATGAAATCAGATATAAATTTCAAACTCCTCCATCTCTTTGTTCCAAAAATATTTATAATTATTGAATTGTGTCAAAATTTTCATATAATTCAAATTAGAAAGGGGGATTTGGTGATAGCCCCTCTCACTATCTAATTTGTCTTTCAAAAGGATAAGAATTATATAAGTATTTTCAAAACCCCCTAATATTTTAAAACTTGTTTCTTTTACTATATTACCCTCATATCTATCAGCTCTCCTATTAAGCCATATTCACTGTGTATTTCAGAGTAAAATTTTACTCTGTATAAAAGTAAAATTTTACTCTGAAAAACTAGTAAAATGTTAGACTCTACACAAAAGTAAAATTTTACTTTACTCTGTATAAAAGTAAAATTTTACTCTGAAAAACTAGTAAAATGTTAGACTCTATACAAAAGTAAAATTTTACTCTGTATAAAAGTAAAATTTTACTCTGAAAAACGAGTAAACTGTTAGACTTTATACAAAAGTAAAATTTTACTCTGTATAAAAGTAAAATTTTACTCTGAAAAACTAGTAAAATGTTAGACTCTACACAAAAGTAAAATTTTACTCTGTATAAAAGTAAAATTTTACTCTGAAAAACGAGTAAACTGTGAGACTTTGAAGTTAAAAGTAAAATTTTACTCTATATAAAAGTAAAATTTTACTCTGAAAAACTAGTAAAATGTTAGACTCTACACAAAAGTAAAATTTTACTCTGTATAAAAGTAAAATTTTACTCTAGTTCTGTCAAATGAAAAAAACAGAGCAATAGAACCAGAGTAAAATTTTACTCTGGTTCTGTCAAATGAAATTAGATCAAAAAAAAAAAAAAAAAAAAAAAACAAAAAAAAAAAAAAACAAAAACAAAACAAATTAATCAACAAATCAACACATCTAATTGAGAAGAAAAACTTCTAAAACTCGATCAACAATCACAAATCTCAATGAAAAGAATACATGTGTTCAACAACACTCATACACACAAATATATATATATATTCAAAACTCAAATCTGTGTTTAAAAAAATATGTATAACCAAACAACTCCACCAAACATGCCTTTGTCGCCTCCTAGAAGGGAGAGAGGGAGGAACCGGAGCTTTCAAATCTGTGTTTCAGCGATCAATTCATTGCTCTTCGGAGTAATAGCGATCAATTCAGAGATGATCTGTTTCTCCTCGTAGACGATCTCCTTCGATTCCGACACTAGAGGACAATTTTCCGGCCCGTAGTTGATTTCGTTCCCGATGTTCTTGATGAGTTCATCGCAGAGATCGGTTTTGGCATTGTTGATCACCGGAGTTTCGCCTGATAACTGACCGGACTTGGCTAAGAGAGTGATGACGATGACATTGCAGACTTTAACTCTCCTTAGCAGAGTCCTCCTATAAGTCTCATGCTCAAGGATAATGCTTATCCTTAGAGCACCCTCATCACTGTAAGCCAAGTGAAATGGCCACTTCCTTATGCTCGGATATACATTCCTGACTGAGCTGCCTTATCTCGGTCCCCTGTCGTTCGGGCCGTGTGACTGGAAGTCGATTTACCGAATTGCACCCTGTCGAGCTACACATAGCTTGGCCCTCTCCATTGACAACATCTCGGCCCGATAAAAGACTACCTTCAGATAGCTAGGTCCAGGCCCTAGCAACCCATCTCTGGCCGACCTAGTGTCGTCTTAGCCCAAGACTGAGCTACATCAGCTCTTATCTCGGCCCATTGCGCGTCCTAACTTCCAAAGAAGACTTTTCCTAGCTCGGCCCAATTTGTTCACAAATTACCCTCTCAATTGCCCTTTAATTCCATCTGCGTAGCATGTTTGGGATTATTTTCCTCCAGTCGAGCTAAGAAAGCCCAACTCTACCGAGCTAGAAAAGTTGTTCGGTTTCACAACTCGTCTCTTGTTACAATAAGTCTTGTCCGTTGCTTAACGATGTCATTCCTATGATACGTGGCGTGCCCCCATTATCCTCGTTCTCTTGTTACAACCGTCATGTACCCCAAAAAATTTGAACAGCCCCGCCTTTTACCTTTAACATTTATATCCTTCGAGTTCACAATCGCACGAGAAAGCGTTCTTTTTGTGTAACCGAGCTATATGGCCCACCTCTTGTAATCACCTTTCAATCAATGAATTTTTTTTTTTGTACTTCTTGCTTGGTCATGGCGTTTTTCCTTTATTGTAGTGTACCATTTCCTACCTGCCTTTTCTTGTTTGGCGAGATACTTATCCCGGCTACAGATTGCAAAGTGTTAGTCAATCCTGCCAACCTTTTTGAGCCTAGATCCTCATCTCGGCTGAAGAATGAAAAAGTGTTGGTCAATCCTGCCAACCTTCTTGAGCTTAGATCATCATTTCAGCTGAAGAATGAAGAGTGTTGGTCAAACCTGCCAACCTTCCTGAGCCTAAATCCTTATCTCGGCTAGAGGAAGAATGAAAACTGTTGGTTAAACTTGCCAACCTTCCTGAGCCTAGATCCTTATCTCGGCTAGAGGAAGAAAAAAGTATTTGTAATGACCCCAAAAGTCATCCTTATTTAATTAGGGCTTAATGTGTTTTAATTCAACTATATCCATTGGAATTGAGAATGTTTTTATCTATTTTGGGGTATTGATTGAGGTAGTGGTGTGATGGTAAAGTAAGATTGGACCAAAAACTTTAATTCGAATAATTCGCCTACGATCAGCCGTCACTCTTTTGCCCTTTTCTTTTTTCACACTTTTAATTTGGATGTGAGGTTAGAACCATTGGAAAGATTATTTTCGGGGCTTCAATTTGGACACAAGAATGACCTAAAACGGAGTCCGGATGAGAGAGTTACGCATGTTTGAAGTTTTCATATCTGTGCTGGAAGCAGGACCGCACGTGCGGCGATGTGCCGGGCAGCAGCTCAAAAACGTGATTTTGAGCTCATTTCTTGCATTTTCTTTTCCTCTCTTCTTCTCCCCTCTTCCATGTCCGAAACCCTAGCTCCCAAAACCTTGATTTCCTTCACTTTTCTCAACAAATCCACCATAGATCTTGCATCAAGGATGAAGAACAAGAAAGGGGCAACATTTTCAACCGATTGGAATTCGAATTTGTGGAGGATTCTTCTCAAAGCTTGCTTTTCTTGCTCGAATCTTGAGGTAGGAGACCTTATTCCCTTTCAATATTGCATTCATGGATGGATTTATGATATTTTGAGTATGGATTTATGGTATTTTGAGTATATAAATACAAAATCTATAGTTTTGAACATATTATGTCCAACTTGAGATTGGGGGATTTCGGGTTTATAATGTTGGAGATGTAATTGCTGGGTTAAGGTGATGGATTATGAACTTCAGACTTGTAATCAATGAGGAAATTGGGACAAAAAAATAATGGGTTAAGAAATTTAGATTTTTCTTGAAATTCCTAGGTTTTTCTTGAAACCCTAGGTTGATTAATGAAGATAACTAATGAATTGGCCCAAATTGAAAGTAGAGTAATGAAATTGAGGTATTGAATTATATGTGTTCAGGTTTAATTGGAATTTGGAAATGTTTGAAAATTATGTTTAAATTTGCGAATGAACTATGTTATGAACATTGTGATTCATGCTTTAATGTAAAGGAAAAATTGGGGAAATAATTTATTAGGGTCATGGATGACATGAACTCGGTTGTGGAATGTGGAAATGGGATTTAAGAATTCCTCTTGAATTATGTTAAATTGTGGCGATTATGTGGAGTTTAATTTTTGTAACCTAAAATGTGGAGTTTTCCGAAAGGGGTTTAATCCCAAATTATTTTGCTAAATACTTGTGGGCTTGTGAAGAATAATGAAGAAAAAAAAAAAAAAAAAAAAAAAACTAATGATCAAGTTATATATGTGAACAGGGCACACTTCAGGAGGGACAAACACTCCGTTGTAGCACTGTGAGTAGTAGTACAAAAATATACATTTTATCTATTGTTGATAATTATTGTCACTAATGCTCTGTTCTTTGTAAGTGTTATACGAACATTTATGACAATTGGAAATCAATGTGAACTTACATGAACGCTGAAAGATTCGCGTACATCGGTATGATTTTGGAATCCTTGTTCCGTTAATGACGAATATTAACCCTTTATTATTTATAAGCATACTATGTTATTTCTTAAAGAATAAGTGGAACTTATGCTCATCTTCGAAGAATCAGAATAATTGGAAAGTTATGTGAATCCATATGAATCTGTAGTCATTTTGTTGTGTTACATATAAATTCGACGTTATTCGGAATCTACGACATGAATGCAAAAGTTTAATATCATTATGTGACCCACATAAAAATATGAATTATTCTATTTTGTTAAGCGCACAATAATGACGTAATACAACAAGAAATGCTCTGTTTTTTTGATATGTTACGTTATAACTTAATGAATGATTATTCATATATGTAGAAGTATTCACATCATCTTTAGCACAAGCCCTTTACCCGGGGGTAATGATACCGTGATTCAAATGATTAAGTTACAAGTTTACGTATGTTCTAAGTTTAAGTCCGTTACATGTTTACGTATGTTATAAGTCAAGAATGTTACAAGCTCAAGAATGTTACAAGTTCATATATGTGACAAGTTCAAGTATGTACAAGTTTAGGTAAGGTTACAAATACAAGTATATATAAGTTTAAGTATGTTACAAGTTTTCAAGTTTAAGCATGTTATAAGTTCACGTATGTTACAAGTCCAAGTATATTATAAGTTCATGTACGTTACGAATCCGAGTATGTTATAAATTCAAGTATGTTACAAGTTTACGCATGTTACAAGTCCATGTATGGTACAAGGTCAAGTATGTTACGAATATGACTTCTAATTACTGTTTATAATTCAAGCATAAAGATTATGTATGATTTGTTTCCGTTTATGATATGACATGATATGTCCGGTTTGGTCTGGAAAACTTATTAATTACTGTATGGAACAAAGTGCTACACGGAACTAAGTGCTACAAAGTGAGACACCTCTAGAGTCCGTGTGAGACACCTCTTGAATTCATACACATGTTTCAAGGGCTTAAATGCCAATATGTTTCAAGGGCTTTAATGCCAATCTTTCAAGGGCTTAAATGCCAATATGTTTCAAGGGCTTTAATGCCAATCTTTCAAGGGCTTAATGCCAACTTATGCAAGGGCCTCGTGCCACCATGTTCAAGGGCTTAATGCCACCATGTTTAAGGGCCTTGTGCCACCACGTATAAGGGCTCATAGCCATCATGTTTCAAGAAATTATGTTGCAAACCACTATGTTTCAAAAATGGGCTAAGGTCGTCATGAAATTAATACGGATTCAGACTAACTATATATGCATCTGTTATGCTCTATGGTGTTATATTTCAAGTCAAGCACTGTTTTTATTTATGTATTACTATTCACTGAGCTAGACTCACTCTGTGTTATGTCTGTTTCTGTAGGTAACCAGCCAAGTGGTCAGTCCTAGCCACAATACTCGTTCCCTTTTGTCAACCCTATGGTTCAGGCACTACACGAAGCCATTTATTTTTGTAAAGTTTGCTAAAATGTTGGCTTATTTTGATTTCTTACTTAAGATTGAAAGTGTAGAACTTCAATGATTTTTGTATATGCCCAATGATAGGGCTGGGACTGTACAGGTGTTTGTTTATAGCCGACACTTTGGGGTATAGATTGGAATTTTTTTTCTGTCTTCTATGATGCATACGTTATATGAGATCCTGGCATGTAGAAGTAGCTCAATGGGATTTAGTTGTGTCGTTATTTTCATATTAAATGCTTCCGATAAGGCCCCGTATGTTATATACAACAGGTTAAAGGTTCGATTTCCGAACAGGTCATGCCCAAACTTTTAGGGGCGGGTTTGAGGACGTGACAGTATTGGTCAAACCTGCCAACCTTCCTGAGCCTAGATCCTTATCTCGGCTAGAGGAAGAAAAAAAGTGTTGGTCAAACCTGTCAACCTCTCTGAGCCTAGATCCTTATCTCGGTTAGAGGAAAAAAAAAAGTATTGGTCAAACCTGCCAACCTCCCTAAGCTTAGATCCTTATCTCGGCTAGAGAAAGAAAAAAGTGTTGGTCAAACCGGCCAATCTCCCTAAGCCTAGATCCTTATCTCGGCTAGAGGAAGAAAAAGTGTTGGTCAAACCTGCCAACCTTCCTGAGCCTAGATCCTTATCTCGGCTAGAGAAAGAAAAAAGTGTTGGTCAAACCTACCAATCTTCTTTATTGCCCCCCAGTCGGGCAAAGATTTGTTAGAAAGAGTTGGTCAAACCTACCAACCCACTTTGCCCCCAGTTGGGAAAAGATTTTTTTAGAAAGAGTTGGTCAAACCTACCAACCCACTTTGCCCCTAGTTAGGCAAAAAATTTTTGCGTGGTTGGTCTTTCTTGTCAACCGTGTTAACTTTTGCCAAAGGTGTTTCGTCCGACTTCGCTATTGTGTCGGACTCTGCCTTGGCTCGCATCCCATCTTCCTCTATCAAGATGTGTTGGTGCACTCTCTCGATCAGGGCTTCCATAGTAAGAGGTAGCGTCATTGTCATTGAATCCCTCAATTTATTGCCAGCCGACAAACCTCATTTGTATTGTGCGATAGCTAAGTTTGTGAGGCAATCTCCAATCTGATTAAAAGTCTCCCAATACCGGTTATTGTAAAACCTCAATGTTTCCTTCTCGTCCATGTCTATGGAGAGAAGTTGGTTAATCTCCACTGGTGTCTTGGTGTTCATTCTGAATCTGGTCACAAATGCCTCCGCTAGTTGCGCCCATGAAGCTATGCTACCTTCTGGCAACCTTTCAAACCATGTTAAACCCAGGCCACCAAGGCTGGAAGGAAATATGATACACATTAGAGCCTCGTTTAGCCGATACACGGCCATAACCTGGCGAAAGTGGCTCAAGTACATGTAGGGGTCTGACTTCCCCTCATAAGTAGTGAATTTGGGCTGGTGGAAGCCTGAGGGTAACGGTGCATTCTCAATTGTCGGAACGAACGGTGAGCTCTGCAACCTTGCTAACACTTTATCTGTTAGTTTGTAATCAAGGCGTGGTATTGGCATCCCCACCTCGACACTCCCATGTATCCTAGGAACCAATCGTTGTAGAGCTGAAACTCTATGAGGGTTGGGAGCCTGGGTGTCCTCTTTCCATCGGGCCCTCTCCTCTAGCATTGTACGCAGGTCTGCCGACCTAGGAAACTTTGTGTGCCTAGATGTCGTTTGGTGCGTGTGCGAGGGCCGATAACTACTTCCCTCAGTATACGACCTCTCAGTCCTCGTTTTCTCAGACCTTGCGTAACGAGTCCTAGAGGTTCGTGATTGTGTACCACCTATCCTTAGGCTTCTACTTTCCGTTTGAGATGGTGTGACTTGCCTGTCACGATCTTCTGAGTGACTAGAGTGCGCCCTGCTCTTGCCCACCTCTTCTTTTGCCGCATCTTTTTCCTTTATCTGGCACTTCATTGTCTCCATGTCTGCCGCCATCCTCCGAATCAATTCGTCTTGCTCCCTCATGCCATCCTCCAGAACCTGAGGATCCAACCTCCACCTCTGTCTTTCAGGACTTTGGAAGCGACGAGGACTACAGCCCCATCTTTCCCGTGTATCCCTCCGGGGGTTCCGTCACTAGGAATCTAACTCTGCCATGGGTGGGATAGAAAGTAAGCCTTCGGGTCTCCCGCCCCCCTCCGGGGTTTGCCTATCAATAACAGATTGCGGCAAATCTTCATTGTGCACCATTGAAATCAGTTGAAGGAAAACTTTATCAAGAGGTTTGTTCTTTGTGATTGTTTTTCCCACAGACAGTGCCAATTGTACGAGCGCGAAATAATCTTCTCATATAATCCTGTTGATCAAGTTTGCACTCCTCCAAACAATGTTGCTTTGCCACCTGAAAACACAAACTTGAGCTAACCGGCGGGTGTGTACCGAAAACCCCTCCGATGCCTAAGTCAATAACTAGACAATAGACAATAAGCTCTGTGTATTCTAGAGTAAGAATTGTGATACCTGTACATAGGTCCTGCTATGAGTTTTTATAGATTCTGCCTGACACAATCCTAGTAGGATTCCAACTCTTCTTATAAGAGTCCTCCTAGGAATCACACTCCCAGTGAAGAGTGTCTATCTTGATAACACTCTACTCACTATCAACCAAGTGAGATGGTTTGCACAATCCCAATAGGACTCTAACTCTCCTTAGCAGAGTCTTCTTAGGAGTCTCATGCCCAAGGATAATGCTTATTCTTAGAACACCCTCATCACTGTAAGCCAAGTGAGATGACCACTTCCTTATGCTCGGATATACATTTCTAACAAAGCTGCCTTATCTCGATCTCCTGTCGTTCGGGCCGTGTGATCGGAAGCCGATTTACCGAATTGCACCCTGCCAAGCTACACATAGCTCGGCTCCCTCCATTGACAACATCTCGGTCTGATAAAAGACTACCTTTAAATAGCTAGATCCAGGCCCTAGCAACCTATCTCTGGCCGACCTAGTGTCTTCTTAGCCCAAGACCGAGCTACATCAACTCTTGTCTCGGCCCATTGCGCGGCCTAACTTCCAAAGAAGACTTTTCCTAACTCGATCTAATTTATTCACAAATTACCTTCTCACCAAAAATGCTGGAAACTGAAATTTTAAATATTAAACGAATTATATGGAAGTAGATGTCATACATCTATATAAATATTATATAAAATATTTAATAATTCGCTCGTCAAAATATATGATAACACTTTTTGAGGGGGGTGTTTCATAGAGTTTCCCTTTTTATATACATAAATAAATTGCAAAACTCTAGAAAATTTGTTGAAAAAGTTACCCGGAATATCATGGTCAGAGTGCTATGCTCTTTATTTATTTATTTTTAATTTAATTGTAAAGGGTGTTTGGCCCAGTTTACATTAAGGATAGACATCGTTCGCCTGCTGAGTCTATCCGACCCAATTTTATTTTTTCTAAAGTTTGGAAATGTTGTTTTAACTCATAGGATTGGGCTAAATTAATATTTTCAACCAAAAAATTAATGGGTTGGGTTTGGAATTTATATTTTTAATCCAACTTGACCAGTTATTAAATTAATTAATTAATTAATTAATTATTTATAATATATTAAAATATATTTGTTTTTTGTTAAGATGGAGATTTTATCTTTATTAATTTTATTGAAACTCACATTTGTAGTGATGTGTGATTGAATTTATTTAAAAAATCCTTTAATTTATACACAAAATCTTTCAATTTATAATAATGTCTATATATTTATTTAAAAAATATAATGTGTGATTGAATATGAAATGTTTTAATTTTTTTTTTTTAATATATAGCCTGATAGGTGGACATGGAATTTATAATTATTTTTCTATAATATATGTTTCTATACTTTAAAAGTGAATTATAATATATGTTTCTATAATATATATATTTATTTAAAAGTGAATTATATATACAGTTATGATTTGTGACACTAAATTCAGGGGCACTAATGCCCCGAATTTCTATATCAGGTAAAAAAAAAAAAAAAAAAAAACAAACTTACCAAAACAGGAAATTAGTGCCATTAGTACTAGGAAAATTAATGCCACAAATCATTTTTCATAAAGGATATAGAGTAAGATTATGCAAAAAGGGTCAAAAGTATCAATCCACTTCAATTTCTAGAATGTCAACCAGGAGTAAATATAGCAGTCACATGTGCTCGATTGTATTAAGGGGAAACTGTGAAAAATAGTTAGAATAGAAATGTATTTTATTACTCTAAAGACAACACACAAATTAAACAGCCTATTCAAAGCTTGGATTTCTTTTTTAAAGCAATTAATTGTGTCAGCGGCGGGGAAGACCTATTGATAAACTTCACAACCAATACTACTCCTTTCAGGTAAAAACATGAAAGGTAAAGTACCCAAATCAGTTTTTTAGAATGCCAACCTCTGCAAAGAATGAAATGAAACCCCTTTTTTTTTCTTCATAGATCTCAAACTAGTAAAAGCTTAGGCCTCGTTCGAGAACAGGCTAATTTAGTAATTTTTTGATTATTTAACTAAAATATGAGCTAAAAAAAACTAGTACTAGGGCTTGTTTGGTTTGTTTTTGGGAGAATTGTTTTTGAAAAAAATTTAGGAGAGTTGTTTTAGAAATTTTTTTGGTTTGTTTGGTTGTATATTTTGAGAGACAAATTTTTTTTGGGAGTTTGGGATGATTTGATATTTTGGGAGAATTGAGTAGATGTGTGCGAGAGAAAAAGTGATTGAGAATGAGAGAGGAGAGAGAAAAAGTGATTAATTGATGTGTAAGAGAGAGAAAGTGATTTTGAAAATTTTTTGAGAAAAAACTCAAACCAAACAAATTTTGGAATTTTTTTTTTCTAAAACTCATTTCCCAAACTCAAACCAAACATACCCATGTTTGGGATGACTTTTTGACTTTTTAAAAAAAAATATGCAAAAAGTAGAGAAAAAAGAGAATTTTTGACTTTTTGATATGAATTGTTGGTTTTTTAACTTTTTTTTAATAATTTTTTAACTTTTTAGCTAAACCGACCTATTGTCAAACGAGACCTTAGTCTAGAACCAAGTATTTAGTTCTTTAATAAGATTATATACATGACTCCAAGTTTTGTAATTTGTTGCAAATCAAAAGGAAGTTAACTCGGAACAAATCAAAGAAACAGTTTTAACTTTTAACAATAAGATAGAGAACATTTACCAGAACGGGAAATGCTAGAGAGCTCTAAATCTAGAGCTCTAATTTGAGCTCTAGTGATGTGTCAAAGCAAAAAAAAAAAAAAAAAAAAAACAAAGCAAGGCACAAACATCACATCAGGATGGGTCCCACCTTCTCATTAGAGCTATTAGAGCTCATATATTAGAGTTCTAAATCATTTTTGATCCTTTATTTATGTTCTTTCCACTTGGAAATAAAGAGCAGCCTTGGTTGCTTCATATGCAGCTTTGAAAGCTCTTTGCCAGTTTCTGCTATAGTTTTTTTAATTTTTTTTTTTTCTTTCAATTTGTATTACCTTGGTTGCTTTAAATTCAGAACCTTACATTAGCCAAGAAAGCAGAATTGTATTTACGGTTTTACATTGTGCCACTCTAATTTCAGCTAAACTCTTTGTTTAAATTTATACACGTAGCGTTTATGTATAAAATATTTTGTACTCTAACTTGCCTGATGTAGAGCTTTTCAACAGTTGCATTATTTTAACCTTGTAATTTTTTTTCTTTTTTGGTTTCCTCTTGATTCAATAGATTATGAAATATTCATGTTTTTATTTTATTTTATTTATTTGTGTTAGAGATATCCATTTTTACCTCTATTAACAAGAGTCGTCAGCAGTCTGATTTGTGTGAATACCCTTTCATCATGATCAGTGGCGGAGCCAAGAAATTAAATCAGAGGGAGCACTTATTAATTACAACATTAAAAATTTTTACAAAAATATTTTACATAAATTTTTATTTAGCACATTTTCTATTTTGTTCTTTTCAAGGTTTAATAATATTAAAAAAATATGAACCTTGGTTGAAGTAGTCAGCAGGAACTATACTATTAACTCAAGAACAAATATTAGCTTGAAACATGTGTAATGTTGGTGATTATTATTGAATAAATTTATTTCTTTTTTGTTTTTATTTTTTCAGTCTGATAAATTTACCCAACAGGTCGAGGAACATCCTGTTCCAAAGAGAAATTAGACTAATTGTTTGGTGATGGAAATTTTTGAACCACTTTGCTTGGTTTGAGTTTTCTAAAAACACTTTTTAAAGAATTTTACTTTCTTATTTTCTGTATTTTTTTTTGTTTTATTGAATTTTTTTAATATTTTATGCAATTATTTTAATTCTTAGACACACTAACATAAATACACTTAAAAAGTATAATTTTTATAAAAAAAATCTTTAAAAAATTCACTAAATACCAAAAAAAAAAAAAAAAAAAAAAACTAAAATTCACTACATTTTTCGTATTTTGGTGTATTTATTAATTTTTTAAAATATTTTTTCACAATTGTTTACTTTTTAGACACATCTAAGTAAGATGTATCTAAAAAAGTGAAAAAAAAATGCTTAAAATTTTTAAAATATTCACTAAAAACAAAAAAAAAAAAAATGAAAACAAAAACCTTAATTTTTAAAAAACTTAGGGAAAATTACTGATAAATTTTATTTAGAAGTGTTTTAACCCAAGAAATCCATGAAGGAATTTTTTAACCCATTTAGTCCCATGTATGTATAGTTTTATTCTATAAAGTCATTTTTCTTGATTTACACTATTTTCTTGGACACTTATGCTCTTATATTTAATTTTGATACCCTTATAAATATTTTTTGAACGGTTAGCAATTTTATGATGTGAACATGCATATTTTAAAATTCACATTGGTAAGAATGTAAAATTGGCCCGTGGGCTACCCAAAACCCGCCTGCGAGCCGGGGCGGGCCCGCCCCGTTGACAATATGAATATTCACATTGACATGTTAACATTCACATTAATAGGAGTGTAAAATTGGCCCGCGGCCTATAGGCGGCCCAGGGCGAGCCCAGCCCGACCCGTTGACAATGTGAATATTCACATTGACATGTTAACATTCACATTGATAAGAGTATAAAATTGACTCGCGGCCCATGGGCGACCAAAAGCCCGCCCGCGGTCCGGGGCAGGCCCGGCCCGTTGACAATGTGAATATTCACATTGACATGTTAACATTCACATTGATAGGAGTGTAAAATTAGCCCGCGCCCCATGGCTGCCCGAAATCTGCCCACAGCTCGTGGGTGGCCTGGGGCGGGCCCGGCCCGGCCTGTTAATAATGTGAATATTCACATTGACATGTTAACATTCACATTGATAGGAGTGTAAAATTAGCCCGCACCTCGTGGCTGTCCGAAACCCGCCCACGGCCCGTGGGCGGCCCGGCCTGTTGACAATTTGAATATTCACATTAACATGTTAACATTCACATTGATAAGAGTATAAAATTGGCCAGCGGCCTAGGGCGGGCCTGACTCGGCCCGTTGACAATGTGAATATTCACATTGACATGTTAACATTCACATTGATAAGAGTGTAAAATTGGCCCACAACCCGTGGACGACCCGAAGCCCGACCGCAGCCCGATGCGAGCTTGGCCCGACCCGTGACAATGTGAATATTCACATTGATATGTTAACATTAACATTGATAGGAGTGTAAAATTTGCCCGCTGCCCGAAACTTACCCGCGGCCCGGGGTAGGCTCGGCCTGGCCTGTTGACAATGTGAATATTCACATTGACATGTTAAAATGCACATTGATAGGAATGTAGAATTGGCCCGCGGCCCGTGGGCTGCCCGAAGCCCGCTCATGGCCCGGGGCAGGCTCGTTTTGGTCCGGGCCCGAGCATGTCTGAGACCCTAGGTTAGGGCCTAGGTCATCACTTTGAAGCCCGGCCCGGCCCATCGGCCCGCTTAAGATCCATTCAAGGCTCGATTCAAGGCCCAGCCTGCCCGAGGCGCAATGTATTTTTTTGTGAAAAATAATAAAATTTTGGTAGAAAAAATTAAAAAGAATTAAAAAAAAATGGCCAGGCCCGCCCAAGCCCAACCTAAGCTCAAGGCTAGGCCCAGGCCCACTAGCCCGACCCGAGGCTCGATCCATCTGCCCATCCAAAGCCCGAATACCCTTGTGCCAAGGCTAGGGCCTGGGCCTAATTTTTTGGCCTGTGGGCCGGCCCGAGAAAGGCTTGTTTGGGCCCAGGCTCGAGCCTACTATGAGACCCTAGGCTAGGGCCTAGGCCATCACTTTGAAGCCCGGCCCAGCCCATCGACCCGGTTAAGGCCCATTCAAGGCTCAGTCCGAGGCCCAGCCCGTGCCGAGGCCTAGTGTCTTTTTTTGTGGAAAATAATAAAATTTTGGTAGAAAAAATTAAAAAGAATTAAAAAAAAATGGCCAGGCTCGCCCCGGGCCGCCCACGGGCCGTGGGCGGGTTTCGGGCAGCCACGAGGCATGGGCTAATTTTACATTCCTATCAATGTGAATGTTAACATGTCAATGTGAATATTTACATTGTCAACGGGCCGGGCCAGCCCTGGGCCGCTGGCCAATTTTATACTCTTATCAATGTGAATGTTAACATGTCAATGTGAATATTCATATTGTCAACAGGCCGGGCCGGACCCGCCCTGGGCCGCCCACGGGCCGTGGACGAGTTTCGGGCAGCCACGAGGCGAGGGCTAATTTTACACTCCTATCAATGTGAATGTTAACATGTCGATGTGAATATTCACATTGTCAACGGGCCGGACCGGGCCCGCCTATGGGCAACGGGCGGGTTTCGCGCTGCCACGGGACGCGGGCCAATTTTACACTCCTATTAATGTGAATGTTAACATGTCAATGTGAATATTCACATTGTCAATGGGCCAGGCCCGCCCCGGCCCGACTCGAATTTTTCCGGGCACCCACGAGGATCGACATGGGCTGGGCCCCTACACATTGACGATATGAACATTCATATTGACGGTGTGAACATTCACATTAGGGGTATTTTGGTAATTATATCACCCATAGGACTTATTATTGAAACATAAGAAAATAATGTGAACTAAATGGAACATAAGTAGATGAAAAGAGTATTTTGGTCTTCTTATCTCAAATAGGACCTAATGGAATAGTAAAAAAAAATATGAGTTGGATGGAATAAAACTTTTAGAAAGTAGATTTATTAAAAAAGCTCCCAAAAACTTAGTTCAAAAAACTCAAACCAAACACTGGTGTTATTCCTTTAGATATAATTACATATTTTTTTCTTAAACTTTATTTTCTTCCTAGCAGAACTCTTAAAACGAGTATATATGTGGAGCTGATTTGATAATTGATGTTCATGGTATATAGTGTACTTAAAAAGTAATTGTGGTGTATTATTTTGAGTAAATATGCTATATTTAAAGCCCTCTGTTTCCTCAGTTTCATTTTAATTGAAAAAATAAATAGTTGTTTGTTTTGTTGAAAAAAATTATTTCCGGATTATGAGGAAAAACAATAGCTTCAAGTCTTGGATAAATAAACCAGGCCATGTAGTTAATGAAAAATTCAATGCCTCTGTATTTTGCCTTAGTTTTGATTAGTACATAATCCTTGAAACACGACACCTATGCAACTAGTATATTTACTCAAAATAATACACCATAATTGGATTACATAAATATTAGAAGTTTAACAATTCAATTTTTTTCGCTTATCACAGGCATGGCTAATCGTGCGAAGCTCGACGCCTATGCAAGTAGTATATATATAGATGGGAATTAAGCCCGTGCATGCCACTAGTGAGTTGCACATTTTTTTCAAAAAAATTTGATTTTTTGACTTTAAGGCAGAGTTTGTTTGATAAAAGAAAAATATAATGGAATAACAACAATGATTCATCCCACTAAAAATACCACCACTAATAGCACTAATGCATTAAAAAAATAGAAAAAAAAAAAAAATACAACTCCAAGACTAAAACAGCACATCATTTCTGGCGGGACCCACTGCCACCTAATTAGTGGGAGCACTAATTAGTGCTCCCAAGTATTTTTCATGGAATAATTATTTGTCAGATGTTAATTTCATTTCAATTTAATGGCATTTAGCCTTCATTTCAATTAATTAAATATTCTTTGAGATTATTATGTTAAAAAAGATTTTCCTTTTTGAAAGTGGATGGAGTAGAAGATTAAACAAATAGAACTGTTTTTATTGTAGGTTTCGTCGAATATATCATTCATAAAACTCTCAAGCAATTTTTTTATTTTTATTTTTTTTTTTTGTTTGTAATTTTTCTAAAGTTTTTTTTTATTAAGTCATTGATTAGGAACACCATATGAATAATGTCACATTATATTTTAAGACTTACTGAATAATGAGTAATGATATACAAATAAAAAATTTATACAATTTTTTTATGCATAATAATATGGCTCAACAAGCTCCAAAGAAAGGTTACTCCTATTCTAACTTGCTTATCGGCAATCATTGATTTAAATATCAGAGGGTCTCCCGACTACCCACCTTAGCCAGCATGAGTTTTACGCTTGTGATCTAAAGTTTTCCCTATTTACACCGGTGTGTGGCAAGTTTTTTCCCCACCCATTATTCATACCAATTGAATTTGATAATTTCAAGGATTTTAACCTGGGCATGCATTTGGTTTCGACCCACTAAATTGGAAATGCTCATGTGCCTTTGGGCAGTGAAGGGTTGGGCTGGTGTTAGGTGAGTGTCAAAAATCGAGCCCAAAACATCAAATATTATTCAGTGGGAAAATAAATGAACATCCTACTACAAAAATAGATTTGAGCTTTCATCCCCTAATTTAAAAAAAAAAAAAAAAAAAAAGAGTCTAAAAACACATAAGAAATCACAGAAAATGTATCACAAATTGTTGGAATCCTAGTGTGTTTTGTGATTTTAAATTTATCAAAAATACTATGTAGACAATCTTATATGATATATGTGGGAGTAGTTTTAAAATACTCCTTCAATCCAAACAAACCCTTGAAGGATCCTTGAGATGCTACCTAAAACAGAAGAACTCTGGTTGGTGGTGCCGAAATTAGCACTCCGACGAGCAATTTAGTTTCTTTTGAAAGAAGAATATTTAGTTTCTTAGAGTGCAAATTTTTTAGAACATACCTCTTTCTTCCGCCTTCTTCCCCTTTTATAGAGTCATTCTTCTTGATATTTTATTCTGATTTTCTCCTGTACCTTAGCCCTTCATTATCATTATGTCAGGGCTCATCTCCTTACTATACTTTTTAGAAAAGGACAGCTTGGGTCCACCTAATGAGGTCATGCCAACTTACCCGCTATACTCAGCTTAGATACATGGCCTAGGTGCCCTTGGCATGCTTTTCAACCCATCTACATTTACGCGATAATAACTTGTTTCAGTCTAGTGGACTTTGACTAAATCTGGCCCATCAAAGATGGACTTGGACGTGTCCTGTTTTCTGTTTAGATGTTAAATTTACTCAGCTCCCACAATTGCCCCTCGAGTACCTGGTTAACTCATTTTGAGTGGCCTGCGTGCTCGGTTTTCGCTGGATTGGCTTCATTTGGCTAATTACAACAAACTTGGATTACACCCCATATGCCTTGAAATTTGGGTATGTGATAGACACGCTACCATACCTCTGACATGATGGATGGGACCCGATGGAGAATACGTAAAGCTTCTCGCCTCTTCGCTCTCTTCCGAACCCTCATTAATTGTGATTTAAAAAAAAAGTTGCCTTTGCCCTTTCACTTCCGAAAAGACTTCAACCTTTTAACCCTTCAGTTCCTTCTTCTTGATTGCAACTGCTTCAGTCTTCATTTGCTTGAGCATCCTTCATTAGAACCTGTAAGTCTTTTGAGCACTTTCTTTCTTTTCATCCTTTGAATTTCACGATTTTTCGACCTTGCTTCACCTCTGGTTCATCCCTTTGCCATCGGTTCGCCTATCCTTTGATAAATCCATGGAAAACTACCTGAAAGCTTTGCTTTCTGAGAGCAAGGTCATTATTTTTTACCATCATTATGCAATTCCCGATGACATTCAATTAGAACTCATTGCCGATATGGTGGTGGACATAGAGAGATTTGACATTAGCACAATAGTGCTTCTATTATTAGCGATTACCGAAGGTGAAGTATGATTTCCTTTTCACCCATTTCTTCAAGCTGTTCTTCGTTACTGGGGACTGATTCATTCACAACCAAACGTGAATTTCTACCGAATAATTATAAGTATTGTACAACTCAACCGCCGACTAAACATCAATCTAGGCATCCTCGTTATTTGGCATTGCTATGCCGTTGCTAAATCATCTAGTCGGCTAGAGCGATTCCTTTTAAGGGCCAAAGATATGGATCATCAACAGGTGACCATGCTCGCCAGTTCGGGGAAGAGGGACGATGACATTATGGTCCTTGTCAGTGTTAATTGGGAATTTAGAATGGAAAGGACTGTTCGGACCCAATTCCTAGGCAAAAGGGTGAACCAAGTGGCCGAGTAGTTTGTATTTCAATTTAATTCCATTCGGCCTCCAATGTACTAATAATTTCTTCCTTACAGGTAACGACCTCAAAAAATCAATTACCTCAGAGGACGAAGCTATTCTCACCCAAGTTAAAACCGTCCTTGAGTATACTGGCTAAAAGAACCTCCAAGGACAAGGCTGTGCCGCCCATATTCTTCTAAGATATGATCCGTCTTACGCCTCTTTTGCTGCCACCGATCATATTCCGATTTCTGAAGGTGAACGACAACTCACAACCCTAGTCTTTGAAAGTTACGTTAACTTAAGGGATATAGGAGTGGTTGAAGCGTCAGATAGTGAAAGAAGCGAGGAGAACGTTGAACAAGTACAACACGATGCCTATAATCAAGACCGAACAAAGAGGTTCCGACTTGGTTATCGAAATTGCTGAAAGTGAAGAAACCACTCCCCACCGAGATCTAAAATTCATGTCATCTCCTACTTGAGTGGATTTAGAGGCCGCTCAAGAAGAGGCCGATATTTTTCTTGATTTGAATGATTTGTCAGGGTCTAGAGCCCGAAGAAAGGGCTAGGGAAACACTTTCATTGGAGCAATTTGCTAAAAAAAGGAACGTCGAGAGGCTAGCTGTGAAAAAGAAAGGGGTTGAAACTGCCAGCGCTAGCCAAGAGGCCCTCAACTAGTGGTGACTCAGTCGGAAGAAATCGCTGCTCACTCTATCCCTACTAAATTGACACAACAAACTCTTGAGCCTATGACTGAAGAAATTGTGGCCGATCAAAGGGGTTCTAAGTGTCCTGTCAAGTTCACTCAATCGGTCAAGCAATCGATTGAAAAAAGACCAAAGTCTTTGCACGCCTTGGACTTAGCAGCGTCGTTTCCTATCCAACCAAAAATCAAGGGATTGCTTATTCGAACAAGTGCTTCGGTGGTGAAGGAGCCTGGAGTTGCACTGAGTATGGCTACCGCCATTACTCTTCCATTGGACAAGGCAATGTTCCGCGCTGAGCCAAACGTTGTATTGATTGCTATAGCTACGTAATCGGCTGGTGAGCTGGATTCAACAAATGTAATCTTTGGTATATCTTTAAATTTTAAGAATTGTCCCAACTTATCGCTTTTGCAGGCTACTGAGCGAATTGTTGAGATCAGTCACCACCATCATGATGTAGTCGAGTTGATCAATCAACCTAAGGTAAAAATGGAGACTGAACAAGGTAAGGCCAAGTCGACGGCAGCCGAACTAGCTATAACATCGCAGAAGGCTGAGGCCGAAACAAAGAGGGCCAATGAGAAATGACAAACGGCCACCATCGAAGAATAAAAAAAAAAACACGTTGATCTACTTCGTCGTGCTACTGAAAAAAGGGCAAACCTTTTTGACGCAACCTTGAAAATGACAAAGGAAGATCTTGAGAAGCTCAAAGCTGAGTTGCTGGAGGTAAGAAAGACGACGAAAGCGGCGTAATTGGTGGCGTCTAAGGCCTTTGAAGATGGCAAAAAATAACAATAGAAAAATATGCCAACGAGGCCTTGAAGTTTGAGAACTGAAGCTTTAAGCACTACTGACTCAAAGTACTCGCAGCTGCACAAGTGACGCTCGATGTGCCGATCTGTTCGAGTAGGAAGATGTTGAGCCGTTGGAATCGGACCCAGAATAATTCTGAGGCCGACTAGCTAGATTTAGGGTTAGTTTGGGATGTTCTAAAAAAGTGCACTTTTTGACTTATTAGCTTATATGGGTTGGGTTTGGGTTTGGGTTGGGTTTGATGTGATGTGCTAAAGAGGTGATGTGATTTAAATAAGATGATGTGACTTAAATAGGATAGTGACTTTTTGACTTTTTGTATTATTTAGGTTGCAATACGGCCTGTTTTGTTTTGTTTGTTTGTTTTTTTTTTTCATTCTTTTTATTTTTTTTAGACGATATGCTAGGGCTATTTTCATGTGTAAAGTGACCAACTCATGTAACAAGTCAGTTTATAAATGAAAACATTCCATTGTGCGCCAAAATTGCCTTCTATGAATGAGTGTGATTGAATTGTACTTATCATACCAGTCTGAGTTGATGTTTACACAATTGACATAATGCAATTATTAATGGAACTGTATTATGCTAATTTGACACCTTTATGTGGTTTCACAAACGAGGTAGACTTAAATGCCAAATAGATTCGTATATCTGCCTCTGCCCGATTAGGAAACCGAGGGTGAAAATAAGGGCCGACTTAACCGTGCCCTAAATAAGTCATAATCAACAAAGAATCTAAATTTGAATCTGAAGGCCAAGTGAAAGCCGAGTGATTATGTTGTAATTTCTCAAATGGGGTATATTAGATGCTAGATAGTTTCATATACCTGCCCCTGCCCCGATTGGGAACGAATGCATTGTGCGCAGCCAAATAAATATCGCCAAGTCATAGGCGGGGCAATGTATACATTGAGTAGATTCATATATTTGCCCTTGTCCTAGTTGGAATGAAGGCATGGTATGCCAAAAATGAGCCAACTATATAGGATACGATCGGGGGCGTGTACTGTGATTAGTGATGGACAGCGGACACGTGGAATCATTTTGGTGGCATTGAAAGTGGTGCCTCTGTGATTAATTTAAATTTATATGCACGGTCAACCTATAATTAGTTTGATTGCTTTAAGTAGATCACCACTGCAAAGATACTTCGGTTTTGCCAAAGGTCCATTGCACCTTGAATCCCATCACCAGCAAAGTGCAGAACGCACGGGAAACTCACCTCTGGCAAAGCTTAGAAAACCATTTATGTTGACTGTTATTCAACAGCAGAAGGGAGGAGAAGAGTTTAGTAGAATTGGATATAGAAATGAATTAACAAGCGCCCAGCGATTCTGTTCACAAAAATACCGTGGAATCAGAGGAGCAGAACATGCGTCGATCGCTTGAGCAATACGGGACAGACAGGAGAGAAGAGACCTCTCAAAAATGAGATTCAGAAGAAAGGAGGCAGTAGAATTGCCGGTGTCCAGGCCCCAATTTCAAACTAGCCTAGTAGACCGCCACATCCGTTAAGTTTCTTGGTTTTTATTGGGAATAAACCTATGACCAAAGCCGATTCGATTGTACATAACTTGAATGTGGCAGTTGAATTTACACGACAAATCTTCCCCCCCAGAAATGCACCAATCAATGACCAATTGGGGCAACTATGAGATTTTATGAGAAGGAGCTCATGGGGCTATCAGAGGACTATAGTTCATATGAAGTCGGCATGCGCCTTTGTGCCGCCCAAAAGTAAAGTGATCATAAAGATGTGCGGATTCGGAACTTGGAACGCCAAGTTGAGGAAGCCAATGTGAGGGCGGAGAACGAGGCTCAGAAAGCTAGAGTAGCTGACCTCAAGGCGGTAGGAGTAGTAGAGTCAACAACATCAAAAGACAAAGTAACACAATGCCTTATTGATCGAGTGATAGCCGATCGAGATACTGTCAGCATTTTTGTAAGAGAAGCCATAGAGAGCCGAGCCTATAACAAAGGCTTCTTCGAAGGAAGAAAGATTGGTATAAATAACACGAAAGAGAAGTTAGCTGATAACATTTGTCGATGTGAAAGCCGTGACTTCAAGCACGGATGGACAAAGGCACTTCAAGTGGTGGGTGTTGATTCTGCTTTGTCGTTATACCAAAACTATGTAATACCGTTCGAAGTCTATGGCATCGAGAAAATGGACAATGAGGAGGAGGCCACAAACCTTGAGGAATGTTAAACGGTGACAGAAACTCTGGTTTGATTCTTGGATTCAACTTCTTTGACTAGGACACTGATCGGTCTTAGGATAAATGTATCTGGAATGTAATTTGAATTTGTCATGATGTTTTCTTAATAAAAATTCAGTTACACTTGTTTGAAATAGTCAGATTAATTGTGTCTTTAAATTGCATACTTGTAATTAAAAATGACACTTTTTAGAGTGTTCCGAATTCGGAGGCTTTTATTAATGGTGCTTTGTGCCGAGCACGAAGAGTGCTCCGAATTCAGAAGCTTTTATTGATGGCACTTCGTGTCGAGCACAAAGAGTGCTCCAAATTCGGAGCTTTTTATTGATTATCTAAATTGAAGTAGATCAATCAATGTAGAACAAACAAATAATATGGGTAACATCTTGTATCATTGATTGTATATATGCAAAGTAATATACATTTGAGATTAAAAAAGAAAAGAATCGACACTAATGATAAAATTTACGAAAATTGGTCAAATTCCAAGGCCGGGGTAACCTTTTGCTGTTCATGTCTACAAAGTGATATGCCCCTGCCTCGGCAATGGAATCAATCTGATAAGGGCCGTCCTAATTGGGGCTGAGCTTTCCGTCCGCAGGATTTTTGCTGGCAAGTAATACTTTCTTTAGGACCAACTCACCAGAGGTGTATCGGCGAAGTTGCATTCGTTGGTTATAGGACTTTGCCAGCTGCTGCTGGTATCGTGTCATCTTTACAAGGGCCTAATCATGGTGTTCCTAGATTAAATCCATATCAAGGGCAAGCATTATGTCATTTCGGCCAAAATCGAACGCCCTTGATCAAAGAGTCGGTAATCTGATTTCTAGTAGTATGATTGCCTCATTGTCGAAGTATAAAGTGAACGGTGTTTCCCTAGTGGATCATCTCGACGTAGTTTGATGCGCCCACAATACACTTGGCACTTCATCAACCCATTTGCCTTTTGCTTTCTCGATCCGTTTCTTAATGCCGTCCAAGACCACTTTATTAGAAGCCTTCACCTGCCCGTTGCTTTATGGATAAGCTGGGGAGAAAAAGTAGGGCTAAATTCCATACATGTCGCACAACTCCTAATAAAGGCCATAATCGAACTGAGTGCCATTATCCGAGGTGGGCGGTCTTGGAATGTCGAATTGAGTTATAATGTTTTTCCAGATAAAGTGCTTTATATTGGTATCCTAGATATGCGCCAATGGTTCTGTCTCAACCCACCTGGTGAAGTAATTTGTGGCAATGAGAAGAAATTGTTTATTACCTAGGGCTCTTGACAACGGTCCCACGATATCTAGACCCTATTGAGCAAAAGACCAAGGGCTAGTTAAGGAGTTCAATTCTTCGGCTGGCAGATGTATTAATGGTGAGAATTTTTGGCAACGCTCATACTTTTTGACATAGTCTTCAGCATCGGTGCACATAGTTAGCCACCAGTATCCTTGAGTGACGGCTCAGTGAGCAAGTGATCGCCCCTTAAATAAGCACCACAATTTCTCTCATGTATTTTAGCCAAGAAGTCCTCAATCTTATCAAGATAGACACACTCTAAGTAAGGTACTGACAGAGATTTTTTTGTATAGCTTTCCCTCGGGGGCCAAACAATACCTCAGGGCCTTATTCCGAAACTTAGCTTTGAATTCAAGAACGCAGGGATGGGGTCCATCCAACTCGGTCCCTTATGAATGATATACATAACGGGATCAACTTCGGGGATACTAATACTTGACTTAGAAATGAAACCCATTTCAATGGTTCGTTCGTTTAAAGTCTGAATTGATGGCCGAGGCTAAACAGGCTACGGCATTAGTGTGAGTGTTTTGATCGTGAGTGATTTGATTAAGCTCATGTCTATCAAATTTGTCTAGCAAGGACTTAGTTATCCTCACATAGGTTGCCATACGATTGTTCTTAGCGGCGTATTTCCCCTTTAGCTGGTTAATCACTAATTTTGAGTCACGAAAGACATGCAGCCATTTGGCTCCCAGCGAGTTACATAGGTCGACAAAAAGGGCTTCATACTTGGTCTTGCTGTTAGATGCGTCAAAGCCAAGTTTGATAGATTGTTCAACTACTGCCCCTCGGGAGTCATGATAATTACTTCTACTCCACTACCTCCTTGGTTAGACGATCCATCACAATATAGTTGCCAGATGTCTCTTACATACATTCGCCATTTCGGGTGAGCTTGGAGGGCTAATTG
Organism: Camellia japonica; assembly: GCA_030407325.1. Taxonomy (NCBI): domain Eukaryota; kingdom Viridiplantae; phylum Streptophyta; class Magnoliopsida; order Ericales; family Theaceae; genus Camellia; species Camellia japonica. The sequence continues at coordinate 176,388,416 of JAPPVO010000002.1, read as the reverse complement.
GTTTGGAAAAATGATCTCGACATTGCCCATTAGCCTAGTGAATTTGGCAATAAAGTCAGCCAGAACCTGTCCTCTGATGGCTGTTTAGGGTGAGAATTAGAGATTGTATTGTCCGAGTTCCAAGGCCCACTTAGAGACTTTTCTTGAAGATTCTGCTTAGCGCATCACCAAAGAAAGAGGTGATCTGTTAGCACCTTAATAGTGTAGGCTTGAAAATAGTGCATTAGTTTCCTGGCTGCCACCACAAAGGCCAGAATCAACTTTTCCAAGGGTAAATATCGAGTCTCCGTGTCGACCACGAATTTGCTCACATAAAAAATGGGTTTTTACTCGCCGAGTTCATCACAAATAGGAATCTAAAAATGGCCCGTGGCTTGTAGGCGACTCGAAGCCTGCCCGCGGCCCGGGGAGAGCCGCCCCGATTAGGCCTAGGCTCGAGCCCAGTCTAGGACTATGGGCCTGGGTTTCGGCTTGGGCCATCATTTTAAAGCCTAGCTTGGACAGTAGGCCCAACCTGGTCATGGCCCACTTAAAGCCCAGCCCAGCCCAGCCCATCCCGCGTCCTATAGCCCGGCCCGCTCATGGCCCACTCAAAACCCGGCCTGAGGCCAGGCCTGCTTGGCCCACCTGAGGCCCAATGCCATTTTTGATAGAAAAAAAAAATAAAATTTTGGTGAAAAGAATAGAAAAAAATAAAAAAAAATGTTTAAGCCCTGTCCAAGCTCGAGCCTAGGCCCACCGGCCTAGATTGAGGCTCAAATACCCCCTGGGCCTGGGTCTGGGCCTAATTTTCTAGCCCATGGGTTGGCCCAACCCGGCCAGAATTTTGACGGGAGCTCGCAAGGCTCGACATGGGACGAGCCGGGCCAAATTTACAACCCTAATCACAAATAAGGACGGCGCTTACAGCATGAGTAGATACCACAAAGTATAGGATGAGACTGTCACCCGATACAAGAGTAGAAGAGGAACGGAGCCGAGGTATGTTTTCAGTCCTTCTAGGGCCAACTGACATTCCAAAGTCCACTTGAATGATTTCCTTTGCCGAAGCGTCTAAAAGAACGACCTATATTAGTTAGAAGATCAGCTGATGAATCTATTGAGCATCGTAGCTATGTCCAGTAACTTTTAAACTTCTTTAATGGATATGGGAGAGCTAAGTTCTATAATAGCCTTGATCTGTTTGGGATTAGCTTTTATCCCATGATGGTTGACAATGTAACCAAGGAATTTGCCCGATATAATGCCAAATGCGTACTTTGAGGCGTTGAGCCTCATTTTGTATTTTTGAAGGACATCAAAAGTTGCCTTGAGATCGGCTAAATGGGTATGTTTTTCCTTAGACTTCACCACCATGTCATCGATGTAAACCTTCATAATCTTGCCGATTTGATTTTTGAACATGGTCGTGGCCAACCTCTAATAAGTTGTCCCGACATTTTTCAGTCCAAAATGCATGACCTTGTAGTAATAGGTTTCCCTTGGAGTGAGAAATGTCGTATTGTTCTAGTCGGCAAGATCCATGACAATTTGATGATATCCTTGGTATGCATCCAGGAAACTCATGCTTTGATGGGGAGTTATAGCATCCACTAGTTGATCAATTCGGGTAAGGGGAAACAGTCTTTGGGACAAGCCTTGTTTAAATCCATGAAATCGATGCACACATGCCATGTTCCTGTTTTCTTCTTCACCATAACAGTATTGGACAACCAATTGGGTAGGTGACTTCCTAAATTGCCCTAGCCTCCAATAATTTGTCTACTTCTTTAATTACGGCGGAGGCATACTCGGTAGCCGAACGGTGGCTCCTCTACACAACTGGCTTGGCCTTGGGATCGACATTGAGGCAGTGCATGGCCACTTCCGAATCTACCCCGAGCATATCATACGAGGTCCAACTAGAAACATCGATGCTGTTAAGTAAAAAGGTCACTGCTACATTGAGGCTAGTGCCGATCATAAAAAACTTCTTAAGATCATTAGGTATGGCGACTCGATCCAAATCTTTTGTCATTGTTTTGGCTAGAACTTTTCCTACGTCATCAAGGCCTTTTTGATCTAGAATTTCGATCGAATTGACCTCGAGCTCTTTTGGCCTCTTTTCTAAGGCTATCATGTAACAATTCTTCACTGACATCTGTGATCCACAAATTTGTTTGATGCGATATTGAGTCAGAAAGTGAAGAAGCTGATGATAAGTGCTTGAGACGACTTTCATTGCATGGAGCCATGTTCGGTCTATAATCATGTTATAGGACGAGGGAAGCTTGACCACTAGGAATTTTACATCTAGTGTCCGAGTGCTAGCTCGCATTGGTAGCATGATCTTCTCTAGGGGGTATTCCAGGTTGGCATTAAAGCCAAAAAGAGGGTATTCAGTTGCTGCGAGATCTTCATCCGTGGAGCCCGATCTTGTGAAATGTATTGTAATACATAATCTCGGAAGTACTTCCTTGATCAACTAAGATACGTTCAACGATGAATTTATTCACTTGCAATTCAATAACCAGAGCATTGTTGTGGGTAGGGTCAAACCCTCTAAATCGATGTCAGAAAAGCTGATTTCATTGGTTGGCGCTAACCATTGTCGCTTTGGCTGCCCAATAGATTGTAAACTGGACTAGGATGATTTTGGTGCCAGCTACAACTGAACTATATTTACCCTATTCAGCGATGGGAGATTGTAAATCATGTGAATCAGGCTGAGTGGAGGAGACTTTTGCCGTATGATTAACGCATTGGTCAGGGCAGCCTTCTTTGGGAGATAATTGGCCAAGTGACCTTCCCGCACCAATTCTTTTTAAATGATCTCTCAATGCGTAACACTTGTAAGTCGTGTGGCCATGATCTTTATGGTAATAGCATCTTTAGTCTCTTCTCCTCATGTCCGGTGGTCTAGACATCTTAGCCGGCCATTTGAAGAATGTAGGGTGCTGAATTTTCAACAAGACCTGGCTAATCAGCTTAGATAGCATTGTATATTTCTTATTTGACCTCCGTGAACGGTTGTTGTTCAATTGATATTGCTCGCGACGCTGGTGTGAATTTCTGTAATTATCTTTTCTAGGCCTTCCACATGGCTCAGCGATGTTGCTATCAGCCAACGGCTGTGTCGAAACTAGAGTTGACGACTCAGTAATTTGAAGCCTAGCTTGAACTCAGAGTGCATCATCCTCCACCTTGCAATATCCTGTCCCTTTCTTCATTAAAGCCCAAACTGTCTTTAGTGGTTTGCGAGTCAGAGTGCTTCGAAGTGGGCTGTTCGGCTTAATCCCATTTTGAAGGTTGTGACTATCATTAAATCGTTACAATCATCATTTACTAGGTTGAAACATTCCCAGTACCGCGCCGAGTATTCGCGCAAGGTCTCATTTGGTCCAATTTTCATTGACCACAGGGAATCGGCTTGTTTAGGTTGCACCTCTTTGGTGATGAATTTAGACCGGAAAGACTTTTAGAGCTGATGGAAGCTCTTAATTGAGGACGGTTCAAGCTTACAATACCACCTAACCGCCAGACGTCCTAAGCTGCTAGGGAAGATTCAACACATGGGAGCCTCATTATCCGTATGCAACATCATAGCTTGCTTGTAATGATGAACATGATCGGCGGGGCCTGACTTGCCGTCATAAAGGGTGAATGTCGGTGCATTAAACTTTTTAGGAAAGACGACCTTTGCAATATGTTGTATGAAAGGATCATGCTTGTGTTCTGAATCCAAATCATCAGGCTTGTTTGGTTTGTTTTTGGGAGAGTAGTTTTCAAAAAAAAATTTCAAAATTTTGTTTAGTTTGTGATTTTTCTCAAAAAATTTCCAAAATCACTTTCTCTCTCTTACACATCAATCAATCACTTTTTCTCTCTCATTTTTCCTTCTCAATCACTTCTTCTCTTACAAACATCTACTCAATTACAATAAAATATCAAATCATCTCAAACTCCAAAACTCCAAAACTACTTTCAAAATAAAATAAAAAAAAAAATTCTAAACTCTCTCCCCAAATTTTTTTTTGAAAATCACTTTTTCAAAAGCAAACCAAACACACCCATCATCTCCCTTTTTACGCGTTCGTAGTGCTTATGGAGAACTTCCTCCATTTGATGAATTAGACTCGTCAATTCGGCCTCATTTTCTAGGCTCCTCCTAAGAGGAGTCTGATGTACTGCTACTATCATCATGCCTCTGGGGTTGATGTTGTTGTTTCGCTTTCCTCCTTAGCGATCGGTCTCGTTCACTCCGTGGTGGCATTTGCTATGATTTTGCCATTTCTTGGCGTAGGTCTCATTGTTAGCTATCTTCCAAATGTTGCTCATTCCGCTTTGCTTGGTTTATCAAGGTTTGCATTCCGCTGATGTTGAAAGCAAAGAAGGGGTTATGGGATCGAAGTTTAAGGACCTTCGTACGGGAGTATCTTCCGGACCGAAAATCATTCCAGTTACGACATTGTCGTTTCCAATGATTGAAGGATCTTGAGTTGGGTTTGCCATGGATGAGTTTGAGTATTCCCATAGACGGCGTCAATTGTGGGGAGTGGTTTTAGAATACTCCTTCAATCCAAAAAAGCCCTTGAAGGATCCTTGAGATGCTACCTGAAACAGAAAAAGAACTCCGGTCGGCGGTGCTGGAATTAGCACTCTGACGAGCAAATTAGTTTCTTTCGAAAAAGAATATTTAGTTTCTTAGAGTTTAAGTTTTTTAGAACATACCTCTTTCTCTGCCTTCTCCCTCTTTTATAGAGTCATTCTTCTTGATATTTTCTTCTGATTTTCTCTTGTAACTTAGTCTTTCATCTCTTTTATAGAGTCATTCTTCTTGATATTTTCTTCTGATTTTCTCTTGTAACTTAGTCTTTTATCATCACTATGTCAGGGCCCATCTTTCTACTATACTTTTTAAAAAAGGACAACCTGGGTCCACCTAATGAGGTCATGCCAACTTGCCCGATATACTCAGCTCAAACGCATGACCTAGGTGCCCTTTACTCAGCCTGCGTTTCAGCCCATCTACATTTACTCAGCAATGAATTGTTTGAGTCCAGTAGGCTTTGACCAAATCAAGCCCATCAAAGATGGGATTGGATGTGCCATGTTTGCCATTTAGATGTTAAATTTACTCGGCTCCCACAATATACTTCGGAAATATTTAATAATTTTCCTATACCATTACCAAAATTAATTAAATTAATAAATAAATATAAACATATGGAGTTGGCAAAAATAAGATGTATAGCAGATGTGATAATGCTATTTTAGGTATGGATGAGACATTGCAAAAGGTTTGTCACAAACCTTAATGACGCTCGAACCACTTTGCTCTCTCTCTCTCATTAGCTTAATACCTTTGATTTCTCACCTCAAGATTGGTTGAAATCCTTCATATCCTCAACATTTCACATGAGTTTGCAAGTAAGGAAATTTGAACATAAAATCCGTAGAAGTGATAGCATAGAGATAGGTTGGTGGCCTAGGCTTGTCTTAATTGATAAAAAATTATTAAATATTTTTAAAGTAACATGTAATATTTTTTATATAGTATTATTAATTAATGTGAAATCACAATACAAATTAAATGAATTACTATTTATCTATTAAATTACTCAACAAATGTGAGTCAGTAAAAATTTTCACTATATAATTAGTATAAAATACTACGTAAAACAATATCGCGTTACATTTATGTAAATTGATATCGCACTTATAGAAAGTAATTGACCGAAGCATAGTTTCTGTGGTTTTATCTTTTACCTAAATGGAAAGAATCCAGATATTTTGATTGCAAAATTGGTAGCTAGTCAGAAAATTGGATAGGAAGCTAATAGCATAGTGTGAACTTCATTTCTTGAAGTATTATTGATGGCAGTTTGAAAAGTGGCCGTCACTTGGAAAAAAAGCAAATGTGTCAATACCCATCAAGCCAAACACCCAAAAGAAGTGAAATGATGGTAATAAAGTGCATGGATAAGGTTTTGACCTAATCACAACAACAACAACAACAACAACAACAACAACAACAACATAATAATAATAATAATAATAATAATAATAATAATAATAATAATAAAAAAAAAAAAAAAAAAGTACATTGATAATGTTTTGACCTAATAACTACTTCAACAACGACGATGATAAAAAATAAAAAAATAAAAAAACTTTTTTTTTTCTCAATCAAAAAGCGAACTACAATTCATACACTCAAAAAATTATTCAGAATTTAACTAAAATTTAAATATGTAGATAAAGTTTATTTTTCATAAAACTCTAATTAAGGTTTCATGGTATGTAAAATTTTTATCTACTTTGTCCTTTGAACAAATCATAGTTAAGAGCTTTAACAAGGATATTTTGATAAAATAAAAATTGAAAACTAAAAATTAAGACTTCATATGATAGGTAGTGTTCATGTTTATAATTTTTATTTATTTATTTATGCTTATAAAAAAAATTAAAATTAAAAAAAAAAGTTTATTTGGTGTATACTTTTGTTTTAAAAAATATATATAAACAATTTATAAAATTTACTAAATTCTAGCAAATAATATATATATATATATATATGTATTCACTTATTTTGGAAAACAAGTTTTCATAGTTCCTCACTACAAGAAATGAGTGATTTAACAGCGTTTTTTTGAACGCCAAGTTTTATAATATTTAACGACGTTTTTATAAATGTCACATTTTGATTTAATTAAAACGATACCGTTTAACTAACATAAGTCGTTTAAAAACGCCTTCAAATGTTATCCCACTCTCACGCTCTCTCTCTCCCTCTTCAAACCCTCATTCTAAATCTGAGAAACCCTTCTTCTCACTCCCACTCACTCAAATCTGAGAAACACAAATGTATGAATCTCGCTCACTCACTCTCTCTAAACCCTTAAAGTGATTTCGATTTCGATTTCGAAGTTTGGTGATCCAATCTCAAAGTGATTTTGATTTCGTAGAGCAAAATCGATTTCGTAGAGTGGAATTGATTTCAATTTTGATTTAGAAGGTACAATTCGTCCTTCTTCAGCTCGGTGATTTCAATTTTGAAGTTTCTCTCCCTCTCTCTCCCTCTCTCTCTCTCTCTCCTTCGATTTCGAAGCTCCACCACCACTACTATCACCATTTGCATCGTCTACTAAGATGAACACTACTGTCTACAATCTCGATTTCGATGTCGAAGTTCTCTCTCTTTCTCTCAAGATCTTCATTCCGTTGATTAATTCGTTGTGAGAGATTTGAATTTGAATCCATGTGTTCATTTGATTTGAATTTGAATATGAATTTCTAGTTGTCAAATCCTAAATATGATGTTGAACTTGAGTGATTTCTTTCTCATGAATTTACTTGAGTTATTGTGTACTTATCATCTCTAAGTTTATATTGAAAGGCTTCTGGTAGTTCTTGATATCATTGTCTATTATAAGAAACTATAATTGACCACCTACACTTGATGGGAATAACTTCCATACAGAAGAAGAAGAAGAAGAAGAAGAAGAAGAAGAAGAGCTTATTTGTCTCTGAGCTTATCCCTATGCATTAACAGCTGTGTAAGTGAGTTTTGGTTTTAGATCTAAACTTGTCATGCATGCACCAGAATTGTCCAAATATAGCAGAATCTTATAACAGACATCTTTGATACTGTCACGACCCAAACCCGCCCCTATGGGTTTAGCATTGTAACCGACCAGTAATCCGTGATTACCGAAGGTCTGCTTAACAGTAATAACAATAATACAGAGTACAGGGGCTGGCGGAAGCCAAAACAGTAAATGAAAGATGTCCAATGAGCTGTGACAGTCTGTATGCAAACAGACTTTTCATAACATATTCACATCATAACCAGAACAGTATATACATACAACTTATACAGACATTCAGGTTAGGGACCAAATCCTTACCATAACAGTACAGTGCCACTCTCAAACAGTCTATACAAAATAGAAACAGAAAGAGGAAATCTAAAACACCCCAAAGCAGCCTTGGCTTGGCAGCACTTGGAACCTTGCAGTGAGGCACAATGGTTGGCTTGACAAAAAGGGAGTTTAACCCAACGCTCCTAGCTCCGATCCGGTGCTTGGACACCTACATATATATATAAACAGTGAGCTAAAGTCCAGTGAATAACAGTTGTGTAAAGAGGTTAAGAATGAATGTCCTTTCAGTATTTAAAACAGTCATTTGAACAGTATATTAGTTATTCGATCATAGCAGTCATAAGTGGTACATCCAATAGCAAACAGTACAGTAGGTCTTATCAGACCGAACAGTCAGTTGATGGCCATCATATCAGTAAACAGTAGTGGTTCCAACATGGGAACTGACAGAGATCTCTGTAACAGTAGCAGTGACAATACAGTAACAGTAAATTGCTAAGGATGCCACGAATACAGTTCGCAAATAGGACAACATTCATTCAGTAAGAAATATCATTTCAGAAAGCAGTACAGTTGATCATTTAGAAAATATTCATGATTGAATATATATCTTTACAACATTGTTACTCACAGAGCACTGGGCTACAGATAGGCTAGAGCGTCCTCAGATGCCAACCCTACAGTTACAGAACGAACACACACTAAGTTACACACTTGGGAATCAATAACTTAGTCCCTATCTTGACTCGGTGTGGTTCTACGTCAATATCCTCATTAAGATGCCTTAAACTAGGCCTAGGAATGCCTAGGATGAAATGAGGATGCAAAGATGCATTTAAGAACACTTTTCAAAATTTTTAGAAAATAGGGATCTCGCTCGGGCGTGGCTTTCTACGCTCGAGTGGACATGTAGACAAAGGAGCTATGCTCGAGCGTGACTTCCCTCGCTCGAGCGTACTACAAAAATACTGGATGCAAGAAATTCACGCTCGACGGGCGCTTGACCCCCGCTCGAGCGTGAGACACAAGTCCTCACTCGAGCGTGCATTTCCCCGCTCGAGCGGACTGTAAACACATGCAAAGTACTAGATACACGCATTCCACGCTCGAGCGTTACTTTTCTCGCTCGAGCGGGATGCATGTATTCAGAGTGTACGCTCGAGCGTAAAGTCTTACACTCGAGCGTGGGTCCAAAATCTGGAATTTCCAGATTTGTCTCCAAGCATGAAATTCAACATTTAAAGCATCAAATTCGATCCTTTTGGGCTAATTTTCTGGAAAACACTTTAAAACTCATAATATGATATGTTTCAAAGATCAATTTACAAAACCAAAGCCCAAAGGTAGCTCCAATAAAACACAATTTCAACAAATTTCAAGAACATGATGAACATATGACATGCAAGTGTTCAATTGAAATCAAAGCTTCAAATACTTGTTCAAATGAGTCAATTCCTTCAAAAACATGATGAATTCATGAACTAAAACCCAAATATGGACATGCATGTGAGGATTCTATAAAAACAACCTCAAAATTTAAGAATGTAAACATGCATGCATGATACAAGCTCACTATTCCACATTTTAAGCCATAACTTGGCTCTAGACTTCAACATTCTTCTAAACCATGCAAGAACCAACTCAACTCATAAACAAGAAGGTAAAAGCTCTACCTTAAGTCTTCAAGTTCAAGAAGGGAAGCTCAATTTTTGCAATTATCCTCCAAATCTTCTAGGTCTCCAAGTCAAATCTCAATTGAAGCCAAGTTTTCTCCTCACTCACTCTTTCCTACGGTTTTGGGTCTTGAATAATGGCTGAAGAGGTGCTAATGCTAGCATATGAGAGTCAACTAAATGGTCCTAGAATTGTCCACTAAGTGGCAATTTGGTTAATAAGCCCACCAATGCAATTTAACATTATTAAATCCAATTTAATCATACCAAGTCAAATTTCAATTAAATCTACCATAAAATCACATAAATTCTAATAATCATGAAACACTAATCAGTTCCGGATTCGGCCGCCGATAAGACCTTCAATTTGCAATTTAAAACATAAAACATGAACAGATCAATTAACAGTCAAACAGATAGAAATGCGTTTAAACTAATACACTTCAATCAATCAGTCAGAATTTCAGTCAATCAATCACTTAACATGCTTAATCATAGATTAGCACTAATCAGTGGTATCATCAGTAAACAGTGGTGAGGGTTGTCACAGATACTCTTAACCAAATCAATCTCTCTCTTTGTCTCTCTCATTTATGTTCTTTTAACCCATTTTTGGATGGACATCATCAATATTTAGTGATAAGAAGAGATGATGATTTAGGAAAAATGGGTAAAAAAGGATAACCAGATCAATTTGGGTAAGTATAGGTCTCTTGTTGTATGTCTAGAAATAGAAAAAACAAGGGATTTTTATTTATTTATTTATAGGTCTTTTGTTGTAGGTCTCTTGAAGATAAATATTCATACCTTTTTTTAACTGTTCCACAAAACCTATAAAAATCCATAAAGCCTTGTAACCTTGCATATTCTCGGATGGTGAGGACTCGGTCCTGCTCTGGATGTAATGCTTCCTAAAACAATACTGATAACCTTGATTTTTTTCCATTTAATTTAATCAAATAAAAAACACTAGCTAGAAAGGTACCTGATTGCGAAGACTAGGAAAAGTAACTACACCTTTTAGATTTCCCATGTTCAAAAGTGAGGACATAATTTCAAAACTAACAAGTATATATGAATAAAGATTGAAACTATCTATATTACAGTTTAGAAGCCTACTAGATTTAGCCTGTGGCAGTGCCAAACCCATTCATAATCAAGTGGAATAACCAAAGGTCCTCACATAAAACCCTTTATACCCTTTGTTTCATAGACATTGTGTGATTTTTTTTAAACCTCAGAGGAGGTGAGTGTAATTTACTCAAGAAAGAAATAAAACTAAAGATTTGATTGCCACAAACCTCAGGTTGCCAATTAGGGTAATTAAAACCATGAAGTCACATGACATGATTTTCTTCTATGTTCTTTGGACCATAATGTCTACAACTAAAATTTTATTGTCTTGAATTTGTATTTACACTTGGCAGCATTTTTTCTTGTACTTACATGCATCAGTTGAAATCAAGTAGGATGGTGACTTTGTTTGGTGCAGTTTACCATGACCTCTCTTTTCTTTGTTTATTTTTAAAATTTGACATTTTTTGTGCTTGCTTCATTTGAAGGCATAATAGTTTGGTATTTATTGATTTATTTAAGAGAGTAATGTATTTCTTGAATCTATCATAATCTATCAAGAGTATTGTAAAAAATGAATGGAAAATTTTTATAGCATTTCTTGCTTGAACCTGGCCCATTATATGTTTTGAATCCGGGTTTTGTTGTCTTTTATAGTTATTCATGTCTTATTTCCCCTTATACCTCTTTGAGTTTGGCTATTGGGTTGTGTTGGTTGTGTTTAGAACAGGTTGGTAGCTTGTTTTTCAAACTTCTGTTGCCCAGATTTTTGTCCCTTCACTCGAGCAGTCTTTGTGAGCATCCTGTACTTTTGTAGGTCTGCAAAAAAATACTGAGGGTTTGCATTCTTTGCTCGAGCGAAGCTTCTTGCGTTCGAGTGATAACCTCTGTCTGCAAAACTACTGGGAGTTTGTATTCTGCGCTCGAACGGTAAAACTTATTGTGTATGGTCGCTCAAGCGACACATCTTATGCTCGAGCAAACTATGCGTATATTAGTTCATAAACAACCCATTTTAAGTCACTTTTTCATCTCTCTCTCTCTCTCTCTAAAACTTACATATTTCCCTCAAATAGACCATCATTCATTGATCTTTACACCCTAGTCCCTTTGTTAAAAAGGTGGAGCTCATCTAGAGCTTCCATTTGATCGAAGCAAATTCCATTTTCGACTCCATTAAAGTCTTAACCTTGCTTTTGCTTGTATTCTAACTTGAGGTAGGGATACTTTCCACACTTTTTATGAGTTTTAACTTAGTTATTTGTCATTTCTAAACCATATTGCAAATTTGGAAGATTTGAAACAAACCTAGGGTTTTGGATAAAAATAAAAAAAAGGGGTTTTTCAAATCGGTTCTTGGAAATGATTTTGATGTTGGAAATAATGTTGAATTGGGTGGAAATTGTTGGTTTTGATACTTGGGGTTGATTTTGAAAAGAGTAAGAATTTTGCCTTAAATGCCTTACATGTTAGTTTTGTATAAATAATGAAATTGATGTTGTAATTATAAAATTGGATTGGTATTGATGAAGATGATAGAGTTATATATGTATTATCACTCACTTGGATTGGAAAGCGTATCTTTATGGAATGTAAATTATCCGTTTAGAAATATCTATTTTGAGCTATCGGTAGAGGATAGCTATGAGTGTTGTAGAAATCGCATGTGAATTAAGAGGATTGAGACTATTTTCTCATTCATTTGCATCGAGCATTATCTCTCATTTATACATTGAAAATGTTTATCATTTTCAAAAAAATCGTGAAATTGGGAAACATGAATTGTATTGTTAAACTAAGTTGGCCTGAATGTCCACGGTGAAAGTCTCGAAAACCGCGCGTATACATGGGTGTCAATCTCGCGGATGAAATTTCTGTGAAATGGTAATAGTAGTGCTTTTATAGCCTATGTTTACATGGGTTCGGGCTTATAGTTTCCTCGAGTGAAATTTTCGAGAAAGATTGTATTTGTTTTAGAAATTCCCAGAGTGTGATTCACTGTCCTATTTTCTATTGAAATGGAAATGATTTCTGAATCGAGATATTCACTTGCATTGCATGGTTTTTGGAAAAGGATATAAAAATGTTTTTGGTACGAGCATCGCATATGCATTCATCTTATAGCTTTGTTAACATTCATCTACTATATTGGATTATTTCTACTGGATTTTGGCTCACCGTATGTGGGAAAAATATTTCAAGTGCTGATGATATTCCTCCGCCAAGGCAATAGCTTGGGAAGGCTTAGATCAAGGGCTTCATTTTGTTATATTGATTTTTGTATAAGCCAAGGGATTTATGTGTATTGGACTTAAACTCCACTTTTGTTGTAACCAAGCATTATCTTGGAAAGTTGTAAGCCTTCAGGGCATTTATTATTTGTTTTATTTCCAAGCTCTTATCTCATGCTGTGATATATGCTATAAATTCAGGGATAGACTTATGAATGTATAATTGCATATGTCACACTTTTGTAAACTCAATTGGATTTAATGAGAGATAATTACTTTATTGTTATTGTCATTTATTGATATTATAGATAGATTATTGTAATTATTATTGGGGCGTTACAACTTAGTATTAGAGCGTACCAGGTTTGAATACTTTGGGTACGTGGGAAGTGGTTATTATCACAATGGGTTTGTCTCGCTTAATAGAGATATTTGTATGTATGGTATGCTTGAGTGATAACATGCTTATGTGGTTTTATGGGTATGGGATTTAGTTCGTAAGATATTCATTGGGCCTACGGGTTTCTAGAAGTCTTATTAGAAGAGCACTTGATCACTGCTGTTTCTATTCGGAACTCTGGCAATGTCGTGGGACGATTATTATCTAGGAAGGAAATTCGTACGTGTTTATGTGATTATGTGCATATGTGGAGTGAATTACTATTGTCCATCACATTAGGACACGAGTGAGTTAGCTTCGGCACATTTGTAAATGTGCTAATGTCTTTTGTTACCTTCATTAGGATGTCAGGATGTGTACATGGTGGTGGTAGGTGTGGTAGGCCTAGGAGGCATGAGGTGCCTTTACCGGATGAGATTCCGGTGCAAGAGGAAGTGGTTGGTCAGGCTAATGTGGCCGAATCAGTTAGTCAGCGGGCCATGGATGCTTTGGCCCGTGAGATGGCCGGAGCTTTGTGGGAATCCATGGACATTCTTAGAGCTAAAAATCAAGTCCAGGCCTCAGTTACTAAAGTAGGGCCGGCCTTCCTGAAGAGGAAGTTCTTTCGGTCTAATTCAGACAAGTTTTTGGGTGATCCGAAGGAGCCACTAAAGACAGACGAGTGGCTAGAACAAATGGTGAAGACGTTTGAGATGCTTGGTATCGAGGACGACGGGCTGAGGGTGACCTTGGCATCTTTCCAGCTAAAGGGGGATGCCGGTCAATGGTGCAGGTATGCGCAGGGGCTCATTGGGGTGACTTGGGAGGCCTTTGCCAATGCCTTCCAAGACAAGTTCTTGCCTCTCACTGCTAGGAAGAAGTTGAGAGACCAATTTCTGAAAGTTAAGCAGCTTAGTTTACTAGTAGCCGAGTTTGAGGTAGCTTTCACAAGCCTCTCTAGATTTGCACCAGAACTCGTGGCAACAGAAGAACGTCGGTGTATCGAGTTCGAGAAGAGGTTGAGGATCGGGATCCTTTTTAAGGTAACTGGATCGATGATTAAGGACTACGGATACCTTGTGGAGGTGGCGGCTCCTTATCTCGAGAGAGTAGTTCAAGCAGATGAAGAGCGAATGAGGGGCTCCAGGAGGAATCAAGAGGTTCAGGGAGAGAACCGGGACAATAAGAGGCAGAGGGGTCTCGCTCCACAGTAGTCCCAGACTACATAGTCTAGATCCACTTTCCCCGTGCTGAGTTCGGGTTCAGGGAGAGGTAATCAGGAAGGTTTCTCTTGTTACAAATGTGGCCAGTTGGTTCATAAGTCACTAACTTGCCCACAGAGAGAAGGAGGGCAACAGCCTGCGCCGCTTGCGGCTTGTTCTCAGAGCCAGAGTCAGGGGAGAGGGCAGTCACCCACTTGTTATCAGCGTGGGTAATCAGGGCATATGAAGAGGTTTTGCCCTCAGTTGGGTAGCACACCTGGTGCGTCTGGTTCGAGGCAAACACAAAGCCACCAGCCTGCACAGGCTTTGAGAGCCAATCAGGGGACCTCTTCGGCTTAGTCAATGCATCAGACATATACTCTGAGGTATGAGCAGGTAGAGTAAAGACCTACAAGGCATGTGTACTGTTACCACGCCAGACTTAGTACTAGTGCCTTCAGTTATGAAAGGTACTTCCTTGTTATGTAATTTTATTGCCAATGTGTTGATTGATACGAGTGCATCCCATTCTTTTATTTCGTCTGCATTTGCATTGGCATTGGGGTTAGAATTGGCTCGGTTAGCATCTCCACTTAGTGTACAGTCACCTATTGGGGGTGAGATTATTTTGGAACAAGGGAGTTGGGGTTGTGAGATAGAGGTCGCCGGTCGCCGACTTCCTTTTGCATTTGTGTTGATTGACATGTCGAGTTTTGATGCTATATTGGGTATGGACTGGTTGTCATCGTATTGGGCAGTCATAGACTGTTACCATCAGAGGGTTACTATATGTACCTTGAGTGGTGATTGTTTTTATTTCATGTAGGACAGGGCCGATAGAGTTCTATCAACTGCCTATGATCCGCGTGGTCGGAGTGAGCTTAGTGGTCATCTTGCAACCTTATTAGGTAGTGAGTGTAACGAAGTCCGAGTCGAATTGCCAAGGGTAGTTTGTGAATACCCGGACGTTTTTCCTTAGGATTTCACTAGTTTGCCACCTCACCATGAGATTGAGTTCTCTATTGATTTAGTTTCTGGCACGGCACCGATGCACCTGCTAAGTTGAGTGAGTTAAAGATTCAACTTCAGGAATTACTAGAAAAGAGCTTTATTTGCCCTAGTACTTCGCCTTAGGGAGCACCGACTCTTTTTGCTAAGAAGAAGAATGGTGCCTTGCGACTTTGTATTGATTATCAGAAGTTGAACCGACTGACTGTTAAGAACAAGTACCCAATGCCACGCATAGATGATTTGTTTGATTAGTTGAAGGGGTCTTGTTGTTTCTCTAAGATAGACTTGAGATCGGGTTATCACCAGTTGAGGGTAAGGGAGGAAGATATCCAGAAAACGACATTCCGTACGCGGTATGACCATTATGAGTTCCTAGTGATGCCTTTAGGGTTAACCAATGCACCAGCTGTGTTTGTGTTTGATTAACTGAATCTTCTATGAGTTATTAAACCGCTTTTTAGTCGTCTTTGTTGATGACATCTTGATTTACTCACTCTCTGAGGAGGAACACAAGGAACACCTGCGAGTTGTACTTGAGTTGCTTAGAGCCCACAAATTGTATGTTAAATTCGAGAAGTGTGAATTCTGGTTAAAGGAAATTAAGTTCCTAGGCCATATGGTATCCGGGGAAGGGGTAACTGTAGATTCATCCAAGATAAAAGCAGTATGAGATTGGGAACAACCTCAGAATGGTTTTGAGATCTGCAATTTCTTAGGGTTAGCCAGGTATTACCGTCAGTTTGTGAAGGATTTCACTAGGTTAGCCTCATCGTTGACTAGACTGACGAGAAAAGGGATCAGCTTTACGTGGAGTAAGACTTGTGAGAAATCATTTCAAGAGCTTAAGGTTAGACTTACCACTGCTCCAGTGTTAATTATTTCAGAGAGGGATTTGGGCTATTCGGTATATTGTGATGCGTCATAGGAAGGTTTGGGTTGCGTCTTGATGCAAGAAGGGAAGGTCGTAACATATGGCTCTCGTCAGTTGAAAACACACGAGAAGAACTACCCCACTCATGACTTAGAACTAGTAACCGTGATATTTGCTTTGAAAATTTAGAGGCATTACCTTTATGGTGAGAAGTTTGAGGTGTTTTTTGATCATACAAGTCTGAAATATCTATTCTCACAGAAAGACCTGAATTTGAGGCAAATGAGGTGGATAGAGTTTATAGCGGATTATGATTTTGAATTGCACTATATCATCCGGGGAAAGCCAGTGTAATGGCTGATGCTTTGAGTAGAAAGTCCTTTAACAATGTAGCGAGTATTGTCATCTGGGAATGGGAGATGTTGGGTGTTATTGATGAATTTGACTTACATCTTGGTGAGTCTGTTGAGTTGGAAGCCTTGTTTTTGGTAGTTGCACAACCTATGCTTGTGAGCCGAGTTATAGAAGCACAAAGGGGTGACCTTGAGGTAGAGACCCCCTGGGAGAAGATCTCTAGTGGAAAGGTAGAGAAGGGTTTGAATGTGTATTCTGACTTGAGTGTTAGATTTCTTGATCGTCTTTTCGTGCCGGAGTCTTGTCGAGAGGAGGTGCTCCGAGAGTTTCACCATTCACACCTTGTAGTGCACCCAAGAGGCACAAAGATGTATCATGACCTTAGTCGCTAGTTAAGGGGATGAAAAAGGATGTAGCCGTGTTTGTGTCGAAGTGCCTTACTTGTCAACAAGTGAAGGCCGAGCATCATAGGCCAGCGGGTTTGTTGCAACCCTTGCTTATATCCGAGTGAAAGTGGGAGCATGTAACGATGGATTTTGTTGTGGGTCTTCTGAGGACTCAACGGGGTAATGATGCCATTTGGGTGATAGTGGACCGATTGACCAAGTCAGCGCATTTTGTACCTATGCGTACGAGTGACTCGGTAAATTATCTAGCCAACCTTTACATTAGGGACATTGTTCGACTTCATGGGGTCCCTATGACTATTATTTCAGATAAAGATTTGTGTTGTACGGCTTGGTTGTGGTGGAGCCTACGGAGTGCCTTGGGCACTAGGTTGACTTTTAGTACCTATTCAGATCCTTGGGAATATGCTTCAAGGTTGTGTCATTGACTTTAAGGGTCGTGGGAGAGACACATGCCCTTAGTGGAGTTTGCCTATAACAACAACTTTCAGTCGAGTATTGGTATGGCACCATTTGAGGCCTTGTATGGCCGACCATGTAGGTCTCCTGTGTGTTGGGCCAAGGTGGGTTATGCACCTATGTTGGGTCCAAAGTTGGTTCGGGAAAGAACGGAGAAAGTTGCATTTATCTGTAAGAGGTTGGTTACGGCTCAGAGTCATCAGAAGAGCTATGCCGACCATAGGAGAAGATCGTTGTCCTTTGAGGTAGGAGATCACGTCTTCCTGAATATATCACCTAGAACGGATTTGATGAGGTTTGGAAAGAGCGGGAAGTTGTCTCCTAGGTTTATTGGGCCTTTTGAGATCCTAGAGCAGATTGGAGAGGTAACTTATCGTTTGGCATTGCCGCCACAGCTTTCTGGGGTTCATGACGTATTCCATATCTGTATGTTTCGGAAGTATGAGCCGGATCTTTCACATGTGTTTAATTGGACTTAGTTAGAGGTTGACAAGGATAGCTCGTATGAGGAGAGACCGGTTAGAGTTTTAGATACTTGAGACCAAGTCATGCGAGGCAAGACGATTCCATTAGTAAAAGTGTTGTGGTGACACCACGGGATTGAGGAGGCCACTTGGAAGTGTGAAGCGAAAGTCCGTGAGAAATATCTGGACCTATTCATTAATGTTTGAGCATGTATTGAAAACCTTGTTATGTTAATGTAATATAAACATTGTATATGTTTTGGAAATATGAATTGTATATTCAGTGTTGAAACTCGTTTATCGTGTTGATGAGAGTGGATGACCAGTGGATGGGTTAGGTGATGAAGTTAAATTACTATCATTGTGTAATTGGTTTAAACTTGGTTTTAATGTTTAGTTTAAATTTCGGGGACGAAATTCCTTAAGGGGGGAGGTTATAGTGTTTTTGGCTTAAACCTGGCCCATTGTATGTTTTGAATCTGGGTTTTGTTGTCTTTTATAGTTATTCATGTCTTTTTTCCCCTTATACCTCTTTGAGTTTGGCTATTGGGTTGTGTTGGTTGTGTTTGGAACAAGTTGGTAGCTTGTTTTTCAAACTTCTATTGTCTAGATTTTTGGCCCTTCGCTCGAGCGGTCAGTACTTTTGCAGGTCTGCAAAAAAATACTGAGAGTTTGTATTCTTTGCTCAAGTGACAACCTCTGTCTACAAAACTACTGGGAGTTTGTATTATGCGCTCGAGCGATAAAACTTATTATGTCTAGACGCTCGAGCGAACTGTGCATATATCAGTTCATAAACAGCTCATTTTAAGTCACTTTTTCATCTCACACACTCTCTCTAAAACTCACATATTTCTCTGAAATACACCATCATCCATTGATCTCTACATCTTAATCCCTTTGTTAAAAATGTGGAGTTCACCTACAGTTTCCATTTGATCGGAGCAAAATCTATTTTCGACTCTATTGAAGTTTCAACCTTGCTCTTGTTTGTCTTCTAACTTGAGGTAGGGATACTTTCCATACTTTTTATGAGTTTTAACTTAGTTATGTGTTATTTCTAAACCATATTCTGAATTTGGAAGATTTAGAACAAATCTAGGGTATTGGATAAAAAAAAAAAGAAGGGTTTTTCAAATAGGTTCTTGGAAATGATTTTTATGTTGGAAATAATGTTGAGTTGGGTGGAAATGGTTGATTTTGATACTTGGGGTTGATTTTGAAAAGAGTAAGAATTTTGCCCCAGATGCTTCAAATGTTGGTTTTGTATAAATGATGAAATTGATGTTTAAATTATGAAATTGGATTGGTATTGATGAGGATGGTAGAGTTGGATATGTATTATCACTTATCTCTTGAAATTTAGAAAGTGTATCTTTATGGAATGTAAATTATCTATTTAGAAATATCTGTTTTGAGCTATCAGTGGATGATAGCTATGAATGTTGTAAAAATCGCATGTAAGTTAGGAGGATTGAAACTATTTTCTCATTTATTTGCATTGAGCATTATCTCACATTTATACATTAAAAATGTTTATCGTTTTGAGAAAAATGGTGAAATTGGGAAACATGAATTGTATTGTTGAACTAAGTTGGCTTAAGTGTCCAAGGTGAAAGTCCCGAAAACCACGCGTATACATGGGTGCTGATCCCGCGGACGAAATTTTCGTGAAATGGTAATAGTAGTGCTTTTATAGCCTACGTTTACATGGATCCCGGCTTACGGTTTCCTCCAGACAAAATTTTTAGGAAAAGTTGTATTTGTTTTAGAAATTCCTAGAGTGTGATTCACTGCCCTATTTTCTATTGAAATGGAAATGATTTATGAATCGAGATATTCACTTGGCATCGCATGGTTTTTGGAAAGGGATATAAAAATGTTTTCGGCATGAGCATCACATATGCATTCACCTTATAGCTTTATTAAGATTCATATACTGTATTGGATTATTTCTATTGGGTTTTGGCTCACCCTATGTGTGAAAAACATTTCAGGCCACTACAAGAAAATTCACTTTTGGCGACTAAATTTTTAGTCGCCAAAAGTGATTTTTAGTCGCCAAAAGTCGGGTTTTAGGTTTTCCCGACAAATTTTTTTAGTCGCCATGTTGGTCGCTGGAAGACCGTCGCGGAAGGTATTGGCGACTAAACTCTGTTTTAGTCGCCAAAAATAAACTCTGTAGCGACCAAAAATTACGTCGCCGAAGCTCATTTATTTTTTTAAATTATACATTTGGCGACTAAATTTTTAGTCGCCAATAGTAAATTTTTTTTTTTTTTTTTTTACATTTCCCGACTATTTTTTTCGTCGCCAATACTGAAGCTTTTGGGCGACCACCTGTTTTAGTCGCCAAAAGTATATTTAAAAAAAAAAAAAATGTTGGACCCCTGTTGCTCCCAGGCTTCGAACCTGGGACGCCTCAGCACACAACACTCCAAACTTCTTGCAAACCACGTGCTCCACTATGCCACTCTATCATCTCAAGAATATATATGGAATATATATTATTTATATAGTATCCTAACCGCTATTAATAGAAAATAATTTATATAAATATAATTTTTTAATTGAAATATAATTATGTAAAAAATAAATTATTTATTAAAAATTTTTTTTTCTCACTTTTGGCGACTAAATCCAATATTTAGTCGCCAATTCTACAATTTTTAGGCTACTAATTAATTTTTACAGTCGCGAAAAAAAATGTACCGCCTAAAAACACACCTTTTGGCGACTAAACTTGTTTTTAGTCGCCAAAAACGTCCCCTTTTGGCTACTAAACTGAATTTTAGTCGCCAATACTCAGTTTTTAGCTACTAATTTTTTTTTGTAGCCAAAAAGCTGTACTTTCAGCGACTAATCTGTTTTTTGTCGCCAAAACACCTACAAGCGGCGACTAAACTATTTTGTAGTCGCCAAAAGCTGTACTTTTGGCTACTAAATCTCTTTAGTCGCCAAAAACCGTCGCCTTTGGCTACTAAAATTGTTTTAGTCGCTAAAAACCCTGTATTCGGCGACTAAAGTTACTTTTAGTCGGTAAAACCCCTATATTTGGCGACTAAAGCCATTTAGTCGCCAAAAGTGATCAAATTTGGCTACTAACTCAATTTTAGTCGCCCATTGGCCTACTTTCAGCGACGAAATTTTAATTTTTGGTCGCCAAAACTGATTTTTGTTGTAGTGGGCGCTAATGATATGCCTCCACCAAGGCAATAGCATGGGAGGACTTGGAGCAAGAGTTTCATTTTGTTATATTGATTTTTGTATAAGCCAAGGCCTTTATGTATATTGGACTTAAACTCCACTTTTGTTATAACCAAGCATTATCTTGGAAAGTTATATGCCTTTAGGGCATGTATTATTTGTTTTATGTTCAAGCTCTTATCCCATGTTGTGATATATGCTATAAATTCAGGGATAGGCTTATGAATGTGTAATTGCATATGTCACACTTTTGTAAACTCAATTGGATTTAATGAGAGATAATTACTTTATTGTTGTTGTCATTTATTGATATTATGGATAGATTATTAAAATTATTGTTGGGGCGTTACAATTTTTCTTGTTTGGTTTCTAAGAAAATGAATGGAAAATAAACCCCAAGTCTTCTCTATTACAGTCTTTTGTTCCTTCTTGTTTTCTTTCTTTGATATTGAAAAACCTGAGTGAGTCCAACCATGCTTAGTGGTTGTGCTAAGAGTAATTTGAGGGTTCTATTACTTGTTCATTTGAAAAAATTATGATGTGATTTTTTCACAACACTGCCATGCATCATGCATGTGATTCCTGTAGATATTGTATTTGGGTAAGAAAATTAAATTAATAGATATATAAAACACAAGTTTGATACATGTTCTAGTTCTTGTAATTTGTTTCTCTATGTCAATTTAATCTCTTATGTCCTAATACATCAATTTTCCCTTTGATTTTTCTTAAAATTGTATCAATTTTTAGTTTAATGGATAAGTCTTATTTAGAAACAAGACTCATACTGCAATTAAGGGGTAAACACTTCTCTAAGTTTGGTGTTCAAGGTTACATGTTATCTCATTTTTTTCCCTTCATTTTTGCATCATGAGTTTGTTAAATATGAGACGTTGTATATAATCTTATTGATATGATTGATAAATAAACTATATGTAACTGGGTAAGATTGAACTTTGATTATAAGTTCACTGTCACTATAAGAAAAGTAAGAGTTAATGACGTTTAAAAAAATGCCTCTGTTTCTAATATTTAACGTCGTTTTCTTAAATGCCGCATTCTTGTTGACTAACATGGCACCGTTTTAACTTCAGAAGTCATTTGAAAAACGCCTTCAAATGTTTTTATTTTTTATTTTATGAAAACTTAAATAGCCTATTTTCTCTCACTCTCTCTAAACCCTTGATTTCACTCTCTCTCGCTTCAAACTCCTTCGTTTCTCTCGCTTCAAACCCTTTTATTTATTAATCGATTAATCTGCAACCCTTCTCTTCAAGTATTCGATTAAAGTATTCGTAGATCGTCGATTTGCAGATCATAATGTGCCATCTCGAGTTCATGTTCGAGTTCGCAGGTCTTTCTTCATGGTAAATGTTGATCAGTCTCATCTTTATCTTATCCAGTACGACGGGGTTAGGAGAAAAAACAAATATATATGGTGGGAGTTGGATATTATTGTTACACCAAAATTTTTATCATTCCTGTTAAAATTTCAATATAAAAATCCACATGATTAATTTCAGAAAACTTTGGGGTGAGTTTTTCTGCTAAGAATACGTTTGGATTTTGGATTGTTTTTATTGTTACTTATTTGGAGATTAATTTCCTCTACAGCTGCTGTTGAATGATTTCACATGCCAATCCTAATGAAGCATTTCTTTTCCAGATTCTCGTGCTCAGATGTTTTCATTTTTCGAATATGTTCAATTAGCAAAATCTAAATCCTCAACAGAAATTTAATCTCTCCATTCAGCACTTTCTTCTGGTGTGGGGTGATACTGCTGCATACATCATGTTTACTTTTGTGCCATTTCTTTGGCAATCTGTAGAAACTTTTTTTCTTTTTTCATTAAAAAGTAAAAATAAGAGGAAAAATTCAAATGCTAATCCTACTGGATGTTGTTAAAACAAATTAATTTATACTTGTTTTGAGAGATGTAATGTGGCTTTCGGTCCTCAAAACTCTAACTGGATGTTAATCATATGGGTTAATTTTGGTATGGAGGAATTCTTAGGTGAAAATGGTGTTCTTCATCACATCAAGCATACCTGGGATGCGTGTACTAAATTTTCTGTTCTGAATGTTCGTAATGAGTTTGTTATTTCTTAAATTTTGTAGGCTATGGCAGACTGAAAACAAGATTGATTGTCCAGGGTTGGATGAAGTGGAAAATCTGATGCTGAAGCAAGTCACTTCATTGTAAGTTCATTTGATACATTCAAAATATAAATTTTCCAAGGAGTCACAACTGCTTCTGTACAAATGTAAAATATTGTATCTGAATGTAGCAGCAAATAAATTAACAGCGCATGACTTAATGTGTAATAAATCAGATTGACCTGAGTACCACAAAGGCTAGCCCAACCAGAACCAACAAAAGGTCTCTCAAAGCTTGCTCGAAAGCATTAGTTTTTTAAGAGACGTCTAAGGAAGAGAGCTGTAGAAGAAGGGGTTCAAGTTCTCCTGCACGATCACGGTTGCAGCGAACTTATTCAATCCATCGTCGTGAACCTTTGGATTATGGTCGTGATGGAGAAATAAACGGTTGGAGTCACCCACTTGACTTCCTTCACAGCAATGCTGACAATGACACTAGTGCCACGAGATCGTAGGACCAAGGCAACATGAATAGCGCTGAAAAGTTTAATGTGGGTGGTTTTGATAATGCTTTGGAATGCTTGGAGCATAAACAGCTTGCTGAGAACCACACAATTTTCCCAAAGAAGTGATATTTGGCAGATATATCTTTTAAAGAAAAGGATCCCAATTACGGACACATTTGAAAGCATGAGAGGCAGATTGTGTCATCTGCAATTGTAGTTTTTGAAATCATATTTTTTTGCTTGTCTTGTTGAATTTGTTATTTGATAGGATTGCAATATATGTGTAATACAATATTTTTTCCTTTTATTTTTTGGTTTATGTTTGTTGCCTGATTTTGGTTTAGAATAATCATGGAATATTTACCTAAATCTAGTCAACATATCGAAATAGCAGCAAAAATTTATCCATATTATTGCTATTTTTCAGTTTTATTATAGGTATTTTTTTGGTTAAATCCAATAGAATTAGCACAATCTCAAAAAAAAGAAGAAGCTATAACGGCGTTTTCCCAAATGCCACTATAGTGGCAATAGTCATATTTTTAAAATAGGAAAAAATCTATCACAGTGTTTTTAAAACGTCGCTAAATATTAGATGATGTCATTTTATCGTTATTTACCACATTTAGCGGCGTTTTCAAACACGCCACATATACTAATCTAACAACGTTTTTAAAGCACCATAACGTTACAGTGACGACCGCGTCTTCAGCGTTTGGTGCTAAACGTCACAAAAGAATCAGTGGCGTTTTTTTACACTTATAACGGCATTTTTAAACGTCGCTAAATGTCAAATTTTCAATAGTGCCTCCATCTCCCCTCTGGCCACCACACACCACTGACAACCACTTGTAGCCACCTCCTCTGGCCATCGTCGCCGGAGACTATCTTTGGCTGGTCCCCCTACTCTTGCCATTGACTAACTTTCATCTCCGACCACCCTTTTCACTGGTTTTCAAAATAAGATTTTGAAATTATGTGTGTATCAAGATGGAGTAGAGCCATAGCTGACTCTTACCCTATTAGGGTCCTAGTGAAGTGGATGGAAAAATATGAAATCCGAAGAAGATTTTGCATGATAATGTTTTTGTTTTTCAAGGCATTAGCCAAAGATAAGGGTGTAATTTTGGCCCAGCCCGGCCTTGTTCGTCCATCTGGGCTCGGGCCGGGCCCATGTCGGGCTTTGTGGGATCCCACCAAAAATTGGACTGGGCCAGAAAACTAGACCCAGGCCCAAGACCAGGCCCAAGGGTATTCGGGTTTTGGATAGGCCAGTGGGCCGGGCCTGGGATTGGCCTCGGGCTTTGGACGGGCCTAAACAATTTTTAAATTTTTTTTAAAATTTTTTCCACCAAAATTTTATTATTTTCCATTAAAAATAACATTAGGCCTCGGGCGGGCCGGGCTTCAAAACGATGGCCCATGCCCAAGGCCTCGGGTTGGACTTGGGATCGGGCCTAAATGGACTGCACCCACCCCGGGCCGCGGGCGGGGTTCGGGCCGCCCACAAGCCACGGGCCATTTTTACACTCTTAGCCAAAGATTATTTATACTTCTATGTGTGACACTTTTGTTTGAAAATGCTCACAATCATTAAATTATTAAAAAATTCAAAATATAATAATACTATCAAAATACGATTCAATAAATATGAATATTTAAAACAAGATAAATACTAATAAGTGTTACTACGATATTATTTAATATTAAGATCAGAATTAAAATTGTTTTACAAATTGATAAATAAATAAAAAAGGAAGGGTAAACTAATTTTGAAATCAATAAAAGGTGTTTTGAAGTAATAAATATTACTTATTAATAAAACGTTTAAAACAATGGTTTGACATCTCTTATATTCACATCTTAACATGAGAGCATTTGAAGTGTGTGTGGGCCTTACCACGAGTCATGTTTTGATAATCTGAACCGTTCATTTGGTAAGGTCTCAATATATATCATGAAAACAATTAGTTCGATCCGTTGATCAAAATATTTTCATTTTATCACATTTGTTTTCAAAAAAATGGAGGCCAAATATATTTTTGAAAATAGATCATCTATTTTTTTAGAGACAAACACCATAAAATGAAAATATTACAATTATCGGATCGATTTAATTTTTTTCATAAATAATATATATTGGAAGTTATACAAAATGAACAATTCAAATCATTGAAACAAAACCTCTAGTAGGTCTCACTAATCCCTCAAGTTTTCTTATATTAAGATATGAACATAAGAAAAATCCAATCCTAAAACAAAAACACAATTCGGATTCGATGCCTCTGTTGGCCCAACAAACATAAAGAACCACAAATTAATTAGATTTTTGCAACTATGCTAACAGATGGGGCAATACCTCGTGACAATAATTTTCCGTATTGGATTCTTGTCTTCGTGGTATATTCATTTTTTAATGAATAACTCTACTAGCACCACAAAAAAATTTCATTACACAGTTCATTTTTATATATTTTTTATTACAATTTTATTTTTTATAGAATTATTAATTGATTCCTAAATCTTAAAATTCAACACACAATTTCTCATCCCACCCACCACTCTCTGCAGTTGCTATCTCAACCTTCCACCTCCAACAACACCCTTATTGGGAGTGTAAAAATGGTCCGTGGCCCGTGGCAGGGTGGGCCCGGCCCGTTTAGACCCGGTTCCAAGCCCAGCCTAAGGCCTTAGGCTTGAGTCATCGTTTTGAAGCCTGTGGGCCCAGCCTGTGGCCCTGTCCATCAGCCCGCTCAAGGTGCACTCAAAAGCCTGGCCCGAGGTCCAGTGTTATTTTTAATGAAAAATAATAAAATTTTGGTGAAAAAAATAAAAAAATTGTTTAGGCCCGCCCAAAGCCCGAGCTGAGACCCGGCCCACTAGCCCGCCCATAGCCCGAATACCCCTGGACCTGGGCCTAGTTTTCTAGCCTGTGGTCCAGCCCGGCCCGATTTTTGGCGAGAGCCCGCAAGGCCCGACATGAGTCGAGCCGAGCCAAAATTACACCCCTACCCCATACAAACCGCAACCCCCAACCTTTCTTTCCTTGCTGAATCAAAACCCCCACTACTTATTTTTTTTTTGTTTTCTTCTTCAAATTTGAATCTCTTCTCTCTCACTCTCAACCATCTAATCAAAATACCTAGCTATGGGTGTGTTTGGTAACGTTTACGTTTTCAGTTTATATTTACAAAAATTTTATAAACTGATTTTTGTTTTTTTTTTGTTTATTTTTAGAAAAACATAAACTACAAATGCGTTTGGTAATTGACAAAATATTTAAAAAATTTTAAAATATAAAAAAGAGTGAGAAATGGCAAGTGGTGGCAAGTGGCGACGGAAGACGGTAGTGGAAAGTGGTGATGGTGGGTAGCTGGTGACGGTGGGTGGTAGTGGTGGGTGGATGGGTGGGTGACGGTGGCGGGTGGTAGCGAGTGGGTGGTGGTGGTGGTGGTGGTGGCGGGTGTAGTTGGTGGTGGCAGGTGGGTGGCGGATGGCGGGTGGTAGTGAATGGTGGCGGGTAGGTGGCGGATGGTGGGTGGTAGCGAGTGGGTGGTGGTAGTAGTGGTAGCGATGGCGGGTGGTTGGTGGTGGTGCTAGGTGGGGTGGCGGATAGCAGTTGGTGGTAGTGGGTGGGTGGGTGGGTGACGGTGGCGGGTGGTAGCGAGTGGGTGGTGGTGGCAGGTGGGTGGCGAATGGCGGGTGGTGACGGGTGGTAGTGGTGGTGGGTGGGTGGGTGGGTGGTGGGTGACGGTGGCGGTGGTAGTGGTGGTGGGTGGTGGTGGTAGGTAGGTGGCGGGTGGGTAATGGTGGTGGTGGGGTGGCGGCGGTGGTGGCGGGTGAGTGGCAGGTGGTGGCAGGTGGCTAGTGAGTGGTGGCGGCAAGTAGGTAGCGGGTGGTGGATGGTAGTGGCGGGTGGTTGATGTAGTAACGGGTGGTGGCGGGTGGATGGCAGGTGGGTGGTGGGTGGTGGTGGTGGTGGCGAGGAGTAGGTGGTGGTGGCGAGTTGGTGGCAGGTGGGTGGTGGGTGTGGTGGCGGGTGGTGGTGGCAGATGGGTGGTGAGTGGTGGTGACAAGTGGTGGTGGGGGGTGGGTGGTGGGTGGTGGTGGCGGAAGACGGTGGTGGAAAAAGGTGGGTGGTAAAAAAAAAAAAAAAACTCAAAACTCAAAACGGAAACACATTTTTTGTATTTTCATTTTTTGGCCAAATTTATAAACTGAGACCACTGATTTATAAATCAAAAATTTTACCAAACAAGTTTTTATTTGAGTTTTTAAAATTTTTATAAATATAAAAAAAAAAAATTAAAAACGTAAGTATTACCAAACGACACCTATGAATTTTACTTTTCCCCATGACAAAATAAACTTTAATGAGCCCGTCTCACAGCCGTGTGATTACAAGGCTCATGCTACATATGCTTGTTGCATATTATATATGTAAGTTACAATATAATTTAATATAATTTTTTTTATTACTATTCATTGTTATGTTTAGTTATGTCCTAATGTGAATTAATTTTGAATTAAAAACTTCCAAAAATTTATCATATTTAAGATAGTTAAAGTTAGATTTTGGGCGAGTTTGTTGGACAAGTTTGCATTCTGGATTTATTATTTTGGTCTCTCACATTTTCATCTGCACATACAACCAAGACATATGTATGTAAAATGTTAAAATATTGTATTAGTTGTCTCTTTAAATTGCTCAAACTTAATTAATATACTCTAAACAAATATTAGTCAATTCAATATCATTTAATTTTTGATTAAATGCCTAAAAAAAATTAATGCATTCAATAAATAACGTTCAAATAATACACTTAATGTGTGTTTGAGAAGAAAAAAATTAATACATCAAATCACTAAAAATAAAAATACACATGACATATACTTACACCTTTTGTACAACAGGATTTCCCTGTTTGACGATCCCTGGCTACATTGATAGACGAAACCATCTAATTTACCTCAAAATTTTAAAACAGCAAAAATCCGTGAAAATTTTGATTTTCTTATCACTAGGGCGGACTGGATTAGCATTCCCATAACTAATAGTCCTAGGACTACGAATCCGTTGGATTATGTATCCTATCTTAACTAATAGTCAAGTTTAAAATAATTAATCCGTACTTCAATTGTTTAACCAAACATCGGATTAATAATTTTATTGGACTATTAGTCCAATCTCAAGCTCATGTCCACCCAAACAAACATGGCCTAAATATAAAAATAATCACTTTATTTCGTTTGACAGTTTTAAAAATAGTAAAAATTTGTGAAATATTAGCAAAATATAAAAATTTAGTATATTGTTATCTTTTATTTATTGAATTTTAAAAAAAAAATTTAAAATATTTTACTTTTAAGTACATTTAGATTAAGTGAATTTAAAAAAATGTAACTATAATATTAAGAAAATTCGCTATAAAAAAAAGGGATAAATAACCAATAGATCGTAATAGTTGGAGTTAATTTCCATTAAATTCTATTGAAAATAAATTATAGTAAAATCGTCGTGAAAAATAAATTTTTGTAATAATTTTTTGCGTGTCACTAAAAATTAATAATTAGTGACTTTTTTGTCACAATTTTTATAAATTGTTGTTAAAACTTATAATTAGTGACATTTTTCTGTGATGAATTTTTCAAACTGTCACTGATAGTTGAAAATTAGTGACTTTTTTTTAATTTGTCACTAAAACTTATAATTTGTAACATTTTTTATGATACAATTTTTAAACTGTCGTTGAAAATAATAATTAATGACTTTTTTAATAATATTTGATGAAAAATATCATTAATTATCATAGGACCTATTGGCCCTAAACAAAAGGACAAATTACACTAATGGTCCCTATAGTTTGGGACTTGTGTCACTTTGGTCCATGACCTTTCAATTGTAACATATTTGACCCTAAATTTTAAATTTTGTTCCAAATAAGGACAATTAAAGATACTATTGTTTAATTTCAAGGGCAAAGTTATCAATTTGATAAAATATAAACTAATTTGACAAAAATAAATGTTAAAAAATATTTTCGAATTTTTAAAAATTATTTTTATCCACCAAAGATAAAATTATGTAAAATTAATAAATCTTTTACACATTTATTTATTTATTTTTACCAAATTAATTTATATTATGTGTTTGGATAATGATCATGTAATTGGTGGTTATTTTTATTTTTATTAAATTAGTTTATATTATTTCAAAAGTCAAATATGGCGATAACTTTGATATTATTATTAAACCAATTTATTAAATCAAAAAATCCAAGAATAAAAATATTTCATATATTAAATGTATCGATTATACATTAAAAGCTTAACAACCATCCATTACAAGATCATAATCCAAACACATAATAAAAATTAATTTGGTAAAATAAATAAATAAATAAATACGTAAAAGATTTATCAATTTTACATAATTTTATCTTTGGTGTGTAAAAATAATTTTTCAAAATTTAAAAATATTTTTTTTGACATTTATTTTTGTCAAATTAGTTTATCTAATATCAAATTAACGACTTTACTCTTGAAATTAAGCAATGGTCTTCAATTGTTCTTATTTAGAATAAGATTCAAAATTCAGAATCAAATGTGTCACAATTAAAAATTCAAAAAATAAAATGGCACGAGTCTTAAACTATAGGGACAATTAGTGTAATTCACCCCTAAAATTAATAGAAATGAAAAACTCAAAATGTGCAAAATTGGAAGGTCCCAG
Organism: Camellia japonica; assembly: GCA_030407325.1. Lineage (NCBI taxonomy): Eukaryota > Viridiplantae > Streptophyta > Magnoliopsida > Ericales > Theaceae > Camellia > Camellia japonica. The sequence goes on along the minus strand of JAPPVO010000002.1, from coordinate 176,357,882 downwards.
GTTTTAGTCCTCAGGTTTGATATGTCTCTGTTTTCTGGGTGAGTTGTGTTGAGTTCAATTTTCTCATCACACAATGATCTCATCCATCAACCACAACAAGAGGCAGGATCTCAATCAAAATTCAACAGTCAATCGAAGTTGTTTTGCGCCTCAAGATTCAAGCCTTACCCTTCCGTATGGAAGGCAGGTGACTTATCCACCTGACCACCACCCCGGTGGTATGTGGCGCGTGATTGGAGTAGTTCAATTCACCCCTCTGATGCCCCTCTCTGTCTCTCTCTCATAGATAAAATATATATGGATTTCAAGAACAATCTGAGAAGGATAGCAACATTTGAGCCACCACCAATAACCAAATCAGTTTCTTGAAGACAACCCATCTCACCAAATCCCAACTAAACAAACCTAACAAATCCAATTCATCTCTCTCTCTCTCTCTCTCTGTTATATGTTACTTTTTCTCTCTATATTTCCAAACCTCTCTCTCTTTCTCTCTCTCTCTCTCTCTCTCTCTCACCACTCTTCTCATGCAGGCACCTCGCCGGAAAACACCACTCTTCTCCTCCCAACCACTCTCAATGAAGAACTCCGGTGGCGGCGCTACTGGCCGCAAAACCACCAACCTCTCTGTATTCGTCGTGGTCTTCTCTATATTTCTCTTCGGATGCTTCATGTACAACGAAGACATGAAATCCCTCGCCGAATTCCCATTCTCAAGGTCCAAATCTCAAGACATTCAAGAAGAAGAACAACAACAATCTGATCAGAACAACCCAGTTCAAGAAATCATCAAGAACGATCAAGTGAACTCTGTTTCTATGAATTCAAGAACCCAAGAAAGCGAATTTCGAGTCGAGGAAGACGATGATGAAGAAGTTGAATTGCCACCAGAGGATTGTGATCTCTTCAAAGGAGATTGGGTTTTAGATAATGTGACTCATCCAATATACAGAGAAGATGAATGTGAGTTCCTCACAGCTCAAGTCACTTGCTTGAGAAATGGAAGAAAAGACTCACTCTATCAGAATTGGAAGTGGCAACCCAGAGATTGTTCTCTGCCCAAGTACCAATTTTCTTTCTTGAATTCCCATTTTTTTTTCTCTTCTTTCTCTTGTCCAATATTCTGTTATTGGTTTGTGTTATTGATGATTGGGTGTGTTTGGTTGAAGGTTTAAAGCAAGATTGTTGCTGGAGAAATTGAGAGGAAAGAGACTAATGTTTGTTGGAGACTCGTTGAATCGGAACCAGTGGGAATCCATGGTATGTTTGGTTCAATCTGCTGTTCCACGAGGGAGGAAAAGCTTGTCCAAGAATGGCTCTCTCTCCGTTTTTAGAATCCAGGTCTCTCTCCCTCTCTCAAAAAGATTACAGCAATTATGTTTTCTTAAATGTCACAGTAGAAAGTGGCTCTGATGGTTGATTTGATTTGATTATTTTTCTCGACACAATGATTACTAACATGAACACATTATTCTCCCTTTAGAATTTTAGGTGTTGATCCTAACCTTTTTTTTTTATAGGGTAATTTAGAAATACATCTCTTAAGTTTTAATTAAAATATGAATCGTTTTTTATGATTTTAAAAATTACATTTCATCTCCTTAAATTTTTAATTTTGTAACAAATCCCTCATTGTATTAATAAATCATAAAGTCAATTAACAGTTTTTAATTATGTTAGGAATATGTTTCAACTAATAATTTAGATAATTTTATTATTATATAGGAGAGCAATTATGAATTTTATTTTTTTAGTTAATTTTGTTAAATGAAAAATTCTAATAAGATGATATTTGAAATTTTTTAAATTACAAAAGACAATTTATATTTTAAGCAAATCTCAAGTAATGTATTTGTAATTTATCTTTTTTTTTAATAGCCATTTTTCAATGGGGACCTTTGCTTTTCTTTTTCTAGCCAATTTCTTTGCCATGTCCTCAAGTTCAAACCAGAGCTTGTTTAGAAAGAAAAAGTGAAAGAAAAAGCGAAATAAAAGGATTATTTTTGTTTTTATATTAATTTTATGATTAGGGTCATTCATTTTTTGTTGGGTTTAGATTATATATTTGAGTAGAAATTTAAAAATGGAAGAAAAAAAAAGGTAAAATATAAATGAATATAATTATATTTTATTTATATTTTCTCTTTTTATTTTTAAATTCTTACCAAAATTCATAATCTAAGGCCCCGTTTGGGAACAGGCTAATTTAGTAATTTTTTGGCTATTTGGCTAAAATATGAGCTAAAAAAAACTAGTATGTTTGGGATGACTTTTTAGTTTTTTACGAAAAGATGTGCAAAAAGTAGAGAGAAAAGAGAATCTTTGACTTTTTGGTATGGGTTGTTGGCTTTTTGGCTAATTTAGTAACTTTTTGACTTTTTGGCTAAAAAAGAGGGTTCCCAAACTTAATATTGATGATTAATTTACTTGGTGGGAATCACATTGGCCTCACATAAATAATTAAATGGAATGGTTAGTTAATTAAAGAGAAGCTAATCTTTTTAACAGTATTTAGTTCGTATTTAATTCATTGAAATAAATGCTAATAGATTATTTTGTTTAAATATTTATTCTTATGTTGGGTTCAATGAAATAGAACGAAAGGTACATTATCATTTACTAATTAATCAAGGCAAATGGCCACTCTATCATTTACATTATCACTTTTTTTCTTGGATACCTCATTTGTTAAATTGTAATTTAACATTTATTTTTCACCTAATTAAGGTTTGGTACTGCTTAGTGGGGTGATACAATAAGGTGAAATGTGCATACTACCTAATTTGATGACAAAATTGGATTTAGCCATTCAATTATGTATTTTTCACCTAATAGTTGGTAAATGATATTATCTTATTAAACTGTACATGTCATACACTCACTGGCAACATTAGTTGATTAGGTGGACAACTCTTTGATTTAAAAATTACTCATAAACTAATCATTATTAATTTTCTAATGTAAAAATTTTGCAGGATTATAATGCTACAGTTGAGTTTTACTGGGCCCCATTTATAGTGGAATCAAACTCAGATGATCCAGATATGCACAGCATATTGAATAGGATCATTATGCCTGAATCAATCAATAAACATGGTGAAAATTGGAAGGCTGTGGATTTTCTCATATTTAACACATACATATGGTGGATGAACACAGGTGCCATGAAAATTCTGTAAGTTCCAAATCAATTCCTTGCAATGCCTATCTATTTAAAATATTTATTTCAAAAAAACTCGTTTCATAAATTTTTTTACAAATTAAAATTGATAATAAAAAAATAGAAGGTAAATGGACAATTTTGTACAGTTATACAAGTTGCTTATAGCATTTTTTTATTTTATTTCAAGAATATGTATGAGACTATTTGATGCATCTTTTGGGAGAATAATCTTTTAGTTGTCGTTTGGCAATAGGCTTTTTTAGTTGGTTTTTTGATTATTTTAGTTTGTGATTAAACGTTTGTTTGGTTGGACTTTTTTGGCTTTTTGTGACTTTGTAAGAGAGAAAATGAAATAATTATTGTTTGGATATAACATTTTATCTTATTGATTTATTTAATTTTTTTTTTTTTTGGGGTACTTTTTTAGCTAAAAAGTTAATTGCTAAACAAGCTTGCACCAAGCCAATCCAAAATCACCTCTCTTTCACGTTCTCAATAATTAATAAAAATTGCACAAACACTATATATACATATAAACAATTCTTGTAGTAAGCTAATAATGTGGGTTTTTTTTTTAAAAAAAAAATTCATTTTGGGGGGCTGATCGAAACAGACGAGGATCGTTCGATGAAGGGGCCACCGAGTATGATGAGATCCTACGGCCTGCAGCCTATGCAAGAGTGTTGAACACATGGTCTAAGTGGGTTGATGAAAATGTGGATCCCAATCGTACCACAGTCTTCTTCAGCAGCATGTCTCCTCTTCATATCAAGTAATGTTCAATTTTTTTTTTTTTTGAATTTATTTATGGGTATTGTTTGTTAATAAATTTGTTTTAGCCAAAATCAATGCATTTCATTCTGTTATAATTATTATTATTAATTAATTAATGAGTAGTCACTTTCAAGGGTTATGATAAATTGGATTCATCGTCAAAAATTTATTAATTGTATCAACACACTCTTTTGTTCTTTTATAGATACGTCTAGAAATTTTACTTCTTTGATAATGTTTTCATTTTTCTGTTTTTTATTTTAATTTTATAAGATATAGTTTAACTTTTAGGAAAAGTCAAAAAGTTATTTTTATTTTTTAAAAGGTATTTTGTACCCAAAAAAATAATGTTCTCAATTTTATTATTGTTTTTTTTTTAAACACAAAAAATCAAAAACTAAAAATGAGAACAATACTAATGCTGTGTTTGGTTGGGGGATTTGAAGAGGGATTTGGAAAGGGAAAGGGAAAAGGTGTGTGAAACTATGTGAAATATAGGCATGATTTATTCACATTTCACCTACCTTTTCTATTTCTTTTTCCAAATCCCTCCCCAAATCCCTCAACCAAACACAGCATAAACAAAGATTTTTATGGAATATGCGTGGTAAAAGTTTTCTTAGGATTGAATAATTTTCTGGATTAAATATAAAATTCAGAAGCTTGTGATAGTATGACTGAAAATTTGAATCATGAGCTAATCGTTGATTAATAGTGGGACCATGAATCTTAGGCAAGACTTGAACTAGATGTTAATTTAATCTTGGTTGGTAAACCACTATATGACTCTTTTCTTATGATTATAATTTTGAAGAAATATTTCATATTTTTCATTAATAGTGAACCTTCTAATAGTGAATTGTTAAATACTGATTAAAGTGAATTCAAAATTGGTAATGTAATTAATAGGAGCTTGGACTGGGGCAACCCAGATGGGATCAAATGTGCTTTAGAGACTATGCCAATTCAAAACATGTCGAAGAAGCCGAATGTGGGCACGGACCGCCGGCTCTTTGTGATTGCAGTGAACGTGACACGGTCGATGAAAGTACCGGTACATTTCCTCAACATAACAAGGCTCTCGGAGTACCGGAAAGATGCACATACCTCAATTTACACCATTCGTCAAGGGAAGATGCTCACCGATGAGCAAAAGGCCGACCCAGCCATATATGCAGATTGCATCCATTGGTGCCTCCCAGGCTTACCCGACACGTGGAATGAGTTCATCTACACACGTATCATTTCTCGCTCTTGACACGTGTCACTCGGCTCTTTTTCCATTTTTTTTTTTTTCATTTATCCCACAAATTGTATTTTAACTTTTGTGGTTTGGTGTCTATTTCTGTACCATTCTAGGTTTTTTAGTCTGTTTATAGGGCTGGTCTGTTCATTTTTTGGTTCTTCATTGTGAGCCGATTTGGATGAAGTGGCAATTGAGTAAGGGAAGTATATCAATCAATTGGGCTCAGAAGGGGGGGGGGGGGGGGGGGGGGGTGGTTTGTAATAATTTCCAAGTTATTTATTTTTTTCCTTTGACAAAATGGTATTCAAATAAATTTAGCTACAATTTGATAAAAACATATTCAGAAAGGAAAATGGTATACAAATAAATTTTGTGTACATAAATTTCATTTAGAATACGTGCCAGTGGTATTATGAATCAGAGTCACAAGTAGATGTTTTAGTGTGAAATGAAATAACAATAAGATGTAGGAACTTATTAGGATGGATGTTTAGCAACGGAATTTTGTTTCGGTAAAAAATAATAATAATAATAATAATTATAAAAAAAAAGTTGTATTTTTATACCTAAATTATTTCTTTTAGAGATGAAATTTATTTTATCCTTAAATTTTTGTCTCTAAAATATTAGGGATGGTTGTCATAAGACAATTAAGTTCCATCAAATATATGTACATATAATATATGATAGACATCAAAATACATACATGCAAATTTTTAAATGAAATTGGTGAAGCTAGTAGAAAATTGTTAATATAAAAAATACAAATTTTTTTTTATTGGAAAATGCAATTAAAGTTTTGCGCGAAAAATGTGTTATTAGCTCAGATTCATTAATATATAAAAAAATTAAGAATAATTTTTTACTTGAAAATTTTTATTTGATGTGTTGGTGAATTATTATTGGTTCATTTATTGAGAAAATACAACTTTTTTGTTTTTGTTTTTAGACTTGTAACCCTGTAGAACAAAAACATGTGACTTGCAATTTTCCAATAAAAATGGAGGCAAATTTGATGTGGTCATTTGTACAGTTGTATGAAAACTAACATTCATAGTTAACTTTTGGGTGGTTGGGTCGCAAATATTTGAAAATAAAATTTAAGATTTTGAATTTTAATCACCTTAAAAAGTTATTAGAGATTTATTCAATCATTAATTTCAAAGTCATGAAATTAATCGCTATGCACTCAAACTGATCTAGACATCCGGCTATCAAAAACATTGTGCCTCATAGTTAATTCCATCAATTTTTTTAATTGCTTGATGGCAATAAGAAAATGATCTCACTTTTGCAATAAGAAAAAAGACAACATATATTGTCGTAAAATCATATCACTTTTTCAGGATAGATTATCCATTTACTCTTATATTTGAAATGGAAAACTAACCAAGGCAAAAGAACGAAAATTGCTATAAATTCTCCAAAACTAGGGGAAATTCAATAAACCCTAAAAGCAACTTCAACCACACTCTCTACTTTTCACTAGCTAAAGTATAAAAAAAATACACTCTTTATTTTACCTAATTACTTTAGCTATTGTGTTCTTTAACCACGCTCTTTATTTTAGCTAATCATTCAAACTAACTAAATTAATTTTTAAAATAAAAAAACACTAATTGTTGATATTTTACTAATATAAATTTGCAATAATAATAAATTTGTCCATACAAACATACAAAACCTGTAGAATGAGGAGAAAAAAAAATACAAAATACAAAATAAGTTATTCCGTAATTCATCAAACAAAATTGAAAGAACATATAAAATTGCTAACAACACACACACACACACACACACACACACACATATATATATATATATATATATAAAATCCCAAATCCAAGATATAAATATACAAAAATCTAAAATATATACATACATAATTGTTTGGAGAGCCTCTAGGGCTCTTCAATTATAGCCACCAAAAAATAGGATGGTAAAGTAGCTAACCCAATAGCTAGTCCATTGGAACTCAAAATTAAACTTACATTAATTAAAATGCCTAACAAATCTTGTTTATCTATCCCCTTAGATTATCACTACTAAAAAAAACACTTTTTGCGACCGCTATAAACCGTCGCAAATAATAAAAAACAGTCGCAAAAGACTTTTTGCGACGGCCCATGCGACGGCAAATGGGGGTCGCGAATATGGGGGTGGCAAATACTTTTTGCGACGGCAAAGCAACGGTCGCAAATTATTTGCGACCACCTAAACTACTTATGGCGACCGCTATTTTGCCGTCGCAAAAAACAAAGAAAAACACTAATATGATCTTTGGCGACCATCTTGTTACCGTCGCAAAAAATAAAAATAAAAATAAAAATAAAAACAAATAAATAAATAAAAGCATTGCATAATTTTTTGTTTAACACATGCAAAGCATGCCTTGTTGACTGCACTATGAGAGTAGGCAGTTCACCACCACGCAAGAATGATTCAGATGAACCGATATCAACACTGTTAACAAATTGATCGGGTGGGGATTACAATCACAACACAAAAGCATTGCATAATTTGCATTTAATACTCATGCTTAAAGCTATACAAGTCCCAATTCATGTGCACTATACAATTATAGAGACAAATGTTGAGAAAATATTTTTGAACAAATTTCAAATTGAAACAATCAGTCAGAAATAAACTTGTCAGTTACTTTCTGTACAACAAAAACTGAGTAAGAGGAAGAAGATATCACTAGCATTCCTTGTGACATTTATCTGCTCCAAGAGACCAACAGAACTGAATGCCAAGCTGTCATCCAGAGATGATATATCTTCATTATAAGTATCCCACGAGAACATTTCAGCATTACTTGGCAGCATTTCCATCTGTGATGTTTGAACTCCAACCTGTAATGGAGGCATATACATATGCATATAGGCATTCATGCAATTATGCATTGATAGGACGCTATGTACACAATGAAGCTCAACGATAGTCTTTGTGTGTGTGCGCGTGCGCGTAATGTAGGTGAATTTTGAGGTAGATGAAACGCATGAGAGGTGAGCTTACTCTGCCGCATTTGAGTGCTCCGAGAGAACTTTTCCATGGCAGAGTTAGGGTTTCTCTGCGACGAATCGTGCAAATTGCAGAGAGAGAGTAGATAATGTGTACGCAGATGCAAAGAGAGCGAGATAGTGTGTGAGAGAGAGATTGAGAGATTGAGAGATTGAGAGATCAAGATAGAGAGATCAATCGATTGAGATCAAGAGGGATAGAGAGATTCATACCTGTGAGCGAAAGTGAGAGAGGTTGAGCGAGCCAAGCTAGGACAAAACCAAGGAAATGGAGCAAAAAAATAAAAGAAAATACGAGAAATAAATGTTAAATATAAATTGGAGCCTTTTTTTTTTTTTTTCTCTCTTTTTTGCGACGGCTAAACAAGCAGTCGCAAAAAAATAGTCGCAAAAAGCCAATTTTCTAGTAGTGTTAGTTAATTATTCCTATTAGCATCTATTGTGTATGTGATTATATATATCCATTATGAGGTTATTACACCCTCACAACAAAATTGAAATTCGGTATTATTGTCATGAAGTTTGCAAAGTAAAAGTAAAAATGAATTCCATAATATTGCATAGTGTTGTAGCACAATGGTGCAGAAATTAGGGAACAAAAAAGTGACTTTTTTTTTTAAATCAATCAAAAAGAGTAGGTGACTTGTAGGAAAATAGTTAAATAGTCTTGAATTATCATGTGATATTATTTGTATGGCATTTTTTTTTCAAATTAGAAATTATAGAAAGTGGCTTGTGGTTGATAATTTCAACTAGTTCGATAATCTAAATCATTCATCTTGTAGGATTTTCAAGAAGATTATTCATATAAAAAATCACATTGATTGAATAATACCATAACCATATGATTAGATCACAATTATGTTAAAAAAATAACAAATATGATTTAAGAGTAGACCATCCATCGTTTTGAAGACATATATGATTTGATCATGTGGTTATAATTAATCAATCAATATGATTTTAGGTATGGATGATCTTCTTGAATGGACCTATCAAATGAATGATTCAAATTATTGCGGTGAGTCGCATGATAAGCCCACAGTAGCTCAACAATACCGTCCCATTGAAATTATCAACTAGAGACTGACCAAGTCCACATTATAAAACACACCAAGTGGGTTATCACTATTTTGTAACTAACTAAGAAAGATGGATCAATATTGTCCCAGTCATAAATTTTTTTAGAAAAATGCTTCAGAAATAGTTTTTTTTTTTTTTGATTTCAACGAATGGGGGGGCGACACCTCACTGGGGGTTGTCAGTGGGGGTCGCCCCACTGGGGGTCGGAAGCGCGATTGATTTTTTTATTACATAATTACACTACTAAAAAAAACACTTTTTGCGACCGCCACTAGCCGTCGCAAATAATAAAAATACAGTCGCAAAAGACTTTTTGCGACGGCCTATGCGACCGCAAATGGGGGACGCAAATGTGGGGGTAGCAAATACTTTTTGCGACGGCAAAGCAACGGTCGCAAATTATTTGCGACCACCTAAACTACTTTTTGCGACAGCTATTTTGCCGTCGCAAAAAAAATAAACAAAAAATAAAAAACACTTTTAGCGACCATTGTTTTACTGTCGCAAATAATTATTTCTTAAAAAAAAATCATATACGGGTTTTGCTACAACAAAAAAATCAATTACAAACACCAAACAATTTTTTGTTAATAAAAAATAACAAAATTAACAAATTAATTAAATTTATAATAGACATTATCCATTAACCATCCTTAAATACACTGTACTAAAAAATTCAAGTCTTCAAAAAAAAAAAAAAAAAGAGCAACATAATTTTTGGCTCCCAACATCACCCGCTCGATCATATCAACTATTCCCTCAACAAAATCTGCAAAAACATATATCAAACTCAACCAGGTGCCTTCATACTATAAAATGCTATGTAGTTAAACACAATATAAATTCAGAGAGACAGAGCCATTCTTCAATTTGACAGATCGAGAGAGAGAGAGAGATAGAGAGATTTATACCGTTGTTCTTCAGACGACGATGGGCGAGCGAGAGAAAGAGAACGATGTCAAGAGTTTGAGCGAGCCAGTGCCAGACTAGGGCAAATATAAATAAAAGAAAATAGGGAAAATAAAAACCTTGAAAAATGTTGTCATAAGTATAATGTTGCCCATGGAATCTAAAAATATACAGATCCCATTTATGATGCAACACAAGGCAAAAAATCTAAATTTACTTGAGTCTGATGGAAAAGAACCAATGGTAACTTTTTATCGGGGTTCTAACTAGAAAGAACCTCTGGAAATAAAGAGTAACATGACTCAAGATATACTAGGAATTGTAAACCAAATGACAAAAAAGAAAGAAGTAACTATGACATGGATACTCACAGTAGCAGCATGTCTTTCACTGATGTACGTACACTTCTGCAGCTCCTCGTACAGTTCATCCTTGGTTGCATATTCCAATATCAAATAAACTCATTTCTGCAATGATTGTGTTCCAAAAGAGGTAACTAGTCAGGTGGCTATAAAAGCAGGCAAATTATCTATATGCAAAGCTGTATGTATGATGAACTACTAGACCAACCATACCTGATCATAGAAGTATCCATAAAGGCGTAGAATATTAGGGTGTCTAAGATGACTCTGGATTTCAACTCCACGGCAAAGCTGATGTTCAACCTGAGACTGTTTCAGCTGGCTCTTGAAAAGCACCTTTAGTGCCACAATATGATTGCTCTATTCACAAATAATATATAGATTCAATTACATTGGACTTCATTATGCATAATACTACAAGCTCCAAAAAGATTTGGGTTTTTCTCTTTTATTTTCAAATCTTCAGACTAACTCAGAATTAAACGTACAATATTGCTATCGCAGAGGCAAAAAATTGAAGAACACAGAAAAGTCAATCAAATGAAATAAAACACTCTGTTTGGCTGTTGATAAGGCAAAAATTGAAAAATGAAAATGGAAAAATGAAAATCTAATTTACAGAAGATAACAAACACCATGGTAGAGAAACTAACAAAATTGCATAAATTGCATTTAATAAGGGGCAATTACATAAATTGCATTTGATAGGTTTCCTAGATAGCATCATGACCAATGACTAATCTAAACATGTCATATATGCATGGTCAATATTCATTATCAAACATTTAACTAACCTGTGTAGGGATTTGCCATTTAAATGTACTTCTTCATGGTCCATTACAACTTTGTGCCTCTTCCTGAATGTCTCAAAAAGTTCATCTCTTATAGATAGAAGCTGATGAAAAATAGAGTGAAGAAAGTCACATCATTTGGTTATTCCACCATACTTAGAAAAATGTATAGTGTAAAATTTTTTTGAAAGAAAACATAAATAAATGGAGTGGAGGGACAGTGAAGTGCTACAAATATATAATAATATATTGCCAACAATCTTCAGTTTATACTTTGAATTGGACACATCCAAAGAAAGTTGAACCTGGCCCTCCATCTAAATTTTCAAGAAGAATCATAAGCCATTACATAACACCTGTGTAATTACATCAGAAATACCATTACTTCTTCAAATACTATATAAAATGTGGAGACATCAAATTCAATAGATTTACAAAACAAGTAACTTTTTATCTTCAAAATTCATTGACAATATCTTCGTTGTCCCATCTTATTTCTCAAATCCCCACCAAATGCCCATAGAGGTGAATTGATATATAAAATATTTGAAAAATTTAAAACTAGATCCCACGCATAAGCAATCGGACAATGCAAATTATTTAGAGCTTGAAACTATGGAAAATGCGAACAGTTCGCAAAAATTATACCGGTCGCTCTACATGGTCATTCCAAAAGCTAATAGTCGAGTCCTTTGCCTCACGAATCGAGTTGTCAATGTCAGAGCTTTCCCTCAATCTACTATGCTTCAAGACCCAAATTGAACAGACCGAGAAACCAACAATCCCACATGTATAACGCATCCAATACAGAGTTACTTTCTTTGGTTTCTCAATTCAATAACTAGTATCCACCTTGAAAAAAAAATTAAAAAAATTCCAAACTGGTAAATAGTTTGAAATTTTGGACATCATTACTTGAAATAACTCTCAAATTTCAATTCCTAACTTGAGAAAAATAAAAATTAAAAATAAAATCAGAATCTAAAACCATCCCAAACAAGTATACTTTTCACCTTTTGTTTTCCATCTCAGACCAAACAAAAATGAAATGAAAGAAACAAAGATACCAATTCTCTTTGAGGAAATAAACTAGTTATGCCAACTAGGAAGCAAACCGTCATCAGCCACTATATAAATTCTCCCAAAATAAAACAAATTAACAATACCTGATCAACATGGGGAACCTGAGGAAAAACAAAATCAATTTTAGATCGGGCAAACAATAAATATTAATCAAAAGTACATACTAGTTCCACAAGGGCTGCACTTCAATATTTCAATTGTTGTAAGCAAGCCATGACTCCAGTATGCCAGAGAAATGACTTCCATTTTTTGAATTTTCTTTCATTGTGAAGAAATATTTGTTCTTTATGCTAAACAAACATAAAAGTATACTGTTCCCATGTAACACTCTTATTTTCTCAAAAATAAATTTGTAGAAAATGAAATTAATGAAAAATATATTTTAAAAAACAGTGGCTGCATTGTTCTTGTAGTTTTCTTGATTTTCAGCGACTGGGAATTTCCCAAGTAACTTCTTTGATAGGAAAGACAAATGTATACCAATTCTTAAAAATACATTCCCCTACAATCAAAACTATAAACCCAATCAGGAATTCAGATCAAAAATGCATTTCCCTAGAAATTAGAACAATTGAAACACATATCAGTTAAAAGGACACAAAAAGAGAAGAAAAGAAGAGAAATGAACTTACCACACAGAACGTGAAGAAGAAGAATGGAATGAGAAAGTAACAACCAAAGAATTTCAAGGTGGTTGAAACAAACAAGAATCTCAACCTATCCTATCCAATAGTGGAACATATTCATTCCATTCTCAACTTTAAATGTCTGAATCCTGATTGATGATTAAGTGATCAACTAAAAATAGCTTTGCTTCAAGAAGCCAATCACATGCTTGACAACATATCCCAAACCTTGTAGACAAGCAATTACTAAAATGTCGGTTTAGCGAAACACCTCTATAACAAACAAGAGTGAATTGACATAATAACGAGTTACACGAGGGGAAAATATGATATATGAAGGGAAAAGGCAAGTAGCATTCAATATTGCATTGAAAATATTAATGGAACGTTCAAATGAGCCCCATGTTACTAGGGATTTCACCTTTCCAACTTCTGAAAGCCTGCATTAATTTGTTTTTTCACAGGAAAATTTCTTTGAAGATACAGAAAAAATTGACCCAGATTCCAAAACAGATTCCACTATCCTGTATATCCAACAATAGAAAACATAACCAAGCTACAGAGTAAGCAAGAGAATTGAAACCACAGATAATCTCATGACGACTGGGACACCTTTGACATGGTTGCATGTACTTGAAGTTGTCTCCTCCAACAACCTGAGTGTAGTCCAGACTAAAGCGTTAAGTTATTTGTTTATTTCACTGACCTGAAGACTCGAGATAATCTGCAAGTTTAACAATTTCTGTGTTCAATGAAATCTGCATTTTCTTGGTGATGACAATACCAGATTTCCCAACTATGAGCTCCTTGTCGAAAATCAAATGAAACAATTATGAAAACAATTCAAATGGTAAAGAAAACCCTACAATGAGCTCTTTCTTGAAAATCCAAAAGACGGACCAACAATTATGAAAGATTGGTATTCGACATTCAACACAGCCAACAAGCACAAGTATATCACATAATGAAAACATCGAAAAAATTTATTGAGGTAAAAGAACAAACCTAGACTTAAGAATTCATTATTCTAATTCTAATAACTCAAAAGTCTATACATTAGAGCAGGCACAACAACAGAACAAGGGTCAGCTACCTTTGTTCTTCTATTTCATTATTTTAATTTTTTTTTGTTTGTTCCTAATAGATTTATTTATAACTAATGCCAAAAGATAAGGACTTAGTATTGATTTTTTTTTTTATTTATGTAAACCTATTACCATTAGAAATTCACATGTTTCTCCTCTGTTTAAACAATAGTTACAACTCAGATATACATATATATCTTTACTTACATCAACATATCTAACTAATGCTCCTTTATTTTCCAAAACTATCCACATTATATCTATCTAGCAGCTCATAATGCTATCTAGGAAACCTATCATATATCTTATCTAAACCAATAATCACTATAGAAGGTCCTGCAAATTCAAAAACTTTTGTATCTCATGAGAATTTGTCAACAACTTTATTGCATATTTTTTCTTTTCCGAGATTTTCTCAGCAACAAAACAGAGGCAAAAACTATAAATATCATCAAAAAAAATGTACAACATAAAACTCTCATCTTAATTTTCATTCTAAGGGACTAAAAACAGAGCTAAAGAATAAAACTCAATTTCTTCAATTTTAGTTTCTGACAATTTCTAAGCAGATAAACAGAGGCAAAATGGAGAAATATGATCAAACAAAATAAAAACATGCTGAATTTTCAGGCTTAAGAATTAACAAATAAAAAATTCGAAATGAAAAAATAAAATTGCATTGCATTCATCGAATAATAGAAATCGTCAAATTTGAATATTGCAAGGGTCATTCGTCGATCCAAACCTTAGAAGCATATCCAAATCGCAAAATGAGAAGAAACGAAGGAAAATAGAAACAGAGAGAAGAACTTCCGAGAGAAAGAGTACCTTGAACTTGATCGAAACCCTAGGTATCCGAAAACAAGAACAAACAGAGAAAGATACTAGAGAGAGAGAGAGAGAGAGAGAGAAAGTACTTTCAATGATCGAGTTCAAAAGAATCAGGAAAAGCTTATTGTGTTTTTAGAATATAAGAAACAGAGAGCACAAGATTGAGAAGAACATCAAGGAGAGAGAGAAGAGATTGAGGGACACAAAGAGAGTGAGATCGAAAGAAGAGAGAGAGTGAGAGATTCATACCACAGTGAGACTGAGAGAGAGACAGCGAGAACGCGTGCGAGAAAGAGAACGATCATTGTGAGGGGCTAGGGCAAACATAAGGGAAAAGGGGAAAATAAATAGAAGAAAATAAGGAATAAATTAGTTATTTGCGACTGATGATCAGAGGGTCGCAAATGATATGGTAGCAAAAGGTCACTTTTCTAGTAGTGTTAGTTACAAACACCATGTAAATAATATCACATAATATTATTAAATAATAGTTTTATGGTGATTTAGCGGTGCTTGCTTACACTTGCATGATTATGATTATGATTATGATCATGATGTAGCAAAAAGAATTTACTATGTCAATATCAGTTTCAAGGTGTGATAGACCATGCAAATGTAAATCAATTACATATTAAAACAAATATGCTACTTTTTGCACTACTATTAAATTTAGGACGTTTAATAATAGAGATGCCATAATATTTAATTACGAATACGAGATTAATAAATTTAAAGTCCTAGCTAAGGACGTGCATTAAATTATTTTTCATGCATACTTGATTCTTGTGGGGACATAATTTTTGAATGACAATACGTAACCGAGGTGTCATCGAAGTGCCAACTGAGGTGCCACGTGTCCTGGTCATGACGCCGAGATCATCTCGGCTAGACCGAGGTTATCTGCGAAGATACCGGAATCTGGGATAAACGGATAAGGGACAAGAGTTCTAGAATGAGAGAGGACTTCAGTTTGGGTAAAGATAAGACTCTTAGAGAGTTTATCTCAATCCTACTAGGAGTCCAAGATTAGCAATAATCCTAAGTCCATTGAAGTTAGGCTTCTATTGGGATTATGTTTGTGTTGGCTATAAAAGAGAGGCACCCTCATGGATCTAAGGTATGCTTTTTATGCTCTGAATAGTGAGTTAAGCACTTTTGCTATCTTTGAGAGATAACTGACTTGATCGTCGGAGTGCCCCCGGGTGGACGAACTACCGCCGGAATCTCTTCTTTTTGTGACAGGTCGTTTGGACTTAATCTATTCTACCAGTGTTCTCTAACTGGGTGCTTGATTGGCAGTGTGATCAGAAATTGACACACACAATTTGACGACGTCTGTGGGAAAGAAAGAAGAATAGATGGCCAACGACGGACATAAAGAGAAGGTTGGGGACGACACTCCTACTGAGAGTAGGAAATATATTGACCTTGACGTCGAAGAAGACAACTGCAACGAAGAGACTCGTGATAAGAATCACGGAGGAAAAGACATCGGCCAGGAGGGCAGCGTACTGAAGAAATCGGACCGGAGCGGGTATTATAACGAGAACGACCTCCAGGTATGGAAAGATAGATGCCTGCGGAGGGACGATGAGATGAAGGGAATGGCGGACAAATTGGCGGACTTGCAAACAGTCGTCAATTTCATGATGCAGAACAACGTCACGCAGCTACCGTTCCCACTACAAGATACGCCGATTCCAGCGACCAAGAAAGGTGCCCACAAAGGGGGGCAGAAAACGGTTCCTGCAGTCCCTCAGCATGAAGAGACTAAGGGACATTCTCACCGGCCTTCGCGGGAGGTCGGGCATAGAGAATCTCCAAAGACACGTCGAACAAAAAAAACCTGTACCAAAGAACATCGGGATGTTCAGGGGAAGGAACTCTGTTTCAACACAACTAATGGAGGGAGGTCCAAAAGGACTCACAATGACACTGGAAGTAGTGCACCAAAGAGGGCTGGAGAATGATGCTTGGGAGTTGGAATTTACAAGCTAAGGTTGGTTTAACACTTGTTGAAATTTTAAGAAAAATTTACAAGTTGAAGTTAAACCGAGGACATGTTTAACACTTGTTGAAATTTTAAGAAAAATTTATAAGTTGAAGTTAAACTGAGGATATGTTTAATACTTGTTGAAATTTTAAGAAAAATTTACAAGTTGAAATTAAATCGAGGTCATATTTAACACTTGTTGAAATTTTAAGAAAAAATTACAAATTGAAATTAAACCGAGGACATGTTTAACACTTGTTGAAATTTTAAAAATTTGCAAGTTGAAATTAACCCGAGGTCATGATTAAAGGAATGAATGATATAGGTTCCATCACCTCAGGATGCCGAGGTAATAGAACCTAGGGGGCAGTTGTGGGGACATAATTTTTGAATGACAACACGTGGCCAAGGTGTCACCGAAGTGCCAGCCGAGGTGCCACGTGTCCTGGTCATGACGCCGAGATCATCTCGGCTAGGCCAAGGTTATTTGCGAAAATACCTGAATCAGGGATAAGCGGATAAGGGACAAGAGTCCTAGAATGAGAGAGGACTTCAGTTTGGGTAAAGATAAGACTTTTAGAGAGTTTATCACAATCCTACTGGGAGTCCAAGATTGGTAGTAATCCTAAGTTCATTGAAGCTAGGCTTCTATTGGGATTAGGTTTGTATTGGTTATAAAAGAGAGACACCCTTATGGGTCTAAAGTATGCTTTTTATGCTCTGAATAGTGAGTTAAGCATTTTTGTTATCTTTGAGAGATAACTGACTTGATCGTCGGAGTGCCTCCGGGTGGACGAACTACCGCCAGAATCTCTTCTTTTTATGACAGGTCGTTCGAACTTAATCTATTCTGTCAGTGTTCTCCAGCTGAGTGCTTGATTGATAGTGTGATCGGAAATTGACACACATAGTTCTATTTCTAAATTGAGCCACCATCTCAACAGCTTAAAACCAAAGAGAATTAATTTAGTTGCAGTTTTGTTTCTTTTTTTTTGTTTAGTGTTTTTGCGACAATGTCATCTACAAGTCTATTTGCATTTGGGTTTTCTCTTCTGGTATTGCTTGATGTGTTGTTTTTGCAGATTATAGAACAGCACTTTCCAAATCTTTGTCGTATTTTGAAGCGCAAAGATATGGGAAGTTACCTTCTCACTAGCGTGTGCAATGGCGCGGTGACTCAGGCCTTAGCGATGGCCACCATGATGCTAAGGTATTTTAGTTTACAATAATGTGATAAATTTAAAAAAAATCAATAACTTTTGAAATTTGGTGAAATGTAAGCCGCATGATTCAAAATTATTGTAATGCGTCATGTAACTTATTTTGATAAGAGAATAAATTCCGTACGGATGAGCTGTAACAGTCATCCAATTATGATCAGACACGGCTTTAGCTTTTATTAAATTTTCACTCATCCGTTATCTAATCCGTTATTGCTAGAATCGATCCATTAACTAAAATTGGGATAAATTATACTTTGTTTCTTTATATTTTATCATTTTTTTTTTGTTTTGATCCTTAAATATTTTTTTTTTCTTACTTTGGTATTCACATTTTTTTTTAAAAAAAATTTTATTCATAAATTTAACTTTGTCAAAAATTAGACAAAAAAATGTCACATTAATAACTACATGACATGAAATATATCATTATATTTAAGGGTAAATTATAGTAAACCCTCTTAATCTATGATCCATTTGCATCTTGTTTCCCTAAATTTTAAAACTCAATTGTTAATCGCCTCGAAGTATTATCTTGTTATAATTAACTATTTTTGTTAACATTCTGTTAGAGATTTACACAATATCAGATTATGTGTAATACATGATAGATTTATTGAATTGTTAAGGCAATAATGCACTTGTCTAGTGATCTCATTTTCATTTTGTCACTAAGAAAGGGGGACAAAGTATAAATAAGATCACCAAAAAATAGTATTATTATTTAAAAAAAATCAATAACGAGTATTATTATTTTAAAAAATCAATAAGTGCGTGAGATACTTTATATATGACTTGATTCCGTTTAAATTACTAATAGAATTGTAATGAAAAGTGTCAAGTGTAATAATATAATAGTTTGAGGTGATTAATTGTTGAGTTTTGAAATTCAGTGAGGCAAAATGTATATGAGTCATAATTTAAGGAAGTGTACCCTATAGTTAACATAAATTTAAACTCAAATATAATAATTTTTTTTTATGTGAAGCGACAACCAACGTGTTGTTTTCTGTCCTAAAAAAACAAAAAACCTTGAAATGTGAAAAACAAAAGTTAAGACCAAAATGAGAAAATGGTAAACATAAAGGAGGCAAAATATAATTTATCCACTAAACTGAATTGCCATAATAATAATAATAATAATAATAATAATAATAATAATAAATTATAAATAAATCTCTTGAAATTTATTTAAAATATGAATAATTCTTTGTGTTTTCAAAATTTATATACCCCTTAAAGTTTATAATAGCATAATAAATTATCTTTTTTATCAATAAATTATTAAGTCAATAACAGTTTTTTATGATATTATAAATATATTTTAATTAACAATTCATGTATTTTTATTGTTATATAAAATAATAGATAAATTTTTGTTTCTTGATAATTCTATTAAATAAAAATATTCGAGATTGGGAGCAATTTATATTTTAAAAAAATATTTATAATTTATTCAAAAAATAAATAATCCATGATTGTCGGAATAGAAACCAGCTCATGTGGGGAAAGTCAATTACAGACAGAATAATAAAGAGTAATTGTCTCACAATGATTGACTTGTCATCAGTTAATTGGCCAACCGTAAACCAAAAGAATTTACGGGCCATCCGTGTATAATTCATTCTCTTTTGGTAATTGTCTCTATTCATTTTTCAGGCTTATGTTTGAAGATAGTGCAATTTAGTAGGGGTGAGCATAGTCTGGATTGGATCGGATTGGGATAAAATCAGGATCAATTCATTATTTATGGTTCTTGAAAAATTGGAACCAATTCAATCCATTTAAATCATGGAACCAATCCGAACCAATCCATTTAAATACGGATTGGATCGGTTTAGGACCACGGATTTACATAATTAAATAACAAAAAAATATATATATAACACTTTAATTTCATAAAAATATAAACATAGCGCTATATTAGTTCCATAATAGCAACATATCTTTCTATAATAGCGACATACTGTTCTAGAATTTAAACAACCATAAGAAAATTGGTTTCACCATAAGTATTTAAACCATTACAAATTAAAACTAAAAACTAACAAACAAAAGTAATAAAAGAAGATATAATGCGAGTTTCGGTTTGAGTTTAGTTTTATATGGAATAAGAAAAGATACTATGAGGGAGGATGTATACTAAAAATATAGACTATTTGTATACGGTCCGGATCGGTTCCAACCCGGAACCGTGCGGTTCAATCCGGAACCAATCCGTGGACTACGGATTTTTAATTTTTCAATCCGGAACCGAACCACGGATTCAAAAAACTAATCCAAACCTATCGGATTGGACTGGACTGGATCGGATTACGGATTTCACGGATTCTTTGCTCAGTCCTACAATTTAGGTTTGGCCCAAAGTTAGTTCAACCCGAACAATTTTAATGCTTGAGCAGCATTATATTACATTTGGTCTAAGGATTTAAGTCAAAAATTTGCAAACTTGAATTAAATTGGAATAGGGTCTGGGAAGGGTTCTCATAGCTCAAGAACTCTAAGGGTATGTTTGGTTTGTATTTGAGAGATGTGTTTTAGAGATAAAAAGTACGAAAACATGTTTGGTTTGGTTTTTTGGGAAATTTGTTTTGGAAAATTGTTTTGAGAGAGAGTTTTGGAAAAAGTGATTGATTTGATGTGTGTGTGAGAGAGATTTGTTTGGAAAACTTGTTTGGTTTGTGTGTTTTGAGAAATTTTTTTGAGAAAATTTGTTTGGTAGAGAAAATTTCTGAAATTTGTTTGTAGAGAAAATTTCTGAAATTTTTTTCAGAAACACAAACCAAACCTTTTTAATATATAAAATAATTTTATAATATTATAAATTACATATACTTTTTCTAACCGTTTGGATTAAATATACACAAAACCCAAATCATTTTCTTATTATTATTATTATTATTAATCTATTTTATTGTTTTTGTTTTATAAGGGCATTCGGTCTACAAATCTAATCTTAAATTTCTTGGGTCTAATAGCTCCGGCGCTAAATTACTCTGTCTATAAAGACATGATTCTGTAAAATGACCAAACCATTCCTTCTTTATTCACTTTCTACATATACGATATACAAAAAAAATTCCCTATTGAGAGGGTGTTTGGGATGATCTAAATAAATATAGGGACATTTACACACAAGTATTAATTTATGAACTTATACTCTATTAAGTTCTAACTAAGATTTTTTAGACTTTCAAGTCCCATTAAAATTTTAATAGTTAGAATTAACCTTAAAATAATGATTGTTATAATATATAGGGATGTTTTGAGAAGTTGGTAAAAAGCTGACTTTTGACTTTTTACCAAGTTTTTTGGCTTTTTTGGAAGTGATTTGGAAAGTTGGTAAAAAGCTGACTTTTTTGATTTTTGGTTTAATATTTTTTAAAAGTGTCACATTACTCCAAAATGACCAAAATATCCTTACTTTTTGATTTTTAGATTAATTAATTAAAATATTCCAGAGGGTAGTTTGGTAAATTTGGGTGTTGCGTTTTTGGTCTTCCCAAATGGGGTTTGGGGCGTTTTGGGCAAGTTGGCGTTTTTGGCAACACACACAAAAAGCTGCGTTTTTGGTGTGTTGCCAAAACAGCACATAATTATCTATAAAGGAACATGATGATTTGACATTTATTTTGATTTTCAAAACTTTAAAATATCAACTTTCAAATTGAAAAAATTAAAAAAAATTATATGCAAAAAAGAAAACTAATCTGTGTGTTTGGTTTCAATTTTTTGAAAATTGAGTTTTTTTGTTTTTCATATATTTTTTTATTTTTAGCAAATATTTTTAAAATTTTAAGCAATTTTTTTAATTTTTTAGATGCACCTTATTTAAATGTATCTAAAAAGTAAAATATTTGTAAAAAAATATTTTCAAAAATCAATAAATACACAAGAATATGAAAAATGCATTGAAGTATCATTTTTTTTTATATATATTTTTGGTATTTAGTGAATTATCTAAAGATTTTTTTCACAAATATTATACTTTTTAAGTGTATAAGTGTATCTAAAAATTAAAAAGATTGCTTAGAATATTAGAAAAAAATTATGTGAAAACAAAAAAATATGGGAGACAAAAAATTTTAATTTTTTGAAAAGTGAATCTTGAAAATCTAAACCAAACAAGTTGAATGTTTTTTTTTTTTTGGAAAAAATTGAAAAAACTAAATTATTTTTGTGCAAAACTGAAAATTTTGTGTCTATAAAGGAGTACAATGATGGAACATCGATGTGCAAAACTTAAAAAAAAAATAAAATAAAATAAAATAAAACTTCAAAAATGAAAAAAACTGATGATCTTCTCAAACTTAGTGACTTCCCCCAAAATATGCAAAGACACTAAATATACCCAAAAATCCATGTCAAGCATATATGACTTCTCCCAAAATATGCAAAGATACTAAATTAAATCGTTGCACTTAAATTTAGTGAATTTTCAAAGGCACTTTGCGGTCTACGCTGAATAACCACCCATAAGGTCCAATCTTTTACATTGATAGAAACTTTACAAAAATATTAGAAATCCACTAAACTATATATCAGTAGGAAGCTTTACAAAAGTGGTTAACATCAAGGATATACTTTACAAAATATTTGCCATATAATGTCTTCAAACTTATTGTTTTACAAAAAGTACTTGGACGCCTCTAAAGTGATTGGACGCCTTCAAACTTGTTCTCCGTCACATTTTGAAATGTCCATGTATTAACTTCTGTGTACTTTTTCCAATAAGGAGCAAGCACAACAATCTAATATTTAAAAAACAATAACATTAGCATATTGAAATAATACGAAAAATAGATATTGAAACAATATGGATTAAGGATACCTTATTACAATTCCATTGGAGTAATGTAGTCTTATTTATCCTCTTGAGCTCCATAGTTTTTTCAACCTAATCCTACAAAAGTTCGATTTGATCATAATTAAAACACAATTTTAGTTAAAATACACTTTCAATTTATTTCCTTCTTTCATCATTTGTGTTCTTTTTTCAACTTTAGTTACTTCCCTCTTCTATTTGGAAAATTTTATATCTTTGTAAAAGATCCTTTTATAATGTTTTTAAGTTTATTGTTTTTTAAGGATGCATAATTTATTGAAAATTAGTAATATTAAGGATTAAAAGCACTGTGCTCATCTTCACAAACTGTACAGTTAAAAAAAATTACACAGAGATTATGCATGCTTCAAAATATCACATTCTCTCACTACAAGAAAAGTGAGTTTATGAGACGGAACTATTTGCGATGGCACACTTGCCGTCTCAAAAAGTCACATTTTGCGACGGCAGAAAATGCCGTTTCAAAAAAGCAGAGTATTTGCGACGGCACCACTTGCCGTCTCAAAAAAGCAGAGCATTTGCGACGGCACTATTTGCCGTCTCAAAAAATGAGAGTACATTTTCTGCCGTCGCAAAAAGTGACTTTCGTGTTTTTTTTTTTTTGTTTTTAGTGAATATTTTTAAAATTTTAAATATTTTTTTAAGATGCACCTTACTTAGATGCATCAAAAAAATAAAAAAATTTATGAAAAAATATTTTTAAAATTTAATAAATACATAAAAATACAAAAAAAAAATGTATTGAATTATTATATATTTTTTTGTATTTTTGGTATTTAGTGAATTTTTAAAAGATTTTTTTTTACAACTTTTTTAATTTTTTGGTGTATTTATGTTAGATGTGTCTAAAAATTAAAAAAAAAACTTAAAATATTAAAAAAATTCAGTAAAAACAATATAACACAGAAAACAAGAAAGTATAATTTTCTCAAAAGAGTTTTTTGAAAACTCTAACCTAGCATAGTGATTGTGGTTTTGAGATAGCTTCATATATATACAGTCACAAAATGGTTTGAATAAATTCAACGGTATTTTTCTGTCGCAAAAAAAATTAAAAAAAAACAATATCGTCTTACTCTTTTGATATAACATTTCTCTTTTCATTCATTTTTTTCATCTTCCTGTCTCTCTGTTTCTATCTCTCTCTCTTCTCTTTATCTCTTTCACTCATCACTCTTCTTTCTCTGTCTGTCTGTTTCTCTCTCTCATTTTCTCTCTGTGTCTCTCGTCTATCTCTCTTCTCTCTATCTCTCTCATCTGTTTTCTCTCTCTGTCTCTCTCGCTCATCTCTCATCTCTCTTCTCTCTATCTCTCTCATTTCTTTTTTTTTCTCTCTATCTCTCTTATCTTTCTACCTCTCTCTATCTCTCTCGCCCATTTCTCTTCTCTCTCTGTCTTTCTCTTTTTCTGTGTCTCTCTCTTGCTCATCTCTTTTCGCTCTATTTCTCTCTTTTTTTTGTCTATCTCTCGCTTATCTCTTGTTTCTCTCTCTTTTTCTATCTCTCCCTCTATCTCTCTCTCTCTCTTTCTCTGTCTATCTCTTTTTCTGTCTATCTCTCTCTTTCTCTGTCTCTCTCTTACTCATCACTTTTCTCTCTCTGTCTACTTGTCTATTTGTCTATTTATCTCTCACTATGTTCGCCTTGCTCACTTCTTACTCCCATCTTCTCTATTTATCGAGCTCTTTCTCGATTTATCGATCCACTATAAGAAAATACACTTTTAGCAACCACTTTGTCTCTCTCTCTCGCTCATCACTTTATCTCTGTCTCTCTTTCTATCTCTCTTCTTTATCTGTCTCTCGCAAAATTGAAATATTTAAATATTTAAATATTTAAAATATTAAAAAAATTGATTTGAATTAAGCTTTGAAAAGAGTTTTGAATTATATGTTTGGTTATGAGTTTCGAAAAGTAATGATTATATTTTGAATTGAGTTTTGAAAAATAGATGTAGAATTATGATTTGAAAACTCAAAACAAACACCATACTTAAATCAATGGATGGAACTATGACCACTACCACTACCACTACCACTACCACTCTCTCTATTTTTTTTTTTCCTATGTCTCTTTCGTTAATCTCTTTTCACTTTCTTTCTCTATCTTTTAGTTTATCTCTTGCTCATATCTTGTTTCTCTCTTTTTTTTTGTCTATCTCTCTCTCTATCTCTTTCTCTCTCCGTTTCTCTCTTTCACTCATCACTCTTCTTTCTCTCTGTCTGCCTGTCTGTCTGTCTGTCTGTCTCTCTCTCTCTCTCTCTCTCTCTCTCTCTCTCTCTCTCCCACTGTGTTCGCCTCGCTCACTCTCTCCCTCATCTTTTCTTTATTTATTGAGCTCCTTTCGATTTATCAATCCACTACAAGAAAATGCACTTTTAGCGACCATTTTGTCTCTTTCTCGCTCATCGCTCTGTCTCTTTTTCTGTCTCTCTATCTCTTTTCTCTATTCGTCTCTCACTCATCTCTCTCTCTCACCACCCATCTTCTCTACCACATTTACCACTACTGCAAATGCCATTCAACTACCACCATTCTTCTCTTTCTCTCTTTCACTCATCACTCTTCTTTCTCTGTCTGTTTGCCTATCTGTCTGTGTGTCTTTCGTTCATCTTTCTTCTCTTTATCTCTCTCATTTGTCTTTTCTCTCTGTCTCTCTCGCTCATCTCTCTTCTCTCTATCTCTCTTATCTCTTTGCTCTCTCTGTCTCTCTCGCTCATCTCTCTTTTCTGTCTCGCTCATCTCTCTTCTCTCTATCTCTCTATTTTTCTATTCTCTCTCTCGTTCATCTTTTTTCGCTCTCTTTCTCTCTCTTTTTCTGTCTCTCTCTTTTTCTGTCTCTCTTTCTCTCTTTGTCTGTTTGTTTCTCTCTCTCTCTCTCCGTCTCTCTCTCTCACTCATCACTCTTAATAGAAAAATATTTTTCATTAAAATATTATCCTTACTTCTACCAAATAAAAAATAATAATAATAATTTTCATTCATTAAATATTCATTTATGATGAAAATGAAAATTATTATTATTAATTTTTTATTATTTAAATATTAATTTATGATGAAAATTATTATTATTATTATTTTTTTCCCAATCCCGCCCACGCGGTTCCCCCATTTTTTTTTCCATTCCCGCGTCCCCCAAAATCCCCAATCTCTTAGAACCAAAATCCCTAATTTCTACCAAATATCTCTCTCTCTCTCTCTCTCTCTCTCTCTCGACTGTGAATGAAGGAATCCAGACATCGACGACCATTGTCGGAGTCCTTAGCTTCTCTATCGATAGCCATTACCAGCAAACGAAGTTCGATCTCTCTCTCTCTCTCTCTCTCTCTCTCTCTCTCTCTCTCTCTCTCTCTCTCATTTCAATCTCTCTATGTCAATCTTCTTTCATCTTTTGTCTCTTGATTTTGATCTCAATCTGTCACGCAATCACGATCGATTTCAAGACCTTGTGTTCTCTTAATCGATTGATCCTCAATCTCTCACCCTCGGCGTGAATCAGCCTCCGGCATAAAGAAGACAGTGGCGTGAATCACTCTCTGGCGTCTCAGCTCTTCAGTGTCGATCTCCTCTTCGGCGTTGATCTCCTTGAATAACATCTCATATGATCTAAGGTAATTCGAACTAAGTGATTTTTTTTTTTTTTACAAAATCAGTTAATAGACTAAGGTTTCTTAATCTGAGAATATGATAAATAAATTTTTGACTCTCTTTTTTATTTATGTTTTATTTTACTGCTCTTTGGGGGTGAAAATTAGGATTGTGATATTATTTTTTGCCTTATCAATAGCAAAATTGGGAAGTGCCCATGATACTATTCTCTCTCTGTTATTTCCCTCTAATGGAACATATTGCTGTGCAAACACAATTTTTTGTGTTAACCTTACCATTTTTTAGTGAACCAATTCTTAACCATTATACACCTTCAAGTTGCATCTTGGTGGGACTATGGTTATCAAACAACTGCTATGGCTAACCGTACTGTCATTGTTGACAATAATACTTGGAATAACACGCATATTGCTACTGTTGGTACTGCGATGTCGTCTCCTGAAAAGGCAGCTTGGGAGATTTTCAACTCCTTGGATGTGAAATATGTTCTTGTTGTATTTGGAGGTTGGTTTTCTAATGTTGCTAAGATTATCTTACTTTGGGGAAACAAAACAATATTCTGAAGTTTGACTTTACAGGTCTTATTGGCTATCCGAGTGACGATATCAATAAGTTCCTGTGGATGGTTCGTATAGGTGGTGGTGTATTCCCTCACATCAAGGAACCTGATTATCTGGTAAGTAGTTATTTTTGTCAGTTTAATTTCTTATAGGAATTTGTGGTATTCCAATTGATGATACTATGTTGCCACACCAGGTAATGATCTTTGAATTTGTTTGAGATGTACAAATCAGTAATTAGAAATTCACTGCATATAGTGGAATACTATGTATTATGCTACAAGTCATGCTTACATAACAAATATTTATACAATTGTGCACCAAGCTGGATTAAAATAATTCGTTATTTAAACTATTTGGGGTCAGTCATAAATATATTGGTTCCCCATCCAGCTCTACCCAGGACGATAACTTCAGTCAAACTGCACCTAGTAAAATTTTCTGTCTATTTCAATCATTGCTAATTTTGATCTTCTTCCCTACCATTAGCTGCCTTCTTTGGAGCAGTTGTCAGCAAGGTTTCAAATTATGGAATTGGCTTTGCTTAATGGTTGTGGTCATTGTGCAATGATATTGGGAGCATCAGTCAATGTGTGAGGGGAATCAGAAACTAAACGCACGAGATTTTTTCAAGCGCATTTTTAACACTAAAAAACTTATTGATAAGTATGTTATGATCCAATTTATCAAAATTTGAATGTTTGTAATGGTTTTAATCAATGTTGTGCACCAAAGAACATGTTTTCTAGATGTTATTGAATTTTAGGTTGGTTTTAAGGCTTAAAAAGTGGAGAATTTCGTCCAGTCGGTGAGCATTAGAGGCGTTGTGATTTACAATTTTGGTTGCTTTTCAAATATTGTTATTGTTTTCTTTTTGCTTTTAATTACTACCCTCCTGTTGTTCCTGATTTATTCCTTTTATGTAATCTGTATTGGGTGACTTAGATAATAGTAAGAACAGATCTGAGCGCAATGTTGTCAAAGGTGCTCGGGCTGCTCGAATTCAGCGCAAAAAGATGGTAATTTTTGTCTTAATTCTCTACCCTTCTACATAATATATATTACTTTTTACTCTTAAGGGTCTTGTATTTGTAGCTTTTCATCGAATAAAAGATAATATTGTCGTTGCCTAAAGGCAGGATTGCATTTTTTTTTTTTTTTTTTGTAGATGAGGGAGTAGAAACGGGCTGCTCTTTTGAAAGAAAAAAGGGCTTCTAGTGGATTGACAAGCCCTCCTCGTGTCATTGTGAGTATCCTGTATATGATATTTTTTTAAATGTTTGTATTGTTTGGACTCAGATGAAATATTCAATTAATTTTGGTCAATACTGTGACAGTTTTTCAACACCACGTCAACTAAACTATCGATTAATTAAATAACGAACTATATATGTGTAGCAGGAGGACAGTATGGGGCATGGATGGGATACTGTGAGTGGCGATTGACTATATGGTGAAGATCAGACCTTAGCCTTAAACGAAATAGGGATAGGCTAAAATATTGTGGTAGGGATATTTTAATGGTAAGTTACCATAGAGTCCACCAAAACGAAAACCTCAGTGTGACAGTTCCTTTATGTTCTTTTCTTTAGACAGGAAAATCTAGTGAAAAGAATAAGAATATGGAATTTGTTGTATTCTTTATCTGCTTGAATTTGTTGTTTAGAGATCTCAATACTCTGTTATCTTTCTTTGCCTTCTTGGTGACAAGGTACTGTTTAATGAGTCAATAGAGTTCAGTTGATGTATTCCAACTTGTGAAGAGTTTAGTTGCTGTGTGGTTGACAGAGATTTTGAAATTTTTAAAGGAATTTACTTAATAAAAGAGCATCAGTACCTAAAAATATTAGCGTAGCTACACACTTTCATGTGTTCACCAACAATAATGTTATATATATTATCAATACAACAATACCCCTCGTACTAATAACCATAATTCCCAACAAATTTATATTGCCTGTCCAGTTATATATGCGTATGTGTGCGAGTAAGTGTAGATACGTACATTTGTTCACTTGTCTACAACTATGACTGATGTTTTTATTGTCCTGTGTTTTTATATAATTTGGTCCATTGGCCTTAATGTTTAGTTAATTGAGAATATTGTTGGTTTTGATTTCTTATATGGGGTCTTTTGTAATTATCACTAGCTTTTGCTGGTTTGGTTTTTCACTTGCAAAAAGTAGTTCAGATTTCATGTGGGTGGAGGCATACACTTGCTTTTACTGAAAGACAAAATGTATTTTCTTGGGGAAGAGGTACAAATGGACAGCTTGGGCATGGGGAGTCAGTTGACCGGTAATAACTTTTGGACTGGCCCAATATTTTGACATTATGAGTTTCATATGATACTTTGTATTTGGCTTTGGGCATGGAATGCCTCTGAACTGGTACCCAGGGCTATTAAATAGTTTTTAAGTTGCCCATTTTATTTCCTTTTAATTGTTTTCTAGCATAGGGTTGTACATTGTAGAATGGTCTACTTGTTCATATTTATTTGAGTTTACTTGTTTTTTTTTTTGTTTTATGGGACTGAACACCTAAGAAGTGCAGACACTTCCAAGGTGTGTCCATGTCGGACATTCGTCCAAGCGTGTCCTATTATTTTTTTGAGAACCGGACATGTTTTGGACACTCTGGGAACACATAAGTCTGCCATTTAGACACATGAAACACAATACAGTTTGAACAAAATAACTTAAAATACAATGATAAAAGAAAAACAATGTATATTTACGCCTATTAATCCCTCATCCTTTAAACTTTAGGAATTCATGTTATGTTGTAATTTTTAAATTTTTTAAATAAATATTTGTGTATGTGACGCACGATAAATTTTAAAATTATATATTTTGCACATTTTCCACACGGTCTGTGTCCTGCATTTTTTCAATGTCGTATTGTGTGTCTGTTTCTGTGCTTTGTAGTTGAACATCACATGCCTTCTCAATTATGGCATACTCTTGTGTAACTCATAAACTTCTTGATTTTTTTTTCCTCGAAAATTTGTAGAAACATTCCAAAGATGAAGCTACAAACTAGTTATTCATATTTAAGTTTCAACAAGCACTGCATAGTGCAATACAAATGATATTTAAGCATACACGTATTTGAATATGATTGGAGGACATTTGAAATTTGTCAAATATTACAAAGTTTGTCACTAACACAGTTCTTTTCTGGCATATGAACTTTTTACGTTATGAATCCTAGTTCTTATCTTTGCTTTGTCACTATCATGGGGATTTATGTATTAGCTTTTATCTCTTCATGATTTTGATGGTATTTATTGCTTTGTTCTAGATTTTTTTCAAAAAGATTATAATTTGCAACTGTTATCTATTTATTTGTAGGTCAAAAGGATAAATTTTGCCGAGGGGAAGATTTGATTCTAGAAGTAAGGAATTTGCAGCTTGATTTTTGAAATAGGCCCAAAATTCAAATCTTGTTGGAAATTTTTTATTTTTTTATTTTTTGTAAGAGCATTTAAATATCCAAGTGTGTTAATTGGTGAATTTCAGATTTTATTTTATTTTTTTATTTTTTTTTAAGATTGGGGTGAATTTTATAATTTAAATATGCTTTTATGAACATGTACAGTTTAATTGTTCTTTGTAAAATATTGAATTTGATGGTTTTATCAATTTTTATTTTCTGTTATGATGTTTTTGTGAATGGAATGTAAATAATCAGCTCAGAGCATATTTTATATTAATTAAATTATGAAATTAAGTAAAAAAGTGGCGTTTTTGTTTAAAACGCCACTATATCCTGTGACGTCATCAGTTATATTTGACAGAATTATTTAAGCAGATTTAATAGTATACCGGCGTTTATGAAAACGTCACTATAAGTATCAGTGACGTTTATAAAATGCCTTATACCTATAGCGACGGCAAAGCCGTCGCAAAAAAGCAATTTTTTTGGCTGAAACGTAACGCCTTTAGCGACGGCTCAGGTTGTTGTCTCAAATACACTTTTAGCGACGGTATTTTTGCCATCGCAAAAAACCCTTTTAGCGACGGCAATACTGTGCTGTCGCAAAAAACTCAGATTTTCATCCATTATTGACGACAGAAATTTGCCGTCGCAAAAAAGGTATTTTCCCATCGCAAAAACAAAGGCGACGGCACTTTGCCGTCACTAAAACCCTTTTGCAACCCCCTTTGTTGCGACTCCCACTTGCCGTCGCAAAAAGCCATTTTATCGTCGCAAAAACCTTTTGAGACGACATTTGGGGTATTTGCGACGGCGTTTTGCCGTCGCAAAAAACAATTTTTTTTTTGTAGTGTCTCATCCTCCAAAATAAACTTGAAAAGAACCATACCACTTGTGTATTTTTTATTCCCTTTCTTGAGTAATTTTCTTTTCCTTTTCCTTTAAGCTTCTTATTTGCCTTGCATTCGCCTTTGACTTTCAAAAAAATAAGCAAAAATTATTAAGAAAAAAACATGAGAACCTAATAAATTTGATTAGTGGGCTTACCCCACGAACACAAAGGATGGTGAAGTCCCGTTCATTATGGATCACAACATTGACATTTTTGTTTTGAAGAAACTGAACCTGTGTATATATAGAAAAATTATATTAAGAAATGTAGATTAAATAAAAAATTAGTATAGAGATCTAATATTACTGTTTCCTCCAACATATCATCCACTTGTAAAAAATAATACAAAAGTATTTGATTATGAGAAAAATTATAAATAATAAGTAAGAAATTAAGCCTCGATTCATAAAATATAAACTAAACATACATAACCAAAACTATGAATGTTGTCGATGATTTGAATTAAAATGAATTCCAAGGTTGTTGAAAAGGTTGAAACACCATCGACCTTTAGTGAAGAAATAACTCATTTAACAGTGCCATAAATAGATTGGGTTTAAATATCAATGGGGTGTACAATGACTGTTTGATTACTTAATTGCACCATAATTTAAGTACAACAGGCTATTTCTTTCTCACTATAATTCTAATTTTCAGCAATCAAATAAAAACAAAAGATCACAGAACACTACTTTGCATATTAAAAAAGGAAATCCAATTCACACATTTATCAAAATGATCCAAATCATTTATCAAAACACTGATCATATTTGAAACATTTCAATCTCATTTATGCTTTATTTGGTACACTAAAATGAGATGAAATTAGATAAAATGGTTATTCCTTACACTTCCTTATAGAATGATCATTCCTTTATAATGGTTAATGATGACTCCCATTGCAATGAATTTTTCATTATTCTTTTAGTCAACCAAACATGAAAAGTGTAAGAAATCTTTTCACTTTATTACAATGAACCAAACACTACCTTACAATTTCATGTGATATTTTATTCCAGAAGATTAAAACATAGGGAAAAGGAAAACAGGGAAAGAAGCTCAATCAAATTGCCAAATAAATAGTATAGAAGTAAACAACATTTTTCCTTCCTCTAATCAATCATCAATTTGAAGACACTACAAGTCGAAATTCCAAGTTAATCTAAATATGCAAAATTCCTTTCAATCCAGTACACCACCTCTATGGTAGTAATGTTGTACATACAGTTAGTTGTTGGATGAGTTTTGGTCCAAAGTCTACCCTTTTTGGCATTAATTTTATTGGCCAAGCACATCTTGTAAGAGAGAGATTACATTGCAAGAAAAAAATAATATAGGAGAAGTAGAAAGAAGCAAATCTATGTAGAACTAAGTTAGAAGTTAGAGTTAAAGACCCAAAATACAAGAGAAGCAAATCAATTTCCAGCAACACATAAAACATATTTTCAAAAACTTCAATCTCATCCTATTTAGACTATAACTCTATAGTTTCTGAAAATCTATATAAATACCAAAAAATGGCTAGTGTAGATTATAGATATAAGTAGGACATTTCTCAAAAAACTTGAAACACTTTTAAGCAGAACATATCCCTAATTATTCTAACCAAAAAAAAAAAAAAGGCCCATTATTGACAAAAGTTATAAAGCTAATTCATATACTATGAATAAAATATATCATTGAAGGAATTAAAACAACATCACATAGATATGCAAATACCAAACTAATAACCTACCAATCATTTTCCCCTACCAAATTTTACTAAAACCAAACAATTTATCAAAATGAGTTGTGTTTCCAACTAAAACTATCAATAAAACACATCAATCACTTATTACTTTGCTTCGTAGAATCTATTTATTAAAATTAACAAATAACAAAAGATTTGCACATCTACACAGTTTGAAAATAATAATTTGACTCCAAACATTAAATAAAAATAATGAATCAGTCTAAAATTTTCAGGTATTGGTAACACAATCTGACTCCAACAACATTAGAATAAAATATTAATGAATCTTACTATTTTTCTTACAAATTAATAAATCCTAAAATTTTTAGATATGCCACATTACCTTAACTTGGCAAAGGGTGCAAATGAGTAGAAACATATGTAGTAGTAAAGTCAACAAATATATATTTCTGCATCTAAAGTGGACAAATAGATAGAAAAGCAAACAAAAAATATATATTTCATAAAGTCAAGCTCCATACAACCAACAAATAATTTCATCAAAAATAATTCATCATCGACCACTAAAACATCTCCAAGATATAACTAAGCTAACTTTTTTTTGACAAAAGATAGATATGAGATAGAAATATTTCAATGTACATAAGAAAATATTATGAGAATTGAATTATTAACCTTAAAAAGATCTAAGAATTGTCTTCCCAATTTTTTTTTCATTTTTGGAAGAGAGAGAGAGAGAGAGAGAGAGAGAGAGAGAGAGCGGAGGAAAAGATTAAAAAAAAATGTGGTTGAAGAGTAAATACTTTTTTTAGGTATATCATGTACAAATACTAAAAATTCTTGATTCAAAAGATTGGTATACTTATTAATTTTTTTTTCTTCTATAAATTGGTTTTGCTTCCTCTTTTATCCCTAGTATTCAATTTAAGAAAAGCAAAAACTACTAAAATGTAATTGAAAAATTGCAAATAAAACCAACAATGTCTTGCTTATTATGATCTTGTGCGAGAAACTAAACACCAACAATTTAATTCTTTTTAAACTATGTTTGGATCATGAACTTGAATATGGATTTGAAAAGAAAATAAAAAAGAAAAAATTTAAATCTCTACTTAAAACCATGATTCAATACCTTTAATAGATTCATACAAAAGAAGTATTGTATTGAATTTTATAGCTAATCCACATAGATTACATTTTCTTAAACAAAATCAAGAAAATCTAGAGTAGGGATGAGGTTGCTAATTAAAATTTTATTCAAGTCTAAGCATATATATATATATATATATATATAAAGAGAGAGAGAGAGAGAGAGAGAGAGAGAGAGAGAGAGAGAGAAGCTCATCATACTACAAGGTTTTATCATGAGTTGAATTTTTTTCTATTTATTTAGAAATTGTTGATCAATCATGCACTCAGATACTTTGATTAAGGAAAGAAAGTGACGTCCTCAACTTTGAATATGTTCACAAATCCATATTCAAACTTGCAACTCAGTTATTGTTCAATCACTCTTCTTGGACAATGATAGATAAACAAAAATCAAAATTAAGGCTAACAAAGATATACATAACAAAGAAAAACACAAGAATAATGATTCTTAAATTTTCTAAATTCATTTAGTTTGGTTTGTAATGGGTAATAAATTATAAATACCACCTCATCACACAAGTTATCTACTCAATGTTCTATCTAATCATCCCTTCAAAAAGATGGCAAATAGCCATATTATGATTGTTTATTTGTTACTATTTCCATTGGCCTTCTGGCCAAAGCAGAGGAGAAGATTAAACCTACTTTGCCATGTTCATACAATTTTATATCATGTTCCAGCTAATAGAATGTAGTTTAAAATCGTAAAGTTTTCTTTACTTCTTTTCAATACTCTATAAGTTCACCAACTAAGCAAACTCTAGTGTAATTTACACTAAGGGACATGATTTTTAGGGGAGAAGAGAAAAAGAAAAAAAAAAGAAGAAAAAAAAAAGAAGAGAAAAATCTAAGAAATATATAACTGAAGCTAAAGGAAGACAAAGATGAGAAAGAAATATATTTACCATAGGAAACGTCTTAACCATGAACAACAATAAATAAAGCCAATCCTCAATGATATCTAATATTTACCATAGGTCTCAATGACACTTCAAAATTGAGTGAAGAACTGTAATAAAGCTAATTAATGACCCATAGACCAATATTTTTTGTAATTATTCATGAAACAAACAATAGAAACCAATATGGTGGATACAAACCAAACTGTATAAAAAAATGTAGTGAATCAAACCATCAATTCACATTAACATGTATAAAAAAAAAAAAATTTGTCCGTGCCTACAACACTATTGATATTTCTAGTGAATTGTAAGCAAAATTAATTATCTTATGGTAGACAAAAATACAAATAACTTGCAACGAATCCAAATCCTCCAAACAACACATTTCACCAAATCAAGCTCACTACCAGCAACTAAATAACAAATCTAGTTAACAATAATACATAATGACACCACAAAAAAAAAAAAAAAAACTGTAGATATATTTTAGTAACAAACAACTATGTATGCTCACACCTAACAACCCAGATCCAACCCTTCTATAAACTTATTTTAAAGGCCAATCCATCAGTTTAGATTCCAAGTATCATGGGATACATCTTTCTTGATGGATGTGATTCATCAATTTATTGATGAATCCCCCACTTTCTCAGCAACCAAACAGGACATAAAAATATTTCCTGGGTTTTTTACCAAACAAGTTAGAAATTTTTTCAAACCCTTGTTGGCCAAAAACAGCCCTTTATTGCTATATGATTTCTTGATTATTTCCCAAAAAATGTCTGATTTATTGATTAATCCATTTCATGAGATGAGATAAAACAACAAAGAAAATCAATCAATTTATAAATGACTAAACAACAAAGAAAATTTCCAGGTGGGGTTGGGAAGGGGTTTCAGGTGGGGTTGGAAAGAGGGAGTACTGAAACCTTGAGGGGAAGAGAGAGGTGTTACTTGAAGGCGATGAATCTTGATGCTATCGACGACAACCACCGAAGCAACGAAGAGCCAATGAAGCAACGAAGAGCCACTGAAGTAGTGATGAGGAATGGGTTTGAATACAACCACTATAGTAATGAAAAAGAGAGAAACAGTGAAATGGGTTTGAAGAGAGAAACAGTGAAATGTTGTGGACTGAAATAGGTTTGAAATGGTTTGAAGAGAGATAATGAAATGGGTTTCAAAATTGAAACCTATATCCAACAGTCAAGGTAAAAAGACACAACACTCAAATTAATCTTAGCCTTTCAATCTCATTGCCACCTAAGATAGATATCCCATATAGATTGAAAAACAGATCTTCTTTATTATATAGATTATTGATTAGTCCATTTCATGAGATGAAAGAAAACAACAAAGAAAATTTCCAGGTGGGGTTAGGAAGGGGTTTCGGGTGGGATTGAGAAGATAGGGGACTGGGACCTTGAGGGGAAGAGAGAGGTGTTACCTGAAGGCGAACAATCTTGATGCTATCGACGACTACCATTGAAGCAACGAAAAGCCAGTGAAGCAACGAAGAACGACCGAAGCAGTGATGAGGAATGGGTTTGAATACAACCACTGTAGCAATAAAAGAGAGAGAAACAGTGAAATGTGTTTGAAGAGAGAAACGTTGAAATGTTGTGGACTAAAATGGGTTTGAAAAGAGAGATGATGAAATGGGTTTCAAATATATCCAATGGTCAAGGTAAAAAGACACAACTCTCAAATTAATCTTAGCTTTTCAATCTCATTGCCACCCAAGATAGATGTCCCATTTAGATTGAAAAACAGAGCTTCCTTATTATATAGATTTTTCCATAACATATCAATATGTCTCTCTCTGTAACGCCCTCAAAATAAAGTGAATAATCCATCCCATGAGATTCATGAACATAATAGAAAATGTTATACCTTCATTCCTCACAATTTATATTACAAGAGATATTACATGCATTACACTTTCATAAATGTTCATTCTGAAACTACAGCATGTAACACTAGTTGATAACAACAAAATAAATGCCCTACGGGTTTACATCTTTCCAAGATATCACTTGGTTACAACAAAAAGAGTCCTAAGCTCTATACATGTAAAGCCTTTGGCTTGAATAAACATTTAACACAGAAGTAATAAAAACAAAGTCTCCAGCCCCTAAGTCCTCCCAAGTTACGCCCTTGGAGGAGACATGTCACCTGTACCTGAAAATGGTTTCCCAAGTAGGGTGAGCCAAAGCCTAGTAGAGATAAACTAACACAAAGTATGAGATTTAAATAAGATATAAATGTCAGATAAAAGTCCAATACACAAGGCCAACTTACATTCTCACATTTACCATTCAATACTGATAACCACATCCTAATTCATTTCCATTCATTCATTTCAAATCAATGCATAAGTGTAGTTCCTTATCATCTAGAACAATCCCAAATGAGACTACAACTTATTCGTTCACAATTCAATAACAATCATTATTCAAACACTTCAATTTTCTTGTCATTTTACGGATTCTCGTCTGAGGGAATCGACACCCATATATATATATATATAAGATTTTGGATCTTTCACACTGGACACTTTGACTAACTTAATTTTAAATGGAGTCCTTCCCCTATCTCCTTCCAAATAATGGAGTACATCCTCTATCTCCTCCTAAACAATAATACATATACAATGTATTTAAAAGCGTGGTCATATACAATGACTATCCAAATCACATATTCAATGGTTTAATCAAACCGTCATATTCAATGACATAATTCAAGTGATCAGTTTCAATTCACTTAGTCCTCATACAGTTTCTACAACAATCATAGCTATCTTCCACCGATAGCGCAAAACAGATATTTCTAAACAGATGTACAATTTATCAAACAGGTAATTTATCAAATTTTTCATAGGTGAATGATTTATCAAATCCAACTACACATTCATTCACAAATCCTCACAATTTCATATTTCCCATATCAATTTCATTATTTATACAAAATAATTATTTAACACAAATTAGGGCAATTTTCCCCATTTTCCAAATATCAATCCCAAGTCCAAATTTCATCATTTTAACCCATATAACCTCATATTCAATACCCCATATATATATATATATATATATTCATGGAACCCAATATAAAAAATCCCTCTTTTAAACTTTGAACCCAAACCCTAACTTCACCCAAATCCTCCCAAATTCCACCACTTATATAAAATGACAAATACCTAGGTTAAAAACCATAACAAGATGTAGAATATCCCTACCTCAAGTGTAAAATTCTAAAGGAGAAGAAGGAGATCTTCAAAAGTGCACAAAACCAAGCTTGGTTCGGATGGAATGGGAGCCCACAAGATGCTCCACTATTTTTTCAGAGGAAGCAGGGTAGTGGTGCTTGGATCAAAGAGTATTTGTAGAGAAAGAGTGTGTTTTAGAGAGAGAGAGAGGGTGCCGAATTAGGGTTTCTCGCAAAAAGAAAATCAAAAAGTGATATAAAACTCCTCTGTTGCAAACTGATATACATGACCTTCGCTCAAGCGAAGGAGTTGTCGCTCGAGCGACCAGACACAACAAGTGACCTCGCTCGAGCACAAGAAGCGTCTCTCGAGTGTAGAATGCAAAGCTTCAGAAGTTTTACAGACGCACACGCTCGCTCGAACGCAAGAAGCATCGCTCGAGTGAAGAACTTCACATTTCCAGAAATTCTGCGTCTGGGAAAGAAACCTGAGAACTCTTAAATCTCGCTCGAGCGCAAGAAACCTCGCTTGAGCGAAGAAGCAAATTTCACAAGGCTTGCTCGAGCGCAAGAAACCTCGCTCGAGCGAAGAAGCCAAAATCTGGGCAATGACAACTTAGACCAACTAACAACCAGCCTGTTCCAAACACGCCCAACATGTTCCAAACTCAAATTCAAAGAGTTAAGGGAGGAATACAAATATGGATACAATATTAAACCATGAAACCCGAGTCCAGAATGTAACAAAGGTTGGGTCAAAACTGGGATCGCTATACTGTCTCTTTACATATATATGCATGTATTTCTATATATGTGAACATGTCTGATTTTAGAAATTTAGCGCCAAATTTTGCGACGCCTGTCTTCTCATGCCTCGTCAATATATTGTCCGCTTTGGTCGGAATCTCATGATTTTGCTCCTCCTCAAGGGAAAAGGCCTATTGACAGCTGAAGGGGGCCAGTGTGTCACGACCCAAACCCGCTCCTA
Source organism: Camellia japonica (assembly GCA_030407325.1). Taxonomy (NCBI): domain Eukaryota; kingdom Viridiplantae; phylum Streptophyta; class Magnoliopsida; order Ericales; family Theaceae; genus Camellia; species Camellia japonica. Next base: position 176,318,407 of record JAPPVO010000002.1, on the reverse strand, counting down.
AGGGTTTAGCATCGTAATCGGTCAGTAATCCGTGATTACCAAAGGCCTGCTTAACAGTAATGACAATAGTACAGAGTAAGGGGCTGGCGGAAGCCAAACAGTAAATAAAAGATGTCCAATGAGCTGTGGAAATCTGAATGGAAAAAGACTTTTATGGACTAGTCCACATTTATAACCATAAACATATATACATATCGGATACACATAACATACAGGTTAGGGATCCAATCCCTTTACCATAACTGTACAGTCAAAAGTCTTAAACATTCATTACATAACAGAGACAAAAGGGTGAATCTGAAGCACCCCAAAACGGCCTTGGCTTGAGCGGACTCGGAACCTCGAAGTAAGGCACAATGGTTGGCTTGACAAAACATGAGCTTAACTTGACGCTTCTAGCTTCGGTCCGGTGCCTGGCCACCTACATACATATATAGACTGTGAGCTAAAGCCCAGTGAATAACAAATGTGTAAAGGGGTTAAGAATGAATGTCATTTCAGTAATTACAACAGTCAATTGCATCTGTAGATCAATTATTCAGTCGGTGACTAATAGTTCATGTCACAACAGTCGTTTAGAAACCATAACAGTCATACGTGGTACATCCAATAGCAGAATAGTACAGTAAGTCTTATTAGACCGAACAGTCAGTTGATGGCCATCAAAACAGTATACAGTATTGGTTCCAAACATTGGAACTAACAGAGATCTCTATGACAGTAGCAGTAGCAGTAACAGTAACAGTAACAGTAATAGTACAATAGCAGTAACAGTAACAATAACAGTAAGTTGTTATGGATGCCATGAGTATAGTTTATAAAATAGGACAAACATTCATTCAGTAAACAATGTCACTTCAGAAAGCAGTACAGTCGATCATTCAGAAAATAATTACAATTGAACATATCTTTACAACATTGTTACTCATAGATTATTAGGCTATAGGCAGGCTAATCAACGTCCTCGGGTGCCAACTCTACACAGTTGCAGAACGAACACATACTAAATTACACACTCGGGATTAATAACTTAGCCCCTAACTTGACTTGGTGTGGTTCTATAACATTATCCTCATTAAGATGCCTTAAACATGGCCTAGGAATGCCTAGGATGGAATGAGGATGCAAAAATGTACTTAACAACATTTTTCAAAACTTACCGAAACAGGGGTATCGCTCGAGCGTGGCTTTCTCCACTCGAGCGAGCTTACCAAAACAGAGAGGTCGCTCGAGCGTAGACTCCCTCGCTCGAGCGGTCTGTAAAAATGCAAAAAGTATTGGTTGTTGAAATTCTCCGCTCGATGCTCACTTGAGCGTGAGACACAGTTCTTCGCTTGAGCGTAGGTCTCATCGCTCGAGCGTGCGTTTGCACACGCAAAAACCTGAGAGCTTGCCATTTACGCTCGAGCCGGCATTCCGTCGCTCGAGCGGAGCTCTGAACATAAAGGTGGTCGCTCAAGCGTGGAATCCTTCGCTCGAACGTGGAAGCCAAAATCTGGGTTTTCCAGATTTGCTCCCAAAGCTCAAACCAAGAATCAAACATATCAAAATTCATCCTTTTGGGCTAATTTTCTGGAAACACTTAGAAACCCATAATACAACATGTTTTAAAGATCCTTTCACAAAATCAAAGCCCAAAAGTATGACAATTGAACACCAATTCAACTTCAAATAAAAGAACATGATGTAAATATGTCATGCATGTGTTTATTGGAATTCAAAGCTTCTAAGACATGATCAAATGAGCCATTCATTCCAAAAACATGATGAATTCGTAGATTACAACTATAATCTAGACATGCATGGAAGAATTTCATGCAAAACAACTTCAAAACTCCATAATATGGACATGCATGTATGAATGGACTCTCAAAGTAACACTTTAAGCTAATTCTTGACTCTAATCACTAATTTTTCCATGAACCAAGCAAGAAGCAACTTAAATTCATAATTAAGGGAATGAATTTCCTACCTTAAGTCTTGAATTCCAAATGTGGTACCTCAAATATGAAATTTTCCTTCAATCTCCCCTAAGTCTCAAGCAACTCTTGTTGAAATCAATTTCTTTCCTCATACTCTCCTCTCACTCACAGTTTGGTCTTGAGGATGGATGAAGGATGATGCCAAACAAGTATAAGGTCAAGCAAAGGGCCTTGAAAAGGCCCACTAATGGCAAGAGTGTAAATAACTCTAGCTGATGTAATTTAACATTATTTATTCTAATTTAATCATTCCAAATTGAATTTTAATTAAACCTACCATAAAATTCTATAAATCCTAATTGGCATATAACACTAATCAATTTCTGAATCTGTCGCCGATAAGGCTTTCAATTTGCAATTCGAAATTAAAACATGAACAGATCATTCAGTAATAAACAGATAGAAACGCATTTAAAATGACACACTCATGTAATCAATTTAGGATTTCATCTTAAACAATTACTTATCATGCTTAATCACAATTTAACGCTAATCAGAGGTGAGGGTTGTCGCACAGTGCGTTTATAATGTGGAAGTGGGAGTCTCTCCCTGTGGGATTGACCCAACAAGAGATACACTCTTTCTACGAATGAACAATTGAGAAAATTTTCAATTTTTATTAATTAACATAATTGTATTGCCTAAAAACTTACATCTTTATTTATATTAAAATAATTCTTACTAATTAAGAAAGTTTTTTTTTTTTTTTTTTTAAAAAAGAGATATATTCTTGGAAATTTACTGATAAATCCTAATTCCAGAAATCTTGCTCCAATTAGTCCTTAATGTTTTCTTATGAACTGTTCAGTCCTATTTGATTTGGGAGGAATATTTGTATTATGTTTGGTATGTTTGGATTTTACATTTGTATCCTTCTGATGTGTGATTGCGTAGTTGTTGGGTTGCTGATGTCGCCACGTTTGTTGGGGGAACGTATATGTACATTACCTATTTTCCGTAGATAGTTGGAGTGATTTACAGGGAGTTTGTTTCTTTTTGGTTGATGTGTTTGCAGAGGGGTTTTGGGTGTTTTTGTGTATTTTGTTTATTCATACCTCTATTGCAGTGTTGAGGTTGTCGTTTGGATGTGTACATCGCCGGTTGCTTTAACTCACAATATCTAATTGAGGTTTTTTTAGGCAGGTATGGAGGGTGCTGTCTTGATGTTATGTTCTTACGGAGGAACGAACGCTGTCATTCGTCTTCAGCCCGTGTTTGACGTTCGCGGATTTGATCAGTGGGATATGCGGGAAGTTTGAAGGTTGGACTCCGAGATGGTCGTCTTATTCATTGAACTTCCTGGATATAACAATTCTGTGTCTTGTGCGATGAGGATTTTCGGAATATGTTTTTTCTCTTGCGAAGTCTTTTGGTCTCGATCATGTCGATTTCATTATTCATTACGAAATGGGGGGGACGGGGGCAATCCTGGTGACGGAGTGTGTATGGTTGACTCTGGCAGTAGGCCCCGGGTTATGGGATGTTCGGGTTGGATGACCGGACGGATCTGTACAGTCGTATGTCAGCATAGGTCCAAGACATACTGTCGGCTGGGTGGGCGAAAGAAGGTTGTAAAAAGATGCGCCTTGTGTAACAACCTCTCACTGATCACTGATTAATACTGATTACTGCTAAACTGAGAATGATTATAATCGATAATTGAATTGATTGAAATACTGAACTGACTTGATTGACTGTATCTGTTTAAATGCATTTCTATCTGTTGACTGTTTGATTATCTGTTCATATTCTTATGTTTAAAACTGCAATTGAAGGCCTTATCGGCGGCCGAATCTGAAATTGATTGATGTTCTGTTTAATTAGATTTATGTGATTTTATGGTATATTTAATTGAAAAGTGATTTAGTATGATTAAATTAGATTAAATAAGAATTTAAGAGTTGGCTTATTTACCAATTGCCATTGTAGTGGGCCCTTTATTATACTATTTGACCTCCTTGAACACTTGATCAAAACATTTCTCTCAGCCCATTTTCTTGTTCTTGCCGACCAGAGAGAGAGAGAGTGAGAGAAAGATTGATTTCAACTGCTTCACCTGTTTGCTTGAAAAATTGAAGAAATTGTAGAAGAGATTGCATATTGAGCTCCCTTCTTGACTACAAGACTTAAGGTAGATTCATTGTCTTTTTGTTTATGTTTTGAGTTGATTCTTTCATGGTTTATGTTTAGAGTGAATTGAAGTCTTGAGCCAAGTTATGGCTCCTAATTGTTGAATTGAAGCTTAGTGTTGTATGCATGTACATATATTGAAGTTTTGAGGTTATAGTTCATGTTTCCTCACATGCATGTCCATATTTTGAGAGTAGACCATGATTTCATCTTGTTTTGAAAAGAATTGACTCATTAGAGCATGTTTTAAAGCTTTGAATGATTTGAGCTCATGCATGTCATGTTTGTAGCATGTTCATGAAAATTGGTTTGAAATTGAGTTGAATTAAACACCCTTGGGCTTTGATTTCTCAAATTGAGCTTTGAATCATGTTGTTCTATGTGTTTACAAGTGTTTTCCAGAAAATTAGCCCAAGAGGATCGAATTTTGTGCATTTGAACTTGATTTTGAGCTTGGAGTCAAATCTGGATTTTCCAGATTTTGGTCTTCCGCTCGAGCGGGAGGAAGGCGCTCGAGCGGGAAATTCGAGCTCCCAGTACTTTGCACTGTTCATCAGTCCGCTCGAGCGAAGGAATGTACGCTCGAGCGGAGGATTGGGTGACACGCTCGAGCGGGCGTCGAGCGTGAATTTCACCTATCCAGTACTTTTTGGTCCGCTCGAGCGGGTAAGTTGACGCTCGAGCGGGGACCTTTGTTGCATGTCCGCTCGAGCGGAGTAACCTACGCTCGAGCGGGACCCTGTTTCACTGAAAATTCTGAAAACGTTTTCTGAACACATCTTTGCATCCTAATCCCATCCTAGGCATTCTTAGGCCTAGTTTAAGACATCTTAATGAGGATATAGATGTAGAACACACCGAGGCAATTAGGGATTTAAGTTATTATCTTTCCCAACTGTGTAGCTTAGTGTGTGTTCGATCTGTTAACTGTGTAGGGTTGGCTTCCGAGGAGACGCTCTAGCTTACTGTAGCCCAGAACTCTGTGAGTAACAACTGTGTAAAGATATGTTCAAAATGATTATCTTCTGAACAATTAAACTGTACTGTTTCTGAACTGATACTGTTAACTGAATGAATGTATGTCCTATATTCTGAACTGTATTGTGGCATCCTTAGCAACTACTGTTACTGACTGTTACTGTTACAGAGATCTCTGTCGGTTCCCTCGTTGGAACCACTACTGTTTACTGATTGATGGCCATCATTGACTGTTCGGTCTTTTAAGACCTACTGTTTACTGTTATGCTAATGGATGTACCACATATGACTGTTTACTGTACTGAACAACTGATATACTGATTGAAATGAACTGTTTTCATTACTGTAAGGACATTCATTCTAAACCCCTTTACGCTTTATGTTATTCACTGGGCTTTAGCTCACTGCTCATATATATATGTAGGTATACAGGCACCAGACCGCGGCTAGGAGCGTCGGGGTAGACTCCAGTTTTGTCAAGCCAACCACTGTGCCTCACTGCGAGGTTCCGAGCCTGCCAAGCTATGGCTTAGGGGTGTTTTTATTTTCCCTGTCTGTCTCTGTATCTGTATAGACTGTTACTGTACTGTTTAATAGGGATTAAGTCCCTGTTCTGAATGATTGTATATATTGTACATACTGTTTTGTCACTGACTGCATATATGTATGAAAAATCTTTTTGCATACAGACTGTCACAGCTCATTGGACATTGTTTATTTACTGTTGGCTTCCGCCATGCCCCTGTACTCTGTTTTACTGTCTTACTGTTAAGCAGGCCTTCGGTAATCTCGGATTACTGGCCGGTTACGGTGCTAAACCCATAGGGGCGGGTTTGGGTCGTGACAAAGTGGTATCAGAGCGATACTTACCACGAGTTATACCGCACACACGTGTCCAAATGAGCTATAGGGTGTCCTAGAAAAGCAATTAGGGCATCGCATGAGCATGAAAAGTATGTGTGGACATGACTGAATATATGTTAATGTGATAAACTGTTTAAGTATGCAACTGCTTATGTTGATAACTGTTATAACTGCTTATAGTGAAATGGATAATACAAGAACTGCAAATGAATCTGAATCCTCATCCTCTGAGGCAAGAATGGCAAGACTGGAAAGAATGATAGAACTGATAACTGAAAGATTAGATCAACAACAGAACCAACAGCCCCCACCTCCTCCTCCGGCTGTACCGGAACAGAATGTGAATGTTAATGATGGGAACATAATTGTTCTTACCCAGAAGTTCAGCAAACTGAAACCGTCATCCTTTCAAGGAGGCCTTGAACCGTTAAAAGCTGAAGCATGGGTTTTGGAGACTGAAAAATTGTTTGAAGTGTTTCCGTACTCGGAGGCACATAAAGTACTGTTGGCCACCTTCACTTCGCAAGAAGAGGCTAGAATGTGGTGGATGCTTACCCGTGATGACAACACTGCTATGACTTGGGCTCAATTCAAAGTAGCCTTCTTTGAAAAGTACTTCCCTCAGTGTATCAGGGACAGAAAGGTGACTGAATTTGAACAGCTAAGATAAGGCACAATGTCTGTTGCTGAATATGAAACAAAGTTCACCGGGCTTGTTAGATATGCACTACATATGGTGGACACTGATTACAAGAAGGCCAGAAGGTTTAAAGGCGGCCTGAATGTTGCAATACTGGATAGAATAAGTGTTCTGAAATTACCGACTTATGTGAATGTTCTTGACCGAGCCTTGATGGCTGAAGCGAACATCGAGGCACTAAAAACTGAAACACCAGCGTCTAAATGGCGGGGTAAAAGGCAGAATTTTAAATTCAAGAAAGGCAAGCATAACCCATTGAACAAGAAACAGAATACGGGGTCAACAACTAGCCCCAGCCAAGGGAGTGGTTCCATACCGCCCTGTTCCGAATGTGGTAAGAATCATAAGGGAGTTTGTTATAAACTATCTGGTGCTTGTTACAGGTGTGGCAAGGTGGGCCACATGGTGAAAGATTGCCCTTCCACTGCTCGGGGCGATAGTAAAGCTGCAGGCAGCGCCGCAGCATCAACTGTTGCACCAAAACCGAACCCCAAAGCTACCGGGAAAGAGCCTATGAGGCAGGGCCGAGTGTTCGCCCTAGTACCGGGAGATGTACAAAATACTGAGACCGTTGTGTCAGGTATCCTCTCTATTTGTACTCAAAATGCATATGTACTGATTGATTCGGGGTCTACACATTCTTATGTATCGCATGCTTTTTCGCGAAAATTGAATAGACCCTTAGAACCTATGAACTATCTGTTAGCTGTATCATCACCCGTTGGGGGATCCATGACTTGTGCATACATGTACCCTGCTTGTGAAATTATTGTTGGAGATGCACATTTGTTTATTGACTTACTGCCACTGAACATTGATCATTTTGATGTAATATTGGGGATGGACTGGTTAACGAAATATCATGCCACCATAGACTGTGTAACGAAACAAGTAGTTTTCCGTCCACCTGGTTTACCTGAATTTGTGTTTAATGGAAGTGGAGTGGTACCTCCTCCGTATTTGATTTCATCTGTGAAAGCTGTTAAATTGATTAGAAAGGGGTGTAAAGGGTATCTGTGTTCTGTATTGACTGTATCTACTGATGATAATGCTAATGTGAACAGTATTCCCATAGTCAGAGAATTTCCAGATGTTTTTCCAGATAATCTGCCAGGGGATTTGATTGACAGGGAGATTGAATTCACCGTTGATGTGATTCCGGGAACACAGCCAGTATCTAAAGCTCCTTACCGAATGGCTCCAACTGAACTGAAAGAACTGAAAGTGCAATTGCAGGAACTGTTAGATAAGAAGTTCATCAGGCCTAGTACTTCACCGTGGGGCGCACCTGTCTTGTTTGTGAAAAAGAAAGACGGCTCACTGAGACTGTGTATTGACTACCGTGAACTGAACAAGGTAACTGTGAAAAATAAATATCCATTACGCGTATTGATGACCTATTTGATCAGTTACAGGGTGCTCAAGTGTTTTCTAAGATTGATCTCAGATCCGGATATCATCAGCTGAAAGTTAAACCAGAAGACATTGATAAAACTGCTTTTCGAACGAGGTATGGACATTATGAATTTTTAGTTATGCCTTTCGGAGTTACCAATGCACCTGCTGCATTTATGGACCTCATGAACAGAATCTTTAAACCATACCTTGATGACTTTATTGTTGTATTCATAGATGACATTCTGATTTATTCCAAAAGTGTAGAAGAACATGAACATCATCTGAGACTTGCCCTACAGACCTTAAGAGAACAGAAACTTTATGCTAAACTGTCTAAATGTGAATTCTGGCTTGATCATGTTATGTTTTTGGGGCATGTTGTTAGCAAAGATGGAATTTCTGTTGATCCGCAGAAAATTGAAGCTGTAGTAAACTGGCCTAGACCAACAAATGTGACAGAAGTCCGAAGCTTTTTGGGTTTGGCTGGATATTACAGAAGATTTGTCAAAGATTTCTCCAAAATTGCCTTACCGTTGACTCAACTGACTCAGAAGGGGATATCATTTGACTGGACTGACCAAAGGGAATCAGCATTCCAAGAGTTGAAAACTCGACTCGTGACTGCACCTGTTCTTACCTTACCTTCAGGTACGAATGGTTATACTGTATTTAGTGATGCTTCGCATAAGGGTTTGGGATGTGTTTTAATGCAGAATGGGAGAGTAATTGCCTATGCTTCCCGATAACTGAGACCTCATCAAAAGAACTACCCGACCCATGACCTAGAACTCGCTGCAGTAGTATTTGCATTGAAAATCTGGCGTCACTACCTATATAGGGCGACATGTGAAGCATATACCGACCACAAGAGTCTGAAATATTTCTTCACACAGAAAGAACTGAACATGAGACAGCGGAGATGGCTAGAACTGATTAAAGACTATGACCTACAGATTCTGTACCATCCGGGGAAAGCCAACACCGTTGCCGATGCATTGAGTCGGAAATCGATTGGGAACTTAGCCTGTTTGCTCACTGGACAGAAAGAGTTGCTTTGTGACCTTGAAAAATCTGATATTGAAATTGTTTTGCGAGAACAAGGTGGAACAATAGCTGCTATTTCTGCTCAGCCGGCACTGATTGAAGAAATTAAAGAGAAACAGCAACAGGATGACTTCTTGAAGAAGATCATCGAAGAAAGGGAATCTAAACCGAAACCGAGTTTCAAATTTGAAAATGATGTACTGAAATTTCAAGAAAGACTGTGTGTACCGAATGATACTGACCTGAAAAGAAGAGTTCTGTAAGAGGGCCACAACTCAAAATTTTCTATTCATCCGGGGAATACGAAAATGTACCAAGACCTGAAACTGAATTTCTGGTGGCCGGGAATGAAGAAAGAAATTGCCTGATTTTGTATCGAAATGTCTTCATTGCCAACAAGTTAAAGCTGAACATCAACGACCCGCAGGCTTATTGCAGCCCTTACCGATACCGGAGTGGAAATGGGAACATATTACTATGGATTTTATTGTGGGATTGCCTCGCTCCAGTAAAGGTATGGACTCGATTTGGGTTATTGTTGATAGACTGACTAAATCTGCTCACTTCTTACCTGTTAAGACAATTTATAATGCGGACAAATTGGCTATACTCTATATTGATGAAATTGTTAGACTGCATGGAGTGCCTGTGTCCATTGTTTCTGACAGGGATTCGAAGTTTACATCGAGATTTTGGCAAAGCCTACAGACTGCATTGGGTACTGAACTGAGACTGAGTAGTGCCTATCATCCTCAGACAGATGGTCAGTCAGAAAGGACCATCCAGACTCTGGAGGATTTATTGAGAATGTGTGTCCTTGATTTTCAGGGAAACTGGGAAAGCCATTTGCCCTTAGCTGAATTCGCCTACAACAACAGCTATCATTCAAGTATTGGTATGGCGCCTTTCGAGGCATTGTATGGCAGAAAATGTAGATCTCCGATTTGCTGGGCAGAAGTTGGAGATGGGCCTTTGCTTGGGCCCGAGATTGTTTATGAAACGACTGAGAAAGTGAAACTGATACAACAGAGACTGAAAACTGCACAGAGCCGACAGAAAAGTTATGCAGATGTCAGAAGGCGAGACAGAGAATATGAAGTGGGTGATCACGTTTTTGTGAAAGTGACACCGATGAAAGGCCAGACTCGTTTTGGAGTCAAAGGCAAGTTAGCGCCAAGATATGTCGGACCGTATGAGATTATTGAGAAAATCAATCCGGTGGCGTATCAAGTTGCGCTTCCTCCTGAAATGGAGCATATGCATAACGTCTTCCACATTTCTATGTTGAGGGACTACCTCCGGGATCCTTTCCATGTGATAGAGCCGACTCGTGTAGTGCTGAGTGATGACTACACTTACGAGGAACGGCCTATACAGATTGTAAACAGACGGATCAAGAAGTTGAGAAACAAAGAGATCCCGTTAGTGAAAGTTGACTGGCAAAACCATGGTGGCGTGTATGCCACTTGGGAAAGGGAAGATGACATGGCTAAAAGATATCCTGAACTGTTCCCGCTGAATCCTGTTTTCTTCCAGACTGAAGGTAACTCGAGTTTAGAGGACTAAACTCTTTTAAGGAGGGGAGACTGTAACAACCCTCATCACTGATCACTGATTAATACTGATTACTGCTAAACTGAGATGATTATAATTGATAATTGAATTGATTGAAATACTGAACTGACTGATTGACTGTATCTGTTTAATGCATTCTATCTGTTGACGTTTGATTATCTGTTCATGTCTTTATGTTTAAACTGCAAATTGAAGGCCTTATCGGCGGCCGAATCTGAAATTGATTGATGTTCTGTGTTAATTAGATTTTATGTGATTTTATGGCATATTTATCTAAAATGTGATCTAGTATGATTAAATCAGATTAAAATAAAGAATTATAAGAGTTAGGCTTATTTACCAAATTGCCATTGTTAGTGGGCCCTTTATTATAACATATTTGAGCCTCCTTGAACACTTGATCAAAACATTTTCTCCAGCCCATTTTCTTGTTCTTGTCAACTAGAGAGAGAGAGTGAGAGGAAAAGAGTGATTTCAACTTGCTTCACCTTGTATTGCTTGAAAAATTGAAGATATTATAGAAATGATTGCATATTTGAGCTCCCTTCTTGAACTACAAGACTTAAGGTAGATTCATTGTCTTTTTGTTTATGTTTTGAGTTGATTCTTGCATGTTTAGAGTGAATTGAAGTCTTGAGCCAAGTTATGGCTCTAATTGTTGAATTGAAGCTTATTGTTGCATGCATGTACATATATTGAAGTTTTGAGGTTATAGTTCATGTTTCCTCACATGCATGTCCATATTTTGAGAGTAGACCATGATTTCATCTTGTTTTTGCAAAGAATTGACTCATTAGAGCATGTTTTAAAGCTTTGAAATGATTTGAGCTCATGCATGTCATGTTTGTAGCATGTTCATGAAGATTGGTTTGAAATTGAGTTTGAATTAAACACCCTTGGGCTTTGATTTCTCAAATTGAGCTTTGAATCATGTTGTTCTATGTGTTTACAAGTGTTTTCCAGAAAATTAGCCCAAGAGGATCAAATTTTGTGCATTTGAACTTGATTTTGAACTTGGAGCTCAAATCTGGATTTTCCAGATTTTGGTCTTCCGCTCGAGCTGGGAGAACGGCGCTCAAGCGGGAAATTCGAGCTCCCAGTACTTTGCACTGTTCATCAGTCCGCTCGAGCGAAGGACTGGGTGACACGCTCGAGCGGAGGACTGGGTGACACGCTCGAGCTAGCGTCGAGCGTGCGTCGAGCGTGAATTTCACCTATCCAGTACTTTTTGGTCCACTCGAGCGGGTAAGTTGACGCTCGAGCGAGGACCTTTGTTTGCCTGTCTGCTCGAGCGGAGTAACCTACGCTCGAGCGGGACCCTGTTTCACTGAAAATTCTGAAAATGTTTTCTGAATACATCTTTGCGTTCTCATCCCATCCCAGGCATTCTTAGGCCTAGTTTAAGACATCTTAATAAGGATATAGATGTAGAACACACCGAGGCAATTAGGGATTAAGTTATTATCCTTTCCAACTGTGTAGCTTAGTGTGTGTTCAATCTGTTAACTGTGTAGGGTTGGCTTCTGAGGAGACGCTCTAGCTTACTATAGCCCAGAACTCTGTGAGTAACAACTGTGTAAAGATATGTTCAAAATGATTATCTTCAGAACAATTAAACTGTACTGTTTCTGAACTGATACTGTTAACTGAATGAATGTATGTCCTATATTCTGAACTGTATTGTGGCATCCTTAGCAACTACTGTTACTGACTGTTACTGTTACAGAGATCTCTGTCGGTTCCCTCGTTGGAACCACTACTGTTTACTGATTGATGGCCATCATTGACTGTTCGGTCTTTTAAGACCTACTGTTTACTGTTATGCTAATGGATGTACCACATATGACTGTTTACTGTACTGAACAACTGATATACTGATTGAAATGAACTATTTTCATTACTGTAAGGACATTCATTCTAAACCCCTTTACGCTTTATGTTATTCACTGGGATTTAGCTCACTGCTCATATATATATGTAGGTGTACAGGCACCAGACCGCAGCTAGGGGCGTCGGGGTAGACTCCAGTTTTGTCAAGCCAACCACTGCGCCTCACTGCGAGGTTCCGAACCTGCCAAGCTATGGCTTAGGGGTGTTTTTATTTTCCCCTGTCCGTCTCTGTATCTGTATAGACTGTTACTGTACTGGCTAATAGGGGTTAAGTCCCCATTCTGAATGATTGTATATAATGTACATACTGTTTTGTCACTGACTGCATATATGTATGAAAAATCTTTTTGCATACAGACTGTCACAGCTCATTGGACATTGTTTATTTACTGTATTGGCTTCCGCCATGCCCCTGTACTCTGTTTTACTGTCTTACTGTTAAGCAGGCCTTCGGTAATCTCAGATTACTGGCCGGTTACGGTGCTAAACCCATAGGGGCGGGTTTGGGTCGTGACACGGCGTTACCAATGTGGTTAGTGTTTTATTGGTGGGGCTGATGAATTTCGAACCGTCCTTTCCAAATACGATGTCGAGTGTGGGTTTCAGTTCAAATACGTGAAGAATGATTCGGTGCGTGTTACAGCTGTTTGTAAGTTTGCAGGGTCAATGGGGTGTTCGTGGTCGTACATGCTAGGGTGTTCGCATCCAATGGTGTTTTTTATTTGAAGAGGTTTAGTAGTGTACACACGTGTGGTGCTGCTGTTCGTATGTCCAGGAACCCACGTACTGGGTCTGATTTGGTGGCCGATGTTGTTGCGGATCGTGTGCGTGCTCAACCATTGACACGGCCCACTGACGTCATTTTTGGTTTGAAAAACGATTACGACCTGGATATTAGTTACCGTTTTGCTTGGCTTGGTGTTGAGAAAGCGAGGAGTGAAGTATATGGTGACCACGCTGTGTCCTTCGATCAGCTTAGATGGTACAGTGATGTTGTGATGGAAAATAACCCAAACAGCTATATCAACCTCGAATTTCAGCAGCAAACCGGAAGATTTGTTCGGTATTTCATATCATTTCGCGCTTGCATAAATGGATTCAAGCATTGTCGCCCGTTGTTATTTCTTGACGGTACTTTTCTCAAGGGCCGGTTCAAGGGGAATTTACTTGCGGCTACTGCGAAGGATGAGAACCAAGGTAATGTGTTTCGCGTCTTCAAATTGGTTACATTCAATTGCACTGCTGTCTTTAAGTATTTGTTCAAATATTTAAAATGCGTTTTGGGGGTGATGACAGATTGGTTGTGTATAATGTATATCATTATATTTCTATATAATGGAAACACAATCTGTCGTGGTTTCAAACAGTTACTAGTGAGTTTTTTCTTTTTTAATTTCGGTCTTTCCGTTGGGGGGTTAATGGCAGCTGGGTTGTGGGGAAACTATATACACATATAGTTTTTTTAATATCACACAATCTGTCATGTTCCATTTGGTTGTTGGTTGTTGTTTTCCTATGGTTTGGTGGGCTAAATGCATGGGTTTTATGTGGATTGTGGTGTTGTTTTTTTATCACCATACTAATTCAAAACAGGTTTGTTCCCAGTCGCGTTTGCCATTGTTGATTCTGAAAACGCAGCAAACTAGGAGTGGTTTCTTTGGCAATTGTCGGAGGTTGTTGATCATGGTCGGAATTTGACATTTGTTTCCGATCGTCACATTGGGCTGTTACAATCCATGTCAAAAGTGTTTCCATTGGCACATCATGTGTTTTGCCTCGTACATCTTCAAATGAATTTGAGAGACCGAATGAAATACGTCAATGCCAAGCAGAAGTTTGGACTGATGTGCAAGTTACGCGAATGTGCATACGCACCCACCGTTACTTCCTTTAACTAGAAAATTGAGGTCTTGAAATTGTGTAGTCCGGCTATTGTTGGGGATTTTCTGAAAGATTTGGATCCAAAACATTGGGCCAATGCACACTTCGGGTACGTACATGTTTTAATTTTTTGTTTGTTACATTTTTTTGGACCCCCACGAAATGTCTGTAGTTGACTGTGTTGTGGGCAGTGGTAGGCGGTACGGGGAGATGCCGTCAAACGCTGTCGAGTCGTTCAATAACTGGATTCGCGAAGCGCACCACCTTCCTATTACGCAGTTGGTTGATGCTATTAGGGGTCAAACTACGGAGCAAATGTCAAAGCGTCGGGTGAAAGGTAACAAATGGGTTGGCTAACTTTGTCCAAAAATGGAAAAGAAGTTGGAGGTCGAATACAAAACCAGCAGGCCATGGATTGTAAGCCAAGCCGATGAAAATTTGTATGAGGTGCACTCACATCCGTCGGTTTTAGTTAACGTCAACAGGCGTACTTGTTCATGTTGTCAGTGGCAGGTGAATGGGTTTCCGTGTTCACACGCAGTGGTCTCATTTCGGAATAGTGGGAGAAATATATATGATTCCATTGAACCTTATTACCATGTTTCCGAGTTCAAGGCATCATATTCCGAGTCCATTCACCCTATTACAACAGTTGAAAAACCCATCGCCACGCACACTGACTATCTCATAGCACTGTCCGTTGTTAAGCGTCCACCTGGGAGGCCAAAGCGGAAGAGGATTCCATCTAGGGGGGAGGTAGTGCAACGTATTCGGTGTGGACGATGTGGGAAGATGGGCAACCACAACAGGAAGACATGCAAGGAACCAATTTAGATACGGAAGGACATACAAGGAAGCAATCTACATCCCAAGTCAATTTATCATTACACTAGCCATTAAACCATTTTCATAAATCGTCCTTATAATTTGTACAGAACTTTTTAAATGTTTTGTGGTACAATTAGTAAACATGTTGGCGATGCATTAGGGAGACTGGAAAATTATTTGCACCCACATTTAGTATCTTCATATTTTTAGCCTTGTTTTTACGTTGATTCCATTTTGTGATAAATAATCATGTTTGTTTACTGGTCGTTTTTTCAAAATGATCTCACTTGCAATTTGTATTTTGTCTCTCGGGGGATTGTTTTACGAACGTTTGATCACAGAACAAATTTTTAAAAAATTGGTCAATGGTTTTTATAGCGTTAGTGTTAGGTTATGTAAAAAACACCCAGTTTCAAAGTTGAATGTAACTCACCCTATTATCAAACTAATTGAATGGTTCAAAAATTGAATCCAATGGTAAAATGAAATGGTTATGAATTAAATTACCATGCCTGCGTTACATTAGTGTGTGTGTATTTTGCTGTTGCTGGGTCATTACGTTACACATTTCCCTTGCTACATTCCTTCCTGTGTGTTTTCTGTGTGGGTACTGCTACCAAGTCTGCCCAATGCATTTATTTTCCATTGGCACCAATGTCATTTACGCATGCACCACAATTGTCACAACTGCCTAATACCATCAATTGGCTAATTGCCACAATTGTCTAACACCATCAAAACCTGTGTCAGTACTGAAATCAACATTGGAACACAATTGTCTTATACCATCACACGCTTATTCGTTATTAAAATGCATAAAATACCATCAATTTCCTAATACCATCAATTCCTGTGTGGGTACTGATGTTAACATTGCACCAACATTCCCTAATACCATCTCACGCTTATTCATTATTCCAATGCATACAATTTCATCAAAACACTATCTTTAAGTGAATACCATTCCAACACACTTCCTGCAAAACCGAATCCCAAACATCTTTCAAGGATTTCTAGGAATTAAACACTATGTTTGTACAGCAATGTCCTACCAAACATAATACGTACCTCCCCAAAAGTTATAACCAAGTTCAGTAACTACTATTTTGTTAAAAATAAAACATTAATTAGTAATAACTTAAATAAATTGTCTGCATTTTGTTGTCCCTCATCGACTCCAAAATGATTTACTCATCTACTTTTGATTTTGGTGGTACGTGCGTCATATGGCCCTGTAGCGTAGCCCTCTAACTGGATCATTCACAAATGTAGACACCATTGATGCACGGTAAGCAGTAGTCGTCACGCCATCCATAGTGTTATTAATTCCCACTTTCTGCACATACTATCTCATGAGGAAGCACACTGTCATCGCACAGTCAACCCTATAACACAATACAACTTACTTCGCTTTGTCAGAAATTACAAATTTTACTCCCTACTAAATATGTTTGTCATAAATATTCGTAGCACTTACGTGTCAGTCGCTTGCTGAGGGCAATCCATAATAGATTCCAACGTCCCGTCAATGTATGGGGGTGCCACATTTGTCGTCCTTGCACCAACGCCCACAATGCGGTTATGATATTTCACCACCCACTGTTTCTGTCAAAGTGACAATTAACATTCAAGTAACTCTTACATGTACACCAATAAACTGAATGCAAAACACCAATTTGATGCGGACACTTTAAGCTTAAAAAATTTCACAATCATCAATAGAGATGGCAATTGGAACCCAGCCCGACGGGGACCCGACCCTCCGATCCCGAATTGAACGGTTATTTCCTGAAAAATACTCCCGACGGGCCGGGGATGGTATTAAAAAATGTATCCCCGGTGATGCTCGGGCTGGGGACGAGGATACATGTTTCAGTCTCGGACCCGACCCGACCCTAACCCCGATCCCCGCCCCGTATAAACCTCGATGTAAAATTACTATTTTACCCCTCATTATATATATGTGCGCATATAGGGTTTGGTTGAAGCTATCTGCTCTCACTCTCACACACAAAGCACGCTGCTCTCTCTCTCTCTCTCTCTCCGCCGTTGCTAAGAGGTTAGGGTTTCGCCTCCCCATCTCTCCCTCTTTCACACAACGAGCGACGGCTGACGCGATCCCGTCACCGCCGATCCTCCCTCACCGTTGCTCGTTGCTCACCGCCGATCATCCTCCCTTACTGCTGCTCTCTCTTTCTCTCCGCCGTTGCCACTCCTCCGTCACCGCAGATCTTCCGTCGCTGCTGGTCGTACCTCACCGCCGATCATCCTCAAATCTGTTATTGATCTGTTACTGATCTGTACAGAGTTTAATAGATTGTGTTAATAGAATGTATTTATTTATTTTGATCTGTATAGATTTTCTACAGATTGTGTTAATCTATCAGAGTTTAATAGATTGTGTTAATAGAATGTTTAATAGATTGTGTTAATAGAATGATCTGCTACTGATCTGTTATTGATATGTTATTGATCTACTATAGATGTACAGATTTTCTACAAATTTTACTGAATGATTCTACAAAATGTCTGTAATTTGGGGATTTGATGAGGTCGGGGATACCCGATCCCCGATCGGGGTCGGGGGTGGGGAGGTGATGGGGTCCCCGTCGGGGATCGGGGGCGGGGACGGGGAATTTCACACTATCGGGGATCGGGGACGGGGAATGTGGTCCCCGGCCCCGCCCCGTTGCCATTCCTAATCATCAACCACATTCAGAATCATTCCAATTCATGTAACCACATACGTTGCATCCTAATTTGTAGACATTTCCAGCTTACTACATAGGATACTTACACATGACAGTTTTGGAGTACAGAGGTGTACGTACCACTTTAAGCGCCTCCGTGAAATGAGTGTCACGTAGGCCACGTCTCTGCCTAATTGAATTATAGTGTTTCCAATTCCCACTTGTGTTATCGTACACCATCAACGTCTAGTGGTTGTCATGGTAAATTGGGTAATGAATGTACCGGTGTCCTGTTGCGGATTTCATGTTCACCTCTAGGAACTTATCTCTCGACGTCTCACTAGGATTTCTCATCATGTCCTGCCATTTTAATTTCAAATTTGTTAGTATCATCCAACACACAACACCATACCATCTACAACATCTTGTCAATTCATACCGCATAAATGCTGCTAAAAAAATAACAGCTGTCCACATTGTTGTCTTCATCTGCACAATTACGTTGCAAAACTGTTAGGATTGCTGCATACGCATCGATTACCTGCCAACAATAAAATGCACACTGTTAAAATACATACTAACACTCCAATATATATTACATAATATAGTACATAACTTGCCCCCCACCCAACCCAAGGTTATTACAACACTAACCTTCCCGCTCACACATGATTGTTGGACCAATGCCTGAATATCAGAAAAGTAGACACGCATCCCATTTTCTCCACCGTCCCAGATAACAGCCCTGCATTTTTAAACCCACAACCAGTTAGTACACTTTATACTAAATTGAAAACACGTTGCCATCACTTTCATTACCAACAATTGCATTACCCATCTCCGTGAAAACTGTATACGTCTTTCAGTCGTTGCTGATCATCTTCAGACAACATTGTCCACACGATGTGCCCGTGAGTCATACCAAATCCATTCCATGTTTTCCGTTCATGATCCACTTTGTCAATGTCAACAACATATCGCTGCCGCAGCACAAGGAGGTTGCAAATTTTTGTAACCTGTCTCTCACGCCCAACCACCTTCAGGTATTCGTAATCAGCCAACCGTAGCTCGCGCCTCGGCTTGTTCTTAACACGGCGAACTAAAGACGATACTGCAACAACATTACTCTGCAGAGCCTCGGCTACCCCCACAGTGTCAGACAAATTTGCATTTTCATTCCCCCCCACGCCCCCTACCCAATCTGCGAATAGGTGTATGACCACTGCAGCTGGATATCGTTGCGGGCCACTGACGCGATGAATTTCTGAGGGTGTTTTTTTCAA
This sequence comes from Camellia japonica, assembly GCA_030407325.1. NCBI lineage: Eukaryota > Viridiplantae > Streptophyta > Magnoliopsida > Ericales > Theaceae > Camellia > Camellia japonica. The sequence continues at coordinate 176,299,164 of JAPPVO010000002.1, read as the reverse complement.
CGGAGAATCAACCTCCACTGCGTCTCCTACCTCAATACACACTGCCCCCATTGGTATTGTGGACTTGCTTCTCAGTGTTTTGTCCAAACTGCTGCGTTCAGTCCGACTAATGTGGCTGTCATTACAGCTACCATACTTTTCTACTTGGTCTTCACTTGGTTGCCTTTTGCTGGATTCAATATTTGTAGCTGATTGTGTCACTGCATGCGGTTTCATGGTCATCGACTTGGTCTTGTAACATTGCTACCTTCCAATCCAACTGTGTGACCAATGCTCTCAATCGCGCTATCTCTGCATCTTTTTCAGTAATAACGTTCTCGAACCCACTGAACAAGTTAACAGCTTTCGTTCCAATTATACGTTCCATAACGTCCACCCGTGCCTCCAATTCATTAATCTGAACTGATTTCCTTCTGTTACCGTCTTCTAGCTCCTTGTTTTTGAGTAACGCGTTTCCCAGATCTGTTTCCAAACGTTCGCCGTCCCCGTCACCATCTGCTGCTGGTGTGCTTGACAATTCAAGTAGGTCAGGAAACAGGTTCGGGAAACCATCCTCCAGTGCAACGACCCTCCCACTGCGTTTTCCTTTCTACTGCACCACTTTGCTAATTCCTTCAATGCCCTTACGTGGGGGCTCACTGTCAACATGACCACCGTTTGGCGAGTCTGGCTTCCAACAATCAAAGCTTGCCTCTGTATTTTCCAATTCAACAACAACATTGCCTATTTCATTCATTTGTTCCTCCATCTGCACCACAAACTCATTGTTTTTATTTTGTACTGGAACTTGGTCATCATTTGGTACACGCAAAGTGTATCGCTCAAGTATAGTCCCGCACAGCTTGTCATAGTTCACCTGTCATTCCAAACTCAGTGCATTATACGATGCAGATCAAACAAACACTGTTTCAAATTTTGTTGACAGGACAACAACAATTTCAAATTTTACTTGCAGCGATTCTACTAATGTCAATTCCAGCCCTTTGATCTTACATATAAGCGATCCAACGTTCCACTTACAAAATCTTGGGAACGCAGCTTGGCACTCTGGTTCTGTCACGACCCAAACCCGCCCCTATGGGTTTAGCACTATAACCGGCCAGTAATTCGTGATTACCGAAGGCCTGCTTAACAGTAAAGACAGTAATACAGAGTACAGGGGCTGGCGGAAGCCAAAATCAGTAATAAAAGATGTCCAATGAGCTGTGACAGTCTATATACAAAAAGACTTTTCATACATATTCACGTTCAGAACATGGAAACAGTATATACATACACACATATACAAACATCCAAGACAGGGACCTAATCCCTAACATAACAGTACAGTAATAGTCTATACAGTCGTTACAAACAGAAACAGGGAGGGGGATCTAAAACACCCCAAAGCAGCCTTGGCTTGGCAGCATTAGAACCTCGCAGTGAGGCACATTGGTTGGCTTGGCAAAAAGGGAGTTTAACCCAACGCTCCTAGCTCCGATCCGGTGCCTGGACACCTACATATATATATATATATATATATATATAAACAGTGAGCTAAAGCCCAGTGAATAACATATGCGTAAAGAGGTTAAGAATGAATGTCCTTTCAGTATTTAAATCAGTCATTTGAACAGTATATCAGTTATTCGATCATAGCAGTCATAAGTGGTACATCCAATAGCAAACAGTACAGTAGGTCTTAACACACCGAACAGTCAGTTGATGGCCATCATATCAGTAAACAGTAGTGGTTCCAACATGGGAACCGACAGAGATCTCTGTAACAGTAGCAGTGACAGTACAGTAACAGTATATTGCTAAGGATGCCACGAATACAGTTCACAAATAGGACAAATATTCATTCAGTAAGAAATATCATTTCAGAAAGTAGTACAGTTAATCATTCAGAAAATATTCATGATTGAATATATCTTTACAACATTGTTACTCACAGAGTTCTGGGCTACAGATAGGCCAGTGAGCTTCCTCGGATGCCAACCCTACACAGTTACAGGATGAACACACACTAAGTTACACGTTTGGGAAACAATAACTTAGTCCCTATCTTGACTCGGTGTGGTTCTACGTCAATATCCTCATTAAGATGCCTTAAACTAGGCCTAGGAATGCCTAGGGTGGAATGAGGATGCAAAGATGTACTTAAAAACACTTTTCAAATTTTTGCCGAAACAGGGGTCCCGCTCGAGTGTGGCTTTCTACGCTCGAGCGGACATGCAGACAAAAGGGCTACGCTCGAGCGTGACTTTCCTCGCTCGAGCGGACTGCAAAAGTACTGGATGCATGAAATTCACGCTCGACGGGCGCTCGACCCCCGCTCGAGCGTGAGACACAAGTTCTTGCTCGAGCGTGCATTCCCTCACTCGAGCGGACTGTAAACACATGCAAAGTACTGGATACACGCATTTTACGCTCGAGCGTTACTTTTCCTGCTCGAGCGGGATGCATGTATTCAAGGTGTACGCTCGAGCGTGGAGTCCTACGCTCGAGTGTGGGTCCAAAATCTGGAATTTCCAAATTGAACCTCCAAGCTCAAAATCAACTTTTAAAGCATCAAATCCGATCCTTTTGGGCTAATTTTCTGGAAAACACTTTAAAACTCATAATATGACATGTTTCAAAGATCAATTTGCAAAATCAAAGCCCAAAGGTAGTTCAATTAAACACAATTTCAAAGAACACTTCAAGAACATAATGAACATATGACATGCATATGTTCTAATGAGTTCAAAGCTGCTAATACATGCTCCAAAGATCCAATTCTCTCAAAAACATGATGAGTTCATGGACTTCAACCAAAATGTAAACATGCATGTAGGAATACCCATGAAAACAGCCTCAAAACTTCAATATAAGAACATGCATGCATGATTTAAGCCTCAATTCAACACTTTAAGCCATATCTTGACTCTAGACTTCAAAATTATCATGGACCATGCAAGACACAACTTAAATTCATAAACCAAATGATGAATATCCTACCTTAGGTCTTCAATTTCAAATGTGCTAGCTCAAAATTGTTATCTACACTTCAATCCTTCCAAATTCAAACAAGAATTCTAGATGGACTCAATTTTCTCCTACCTCTCTCTCTCTCTCGGTTTTGCCTTCAAAATGGCTGAAGATACAATGCCAAATGTGCATTAATCAAGTCCAAACAAGTATTGATAAGGTGGCCCACTAACATGGCAAAATGGTAGATAAGTCCAACTAATGTAATTTACCATTAAATAATCTAATTTAATCATGCCAAATCAATTTTAAATTAAATCTACCATAAATCCACATAAATTCCAATTAGCATAAAACATTAATTGATTTCAGATTTGGCTGCCGATAAGGCCTTCAATTTGCAGTTTAAAACATAAAACATGGACAGATCAATTAACAGTCAAACAGATAGAAATGCATTTAAACTAATACACTCCAAGCAATCAGTCAGAATTTCAGTCAATCAGTCACTTAACATGCTTAATCATAGATTAGCACTAATCAGTGGTATTATCAGTAAACAATGGTGAAGGTTGTCACAGGTTCTATGAGATTTGTGTGTTCACAAATCATAAACTACAACACAAAATAATATGCAACATTAGTTGTATTATGAAAGACAATCATTGATTGGACAACTGATGCCAACACAGGGTCAATGTGAACGAGATGTGTAATTAACATACCAACAGCGCAACAACACAGCCGGTGACCTTCTCAGGCCTGATGTGGAAATCGTTGAGGGAATTAATGAGAGTGTTGCGTACGGTTACTGTCCAGTCATAGTTTCGCAACGTATCTAGCCTGTCAATCACACGGACAAGAGACCAACCAATTGATTCTCCAGTAGTTGCAAAAAACAGCTTACCACAAATACAGAGACATAGAAGCTTCGCTACGTCTTCCTCGTCACGTTCAGTTCTTCCCTTCAACGCGTCAAACAGCAAATCCTTTACGAGCTTGCACGATATTCGTCCGACGGTGGGGCACCTCCGTTACATGAAATCTGATGTTGGTTTCGGTGATGATCATATTGAATCCCAAAAATCAGTCGGATGTCGCTGTTACGGAGCGCCAACCCATGTCCTCCAACGTAAAATTTTTCGTTTGTTGGATTATATGTTTGGATGATCCGGCATACGGTTTCATCACACTTCTTGAATGTATTTGCTTCCAAATTGTGTGTCCGGATACATTCAATCATCAGCCCAAAGGTGTTCTTTTAAGCTGCCGGATGTGTCTCTCATCCAAGTTCACCTCAAGAATTGTCTTGATTACACTAGCAATGTTTGAACGGTACATAAGCTTCGTTGTGTCGATATGCGTCTTGCTTCCCACATTTGATTGTGCTTTCGTATACTTGAATGGCAGCTTCGATTGTTTTCTGACTGCAAGTCGTGTTGACGTCTACTCTTTCAGCGAGGAACCCCACGTGCATATACCACTTGCCTTACGAGGGGTCCGTTGTCGAGCATTCACTGCAACAATCAAGAAAAATTGTGTGTTACAGTCGTATGGCAACATGTCATGACAAAACATTAATGCAAAAAACTAATTGGCCATTGCAATTAACATTCCTGAACCAAATTGACATGATAACTCCATCTGTTTAACAAATGTTACACACATATCATAGTTTAACAAATGTTACACACATATCAAAGTTTAATTGTGTGTTAGACACATATCTGTTTTTCAAATGTTACACACATACCAGAATCATATTAACGTTACACAAATCCTACAAATTCGTTACCATTCCAGGCAATGTCTAAAAAACAACTAATAAGGTTATGTCACATCGAGTGAATGTTCTTCCTCAAACCGTCCATTACTACTATTTCGTAATTTATTACATGAGTTTCAATTCAACTATGTGCGACATATGCCGTAATCCAAAAATGTGGTAAACCTCATCGAAAGCGTATACGTCAAACAAATAACAAAGAATCACAAATTTGGCAACCCAAAACCGTACAAACAAACTTACGTGGCCTTTAATTTTTCAAATTGAATAACGTAACAAACCTTCAGCATGCATCGATGTCGGTTTTCACCTGACATCATATAAATGTTAACCAATTCCCACAATTTCCTAACCATTTCGGCCAATGTGTTGACAAAAACAAACAATGAACTTATTAGGTAACATCAAGACTACTGGTGTTCATCATACCATCCATGACTACCATGGACAATTACATCATAACCCTCCCCTGTTACATGGACATATCCAAATATTTGATTCCCCATACCACCACCACACAGTTTCGCAGTTCAAACATGTACACTACTATGTAATCTATTATCATAACATGTGTGAGACATATGCCCTAATCCAAAAAATGTGGTAAACATCAGTCAATCATGATACATTCAGCAATTAACACACTTTCACACATTTGGATGCCCATAATCATACATAACCTTTGAAATCACCAAATGAAAAATGAAAACACACCTTTGCCTTGCATTGTCATCGTTAGTAGATCTGACAGCGCTCGGAATTGAAGTGATGTATATAAAACACGTTCCTCCTTCCCTATAATCAACTCTGCGACCCACCTTCTGTTAACATTTGCAGTGCCGCTGTGGGTGACGCAACACCGTTTCGAACACTACAACCCTAATGTTTTTGTTTAGGGTTTCTGGCATTCACACAATGTTCTAACGTCGAAATAAAATTTGGATATACTCGATTCCCCAATTTCAGTTTCAAACATTAGGAATGGCAATGTTTCAAGTTTGGGAATGTCAACCGTCGATGTTTCCTTACACAGACTAGAAGATTCGATGGCAAACGAGGGAAAAAGTAAAAACGCCATTAATGCGCTCCATGTCTAAATCAGTAATTTTACCAACACTAAATACCCATTTTCGCCCCAATTCAAACTTTCAAACACAATTTATTGAGAATAACGTTGACATTTTCCAAATGTCAGGACCTATTGGTTAAACAGAAAAAAACCCAGGACTAATCAGTGTATAAGTACATCATTTGGGATTTATTGGTGCTTCTCCCTATATTCTTGCTAGTCAAGAATATTTATAAAAAAAAAAAAATGTTAATTCTTGTTAAACAATAAACATAAAATAGCAAAATTAAATGAGAAAATATAATAATTATATACTATTTTATACTAAATTATAGTATTTCTAATTAAATATTAATTCTAAAATATAAAATCAAAATATATAATATTTTTAAATCTTTCTCTCATTTACAGGGAGAAAAAATTGAATGCAAAAACTTTTGTTAATACATCTTTAGAAACTAAATTAAATTGCAAAATTATCAAGAAAATGTTTAAAACTCTTAAAATATCATTGTTAAATTTATTTTAAATTACATAGATATTATTGATTTGTTTAAGAATTAATCATTTAAGACTCAATCTCCTATCACATTAGTGTAAATAAATTTAAGGGTAAATTACACTTGCCTCTTCTAAAGTTTATAAAAAAAAAATATAGTTAGTTATACTTTTGACATAACTAAACTGGTTTCTCTTGAGATTTTAATTCATATAATAATTAGGTCATTTTTCTCAACAATTTGTTAATTCTATGAATATCAAAAAAAGATATTGTCATCTCTTTTATACAAAAAAAGACTCATGAGTAAACTTTTTTTGAACGTAACACTCGACACTCCAAAAAAATGGTGTGGGATTCTTCAAATCATTCCAAAAGAAGTATAAAAATTTCTTACTAAGTTTTGGGCAAATATATAATTTCAAACTGTGAGTGTTATGTTTGGAAAAAAATATATTAAGGAGTTTTTTAGTATTTTTGTGTATTATATTGGAGTGTTACGTTTAGGATTATATTGATTGGAGTGCTATGTTTGGAAAAAAATGCGAGTTTTTTTGGAGTGTTATGTTATTATGTTTAGAAAAAATATATTAAGGATTTTTTTTGAAATATTATATTATTACATTTGAAAAAAGTACATAAAAGAATTTTTTAGTATGTTACATTAGAATGTTAAATTGAAGTGTTATGTTCTTATTCATGGCGTGAGATTTGTTTCAGAATGAGAGAAAATCCAAAGCTTCTATAGTGTGGATGGTCAAAATATATAATTTCACATTTAAATAAATTCACTTTTCTCCCTCAAAAATTAAATCCTAACGTATAATTGACTATCCTTTTATATAATTTCCATCTTAATAGGATCTTTGAATCAATAAGAAAACATATAAGATTAAACAATTTATAAGATCACATTTTGAGATTTATTAGAGCTTTACCATTTTATTATTAGCATTAAAATTGTAAGAATAAATAATGAATGGTTAATTTTTTCCATATATCTAACTGCATTTATTATAGATTCTTTTAATATATCTAACTAAATTTATTATATTATATCTTAACTAGTGTTTCTGAGAAACGTATTAGCAAGACCCAAAATAAAAAATATGTCCTAAAAAATAACTACAAAATTAATCAAAATTTCAAATTTATGGTGCATATTTGAAGTTATTAACCATTGATGTTAAATTAACATACTTTAACTTAAAAATTAAACTCATTTTTCAAAATTAACGATATGATAGTCAACTAAAAAAATATCTAAACTCTCTATCAAATATTTTCTAAAGTACCTTTATCAAATATTCTTTAATCATCAATAAATTATTTTTTATATATCACTGAATCTAAAAAATAAATTTATATATCTTTTTTAATCTTTTTATAATATTGTTGTTTATAAAATTTTCATTTTTTTTACACATAAAACAAGAAAAAAAAAATTGTAAAAACAAACACAAAATAGTTTATTTGATGCACACAAATATTTTAAAAAATTAATAATAACAAAAAAAAAAACATAATTGATAATGCATTTCTTCTATTTTCAAAAAAATTTAAAATTAAAAAAAACATTTCTTTTGTTTTCAAAAAATTTAAGAAAGAATAAAACATCCATCAAATGTATTCTCATTTTCAATTTTTAACAAAATAAAATGCAAAACAAAAATGATACCAAATGAGATTCTATTGAATTTGCTCTTGAATTTATAATTTTATATTCGTATCATCCTCTGCAACATTTAGTATAATAATATGAATTCACCCTTTAAATTTCTCTAAAGGTTCAACAGCAATTCAATATATAACTGCGATCACAATGTACAAATTTATCAGGAAAAAAAAAATGTAAAGTTGAGATTTAATTAGTATTTTATGAATCTAAGTTGAGAATGAATTTCAGCTACTCCCATTGATTTTTTTTTTTTTTTTTATAAATAAAATTTCTAAATTCATAATATTACTAAAAGAACAATATTATAAATTCCAAAAAAAAAAATCAGAATTTACCTAGAATTTCTAATCTATAACTAAAATTCATTCAAAAAATAAACTCTCAATTACTTCAAATATATCATTAATTTGTCATTCTAAATTTCTGACAAAATTTCATTTTAGATATATTTGTGAAATTTTTTCTAATACGCATAAGAATTGTTGGGAAATGATTATTTTATATTAAAATAAAGAAAAAAAATCAAATATTTTAAAAATGATTTTTTAACCTTTTAAGAGAGAAAATTTTTTACATTTTTTTTTTATATAACTTTCGACTTTTTTAAAAAAAAAATTATGATTATTTTATCAAATTGTAAATCATGTATATAGATTTAATTTTTTGGAATGATTTAAAATAAGTATACTTTTTAATTTTTTATAAAAAGATATGTAAAGAAATAAAAAATTATTTTAACCAGCTCCCCAAAAGGAGCAAGCACGTACGAAAACAAACTAACAAAAACACGACTACTACATGAAACAAACTAACAAAAACACTCCCAAAATCCTACCCACGTACGAAAAACCCAACCCAACCAAATCAACTACTGCAACAGCAGCCACTGAAACTGCAAGCAAGACCACCTACCTTACACATTGATGGTCATTCACATAAAACCACCCTCCTCCATTATTCAAAAAAAAAAAAAAACAAATAACCAGACAAACAAAAGGATATTTTGAAAAATTAGTTAAAAGTTAATTTTTTAATTTTTTTAATTTATTTTGTCTTTTTGTAAATAAGTTGTGTGAGAGGTAATATGACCTGGATTAAAAGTTGAAAACTGACTTTTAACCAACTTTTCAGAAGAGGCCAAACAAACAAAGAGGGCAAATTTAGCAACGCTAGGCTTAGCTCCTAGTCCTAAACTTGGACTCATCAATTAGGATGCCGTCCTCGGTTTGCACGCTCTCCGCTCGGTGGTGCTCATAGCCCCCTTTCGACCCATCTCCTAGTACCCTTCGTTCCCTATTTGCTCCTTCCTCGTCTGCCCTCCTCTGCTCCTCCCTTCCATATTTATACAAAAATAATATTACCACATATTTATCATTCATTCATTTTAAAACCCAAGAAACGGCAGCAGAGGAAACACTAATCTAGAGATGGAAGAGGAGAGATGAGGAGAGATAGGGGCTGAGTTCCGTTCGGTTCGAGTAGCATACATATAGACTGAGGTCATTTTGTTATTTTGTGAGAGTTTGTCCTTATGATCAAAGTGTGTTAGAGTGTGAATCTTTGAAAAAAAAAAATTCAAATTAGATTTATGAGCTAAATGTGCTTTAAAAAATTATATATTCAGTAAGAAATTGAGTGTAAAATGAAATATAATTTTTAAGTTATTTTAACACTAACAAAACTCATCAAATAAAGTCAAACCTTTCATGAATATAGATAATTGCAATATAGTAATTTAATTTGAATCAATTTATTCTCAAGTATCATTTCTAAAATTCAATTTTATAAGTCTCTTATTTTATGTTTTTTCTTTCTCTTGATTTCTTTATCACACCTATACAACTTTTAGAATGTTTGGTAATATATGAAAGAAAATAAAATAAAGTAAAGATTACTTAACTGGAAAAAGGACATAAAAAATTTGTATTTTCTTTTCCTTTTAATTGAATATTGAAGAGAAATTATATGAAATTTTTCATATTTTGTTTGGTAAAAACTAGATATAAAGGGGAAGAAAAAACATAATTATATTATATGAAATATCACATTCGTTGTATGTTCACTACCGCTAGTAAGATAAAAGTGTTTAAACCCAAATTCTATTTTCTCATATTGAGATCTCAATATAGCAAAACTTGATGGGCCTGTAGAGCTTAACACGAGTCTCGTTTTGATGATCCGAACCGTTCATTTTATAAGGCCTACAATGTATATTATCTGTGAAAAAGATTAGTTCGATTCAATAATTATAACCTTTTCATTTGATTGCATTTGTCGCAAAAAAAAATGGTCAACAAATATATATTTGAAATAGACTATATATTTTTACAAACAAATGCGATAAAAATAAAAAGGTTACGATTATCGAATCACTCTAAATTTTTTCATGGTTAATATACATTATGAGCCCTACAAAATGAACGGTTTAGATAATTGAAACGAGACCCGTGTTGAGCCTTACGAGCCTCTCAAGTTCTGTCATGTTGAGATCTCAATATGAGAGAAGTCCAATCTTTTCATTTTCTCTCATTTTAATAATTCATATAAGTGATTAAGGTCAATAAATTTATATATATATATATATATATTTTCCTTTCAAATCATCTAATTCGAATGAGTTATTAGTTAAGAGAATAAGAAATTGAAAATGATAATGGAAAGTAGAGAGGATTTAAATCCAAATTTAATATGTGTTTAGTTGTGAGAAGAAATTAAGATGCTAGAAAACAGATGGTCTCATTTTATTATTTTTTGAAGATCTAAAAATCAAATTTGACCCCGCCTGTTAAATCGGTCAGTGGACCTAATTTCAGTTTAGACAAACATAAGGATGATAAATAAATCAAACAGCTGGCTCGATTCACAGTTAACTCATTAAAAATTTGTTAAAACTCAATTCGTTAACAAATTTAAACACATTTTAAAATTTATTAAAAATTTAAAATCAAATTTAAATAATCAATTACTTGTCTAACTTTGTTCGATAAGCCTAAAACTCTATAAAAACACCAGTTTGAAACCAGTTTGAAAATTCGCGAACCAAGCTTGAACTCTCTCATTGCTGTCTCTCACCTCTGGCTCTTCACTCCAGCAACTCTGGCGACCGAAGCTCTTTCTCTGCATTTCAGTCCGGCGGCCACAGAAGCTCTCCTTTCTCGTCGCTCTTTTCTCCGGGATAGCCTGTGTTCATCTCCAACTCCGGTAACTACTCTCCTCCTCTCCCCTCACTCACTTGTTCATCATTATAATTTTCTAAGTAGAAAAAGTGATTGTGTTTAACTAATTAATGATGTGATATTTGTTTTCTGGTTATAATTGATGATCTCACTTTCTGTTTTCAATTATTGATAATTCAGCAATTTTATTTGCTCACTTCATGTTATATTGTGAAATTATGATTGAGTATATTTACAATAGTTTTTTGTATTAAAAATATAAATAAATAAATAAATTAAGAATGTTTTGATTTTTTTAGCCTTTTTTTGTTTTGGTAATTTTGATAGCTATATTGTTATAACTGTGCTACATCCACGCAATTTCCTGCCCACAATCTCCACAATCTCCACAAATGTGATGGCAAGCAAAATTTCAAAAGTTGACCCACACTCCAATTGGTGTAGAACTTGCATTATGTCTTGTCATCTCATTTGTGAGGATTGTGGAAAAGAAAATTATATAGATGAAGCATTTTTTATATTGTTAATTTATATATTTTTTTAAATTAATTATGCTATATTGTGAACCAGAAACTCGTCCATTAATCTCTTTTTTGTTCACTCACTGGTCCAGAAAACTTACTTTCACTTTTACTACATCAGCATTCGAGCCTCAAGTTTTTTGCATCTTATACATCCCAAGTGCTTTTCTAACTGTATGCTCTATAGAACTTTTTTGTCTTCAAATTAGTGCGTTGATCTTTTGTCTTTCTCCTCTGTTATGTTTCTCTTAATCATGTTTCATAAAATAAAAGGATAAAAAAATGTCACTTAAGTGTACAAGACTCCCGTTAAAGTGGGATACGAGGAATAAAATTTGCACAATCTTATCCCGATTTATGGAGAAACTGATTTCATAACCTGAACCTGCGCTAATGCTAACGTCAAGCCTCACAATTAGGCCTTCCAGTATTATAGGAGCAATTCAATCAATTTTCTTTGAAGACAAACAGGTATCAAGTGGAGAGCAATGGCATGTACCAAAATTTTCTCGGATTACCTTAATACCTTTAGTAAGACTGACAAAAACATCTTTTGTAGCACATATTCTTGTACCATATCAAATTTCCTAATTGTTTAACCGAAGAAATTCTGTGATGGGCTGTTAATGCCTCTGAAAAATTCAAGATCAGTCATACTACACCCAAAAAAATAAAAATGAAAAAAGAAGACGTTTTGGAAGACGAGCATTTAACTAATTTGTTGTTATTATGAAATTCAACTAACAAGAAAGAAAAATTACAAAGGAAAAATTACAAACATCATAAAACAGCTTCAGATCATGTCTTTCGGGTACAAACATAGTGAACAAAAAGTTATTATAACAACTTACTAAGAAAAAATAAATAATGAAATGTTTGCATAGATGAGAGGGAGCTTTTTAGAGCATTAAGGCCGAGCTAAGCCCAAGCGTAGTAATAGGCCGTTCTATGGCCGTGGTAAAAAGGGCTTAGCGAATGGACCTTAGTGTTAGCTCGGTCCAAGTATGGTTACAGTCACCACAGTTGGAGTGTTGATAATTAGCTCGGTCATAGTATTTGGAGCCGAGGTACTTGGGCTTCTGATGGTGGACCTAGTTCTTGTTAGCTCGGTCAAAGCTTGTTGTAGTTAGCCCGGTCTCAACAGACAACCGAGATACAAATGAACAAGAGCCGAGCTATGTGTTACATGTGAAGGCGCTGGATTATGAATGACAAAGAGATGGTGTTAGCTTGGCTATATTGTCATCCAACTGAGGTAAAACCATCTCACTTTGTTTAAGCAGTGAGGGGGGTGTTGAAGAATAAGCATTATCTTTCAGGAGTGTGATTCCTAGGAGGACTCTACATGGAGGAATAAGAGTCCTACTAGGATTGTGCTGAGCAAAACTATAAAAGCTCATAACAGAACCTATGAAGAGGTAACGCAACTTTGATTTTCGGAATACACAGAGCTTTTGTCTATTTGCCTATTTTGCTGACTTAGGCATCGGAGAGGTATCTGGCATACACCCGCCGGCTAGCTCACGTTTGTGTTTTCAGGGAATAAAGCGACGACGTTTGGAGGAGTGCAGACTTGATCAACAGGATTTTACGAGAAGAATTATTTCGTGCTCGTACAATTGGCGCCGTCTGTGGGAAGTCCACAAAGAACAAAACCTCTTGATCAAGCTTTCCTCTCTAGTTAGAAGCAATGGCGCACAATGAAGACTTGCCGCAATCAGCCATTGATGGGCAAACCCCGGAGGGGGGTGGGAGGCGCGAAGGTTTTCCTTCTATCCCTCCCATGGCAGATTTAGAACCCTAGCGGCAGAACCCCCGGAGGGATGCAAGGGGAAGACGGGGCGGCAGCCCCCATCGCTCTCAAAGTCCTGATAGACAGAGGTGGGGGCTAGATCCTCAAGTTCTGGAGGATCGCATAAGGGACCAAGACGAGTTGATACGAAGGATGGCGGCGGATATGGAGTCAATGAAACGCCACATAAAGGGAAAATGAGTGGCGACAAGAGAGGGGCGCAAAGGCAACACGCCCCCTCGTAACTCAGAAGATCGTAACAGGCATACCACACCATCGCAAGCAGAAAGTAGGAGCCTTAAAACAGGCGACACTCAATCAAGAACCTCCAGGACTCGTTACTCCAGATCTGAGAAAACGAGAACTGAGAGGTCATATATTGAGGGAAGCACCTATCGGCCCTCGCACATGCACCAGAGGTCATCTAGGCACACGGAGTTGCCTAGATCATCCGACTTGCGAACTGTGCTTGATGAGAGGGCCCGATGGAAGGAGGATACCAGGGCTCGCGACCCGCGCAAAGTTTCAGCCCTTCAGCAGTTGGCCCCTTGGACGCATGGGAGCGTTGAGGTAGGAATGCCAATGTCACGCCTTGCTTGCGAACCTGCAGACAAAGTATTAGCAAGGTTACAAAGCTCGCCATTCGTTCCGGCAATTGAGAACGTACCATTACCCTCAGGCTTCCACCAACCCAAATTCACCACGTATGAGGGGAAGTCCGACCCCTACATGCACCTGAGCCACTTCCACCAGGTTATGGCAGTATACCAGCGAAACGAGGCTTTAATGTGCATCCTATTTCCATCCAGCCTTGGCGACCTAGGTTTAACCTGGTTCGAAAGGCTACCAGAGGACAGCATTGCCTCATGGGCGCAGCTGGCAGAAGCGTTTGTGACTAGATTCAGGACGAACACCAAGACACCAATGGAGATCGACCAGCTACTCTCCATTGACATGGGCGAAAAGAGACGTTGAGGTCCTACAACAGTCGCTACTGGGAAACCTTCAACCAGATTGGGGATTGCCCTACGAACCTCGCCATTACGCAATACAAACGGGGCCAGCCAGTCGGTAACAAATTGAAGGACTCAATTACTATGACGCCACCCCTCACGATGGAGCCCTTCATGGAGAAAGTGCACCAACATATTCGCATGGAAGAAGATAGCGCTCGTGCTAAGGCAAAATTCGGCACAACAGCAATGCCAGATAAAAAGACTACAGCGAAAGTCAATACGGTAGAGCAACCTAACAGGAATGGGCGAGGCAGGCGGGCCAACAGAGAGGACCCAGACAAAAGGAGGCTAAGAGTCCGCACTGCCATTACCACAGTGTTCAAAAAACCAATCTACCGAATTCTCAGTGAGATACGCAATGAACCTTTCGTCCGATGGCCAACAAAGTTGGGAGAAGCACAAAAAGACTATGACGAGAGGTCCTGGTGCACCTTCCATGATGAAAAGGGGCACCGCACTGAAAATTGCACGCCGTTGAGGCAGTATTTGGAGGAGTTAGTGGCAGCTGGGCACCTAGACCAGTACATAGAAGGAGGAACACAGCCAGCCCCCCAGAACCACAACAACCCAAACGGGATACCGGTCGACGCTCCACCTCAAGGCGTGATTAACGTAATACATAGGATATGCGAACCTGAGCGGGTATGTGAGTTCAGGGGGATGATCAAAAAGGCTGAGCACTTAAGGGAGGTATTAAGTGCACAACCTGCCACCAAAAAAGGGAGAACAGAGGCCACAAATGTCATATCTTTTTCAGAAAAAGATTTAGCAAGAATATATTACCCTCACAATGATGCACTGGTTGTCACTCTACGCGTCAAGAATTTCGACATCAAACGGATTTTGATTGACCAAGGAAGCTCATGTGAGATAATATATTACGAAACCTTCAAACAATTGAAACTGGAGGACAAAGACTTGGCACCTGCAACATCTCCCCTAATCGGATTCAACTCAATGCCAGAATGGCCAGTGGGCAAGATAATCCTCCCAGTCAAGGTAGGAACCATGACAAAACAGATGGAATTCTGGGTATTAAAAGTCCCTTCCACTTACAACATAATCTTGAGAAGGACATGGTTACACGCCATGCGTTCGGTAGCATCAACTTACCATCAAGTATTACGGTTCCCCAACGAAGCCGGAGTAATTGAAGAGGTCTTCGGAGACCAAATTATGTCCAAACAGTGCTTCGTCACAGTAAATGGCAGCCGCGCTGCCAAAGGGTATGTACAGATGGTGGAAGAGCCTAAGAGCAATGAACTATTTGCGGATGTTGGCAAGGCAGCTGAACAGAAGGCAGTGGAAGACTTGGTACAAGTAAGGATAGATGAAAAAGACCCAGAAAAGTTCTTTTTGCTCGGCTCATCTTTGTCCAGCACTGAGAGAATAGAGGTCATCGAATTCTTAACCTCTAACATTGAAGTGTTTGCCTGGACACCGTATGACATGCCTGGTATTGACCCAAACTTCATCTGTCACCAACTGAACGTCCACCCAACTGCCAGACCAGTTATACAGCGTACTCGCAGATCAGCACTCCACCATGCCGAGATAGTGGCGGAAGAAGTGGAAAACTTGCTGGAGGCAGGAGCTATTAGAAAAGTGCACTATCCCAGGTGGATCTCCAATACCGTAGTAGTGCCAAAGAAGAACGAAAAATGGCGTGTCTGCGTGGACTACAAAACAGTCAACAAAGCATGCCTAAAGGACAGTTTTCCCCTACCACAGATAGACCAACTGGTAGACCTGACGGCAGGACACAATTGACTTAGCTTCCTTGATGCGTACAGAGGTTACCATCAGATCGCTTGTATGAACTAGATCAGGAGGTCACATCCTTTACAATGCCTAGAGGATTGTATTGTTACAAGGTCATGCCATTTCGCCTAAAAAACGCAGGGGCAACATTCCAACGGATGGTCACCAAGATATTTGAACCATTGTTAGGTAGAACAATGGAGGCTTACATAGATAACAATGGAGGCTTACATAGATGACATGGTGGTCAAAAGTAAGGATGAGAAGGACCATCTTAGAGACCTAGGAGAAATGTTCCAGATTCTGAAGAAAAACAAGTTGCGCCTAAATGCATCCAAGTGTGCATTCGGCATAGGATCGGGCAAATTCCTAGGCTTTCTGGTGACCAATCGAGGTATAGAAGCAGACCCTTCTCAGATCAAAGCAATCCAGGATCTTGAGAGGCCCAACACAGTCAAAGAGGTGCAGCATCTCACCGGCCTAGCAGCCGCGCTCAATTGATTCATAAGTCGTTCGTCAGACAGATGTCGACCATTCTTCCAAGCACTAAAGGCCAAGTTTGAGTGGGATGAAGAATGCGACCGCGCCCTAGAAAGCTTGAAAGACCACATGTCTTCTCCACCGTTACTAGTAACCCCAGTACCGGGAGAAGAGCTCTTTCTATACCTAGCAGTTTCACAGCACGCAGTCAGCGCAATATTGGTCAGGGCGGAAGGAATCCAACACCTGCCTATCTTTTATGTTAGCAAAACCTTGCTGGGCGCAGAAACCAGGTACCTACCATTGGAAAAACTGGCCTTAGCCTTGATGATGGCCTCAAGGAAGCTATCACACTACTTCCACGCCCACACCATAATCGTCCTAACAGCTTTTCCATTGAAAGTTTTGTTTGATAGGCGGACTTTTCTGAGCGAATCTTGAAGTGAGTGGTGGAATTAGAACAATTTGATATCAAGTTTCAACCCAGAACCGCAATAAAAGCCCAAGCTTTGGCAGACTTTGTGGCGGAGTTCACACCAGGGAGTCATCACATCTGCCCAGTCAACTTGACTGGAACAACAGATGAAGGGATGGAAAGCGCCTCAGGAATTACACAGCCCCTAAAACAAAATGCCCAGCCACATCCCAAGACATACCGGATTGAAGAAATGGAGGAAGAGGCAAACCGCGCTATGCTTGGCAAAGACTCATCAACAAGAAAAAACTTGGTACAAACAGATAGTGATGGGCAAACAGTAGGTGTGGACTTGGAAGAAGACATCAGCAAAACTCATGATCCCAAGACATCATCTGACCCTCCACTTGCTAGAAACTTTTCGTTGGAGAAATGTGGAAACTCTTCATGGACGGAGTATCTAACAGGCGCGGTGCAGGACTTCGCATAGTCCTCATCTCACCAGATGGCCTAATAGTGGAACAAGCAGTCAACATTGGCTTCCCAGCATCAAACAATGAGGCGAAGTATGAAGCGCTTTTAGCAGGCCTCAAATCAGCACTTTTCATGCAGGCCACCGAACTAATGGTTTACAGTGACTCCCAGCTAGTAGTAAACCAGATTTCAGGCGACTATGAGGTGAAAGATGAGAGAATGGCTAAGTACCAAGAGTTAGTAAGAAGGGAGATCATGAAATTCGAAGTAGTGAAGATAAAGCAGATCGGCCGAGAAGAAAACAGTAGAGCAAATGAACTAGCAGGCTTTGCTTCGATAGCAGATACATCCATCCCACATCCATTACTGATCGACTTCTTACTAAGACCAAGCATTGAAGAACCCGAAGTGGCTGAGGTATGTTGCGCCGAACTAGGCCCTTCATGAATGGATCCTATTATAGTATTTTTAAAAGACGGCGTCTTACCCGAAGAGAAGAAAGAGGCCAACAGAATAAGAGCAAAGTCATAGCGATTTTGGCTCTCCCTATCAATGGACTTGTACAAAAAATCCTTCACAAGACCTTACTTGAAATGTGTCCATCCCAGCAAGGTCGAGGCATTCTTGTTCGAGATACACGAAGGCATATGCGAAAGCCACCAAGGGGGAAGATCTTTGGCCTACAGAGCAATTTCACAAGGATATTGGTGGTCATACATGCAAGCAGATTCAGAAAAGTATGTAAAGAAGTGTGAGAAATGTCAGAAGTTCGCACACCAAATACATCAACCAGCCAGAGAGCTTCTACCATTAACTAGCCCATGGCCCTTCGCAATGTGGGGTTTGGACATAGTAGGACCACTTCCCACAGCACCCGGCAACAGAAAGTTCTTTCTCGCAGTAACAGACTATTTCACAAAGTGGGTGGAAGCAGAAGCACTCGCTTCAATAAAAGAGAAAGATGTGAAGAAGTTCGTTTGGCAGAATATCATCACTCGGTTCGGCATACCCAGGGCTCTAATATCTGACAACGGCACTCAGTTTGACGGCAAAATTTTTAGAGGTTTTTGTGAGGAGTACAAAATAGAATTCTAAAATTCTACACCAGCATACCCCCAAGCAAATGGCTAGGCGGAAGCGTCAAACAAAGTCATCTTAGATGGATTGAAGAAAAGGCTGGAGAAAGCAAAAGGCAAGTGGGCTGAGGAGCTTCCTTATGTTTTATCGGCTTACCATACCACACCTCGGCGGTCAACTGGAGAAACACCTTTTTCCTTGGCCTATGGCATGGAAGCAGTAATCCCACTGGAAGTTGGCCTCTTCACTATTAGGAGCGAAAATTTTGACCCAGACTTAAATGGAGAAGCCATAGCCTTGGAACTCGACCTGGCAGAAGAGAGAAGAGAAAGAGCACTGGTTCACATCGCCTCATACCAGCAAGAGTTATCCAGAAAATATAACAAGACAGTACATCCGAGGCAATTTAAGATTGGAGATTGGGTGCTGCGCAAAGTAATAGGAAATAATTCTGGTACCCAGAGATGGCAAGTTAGGGCCTAATTGGGAAGGACCATACAAAGTGGTTGGATTAGCAGAAAAATGGGCATATCACTTGGCAGATGGGGACAACAAGGCAATTCCCAGGCCATGGAACACTGTCAATCTCAAACTATTTTATTTTTAGCTCTTCTTTAAAAGTACTTGTTATTTTTCTTTTTTTTCCAATAAAACAAGTAGTTTCCTTTTCAGCATAATCCTTTCTTCTGTAAAAGTTGTTTCAGTAAAACTAGGGGCAATGAAAATAGAGTTGGCTGGAATAACCAACACTTGGCTCTAGGTTGGCAGGAATAACTAACTTTGGGCTATCTTCAGCCGAGATCAGGATCTAGGCTGAAGAAGTTTGGCAGGAATAACCAAACATTTGGCTCTAGGTTGGCAGGAATAACCAATTTTGAGCTCTCTTCAGCCAAGATCAGGATCTAGGCTGAAGAAGTTTGGCAAGAATAACCAAACACTTGGCTCTAGGTTGGCCGGAATAACCAACCCTGAGCTCCCTTCAGCCGAGATCAGGATCTAGGCTGAAGAAGTTTGGCAGGAATAACCAACATTTATTGCTCTTCAACCGAGATAATGATCTAGGCTAAAGAGGTTGGCAGGAAAAACCAACATTTATTGCTTTTCAGTCGAGATAAGGATCTAGGCTGAAGAGGTTGGTAGGAAAAACCAATATTTATTGCTCTATAGCCGAGATAAGGATCTAGGCTGAAGAGTGGTTGGCTGGAATAACCAACTTTCAGTACTCTTCAGCCGTGATAAGAATCTAGGCTGAAGAGTGGTTGGCAGGAATAACCAACTTTAAGTACTCTTCAGCCGAGATAAGGATCTAGGCTGAAGAGTGGTTGGCTGGAATAACCAACTTTAAGTACTCTTCAGCCGAGATAAGGATCTAGGCTGAAGAGTGGTTGGCTGGAATAACCAGCTTTGAGTACTCTTTAGCTGAGATAAAGATCTAGGCTGAAGAGACTTGGCAGGTATGACCAGATTATAAGGTTCCAAGACTGAGATGAGTATCTCAGCAGAAAAAGGCAAAACTTTATGCAAATTATAGTTGAAAAATGAATGCAGGTATGGAAGAAACTGAGAAAAAAGACAAAGATTTCATTCAAAATTCGAATCAAAGTTACAAGAAAGACTTTAGGACTTTAGCCCGGTTACAAATTCTTTCCAAGAGTAAAAAGAAAAGATTGCAGGATCAAGCAAAAAGGTCGTCGAGGTCTGCATCCAGATCAACTCGAGCAGCACCAGTCGAGAGTCCGGTTTTAGCAGGTAGCTCGGTCACATTTTCAACCAAATCTTCTACCGATGGATCAACCGAGCTGATGAAGCAGTATGCAGACCGCGATCAGCAGTAACAGCCGGGGTGTCGTTGGGCTCTGAGGATGCCTCCTCCTCCTCCCCAACTTGAAGAAATTTTTGCTGAATGGCATTGGCATACTCCGCCATGTAGTTCGGTATAAAATGGAGAGGAGGGTTCTGAAAGACCTCGGTCTCCTAGCCATGACCGAGCTTCGCCACAGCCGCCTTCCATCCGTATTTGAAGAATGTGTCTTTTGTAGCTTCGCATTGCTGGATGTAAGTGGCCTCCCCTTCCTTATAACCCCGGTCTTCAGCATCTTCCACGCTCTTCTCCAGCGCGGTGATCTTGCATTCTTCTTCCTCTCGAGCTTGGCCTGCTCACGCAGATATTTATCTTTCAACTCGGCCGATGCCTTCTGCTTATTTGCTTCAGCCGAGTTGACTAGTCCGGTGAGTCGGGCTATTTCGGTATGTAGCTTGGCCATTTTTTGCTTGGACTCTTCTAGCTCGACTGACTTAGCATTGGCCTCTAACACGGCCTGCTACGCTGTTTTGCACAGCTCTAACACACGCTTATGTGCAATGTGGTTTTTCTGCATGGCCTGCAGAAGGGCGGTAAGAAATTTTGAGTAAAACCGAGCAAACAGATGCACAAAATTGAAAAGCACAAAAGTACTCACCAGCACCATCGATTTGGTGGCCGAGCAGATGGCCTTGAGCTCGGTAAGATGGTCGTGGTATTCCATATCAGGTGGCAAACACACACTTTTTGCAAGATTAAAAGCGAGTGAGTGGTCTTTATCTGCCACCACTGAGTCAGTATTCGCTATGGCTCGGTTCTTGTATGTCAGTTTTGACACCCACTCTGAGGAGCTAGCCCGGTCAGATCGCGTGGGCTCTAGGCTTGGCGAAGTGATTTGTGGAAGCACGGTTTCGTCTTCGTCAACCAGGTGTTGCGACTCGGTTGTGGAAGTACGAGCGCACTTGCTTGGCCGGGATGACGAGGCCCGGGCTGTTGGGAGGGCCACCACAGCCTCTTTTGTTTGGCCAGCTTGTTGTACCGCGGCTTGGTCCCCAACGACTAGTGCAGTTGTTTTGGTGATGAGCGCCCTGACTGCTCTCTTCTTGGCCATCTCTTGTTCTTCGGTTAGTGGGATGAGATTGATTTGGGTTAATGATGGATCAGGTTCTGGGAAGGTTCTAGGAGGAAATCTGTTGCCCTGGTCTTCCTCCCTAAAAAACGCAGGGGCAACATTCCAACGGATGGTCACCAAGATGTTTGAACCATTGTTAGGTAGAACAATGGAGGCTTACATAGATGACATGGTGGTCAAAAGCAAGGATGAGAAAGACCATCTCAGAGACCTAGGAGAAATGTTCCAGATTCTGAAGAAAAACAAGTTGCTTCTAAATGCATCCAAGTGTGCATTCGGTATAGGATTGGGCAAATTCCTAGGCTTTCTGGTGACTAACCGAGGTATAGAAGCAGACCCTTCTCAGATCAAAGCAATCCAGGATCTTGAGAGGCCCAACACAGTCAAAGAGGTGCAGCATCTCATCGGCCTAGCAGCCGCGCTCAATCGATTCATAAGTCGTTCGTCAGACAGATGTCGACCATTCTTCCAAGCACTAAAGGCCAAGTTTGAGTGGGATGAAGAATGCGACCACACCCTAGAAAGCTTGAAAGACCACATGTCTTCTCCACCGTTACTAGTAACCCCAGTACCGGAAGAAGAGCTCTTTCTATACCTAGCAGTTTCACAGCACGCAGTCAGCGCAGTGTTGGTCAGGGCGGAAGGAATCCAACACCTGCCTATCTTTTATGTTAGCAAAACCTTGTTGGGCGCAGAAACCAGGTACCTGCCATTATAAAACTGGCCTTAGCCTTGATGATAGCCTCAAGGAAGCTGTCATACTACTTCCACGCCCACACCATAATCGTCCTAACAGCTTTTCCATTGAAAGCTTTGTTTGAGAGGGCGGACTTTTTTGGGCGAATCTTGAAGTGGGTGGTGGAATTAGAATAATTTGATATCAAGTTTCAACCCAGAACCGCAATAAAAGCCCAAGCTTTGGCAAACTTTGTGGCGGAGTTCACACCAGGGAGTCATCATATCTGCCCAGTCGACTTGACTGGAACAACAGATGAAGTGATGGAAAGCGTCGTAGGAATTACACAGCCCCTAAACACAAAATTGCCAGCCCGCACATCCAAGACATACCGGATTGAAGAAAGGGAGGAAGAAGCAAACCGCGCTATGCTTGGCAAAGACTCATCAACAAGAAAAAACTTGGTACAAACAGATAGTGAGGGGCAAATAGTAGGTGCAGACTTGGAAGAAGACATCAGCAAAACTCATGACCCCAAGACATCATCCGACCCCTCCACTTGCTAGAAACTTTTCGTTGGAGAAATGTGGAAACTCTTCGTGGACAGAGCATCCAACAGGCACGGTGCAGGACTTGGCATAGTCCTCATCTCACCAGATGGCCTAATAGTGGAACAAGCAGTCAACCTTGGCTTCCAGCATCAAACAATGAGGCGGAGTATGAAGCGCTTTTAGCAAGCCTCAAATCAGCACTTTTCAAGCAGGCCACTGAACTAATGGTTTACAGTGACTCCCTGTCACGACCCAAACCCGCCCCTATGGGTTTAGCACCGTAACCGGCCAGTAATCTGAGACTACCAAAGGCCTGCTGGACAATAATACAGTAATACAGAGTACAGGGGCATGGCGGAAGCCAGAACAGTAAATAAACAATGTCCAATGAGCTGTGACAGTCTGTATGCAAAAAGATTTTTCATACATGTTGACAATCAGTACAGAACAGTATGCACAATATTTACAATCATCCGTACGGGGACTTAATCCCTAATAAGCAGTACAGTACAATCTATACAGTAATACAAAACGGTACAGAGACAGACGGGAAAATAAAAAACCCCTAAGCCATAGCTTGAGCAGGCTTGGAACCTCACAGTGAGGCACAGTGGTTGGCTGACAAAACTGGAGTTTACCCTGACGCTTCTACCTTTGATCCGGTGCCTGTACACCTACATATATATATGAGCAGTGAGTTAATGCCCCAGTGAATAACACAATGAGTAAAGGGGTTAAGAATAAATGTCCTTTCAGTATTGAAAATAGTCATTTCAGTCAGTTTATCGGTCATTCGGTTTGTGGCTCATATTTCAGGCCATAACAGTCATTCAGTTAAAATAGTGATATGTGGTACATCCATTGGCATAACAGTACAGTAAACAATAGGTCTCAAAAGACCGGGTCTTAACAGACCAAACAGTAAATGATGGCCAACAGTAGCAGTACAGTAACAGTAACAGTAACAGTACTATTTCAGAGAACAGTACAGTACTTGTGGATTCAAGAGGTGTCTCGCACAGATTCTAGAGGTGGCTCACACTGTAGCACTTAGTTCCGTACAGCACTTTGTTCCATATCAGAAATACAGAATGGCCATCATAACAGTAAACAGTAGTCTTCCAAACTTGGGAACCGACAGAGATCTCTCTGTCACAGTAACAGTAAACAATAGGTGCCAAGGATGCCACAGTACAGTTCAGAATATAAGACATACGTTCATTCGGTACACAGTATCAGTTCAGTGAACAGTTCAATTCAGTAAACAGTTCAATTCAGTAAACAGTATCAATTCAGTAAACAGTTCAGTTCAGTGAACAGTATCAATTCAGTAAACAGTTCAGTTCAGTAAACAGTATCAATTCAGTAAACAGTTCAGTTCAGTGAACGGTTCAACAACCAGTTCAATAAAGTAGACAGCTCAGTAAGGTAAACAATTCAATAAAATAAACAGTTCAGAAGATAATCATTTTTGAACATATCTTTACACAGTTGTTACTCACAGAGTTCTGGGCCACAGTAAGCTAGAGCGTCCCCTCGGTAAGCCCACCCTACACAGTATACAGGATGAACACACACTAAGCTATACAGTTGGGGAAGATCAACAACTTAATCCCTAATTTGCCTCGGTGTGTTCTACATCTATATCCTCATTAAGATGCCTTAAACTAGGCCTAAGAATGCCTAGAATGGAATGAGGATGCAAAAATACACTTAGAAAACATCTTGCAGAGTTTGCTGAAAATAGGACCCTCGCTCGAGCGAGCATTCCTTCGCTCGAGCGAGCTTCCAAAATCAAAGGCTTCGCTCGAGCGAGAAATCCTTCGCTCGAGCGGTCTGATGAAATAGTAAAAGTACTGGATGCTCAAATTTTACGCTCGAGCCACCAATCCTTCGCTCGAGCGCATCTTCGAACAAGGTTGGTCGCTCGAGCGAAGAATCCTTCGCTCGAGCGAAGAAGCCAAATCTGGAATTTCCAGATTTGCCTTCCAAGCTCAAACCAAGCATTCTTACCACTCTATACTCGACCTCTTGGGCCCAAATTCTGGAAAACACCTCTAGATTCAATGTATAACAAGTTCCAAAAGCCAATTTGTGAATTCAAAGCCCAAGAGTGAGTCAATTGAAACCATATTTCAAACCCATTTTCAAGAACAATCTCAAACATGACATGAATGGATTAAACCATTTCAAAGCTTCAACTCTTGCTCCAAAGAGCTCAATCTTTTCAAAACAAGATGAAAACATGGATTTAAACATGATTATGAACATGCATGTGGCATTTGACCATGGAATCAACTCAAAACTCATCAATTCAAGCATGCATGCATGATATATGCTAGAATCCCACATATTTGAACTAAATCATGACTTAGTTCTACAATGAAGCATGAATCATGCAAGAACTTGTTCAATGTCAACAATAAGAAGATGAATTCCTTACCTAAGTCTTGTATTCAAGGTTTAGGAGCTCAAAAATACATCAATCTTCAATTTCCCCTAAGTTCTCAAGCAATTCACAAGGTTGGAGTCAAAATCTCCCTCAATTCTCTCCCTCTCTCTCTAAATTCGGTTGTATGCAAGAAATGGGAGAAGAAATGTTTTGATTAAGTGTATAAGGCTTAAAGATGAATAAACAAAGGCCCCACTCACAATGGCAAAATGGTAATTACGTCAAACTCTTTAATTGGCTTTATTTAATCTAGTTTAATCATACAGAATCGGTTTTCAGATAATTACACTATAAAATCACATTAATTATGATGATTATAAAACATCAGTCAATTTCGGATTTGGCCGCCGATAAGGCCTTCAATTTGCAGTTTGAACATAATAACTGAACAGATAGGTAAACAGTCAAACAGATAGAAATGCAATACAATAGATGCACTTAGTCAGTTCAGTTCCAGTTTTCAATCAGTCTGTTCAGTATTTCAGTTAGTTCAATTATCAGTCAAGTTCAGCCTCAGTTTAACAATAATCGGTAATTACTCGATAGTATATCAGTAATCAGTATGAGGGTTGTTACAGTCTCCCCTCCTTATAAAGAGTTTGGTCCTCCAAACTCGAATTAACGTATGACAACAGAGATGATGCCTAGCACAAGGGTAACTTTCACTCTATAACAGGAATATAATCATATTCATAAACAGGTTCGTGGCCCAATCTCAATCTTAGCAATGCACAGAAACAGAAATCACGTATAAGGATTGGGGCTCATATTAAGACAGAATCTTATGCACATTCAGTTTTCAGTCAAGGACAGATTCGGATACATGTGTTCATTTCCATATTCTTGTCCAGAGCATACATAGATGCCACAATTCTTACTTAGCATACGCGGTGCATTCATTAGCACTACTAGAGCAGATACAGAACAGATACAGTGCAGGACAGCTACAGTACAGAACAGATACAGTATAGGAGCTGAGCCCCCCCATGACGAGGCCTCCGGTACGGGTAACAGAGCAGACAGATATACGTTCCATAAAGGAACTTCCGTTACCGGGCAGCTAACATATATTACATAATACCAAGAGTCATGAATATATATCAGAAATTGAACAACCATTCAGTATACAGCATATAGCATTTCAGAAACGAAATTTATTTCGTGACATAGAACATGAATGCAGTTGCACAGTAGCACATAACAGTGTCAGTACAGTGACAGTACAGTAACAGTAACGGTACCAATACAGTAACAATACAGTAGCAGTATAGTAGTATTCACACTACTTATATCAAGTACTTATCGAGGTTATAAATTTGCACTAGGCTCAGTTTCCTAAGTAATTTCCCCCGTTAAGTTACAGAGTTTCGACTCATTCTCTTCCGAGTTGTTCACCCGGTCTTAGTTCAATTTGGTTCTCAATTCGGTAATCCATCACAGTCAGTCCAGTTCCTTCGGGAGTTATCGGGAATATAAAGCGAATTGTACATTACTCCCATAGCAGTAGGCAGAATTCTGAAGTAAGTATTCATTCACTATTCATCAGTTCCAGTCTTTACAGATTCAGTCATAGCACATGTCAGTACGGAAACAGTCATACGGATTACATATACTTCCAGACAGTCCGAGTTTATGATCAAAACCAGTCTGTGGTCAACAGATCCCATCAGTTCTGAAGTACCGTAATCACCAAGACAATCATTTCCTAGTCAAACAAGTTCATGGTCAGAACAGTATTACTGGGTAAGTCATCACCGGCTGCATACCCAGTTTTCACACATTGTAAGCAATTCAGATAATAGCTCTCAGCAAGAGTTTTCTCAGGTCAATTCGATGAAAGTTCGACCAGGTCATGTCAGATGCAAGTTCTGCCCAATCATAAAAGTTCAAAGTGCAAGCATCAGACTGAAATTCTATCAGTTACACAAAGGGTTTCATCAACCCACGGTTCTATCAGATCAGATCAGGTAACGGTTTCATGCTTATCATTTCTGGACGAAGTACATTAGTTCATACTCCAGTCATTTAGGTACATAGCCAATAGTTTCACAATTAGTTTGAGTTCATCAGTTGTCAAACTTACATCAGAATCCGGTACCATTACAATTCATATCAAAGCAGTACAGGTCATATACAATGTGTTCCTCCCAACAAGTTTACAGGCAACGCACAGGCATGCAGTTATTCATATCGAGAGGTGAGCATCACAGTCAATATAGCAATTTTCCCAATAAATCTTTCATAAGGGTATATGGTATACAATAATACCTCACCCAAGGTTCTCGGTGACACATATTAGTGAGTTGTCATACGAGGGTTCCAAATCAGTCATATAGTCACTAAGGCATAGGCTCGCAAGCCTCATCAAGCAGTTATGTCAATTTTTCCCCAATCGCGGTTCACAGTCAAGAGTTTATCGTTCGGGTCTAATAACATCCTTAAGCAAAGGTAAGCAGATATGTACATAAGTCTAAACAGTCTCCAAAGCATAGGTAATCGTTAACATAAGGTTTTATAGTGTTGTACATATAGTCCGCATCAACGATAGATTTCAAAAGATTCATTATTTACAGTCCATTCCTCTCAGTCTTAACAGTATTACAAGCATAGGAACATATATACAGGCGTGAGTTCAATATCAATTTTCATGTAGGCAGTCGTTTACAAATTCATAAGCCGAAGTTCATCTTTACAAACCAATATGGGTTCTTAGTTTCAGTAGGCGTACAAATTTCTCGAATTACAGTCAATCATAAGGTATTCCCATGTTCAACAGTTCTAGTACAGTTCAAAAAGTCATACCTAACAGTTCACATTCAGTCATTGCAATACGATACAAGGACTTAACTCAGCAAGTTCTCGCCGTTCCCAAGTCCTAACAGTTCTCATAGTGTGTGGTTCATAAGTCCAGTAATTCAATCGGTTCAGTCCATATGTTTACAGTCTATACCAATATAAGCAGTTTCATCTATTTAAGGTAATACCTGCGTCAGTCATTTCAGTGTTCCGAGTATTCTCCGGAACTAGGGTCTAGAGTTAGACTCATTCATGTTCAATTGAGTTCGTGGCAAGATTTAGGCAAATGTCCTTCCCGACCACATCTAAACAAGTTTCGGATATGTGGCGGCAACGGCCCAGTGGTATTTCCCACATACAGGACAGATAGGTATGTCATTGTTCACATTGCGTCTTTGACCTTCATTGGTCAAAGCTATTGCCCGAGATTTTCCATTCATGAAGGTCATTTTCACTTTCTGTTACTTCTGTTTCGTTCCTTCTAATTCAGTTGGCGATGTTGATCTGGATATTTCAGTGCTGCTACGTTATCTCAGACATTATACTCTATCCAGGACATCTACACACTTTGACGATCGTAAAACGTCGATTCAGTCAATCATATCTAGGTCACACCCACCTTCAGTTCTTTTCTAGTCTTTGTAGTCGGTATCTATCGTGTGGGGTGCCTATCGAACTAGCTGGGTAATTTTACCCCATATTCGAGTACAGTCTTATCACCTTTCTCAAGTTGTTCAAACTCAGGTACTTTCTTATCTCGGATGCATTGGGGAAAGCATTTTTCGAAGAAAACTTCACACATTTTCTCAGTTTCTAACCCAAGTCTCAGTTTTCAGTGGTTCAATACCTCCCGGAAATTCCAGTGGTTTCAATTTATTTGGGTTTCTATATCAGTGTCATCAGTTCATATTTAGTTGATTCAGGCACGGTCACATGCCGTTTTACTTTCCCACGTTCATTTTCTTATAGATTTCCACAGTCAGTAATAACATTAACATTACACGTTATTCCATTCAACTTCTTTAAGTATGCATCTAGGTTTCGTTTCATTTCACATAGACAGTACAGTACTCATAAGCATAGACAGTTGCATACTTAAACACATTAATCACATTAGCATATAATTTTCATATCCACACACTTTTTATGCTCATGCAATGCCCTAACTTCTTTTCTAGGACATCCTATAGCTCATTTGGACACGTGTGTGCGGTATAACTCGTGGTAAGTATCGCTCTGATACCACTCTGTCACGACCCAAACCCGCCCCTATGGGTTTAGCACCGTAACCGGCCAGTAATCCGAGACTACCAAAGGCTGCTGGACAATAATACAGTAATACAGAGTACAGGGGCATGGCGGAAGCCAGAACAGTAAATAAACAATGTCCAATGAGCTGTGACAGTCTGTATGCAAAAAGATTTTTCATACATGTTGACAATCAGTACAGAACAGTATGCACAATATTTACAATCATTCCGTACGGGGACTTAATCCCTAATAAACAGTACAGTACAGTCTATACAGTAATACAAAACGGTACAGAGACAGACGGGAAATAAACACCCTAAGCCATAGCTTGAGCAGGCTTGGAACCTTACAGTGAGGCACAGTGGTTGGCTGACAAAACTGGAGTTTACCCTGACGCTTCTACCTTTGATCCGGTGCCTGTACACCTACAATATATATATGAGCAGTGAGCTAATGCCCAAGTGAATAACACAATGAGTAAAGGGGTTAAGAATAAATGTCCTTTCAGTATTGAAAATAGTCATTTCAGTCAGTTATCGATCATTCAGTTTGTGGCTCATATTTCAGGCCATAACAGTCATTCAGTTAAAATAGTGATATGTGGTACATCCATTGGCATAACAGTACAGTAAACAGTAGGTCTCAAAAGACCGGGTCTTAACAGACCAAACAGTAAATGATGGCCAACAGTAGCAGTACAGTAACAGTAACAGTAACAGTACTATTTCAGAGAACAGTACAGTACTTGTGGATTCAAGAGGGTCTCGCACAGATTCTAGAGGTGGCTCACACTGTAGCACTTAGTTCCGTATAGCACTTTGTTCCATATCAGAAATACAGAATGGCCATCATAACAGTAAACAGTAGTAGTTCCAAACTTGGGAACCGACAGAGATCTCTCTGTCACAGTAACAGTAAACAGTAGGTGCCAAGGATGCCACAGTACAGTTCAGAATATAAGACATACGTTCATTCGGTACACAGTATCAGTTCAGTGAACAGTTCAATTCAGTAACAGTTCAATTCAATAAACAGTATCAATTCAGTAAACAGTTCAGTTCAGTGAACAGTATCGATTCAGTAAACAGTTCAGTTCAGTAAACAGTATCAATTCAGTAAACAGTTCAGTTCAGTGAACGGTTCAGCAACCAGTTCAATAAAGTAGACAGCTCAGTAAGGTAAACAATTCAATAAAATAAACAGTTCAGAAGATAATCATTTTTGAACATATCTTTACACAGTTGTTACTCACAGAGTTCTGGGCCACAGTAAGCTAGAGCGTCCCCTCGGTAAGCCAACCCTACACAGTATACAGGATGAACACACACTAAGCTATACAGTTAGGGAAGATCAACAACTTAATCCCTAATTTGCCTCGGTGTGTTCTACATCTATATCCTCATTAAGATGCCTTAAACTAGGCCTAAGAATGCCTAGAATGGAATGAGGATGCAAAAATACACTTAGAAAACATCTTGCAGAGTTTGCTGAAAATAGGACCCTCGCTCGAGCGAGCATTCCTTCGCTCGAGCGAGCTTCCAAAATCAAAGGCTTCGCTCGAGCGGAGAAATCCTTCGCTCGAGCGGTCTGATGAAACAGTAAAAGTACTGGATGCTCGAATTTTACGCTCGAGCCACCAATCCTTCGCTCGAGGCGCATCTTCGAACAAAGGTTGGTCGCTCGAGCGAAGAATCCTTCGCTCGAGCGAAGAAGCCAAATCTGGAATTTCCAGATTTGCCTTCCAAGCTCAACCAAGCATTCTACCACTCTATACTCGACCTCTTGGGCCCAAATTCTGGAAAACACCTCTAGATTCAATGTATAACAAGTTCCAAAAGCCAATTTGTGAATTCAAGGCCCAAGAGTGAGTCAATTGAAACCATATTTCAAACCCATTTTCAAGAACAATCTCAAACATGACATGCATGGATTAAAACCATTTCAAAGCTTCAACTCTTGCTCCAAAGAGCTCAATCTTTTCAAAACAAGATGAAAACATGGATTTAAACATGATTATGAACATGCATGTGGCATTTGACCATGGAATCAACTCAAAACTCATCAATTCAAGCATGCATGCATGATATATGCTAGAATCCCACATATTTGAACTAAATCATGACTTAGTTCTACAATGAAGCATGAATCATGCAAGAACTTGTTCAATGTCAACAATAAGAAGATGAATTCCTTACCTAAGTCTTGTATTCAAGGTTTAGGAGCTCAAAAATACATCAATCTTCAATTTCCCCTAAGTTCTCAAGCAATTCACAAGGTTGGAGTCAAAATCTCCCTCAATTCTCTCCCTCTCTCTCTAAATTCGGTTGTATGCAAGAAATGGGAGAAGAAATGTTTTGATTAAGTGTATAAGGCTCAAAGATGAATAAACAAAGGCCCCACTCACAATGGCAAAATGGTAATTACGTCAAACTCTTTAATTGGCTTTATTTAATCTAGTTTAATCATACAGAATCGGTTTTCAGATAATTACACTATAAAATCACATTAATTATGATGATTATAAAACATCAGTCAATTTCGGATTTGGCCGCCGATAAGGCCTTCAATTTGCAGTTTGAACATAATAACTGAACAGATAGGTAAACAGTCAAACAGATAGAAATGCAATACAATATATGCACTTAGTCAGTTCAGTTCCAGTTTTCAATCAGTCTGTTCAGTATTTCAGTTAGTTCAATTATCAGTCAAGTTCAGCCTTAGTTTAACAGTAATCGGTAATTACTCGGTAGTATATCAGTAATCAGTATGAGGGTTGTTACACTCCCAGCTAGTAGTAAACCAGATTTCAGGCGACTATGAGGCGAAAGATGAGAGAATGACTAAGTACCAAGAGTTAGTAAGAAGGGAGATCATGAAATTCGAAGTAGTGAGGGATAGAGCAGATCGGCCGAGAAGAAAACAGTAGAGCAGACAAACTAGCAGGCTTTGCTTCGATAGCAGATACATCCATCCCACATCCATTATTGATCGACTTCTTACCAAGACCAAGCATTGAAGAACCCGAAGTGGCTGAGGTATGATTTGCGCCGAACTAGGCCCTTCATGAATGGATCCCATTATAGTATTTTTAAAAGATGGCTTCTTACCCGAAGAGAATAAAGAGGCCAACAGAATAAGAGCAAAGTCACAGTGATTTTGGCTCACCCCATCAATGGACTTGTACAAAAATCCTTCACAAGACCTTACTTGAAATGTGTCCATCCAGCAAGGTCGAGGCATTCTTGTTCGAGATACACGAAGGCATATGCGAAAGCCACCAAGGGGGAAGATCTTTGGCCTACAGAGCAATTTCACAAGGATATTGGTGGCCATACATGCAAGCAGATTCAGAAAAGTATGTAAAGAAGTGTGAGAAATGTCAGAAGTTCGCACACCAAATACATCAACCAGCCATAAGAGCTCTACCATTAATTAGTCCATGGCCCTTCGCAATGTGGGGTTTGGACATAGTAGGACCACTTCCCACAGCACCCGGCAACAGAAAGTTCTTTCTCGCAGCAACAGACTACTTCACAAAGTGGGTGGAAGCAGAAGCACTCGCCTCAATAAAAGAGAAAGATGTGAAGAAGTTCGTCTGGCAGAATATCATCACTCGGTTCGGCATACCCAGGGCTCTAATATCTGACAACGGCACTCAGTTTGATGGAAAAAGTTTTAGAGGCTTTTGTGAGGAGTACAAAATAGAATTCTACACCAGCATAGCTCAAGAAAATGGCCAGGCGGAAGCATCAAACAAAGTCGTCTTAGATGGATTGAAGAAAAAGCTGGAGAAAGCAAAAGGCAAGTGGGCTGAGGAGCTTCCTCATGTTTTATCGGCTTATCGTACCACACCTCGGCGATCAACTGGAGAAACACCTTTTTCCTTGGCCTATGGTATGGAAGCAGTAATCCCACTGGAAGTTGGCCTCTTCACTATTATGAGCGAAAATTTTGACCCAGACTTAAATGGTGAAAACCATAGCCTTGGAACTCGACCTGGCAGAAGAGCGAAGAGAAAGAGCACTGGTTCACATTGCCTCATGCCAGCAAGAGTTATCCAAAAAATATAACAAGACAGTACATCCGAGGCAATTCAAGATTGGAGATTGGGTGCTGCGCAAAGTAATGAGAAATACTCTGGTACCCGGAGATGGCAAGTTAGGGCCTAATTGGGAAGGACCATACAAAATGGTTGGATTAGCCAGACGTCATCGAGGCACACAGAGTTGCCTAGATCATCCGACTTGTGAACTGTGCTTGATGAGAGGGCCCGATGGAAGGAGGATACCAGGGCTAGCGACCCGTGCAGAGTTTCAGCCCTTCAGCGGTTGGCCCCTCGAACGCATGGGAGCGTTGAGGTAGGAATGCCAATGTCGCGCCTTGCTTACGAACCTACAGACAAAGTATTAGCAAGGTTACAAAGCTTGCCATTCGTTCCGGCAATTGAGAACGCACCATTACCCTCAGGCTTCCACCAACCCAAATTCACTACGTATGAGGGAAAGTCTGACCCCTACATGCACCTGAGCCACTTCCGCCAGGTCAGGTTACAGGTAGTAGTATATCGGCGAAACGAGGCTTTAATGTGCATCATATTTCCATCCAGCCTTGGCGACCTAGGTTTAACCTGGTTCGAAAGGCTACCAGAGGGCAGCATTGCCTCATGGGCGCAGCTAGCAGAAACGTTTGTGACTAGATTCAGGACGAACACCAAGATACCAGTGGAGATCGACCAGCTACTCTCCATTGACATGGGTGAAAAAGGACTTTGAGGTCCTACAACAGTCACTACTGGGAAACCTTCAACCAGATTGGGGATTGCCCTACGAACCTCGCCATTGCGCAATACAAACGGGGCTGCCAGTCGGTAACAAATTAAGGACTTCAATTACTATGACGCCCCCCTCATGATGGAGGCCTTCATGGAGAAAGTGCACCAACATATTCGCGTGGAAGAAGATAGTGCCCATGCTAAGGCAAAATTCGGCACAACAGCAATGCCAAATAAAAAGACTACAGCGAAAGTCAATACGGTGAGAGCAACCTAACAGGAATGGGCGAGACAGGCGGGCCAACAGAGAGGACCAAACAAAAGGAGGCTAAGAGAGTCCGCACGCCATTACCACAGTGTTCAAAAAACCAATCTACCAAATTCTCAGTGATATACGCAATGAACCTTTCGTCCGATGGCCAACAAAGTTGGGAGAAGCACAAAAAGACTATAACGAGAGGTCTCGGTGTACTTTCCATGATGAAAAGGGGCACCGCACTGAAAATTACACACCGTTGAGGCAGCATTTGGAGGAGTTAGTGGCAGCTGGGCACTTGGACCAGTACATAGAAGGAGGAACACAGCCAGCCCCCCAGAACCAC
Organism: Camellia japonica; assembly: GCA_030407325.1. Taxonomy (NCBI): domain Eukaryota; kingdom Viridiplantae; phylum Streptophyta; class Magnoliopsida; order Ericales; family Theaceae; genus Camellia; species Camellia japonica. The sequence goes on along the minus strand of JAPPVO010000002.1, from coordinate 176,264,436 downwards.
AACAACCCAAACGGGATGCCGGTCGACGCTACACCTCAAGGCGTGATTAACGTAATACATGGGATATGCGAACCTGAGCGGGTATGTGAGCTCAGGGGGATGATCAAAAAGGCTGAGCACTTAAGGGAGGTATTAAGTGCACAACCTGCCACCAAAAAGGGGAGAACAGAGGTCACAAATGTCATATCTTTTTCAAACAAAGATTTAGCAAGAATATATTGCCCTCACAATGATGCACTGGTTGTCACTCTACGCGTCAAGAATTTCGACATCAAACGGATTTTGATTGACCAAGGAAGCTCATGTGAGATAATGTATTACGAAACTTTCAAACAATTGAAACTGGAGGACAAAGACTTGGCACCTGCAACATCTCCCCTAATCGGATTCAACTCAATGCCAGAGTGGCCAGTGAGCAAGATAATCCTCCCAGTCAAGGCAGGAACCATGACGAAACAGATGGAATTCTCGGTATTAAAAGTCCCTTCCACTTACAACATAATCTTGAAGAGGACATGGTTGCACGCCATGCGTTCGGTAGCGTCAACCTACCATCAAGTATTGTGGTTCCCCAGCGAAGCCGGAGTAATTGAAGAGGTCTTTGGAGACCAAATTATGTCCAAACAGTGCTTCGTCACAGTGTAAATGGCAGTCGTGCTGCCAAAGGGTATGTACAGATGGTGGAAGAGCCTGAGAGCAATGGAACTATTTGCGGATGTCGGCAGGCAGCTGAACAGAAGGCAGTGAAGACTTGGTACAAGTAAGGATAGATGAAAAAGACCCAGAAAAGTTCTTTTTGCTCGGCTCGTCTTTGTCCAGCACTGAGAGAATAGAGGTCATGGAATTCTTAACCTCTAACATCGAAGTGTTTGCCTGGACACCGTATGACATGCCTGGCATTGTCCCAAACTTCATCTGTCACCAACTGAACGTCCACCCAACTGCCAGACCAGTTATACAGCGCACTCGCAGATCAGCACTACACCATGCTGAGATAGTGGCAGAAGAAGTAGGAAACTTGCTGGAGGCAGGAGCTATCAGAAAAGTGCACTATCCCAGGTGGATCTCCAATACCGTAGTAGTGCCAAAGAAGAACGAAAAATGGCGTGTCTGTGTGGACTACAAAACAGGCAACAAAGCATGCCCAAAGGACAGTTTTCCCCTACCACGGATTGACCAACTGGTAGACCTGACGGCAGGACACAATCGACTTAGCTTCCTTGATGTGTACAGAGGTTACCATCAGATCGCTATGTATGAACCAGATCAGGAGGTCACATCCTTGACAACGCCTAGAGGATTGTATTGTTACAAGGTCATGCCATTTCGCCTAAAAAACGCAGGGGCAACATTCCAACGGATGGTCACCAAGATGTTTGAACCATTGTTAGGTAGAACAATGGAGGCTTACATAGATGACATGGTGGTCAAAAGCAAGGATGAGAAAGACCATCTCAGAGACCTAGGAGAAATGTTCCAGATTCTGAAGAAAAACAAGTTGCTTCTAAATGCATCCAAGTGTGCATTCGGTATAGGATTGGGCAAATTCCTAGGCTTTCTGGTGACTAACCGAGGTATAGAAGCAGACCCTTCTCAGATCAAAGCAATCCAGGATCTTGAGAGGCCCAACACAGTCAAAGAGGTGCAGCATCTCATCGGCCTAGCAGCCGCGCTCAATCGATTCATAAGTCGTTCGTCAGACAGATGTCGACCATTCTTCCAAGCACTAAAGGCCAAGTTTGAGTGGGATGAAGAATGCGACCACACCCTAGAAAGCTTGAAAGACCACATGTCTTCTCCACCGTTACTAGTAACCCCAGTACCGGAAGAAGAGCTCTTTCTATACCTAGCAGTTTCACAGCACGCAGTCAGCGCAGTGTTGGTCAGGGCGGAAGGAATCCAACACCTGCCTATCTTTTATGTTAGCAAAACCTTGTTGGGCGCAGAAACCAGGTACCTGCCATTATAAAAACTGGCCTTAGCCTTGATGATAGCCTCAAGGAAGCTGTCATACTACTTCCACGCCCACACCATAATCGTCCTAACAGCTTTTCCATTGAAAGCTTTGTTTGAGAGGGCGGACTTTTTTGGGCGAATCTTGAAGTGGGTGGTGGAATTAGAATAATTTGATATCAAGTTTCAACCCAGAACCGCAATAAAAGCCCAAGCTTTGGCAAACTTTGTGGCGGAGTTCACACCAGGGAGTCATCATATCTGCCCAGTCGACTTGACTGGAACAACAGATGAAGTGATGGAAAGCGTCGTAGGAATTACACAGCCCCTAAAACAAAATGCCCAGCCACATCCCAAGACATACCGGATTGAAGAAAGGGAGGAAGAAGCAAACCGCGCTATGCTTGGCAAAGACTCATCAACAAGAAAAAACTTGGTACAAACAGATAGTGAGGGGCAAATAGTAGGTGCAGACTTGGAAGAAGACATCAGCAAAACTCATGACCCCAAGACATCATCCGACCCCTCCACTTGCTAGAAACTTTTCGTTGGAGAAATGTGGAAACTCTTCGTGGACAGAGCATCCAACAGGCACGGTGCAGGACTTGGCATAGTCCTCATCTCACCAGATGGCCTAATAGTGGAACAAGCAGTCAACCTTGGCTTCCCAGCATCAAACAATGAGGCGGAGTATGAAGCGCTTTAGCAAGCCTCAAATCAGCACTTTTCAAGCAGGCCACTGAACTAATGGTTTACAGTGACTCCCTGTCACGACCCAAACCCGCCCCTATGGGTTTAGCACCGTAACCGGCCAGTAATCTGAGACTACCAAAGGCCTGCTGGACAATAATACAGTAATACAGAGTACAGGGGCATGGCGGAAGCCAGAACAGTAAATAAACAATGTCCAATGAGCTGTGACAGTCTGTATGCAAAAAGATTTTTCATACATGTTGACAATCAGTACAGAACAGTATGCACAATATTTACAATCATTCCGTACGGGGACTTAATCCCTAATAAGCAGTACAGTACAATCTATACAGTAATACAAAACGGTACAGAGACAGACGGGAAAATAAACACCCCTAAGCCATAGCTTGAGCAGGCTTGGAACCTCACAGTGAGGCACAGTGGTTGGCTGACAAACTGGAGTTTACCCTGACGCTTCTACCTTTGATCCGGTGCCTGTACACCTACATATATATATGAGCAGTGAGTTAATGCCCAGTGAATAACACAATGAGTAAAGGGGTTAAGAATAAATGTCCTTTCAGTATTGAAAATAGTCATTTCAGTCAGTTTATCGGTCATTCGGTTTGTGGCTCATATTTCAGGCCATAACAGTCATTCAGTTAAAATAGTGATATGTGGTACATCCATTGGCATAACAGTACAGTAAACAATAGGTCTCAAAAGACCGGGTCTTAACAGACCAAACAGTAAATGATGGCCAACAGTAGCAGTACAGTAACAGTAACAGTAACAGTACTATTTCAGAGAACAGTACAGTACTTGTGGATTCAAGAGGTGTCTCGCACAGATTCTAGAGGTGGCTCACACTGTAGCACTTAGTTCCGTACAGCACTTTGTTCCATATCAGAAATACAGAATGGCCATCATAACAGTAAACAGTAGTACTTCCAAACTTGGGAACCGACAGAGATCTCTCTGTCACAGTAACAGTAAACAATAGGTGCCAAGGATGCCACAGTACAGTTCAGAATATAAGACATACGTTCATTCGGTACACAGTATCAGTTCAGTGAACAGTTCAATTCAGTAAACAGTTCAATTCAGTAAACAGTATCAATTCAGTAAACAGTTCAGTTCAGTGAACAGTATCAATTCAGTAAACAGTTCAGTTCAGTAAACAGTATCAATTCAGTAAACAGTTCAGTTCAGTGAACGGTTCAACAACCAGTTCAATAAAGTAGACAGCTCAGTAAGGTAAACAATTCAATAAAATAAACAGTTCAGAAGATAATCATTTTTGAACATATCTTTACACAGTTGTTACTCACAGAGTTCTGGGCCACAGTAAGCTAGAGCGTCCCCTCGGTAAGCCAACCCTACACAGTATACAGGATGAACACACACTAAGCTATACAGTTGGGGAAGATCAACAACTTAATCCCTAATTTGCCTCGGTGTGTTCTACATCTATATCCTCATTAAGATGCCTTAAACTAGGCCTAAGAATGCCTAGAATGGAATGAGGATGCAAAAATACACTTAGAAAACATCTTGCAGAGTTTGCTGAAAATAGGACCCTCGCTCGAGCGAGCATTCCTTCGCTCGAGCGAGCTTCCAAAATCAAAGGCTTCGCTCGAGCGAGAAATCCTTCGCTCGAGCGGTCTGATGAAATAGTAAAAGTACTGGATGCTCAAATTTTACGCTCGAGCCACCAATCCTTCGCTCGAGCGCATCTTCGAACAAAGGTTGGTCGCTCGAGCGAAGAATCCTTCGCTCGAGCGAAGAAGCCAAATCTGGAATTTCCAGATTTGCCTTCCAAGCTCAAACCAAGCATTCTACCACTCTATACTCGACCTCTTGGGCCCAAATTCTGGAAAACACCTCTAGATTCAATGTATAACAAGTTCCAAAAGCCAATTTGTGAATTCAAAGCCCAAGAGTGAGTCAATTGAAACCATATTTCAAACCCATTTTCAAGAACAATCTCAAACATGACATGAATGGATTAAAACCATTTCAAAGCTTCAACTCTTGCTCCAAAGAGCTCAATCTTTTCAAAACAAGATGAAAACATGGATTTAAACATGATTATGAACATGCATGTGGCATTTGACCATGGAATCAACTCAAAACTCATCAATTCAAGCATGCATGCATGATATATGCTAGAATCCCACATATTTGAACTAAATCATGACTTAGTTCTACAATGAAGCATGAATCATGCAAGAACTTGTTCAATGTCAACAATAAGAAGATGAATTCCTTACCTAAGTCTTGTATTCAAGGTTTAGGAGCTCAAAAATACATCAATCTTCAATTTCCCCTAAGTTCTCAAGCAATTCACAAGGTTGGAGTCAAAATCTCCCTCAATTCTCTCCCTCTCTCTCTAAATTCGGTTGTATGCAAGAAATGGGAGAAGAAATGTTTTGATTAAGTGTATAAGGCTTAAAGATGAATAAACAAAGGCCCCACTCACAATGGCAAAATGGTAATTACGTCAAACTCTTTAATTGGCTTTATTTAATCTAGTTTAATCATACAGAATCGGTTTTCAGATAATTACACTATAAAATCACATTAATTATGATGATTATAAAACATCAGTCAATTTCGGATTTGGCCGCCGATAAGGCCTTCAATTTGCAGTTTGAACATAATAACTGAACAGATAGGTAAACAGTCAAACAGATAGAAATGCAATACAATAGATGCACTTAGTCAGTTCAGTTCCAGTTTTCAATCAGTCTGTTCAGTATTCAGTTAGTTCAATTATCAGTCAAGTTCAGCCTCAGTTTAACAATAATCGGTAATTACTCGATAGTATATCAGTAATCAGTATGAGGGTTGTTACAGTCTCCCCTCCTTATAAAGAGTTTGGTCCTCCAAACTCGAATTAACGTATGACAACAGAGATGATGCCTAGCACAAGGGTAACTTTCACTCTATAACAGGAATATAATCATATTCATAAACAGGTTCGTGGCCCAATCTCAATCTTAGCAATGCACAGAAACAGAAATCACGTATAAGGATTGGGGCTCATATTAAGACAGAATCTTATGCACATTCAGTTTTCAGTCAAGGACAGATTCGGATACATGTGTTCATTTCCATATTCTTGTCCAGAGCATACATAGATGCCACAATTCTTACTTAAGCATACGCGGTGCATTCATTAGCACTACTAGAGCAGATACAGAACAGATACAGTGCAGGACAGCTACAGTACAGAACAGATACAGTATAGGAGCTGAGCCCCCCCATGACGAGGCCTCCGGTACGGGTAACAGAGCAGACAGATATACGTTCCATAAAGGAACTTCCGTTACCGGGCAGCTAACATATATTACATAATACCAAGAGTCATGAATATATATCAGAAATTGAACAACCATTCAGTATACAGCATATAGCATTTCAGAAACGAAATTTATTTCGTGACATAGAACATGAATGCAGTTGCACAGTAGCACATAACAGTGTCAGTACAGTGACAGTACAGTAACAGTAACGGTACCAATACAGTAACAATACAGTAGCAGTATAGTAGTATTCACACTACTTATATCAAGTACTTATCGAGGTTATAAATTTGCACTAGGCTCAGTTTCCTAAGTAATTTCCCCCGTTAAGTTACAGAGTTTCGACTCATTCTCTTCCGAGTTGTTCACCCGGTCTTAGTTCAATTTGGTTCTCAATTCGGTAATCCATCACAGTCAGTCCAGTTCCTTCGGGAGTTATCGGGAATATAAAGCGAATTGTACATTACTCCCATAGCAGTAGGCAGAATTCTGAAGTAAGTATTCATTCACTATTCATCAGTTCCAGTCTTTACAGATTCAGTCATAGCACATGTCAGTACGGAAACAGTCATACGGATTACATATACTTCCAGACAGTCCGAGTTTATGATCAAAACCAGTCTGTGGTCAACAGATCCCATCAGTTCTGAAGTACCGTAATCACCAAGACAATCATTTCCTAGTCAAACAAGTTCATGGTCAGAACAGTATTACTGGGTAAGTCATCACCGGCTGCATACCCAGTTTTCACACATTGTAAGCAATTCAGATAATAGCTCTCAGCAAGAGTTTTCTCAGGTCAATTCGATGAAAGTTCGACCAGGTCATGTCAGATGCAAGTTCTGCCCAATCATAAAAGTTCAAAGTGCAAGCATCAGACTGAAATTCTATCAGTTACACAAAGGGTTTCATCAACCCACGGTTCTATCAGATCAGATCAGGTAACGGTTTCATGCTTATCATTTCTGGACGAAGTACATTAGTTCATACTCCAGTCATTTAGGTACATAGCCAATAGTTTCACAATTAGTTTGAGTTCATCAGTTGTCAAACTTACATCAGAATCCGGTACCATTACAATTCATATCAAAGCAGTACAGGTCATATACAATGTGTTCCTCCCAACAAGTTTACAGGCAACGCACAGGCATGCAGTTATTCATATCGAGAGGTGAGCATCACAGTCAATATAGCAATTTTCCCAATAAATCTTTCATAAGGGTATATGGTATACAATAATACCTCACCCAAGGTTCTCGGTGACACATATTAGTGAGTTGTCATACGAGGGTTCCAAATCAGTCATATAGTCACTAAGGCATAGGCTCGCAAGCCTCATCAAGCAGTTATGTCAATTTTTCCCCAATCGCGGTTCACAGTCAAGAGTTTATCGTTCGGGTCTAATAACATCCTTAAGCAAAGGTAAGCAGATATGTACATAAGTCTAAACAGTCTCCAAAGCATAGGTAATCGTTAACATAAGGTTTTATAGTGTTGTACATATAGTCCGCATCAACGATAGATTCAAAAGATTCATTATTTACAGTCCATTCCTCTCAGTCTTAACAGTATTACAAGCATAGGAACATATATACAGGCGTGAGTTCAATATCAATTTTCATGTAGGCAGTCGTTTACAAATTCATAAGCCGAAGTTCATCTTTACAAACCAATATGGGTTCTTAGTTTCAGTAGGCGTACAAATTTCTCGAATTACAGTCAATCATAAGGTATTCCCATGTTCAACAGTTCTAGTACAGTTCAAAAAGTCATACCTAACAGTTCACATTCAGTCATTGCAATACGATACAAGGACTTAACTCAGCAAGTTCTCGCCGTTCCCAAGTCCTAACAGTTCTCATAGTGTGTGGTTCATAAGTCCAGTAATTCAATCGGTTCAGTCCATATGTTTACAGTCTATACCAATATAAGCAGTTTCATCTATTTAAGGTAATACCTGCGTCAGTCATTTCAGTGTTCCGAGTATTCTCCGGAACTAGGGTCTAGAGTTAGACTCATTCATGTTCAATTGAGTTCGTGGCAAGATTTAGGCAAATGTCCTTCCCGACCACATCTAAACAAGTTTCGGATATGTGGCGGCAACGGCCCAGTGGTATTTCCCACATACAGGACAGATAGGTATGTCATTGTTCACATTGCGTCTTTGACCTTCATTGGTCAAAGCTATTGCCCGAGATTTTCCATTCATGAAGGTCATTTTCACTTTCTGTTACTTCTGTTTCGTTCCTTCTAATTCAGTTGGCGATGTTGATCTGGATATTTCAGTGCTGCTACGTTATCTCAGACATTATACTCTATCCAGGACATCTACACACTTTGACGATCGTAAAACGTCGATTCAGTCAATCATATCTAGGTCACACCCACCTTCAGTTCTTTTCTAGTCTTTGTAGTCGGTATCTATCGTGTGGGGTGCCTATCGAACTAGCTGGGTAATTTTACCCCATATTCGAGTACAGTCTTATCACCTTTCTCAAGTTGTTCAAACTCAGGTACTTTCTTATCTCGGATGCATTGGGGAAAGCATTTTTCGAAGAAAACTTCACACATTTTCTCAGTTTCTAACCCAAGTCTCAGTTTTCAGTGGTTCAATACCTCCCGGAAATTCCAGTGGTTTCAATTTATTTGGGTTTCTATATCAGTGTCATCAGTTCATATTTAGTTGATTCAGGCACGGTCACATGCCGTTTTACTTTCCCACGTTCATTTTCTTATAGATTTCCACAGTCAGTAATAACATTAACATTACACGTTATTCCATTCAACTTCTTTAAGTATGCATCTAGGTTTCGTTTCATTTCACATAGACAGTACAGTACTCATAAGCATAGACAGTTGCATACTTAAACACATTAATCACATTAGCATATAATTTTCATATCCACACACTTTTTATGCTCATGCAATGCCCTAACTTCTTTTCTAGGACATCCTATAGCTCATTTGGACACGTGTGTGCGGTATAACTCGTGGTAAGTATCGCTCTGATACCACTCTGTCACGACCCAAACCCGCCCCTATGGGTTTAGCACCGTAACCGGCCAGTAATCCGAGACTACCAAAGGCCTGCTGGACAATAATACAGTAATACAGAGTACAGGGCATGGCGGAAGCCAGAACAGTAAATAAACAATGTCCAATGAGCTGTGACAGTCTGTATGCAAAAAGATTTTTCATACATGTTGACAATCAGTACAGAACAGTATGCACAATATTTACAATCATTCCGTACGGGACTTAATCCCTAATAAACAGTACAGTACAGTCTATACAGTAATACAAAACGGTACAGAGACAGACGGGGAAATAAACACCCCTAAGCCATAGCTTGAGCAGGCTTGGAACCTTACAGTGAGGCACAGTGGTTGGCTGACAAACTGGAGTTTACCCTGACGCTTCTACCTTTGATCCGGTGCCTGTACACCTACATATATATATGAGCAGTGAGCTAATGCCCAGTGAATAACACAATGAGTAAAGGGGTTAAGAATAAATGTCCTTTCAGTATTGAAATAGTCATTTCAGTCAGTTTATCGATCATTCAGTTTGTGGCTCATATTTCAGGCCATAACAGTCATTCAGTTAAAATAGTGATATGTGGTACATCCATTGGCATAACAGTACAGTAAACAGTAGGTCTCAAAAGACCGGGTCTTAACAGACCAAACAGTAAATGATGGCCAACAGTAGCAGTACAGTAACAGTAACAGTAACAGTACTATTTCAGAGAACAGTACAGTACTTGTGGATTCAAGAGGTGTCTCGCACAGATTCTAGAGGTGGCTCACACTGTAGCACTTAGTTCCGTATAGCACTTTGTTCCATATCAGAAATACAGAATGGCCATCATAACAGTAAACAGTAGTAGTTCCAAACTTGGGAACCGACAGAGATCTCTCTGTCACAGTAACAGTAAACAGTAGGTGCCAAGGATGCCACAGTACAGTTCAGAATATAAGACATACGTTCATTCGGTACACAGTATCAGTTCAGTGAACAGTTCAATTCAGTAAACAGTTCAATTCAATAAACAGTATCAATTCAGTAAACAGTTCAGTTCAGTGAACAGTATCGATTCAGTAAACAGTTCAGTTCAGTAAACAGTATCAATTCAGTAAACAGTTCAGTTCAGTGAACGGTTCAGCAACCAGTTCAATAAAGTAGACAGCTCAGTAAGGTAAACAATTCAATAAAATAAACAGTTCAGAAGATAATCATTTTTGAACATATCTTTACACAGTTGTTACTCACAGAGTTCTGGGCCACAGTAAGCTAGAGCGTCCCCTCGGTAAGCCAACCCTACACAGTATACAGGATGAACACACACTAAGCTATACAGTTAGGGAAGATCAACAACTTAATCCCTAATTTGCCTCGGTGTGTTCTACATCTATATCCTCATTAAGATGCCTTAAACTAGGCCTAAGAATGCCTAGAATGGAATGAGGATGCAAAAATACACTTAGAAAACATCTTGCAGAGTTTGCTGAAAATAGGACCCTCGCTCGAGCGAGCATTCCTTCGCTCGAGCGAGCTTCCAAAATCAAAGGCTTCGCTCGAGCGAGAAATCCTTCGCTCGAGCGGTCTGATGAAACAGTAAAAGTACTGGATGCTCGAATTTTACGCTCGAGCCACCAATCCTTCGCTCGAGCGCATCTTCGAACAAAGGTTGGTCGCTCGAGCGAAGAATCCTTCGCTCGAGCGAAGAAGCCAAATCTGGAATTTCCAGATTTGCCTTCCAAGCTCAAACCAAGCATTCTACCACTCTATACTCGACCTCTTGGGCCCAAATTCTGGAAAACACCTCTAGATTCAATGTATAACAAGTTCCAAAAGCCAATTTGTGAATTCAAGGCCCAAGAGTGAGTCAATTGAAACCATATTTCAAACCCATTTTCAAGAACAATCTCAAACATGACATGCATGGATTAAAACCATTTCAAAGCTTCAACTCTTGCTCCAAAGAGCTCAATCTTTTCAAAACAAGATGAAAACATGGATTTAAACATGATTATGAACATGCATGTGGCATTTGACCATGGAATCAACTCAAAACTCATCAATTCAAGCATGCATGCATGATATATGCTAGAATCCCACATATTTGAACTAAATCATGACTTAGTTCTACAATGAAGCATGAATCATGCAAGAACTTGTTCAATGTCAACAATAAGAAGATGAATTCCTTACCTAAGTCTTGTATTCAAGGTTTAGGAGCTCAAAAATACATCAATCTTCAATTTCCCCTAAGTTCTCAAGCAATTCACAAGGTTGGAGTCAAAATCTCCCTCAATTCTCTCCCTCTCTCTCTAAATTCGGTTGTATGCAAGAAATGGGAGAAGAAATGTTTTGATTAAGTGTATAAGGCTCAAAGATGAATAAACAAAGGCCCCACTCACAATGGCAAAATGGTAATTACGTCAAACTCTTTAATTGGCTTTATTTAATCTAGTTTAATCATACAGAATCGGTTTTCAGATAATTACACTATAAAATCACATTAATTATGATGATTATAAAACATCAGTCAATTTCGGATTTGGCCGCCGATAAGGCCTTCAATTTGCAGTTTGAACATAATAACTGAACAGATAGGTAAACAGTCAAACAGATAGAAATGCAATACAATATATGCACTTAGTCAGTTCAGTTCCAGTTTTCAATCAGTCTGTTCAGTATTTCAGTTAGTTCAATTATCAGTCAAGTTCAGCCTTAGTTTAACAGTAATCGGTAATTACTCGGTAGTATATCAGTAATCAGTATGAGGGTTGTTACACTCCCAGCTAGTAGTAAACCAGATTTCAGGCGACTATGAGGCGAAAGATGAGAGAATGACTAAGTACCAAGAGTTAGTAAGAAGGGAGATCATGAAATTCGAAGTAGTGAGGATAGAGCAGATCGGCCGAGAAGAAAACAGTAGAGCAGACAAACTAGCAGGCTTTGCTTCGATAGCAGATACATCCATCCCACATCCATTATTGATCGACTTCTTACCAAGACCAAGCATTGAAGAACCCGAAGTGGCTGAGGTATGTTGCGCCGAACTAGGCCCTTCATGAATGGATCCCATTATAGTATTTTTAAAAGATGGCTTCTTACCCGAAGAGAATAAAGAGGCCAACAGAATAAGAGCAAAGTCACAGTGATTTTGGCTCACCCCATCAATGGACTTGTACAAAAAATCCTTCACAAGACCTTACTTGAAATGTGTCCATCCAGCAAGGTCGAGGCATTCTTGTTCGAGATACACGAAGGCATATGCGAAAGCCACCAAGGGGGAAGATCTTTGGCCTACAGAGCAATTTCACAAGGATATTGGTGGCCATACATGCAAGCAGATTCAGAAAAGTATGTAAAGAAGTGTGAGAAATGTCAGAAGTTCGCACACCAAATACATCAACCAGCCATAGAGCTTCTACCATTAATTAGTCCATGGCCCTTCGCAATGTGGGGTTTGGACATAGTAGGACCACTTCCCACAGCACCCGGCAACAGAAAGTTCTTTCTCGCAGCAACAGACTACTTCACAAAGTGGGTGGAAGCAGAAGCACTCGCCTCAATAAAAGAGAAAGATGTGAAGAAGTTCGTCTGGCAGAATATCATCACTCGGTTCGGCATACCCAGGGCTCTAATATCTGACAACGGCACTCAGTTTGATGGAAAAAGTTTTAGAGGCTTTTGTGAGGAGTACAAAATAGAATTCTACACCAGCATAGCTCCAAGAAAATGGCCAGGCGGAAGCATCAAACAAAGTCGTCTTAGATGGATTGAAGAAAAAGCTGGAGAAAGCAAAAGGCAAGTGGGCTGAGGAGCTTCCTCATGTTTTATCGGCTTATCGTACCACACCTCGGCGATCAACTGGAGAAACACCTTTTTCCTTGGCCTATGGTATGGAAGCAGTAATCCCACTGGAAGTTGGCCTCTTCACTATTATGAGCGAAAATTTTGACCCAGACTTAAATGGTGAAACCATAGCCTTGGAACTCGACCTGGCAGAAGAGCGAAGAGAAAGAGCACTGGTTCACATTGCCTCATGCCAGCAAGAGTTATCCAAAAAATATAACAAGACAGTACATCCGAGGCAATTCAAGATTGGAGATTGGGTGCTGCGCAAAGTAATGAGAAATACTCTGGTACCCGGAGATGGCAAGTTAGGGCCTAATTGGGAAGGACCATACAAAATGGTTGGATTAGCAGAAAAAGGGGCATATCACTTGGCAGATAGGGACAACAAGGCAATTCCCAGGCTATGGAACAGTGCCAATCTCAAACTATTATTTTTAGCGCTTCTTTAAAAGTACTTGTTATTTTTTTTTTTTCAATAAAACAAGTAGTTTCCTTTTCAACATAATCCTTTCTTCTGTAAAAGTTGTTTCAGTAAAACTAGAGGCAATGAAAATAGAGTTGGCCGGAATAACCAACACTTGGCTCTAGGTTGGCAGGAATAACCAACTTTGGGCTCTCTTCAGCCGAGATCAGGATCTAGGCTAAAGAAGTTTGGCAGGAATAACCAAACACTTGGCTCTAGGTTGGCAAGAATAACCAACTTTGGGCTCTCTTCAGCTGAGATTAGGATCTAGGGTGAAGATGTTTGGCAGGAATAACCAAACACTTGGCTCTAGGTTGGCAGGAATAACCAATTTTGAGCTCTCTTCAGCCAAGATCAGGATCTAGGCTGAAGAAGTTTGGCAAGAATAACCAAATACTTGGCTCTAGGTTGGCCGGAATAACCAACCCTGAGCTCCCTTCAGCTGAGATCAGGATCTAGGCTAAAGAAGGTTGGCAGGAATAACCAACATTTATTGCTCTTTAGTCGAGATAAGGATCTAGGCTGAAGAGGTTGGCAGGAAAAACCAACATTTATTGCTTTTCAGTTGAGATAAGGATCTAGGCTGAAGAGGTTGGCAGGAAAAACCAATATTTATTGCTCTACAGCCGAGATAAGGATCTAGGCTGAAGAGTGGTTGGCTGGAATAACCAACTTTCAATACTCTTCAGCCGTGATAAGAATCTAAGCTAAAGAGTGGTTGGCAGGAATAACCAACTTTAAGTACTCTTCAGCCGAGATAAGAATCTAGGCTGAAGAGTGGTTGGCTGGAATAACAAACTTTGAGTACTCTTCAAGCGAGATAAAGATCTAGGCTGAAGAGTGGTTGGCTGGAATAACCAACTTTGAGTACTCTTTAGCCGAGATAAAGATCTAGGCTGAAGAGACTTGGCAGGTATGACCAGATTATAAGGTTCCAAGACCGATATGAGTATCTCAGCAGAAAAAGGCAAAACTTTATGCAAATTATAGTTGAAAAATGAATGCAGGTATGGAAGAAACCGAGCAAAAAGACAAAGATTTCATTCAAAATTCGAATCAAAGTTACAAGAAGGACTTTAGGACTTTAGCCCGGTTACAAATTCTTTCCAAGAGTAAAAAGAAGAGATTGTAGGATCAAGCAAAAAGGTCGTCGAGGTCTACATCCAGATCAACTCGAGCAGCACCAGTCGAGAGCCCAGTTTCAGCAGGTAGCTCGGTCACATTTTCAACCAAGTCTTCTACCGATGGATCAACCTGAGTTGATGGAGCAGTATGCAGACCGCGATCAGCAGTAACAGCCGGGGTGTCGTTGGGCTCTGAGGATGCCTCCTCCTCCTCCCCAACTTGAAGAAATTTTTGCTGAATGGCATTGGCATACTTCGCCATGTAGCTCGTATAAAATGGAGAGGAGGATTCTGAAAGACCTCGGTCTCCTAGCCATGACCGAGCTTCGCCACAGCCGCCTTCCATCCGTATTTGAAGAATGTGTCTTTTGCAGCTTCGCATTGCTGGATGTAAGTGGCCTCCCTTTCCTTATAACCCCGGTCTTCAGCATTTTCCACGCTCTTCTCCAGCGCGGTGATCTCTGCATTCTTCTTCCTCTCGAGCTTGGCCAACTCGCGCAGATATTTATCTTTCAACTCGGCCGACGCCTTCTGCTTATCTGCTTCAGCCGAGTTGACTAGTCCAGTGAGTCAGGCTATTTCGGTATGTAGCTCGGCCACTTTTTGCTTGGACTCTTCTAGCTCGGCTGACTTAGCATTGGCCTCTAACACGGCCTGCTGCGCTATTTTGCGCAGCTCCAACACACGCTTATGTGCAATGTGGTTTTTCTGCATGGCCTGCAGAAGGGCGGTAAGAAATTTTGAGTAAAACCGAGCAAACAGATGCACAAAATTGAAAAGCACAAAAGTACTCACCAGCACCATCGATTTGGTGGCCGAGCGGATGGCCTTGAGCTCGGTAAGATGGTCGTGGTGTTCCATATCAGGTGGCAAACACACACTTTTTGCAAGATTAAAAGCGAGTGAGTGGTCTTTATCTGCCACCACTGAGTCAGTATTCGCTATGGCTCAGTTCTTGTACGTCAGTTTTGGCGCCCACTCTGAGGAGCTAGCTTGGTCAGATCGCGTGGGCTCTAGGCTTGGCGAAGTGATTTGTGGGAGCACGGTTTTGTCTTCGTCAACTAGGTGTTGCGGCTCAGTTGTGGAAGTACGAGCGTGCTTGCTTGGCCGAGATGACGAGGCCCGGGCTGTTGGGAGGGCCACCACAGCCTCTTGTGTTAGGCCAACTTGTTGTACCGCGGCTTGGTCCCCAACGACTAGTGCAGTTGTTTCGGTGATAAGCGCCCTGACTGCTCTCTTCTTGGCCATATCTTGTTCTTCGGTTAGTGGGATGAGATTGATTTGGGGTAATGATGGATCAGGTTCTGGGGAAGGTTCCAGGAGGAAATATGTTACCCTGGTCTTCCTCCTATTGCTATATCTGTATGTCGGTTCAAAATTGAGTAGCTCGGCCCAACCTCGATCGCGGTACCGCAGCATGGCGCGGAGTGCGTCTAGATTGAGGTAACTGTACTGCAACTTTAGTTGGTTCAAATCTGCATAAAGAAAAAGACAATGGTTAGCACGGTGCAAAATTTATAAACAGAGTAAAGAACGCATAAAATTGAGCCGAGGTATATATACCGACTACTCTTTTATTCCAGTTAATCCGGTCTCCTGGTATTTGGGCTTCTTGGTCCTCGAAGTTTCCAGAAACCCAGAAAAAGTCGTCATCGTTTACGTCTTTATCTGGAGTGTTTTTTATTATTTTCTTTCGGCGGCATCTTATTCTTAAATAGTATACCCAGCCGTCTTCGTTCTGGCCTAGAGAGTATTGATGAAATAGCTCGACTAGACCGAGGTTGAGGCCAAGCCGACGATTTAGCTCGGTGATGCCATTTATTATTCTGTAAGAATTGGTACTGAGTTGGGTTGGGCATATTCTAGTCTGCCTAAGGAATTCACAAATGAGTGGTTGGACAGGGAATCGGAGTCCGGCTTCTACAATGGAAAGGACGGTGAAGGGAACGAAGCCCTGTTTTCCCCATGGAGTTGTGTCTAGTTCGGCGAGTGAAAGATAGACGTCATCAGGAATGTTGTAGTCCTTGCGGAATTCTGCAATAGCCCCTGGTGAGTTTACAAGGAATCGATATTTGCCCATGAAGACTTAAGTTATGTATAAATTAGCTCAGAGTACTAGTTCGGTGTTGTGATGACGTTGCGTATCTCGGTTGAATGTGCAAAGGAGTGCCTAGCCAACCTAGTCAGAGTCTGCAAAGTGGAGATGAAAAGTGTTATGCCCAGATCACTGGACCGAGCTAAAAAAAAGAAGAACAAACGCAAAAAAACCCTAGTTCGACTGGAGAGGGTGCAGCCCATTCTTAGTTCGGTTTTAACTAAGTCAGAAAGCTGGATTGGCCCCAAGTTATAGTTCGGTTATTGGGTGGAGTTCCCTAGTTCGGTTGTGTTTAAGCCTAGAGTTGCCTAAACAGGTTTTTAGCTCGGTTACAGCATGATTCTGAATTCAAACTTCATGTTTTCTGAATCCAGACAGTGTGCTCTTAAGCACGAGCCTATGGTTTGGGGGTTTGGTTTTTGGTACTAACTGATTCTTATCCATTTCAGCAAAACTACAGAGTGTGTCTTGTAATATATATAAGTATATACTTCTATACTATACATGTTCATGAAATAAACAGAAAAAATAAGGATTTGAGTCACTTACAGTCTTAGCAGAGGAGAATGAAGTTCCAAATGACGAAGATACCAAACAGGAGCACAAGCTTTGCAGATGCTGTGTTTGAGCAAATGGAGGTTCAGAGGGCAAGACAGAGAAGATGAATAGTGGAGTGATAAGTTCAAAGGTTAGGGTTTTCGTATAAAGCAAAGAAAATGCGAGACTGTTCAAAAATTTCGGCGTACGAGGGCGGTGTGGACAGCTGTACTCAACCAATAGGGGCCAGCCACGTGTCTATGGAATAGCAAGCGATTCAGATGTACAACGTGACGGAAGAGACGTTTTTTAACCGGACAAATCGGTAGCCTGGTGACAATTTAACTTGGTTGAAAGTCTAAAGTTTTAGCTCGGCTGATAGCGAATAATCCCAAATCATGCTACGTAGATGGAATTAAGGGGCAATTAAGAGGAAGCTTTTAAGAGCCTTAAGGCCGAGCTAAGCCCAGGCGTAGTAATAGGCCGTTCTATGGCTGTGGTGAAAAGGGCTTAGCGAATGGACCTTAGTGTTAGCTCGGTCCAAGTATGGTTATAGTCACCACGGGAGTGGTGATAATTAGCTCGGTCATAGTATTTGGAGCCGAGGTATTTGGGCTTCTGATGGTGGACCTAGCTCTTGTTAGTTCGGTCAAAGCTTGCTGTAGTTAGCTCAGTCTCAACAGACAACCGAGATACAAGTGAACAAGAGCCGAGCTATGTGTTACATGTGAAGGCGCTGGATTATGAATGACAAAGAGATGGTGTTAGCTCGGCTATATTGTCATCCAACCAAGATAAAACCATCTCACTTGGTTTAAGCAATGAGGGGGGTGTTGAAGGATAAGCATTATCTTTCAAGAGTGTGATTCCTAGGAGGATTCTACATGGAGGAATAAGAGTCCTACTAGGATTGTACCAGGCAAAAACTATAAAAGCTTACAACAAAACCTATGAAAAGGTAACACAATTTTGATTTTTGGAATGCACAAAGCTTTTGTCTATTTGCCTATTTTGCTGACTTAGGCGTCAGAGAGGTATCCGGTATACACCCGCCGGCTAGCTCATGTTTGTGTTTTTAGGGAATAAAGCGACGACGTTTGGAGGAGTGCAGACTTGATCAATAGGATTATACGAGAAGAATTATTTAATGCTCGTACAATATCCAATCCAAAATTACATTATTATGTCAAAAATAGCAATAAAACATAAAATTATCCTGATAAAACATTAAAAAATAAATAAATAAATAAATAATAGGTGTGTTTTTTAAAATAAACTATTTAATTTTTTTTTTAAAAACAAACGTGATAAATCGAGCACGATGATTTATCTAATTAATTTAATTTTTTTCTGTACATGACTCTGCAACATGAAAATGAATGGGCACGGGCCAAGCCCAAATAACTCCCCCCAAGTCTTACTTTGTCAATATGTACGGTTTTAAATAATAATAATATACCATGAGCCTTTTAACTATGTGTGAATATTAATTTACTTATCATTTATGAATCAATATATTTTAATCCATTCAACATATCAATTTGATTCATAAATTTAAAAAAAATAATAATTTTTTTTAAAAAATTGATAAAATATAAATAAAATACACACTTTTCACTTTTTATTTTTAAATCCACATCATAAATTCATGAAAGGGATACAATCTTAAAAAAATTTAATGTAATTACCCCCATATGTATAAGCCTAGTCTATATTACCTTCAGCAAGATGTTCCTGGGCTTCAAGGCTGCGGCCACCAGTGCCACGAGGGACAACAGTCTCGCCTTGCCTTGCCCTGGCATCCAACTCTGCTCTTTCTTGCTCCGATGACATTATTATTTTTTTTCACAATCCTCACGTTAAAAACAAACAACTACTAAACTAAGCTAACACACTATTAAATGGATTGATCAACGATGGTGCTAATGAGTAACAAGCTTTTGCTTGATTGATGATGAGGGTGATATGATGTTTGCGAGGATGATGGAGCATCAGATTTATAAGTATGACAGAGCATGGGAACGAGTGACACGTGGGTAGGTGACAAGGCTAGAGGGGAAGAAGACGAGGCAGAGAAGTGATACATAGGTCCATGTGGGTGCAAAGAGAATGACACGAGTAACTCTTACAAAGGGTAGAGTCTTGTTTTTGTTGACACGTGATCCCCTTCGCCTACTCTCGTGTCACTCGGTCCACTTAATTTTTATTTATTTTATAAAAAATGATATATAAGTCCACCTTATAAATTTATTTTTTGGGTAAATTACAATTACGCCCCCTGAGATTTGTTTAAAATACAGATTATTCCTTGTGATTTGGAAAATTACAAATACTCCATTGTTAGAATTTTTTATTTAACGAAATTAACTAAAAAAATAAAATTCATAATTGCTTTCTTATATAATAATAAAATTAACTAAATTAATAATTGAAATATATTTCTAACATATTAAAAACTGTTAATTGACTTAATGATTTATTGATAAAAAGGGCGATTTGTTATAAAATTAGAAACTTCGGGGGGTGGAATGTAATTTTCAAAACCACAAGGGGCGATTCGTATTTTAATCAAATCTCAAGGGATGTATTGGTAATTTACTCTTATTTTTTAGACTCACCGATATGCAAGTGAGATAATTGATTAATTATTAAAAAAATATAGGAGAGAGAATTACTTTATATATTCTAATTAATTGTCACATTATTGATTTTAAAAATTAAAGGGTTGTTTGAGATAATATAAATTAGTAGTATATTTTTGAGTTAGTTACCTAAACGTCCAATTTACAAATGTTATGGTAGCTCAAGTTCTATTTAAGATTTTTTGAACTAATAAGTCCTATTTAATAAAATTGAAAATATTATTAATTTTTTCTAATTTTTAAAACTAAGAACATTATCAATTTTGCAAAACAATGTTCTAGATAATTGTTTCACTAACTGATAATAATAAAAAAAACAAAGTATGAGATTAAACGTTTTTACCTTTCTACTTATTAGTTTAATTCAACTATCTAATAAACCGAGAAGATTATCAATTTTTTTTCAATTTTAAAAGTAAAAACATTATCAGTTTTTTTAATTTTTAAAGTTCTTTTCTTCTTTTTTTTTTTTTCCAGTTTTACACATCAATGTTCCATCATCATACTCTTTTATAAACAAAATTTTCAATTTGCACAAAAAAATAATTCAATTTTTTCAAAAAAAAAAATTATTTTGCTTGGTTTGGATTTTCTAAAAACATTTTTCATAAAATTCTACTTTTTTGTTTTTTATATTATTTTGTTTTCACTGAATTTTTTTAATATTTTAAACTATTTTTTTAAATTTTTAGACACACCCAACATAAATACAAAAAAAAGTGTAATTTTCAGAATTTTTTTTAAAAAAAAAATCACTAAACACCAAAAATACAAAAAAAAAAACAAAAAAACAAAAAAACAAAAAATTAGTATTTTTTTTGTATTTTTGTGTATTTATTAATTTTTTGAAATATTTTTTCACAAATATTTTACTTTTTAGATACATCTAAGTAAGATGCATCTAAAAAGTTTTTTTTTTTTAAAAATGCTTAAAATTTTAAAATATTTACTAAAAACAAAAAAAAAAAGAAAAACAAAAAACTCAGTTTTCAGAAAATTTAAACCAAACGCACTGATTAGTTTTTTTTTTTCTTTTTCACATAAATTTTTTTTTTAGTTTTTTCAATTTGAAAGTTGATGTTTTAAAGTTTTAAAAATCAAAATAAATGTCAAATCATCATGTTCCATTATAGATAATTATAAATGATGAACAATCATTATTTAAATGGCAATTTCGACTATTAAAAATTTAATGAGACTTGAATGTCCAAAAAATATTAATTAATTAATAGAGTATAAGTTCATAAATTAGAACTTGTGTGTAAATATCCCTATATTTTTTGATTTTTTAAGAAAATATGTGCAGAAAAGTAAAAAGATAATGTGATCCAAATAGGTGTATTTATCTAAATAAGTATACTTATTTAATTTATGTCAAGCAAACTCTAAGTCTATTTTTTGAGCTTAAATAGAAACACTCTTATTTTATTTAAAAATGAATTTTTCATAACAAACTAACAATGGGACAACTGCAATACTATTTTTTAAAATAAATTATAAATATATCTCATGAGATTTATTTAAAATATGAATTATCCTTTTTGGTTTTGAAAATTACAACTCGCTTCTTAATATTTCTAATTTCATAATAAATGACTCATTTTGTTAATAAATTATCAATTTAATTAATAATTTTTAATGATGTCATAAATTTATTTTAATTAATAATTTAGGTAATTTTATTATTATGTAGAAGATCAATTAGGAATTTTATTTTTTTCAATTAATTTTGTTGAATAAAATATTCTGGCAATGGGCTATTTGTAATTTTCTGAACCACATGGAGCAATCCATATTTTAAACAAATTTCAGTAGATATATTTGTAATTTACCCTTTATTTTTTATTTTGTTAAAATATTAAAAAAATGTTCTCTTTATTTTACTTAATTGTTTATTTATTTATTTATTTATGTGCTCCAATAATATTCTTTATTTTACTTATTTGATCCGAGACTCTCAAACTCTCTAAATATAATTCCTTTCTAAACAAAAAAAACTCTCTAAATATAATTAGTTTGGAAGA
Organism: Camellia japonica; assembly: GCA_030407325.1. Taxonomy (NCBI): domain Eukaryota; kingdom Viridiplantae; phylum Streptophyta; class Magnoliopsida; order Ericales; family Theaceae; genus Camellia; species Camellia japonica. The sequence continues at coordinate 176,242,727 of JAPPVO010000002.1, read as the reverse complement.
GTTTTGTTAAAATAGTCATTGTAATAGTTAGCCTGTTAAAAGAAGTAAAATAAGATGAAATTAATTATAATAGCCAACATGTCTTTTTGTAAAAAAATTGTTAGAAATGCTGTTATAATTAATTTGTAATATATTAAAAAAATAATAAAATATATTGATTACTTGGAGTTAAATTTGATATCATTACAACAATCTACGCTAAAACAATTGAGCTTAATATAGATAATGGGTAGACACAAGAATAAACAATGACAAAATATATATCTTACTAAAAAGAAATAAAAATATTATTTTTTTTATACAATTAACAAATTATTGATGAAAATAGAATTAAATATTATTTTCAATTAAAATTTTGAAGAAATTCAGTGTAGTTATACAAAAAAATGCAAAGGTTCAATGTATTTCAAAGAGATCTTAAAAAAAAAAAAAAATGTATTTCAAAGAGAAATTGTGTAATTTACATAAAAAGAGTGAAAGATGTGCATGTTGACTGGGTCAGTAAAGGTTCAATGTATTTTCCATGAATTTCAAAAGCAAAAATTGTGTAATTTACCTAAAAATAGTGAAAGATGTGCATGTTGGCTGGGTCAGCCCCCAAACAAGAAAGAATTTGCAATTGTCCATCAAGAACAAATTTTGTAATCTAGTGCTTGTATTACTTAATAATTGAACTATTCAACAGGTTAAGAGCATTGGCAAAGTGCCAAATTTGATGTCATACACCTAGAATTGTCAATTTTCAATCTAGGTATATACCAAATCAAATTTAGTGGATTGGGTTGGTTATATAAATATTTTTTTTTTATAAATTTAATATATTAAGAAATTATTTATTTATTTTGTCCCATTCACCCACTTGTATGATTGGTTTTTACTCCAAATATCCATTGTTTTGAACTCACTTAAAACAGTGAATTCTAATGAAAAAAACTAATTATATAGATAGCTAGGCCAACAAATTATTAGGTCAGTGAATTAAATTTGTTCGAGTATATATATTAGGTAACTTCTTATATAAAGCATATTTTTTTTTTTTTAGAAGTCCTTCAATTTCAAATTTTCTTGCATAAAGGAGTCACCAAAAAAAAAATAAATAAATAAAAATCTTCATTAAGGACAATGTTTAAAGGGATAATTTCAACCAAAAAATCAAGTGACTCTAGCCTAGTTGGCTAGCCCTTTGGCACCAAATCTCTTATAAGGGAGAGGTCTTGGATTCCACTCTTAGGAATAAAGTGGAAGGACAAGATGTACTTGAAATGTGTATGGGTGTGAGTTTCAACAATCTAAAAATTAATTACTGATTTTCGCCAATCAAAAAAAATTACAAAAAAATAAATAAATAAAATCAAGGTTTGACCCTTATAACAAAATAAACCTGAATTTTTTATTTTGTTAATTTAAATTCTAATCTTTTTATTTATTTTCATTCTAAACCATCTACCTATTTTCACTAAGTAAAACCAACACAAAAAAAAAAAGAAAAAAGAAAGTATTTTAGTCATTAAACTTATTGAAGAATGATATTTTAGATATTTTATGTACACTTATATTAAGTTTTAATATGTAAAATATCCCTTTTTTCTTCGATTTTACTTAATGAAAATAGTCAAATGATTTAGATTAAAAAAACCAAAAGATTAGTTAATTGACAAAATTAAAAACTCAAGATTTATTTTGTTACAAAGATTAAACTCCGAGATTTTTTGTAATGACGAAAGTACCCTCAACTAAAATTTCACAAGCCTCCTCTCACCACTACCCTTATACGACCACAACCACCCTCAGCCATTGAAGGCCACTACGGCTAGAGGTAGCTATCTACCGCTACCAACCCCTACTGGCCGATGATAGTTATTGTCTTATTGAGTAAATTTTTACTATCATACTGAGTAAAATTTTATTATCAAAACAACAAAAGAGATAAAGAAAAAGAGAAATAGGTATAATACAAAAAACATATATTTGAGGTCGCCAATTTCTGATATGAGACCACTATTTCAAATGTCTAAAACCATAGTAAAATTTTATTGTCTGAATCAGAGTAAAAATTTATTATTGAAAGTAAAATCTATATAACAAAACAAGGTTGTTTTTGAATTGGGGATGGGACATTTGTCTATGTGTCAAAATTTGGATCATCAAATTGATTCAATCTAAGGGCTGAAAATATCTTACTCTCATTTTTCCTATTTGGACATTTCAATGGTTTAGATCAATTTTACTAAGTTTAATAAATGGTTCAAATTTAGCTTTGGTTCCCACCCTCACAAACGTCTTCCTCTTTCTCTCACAGACGTCGGCTTCCTCTTTCTCTCTGATTTTGATTTCAAAATTTGAAACTTCATTCTCTCTCACACCTCTTCCTCTTCCCACCACACATCTTCTTTTTTCCACCAAGCTTTCTCTCTCTAGAAGTTTAAGTAATCTCCGGTGGTGATTTCCTCCAACGGAACACAACCCCGTTGAGAGGGGGCGATTTGTACCATCTGGCTCAATGTTTTCCTCCTCTCTCTCTACATAGCTCCAAGGTAAAAGGCTAAATTCTCACCTTTTTTTTACTCCCCATTTTGTTATTGTTTCATTGGGAACTTTTTTTTTTTTTAAAGAGGAAGTGTGAATCAAGGGTTTTATTTGGGTTTTGGATTTTGGATTTTGATATGATAATCAATCTTTGCCTCTTCTCTCTCTCTCTCTCCCTCTCACTTTTTTCCTCTCTTTTATTTGGGTTTGTTTTTCTTTTTTCTTTTTTGTTACCAGCATAGAATTCTGAATAGCCAAATTCTTGGACAAAATTACCAGCATAAAATTATTTCTTTTTATTAGATTCTGTTTCTACAAAAATATTTTTGTCCTATTTGGTTGCTGAGAAAGTGACAAAAAAAAGTAAAGAAAGTTAAATTTTGGTTACTGTCATTTTAGGTTTTGCTTAAAGGTCTATTATGATTGTATTTTTTCAAAATTAATATTTTTTTATTGAGTTTTGTACTCAATGACAAGGGTTTCCTTTGGCTAATCGTTGGTTACCATGCTTAGTTGCTAAGGAAGTGGTTGATGTTCTTAATTGTTCAAGCACCATTAATCCATCTCATTATATTTTTTCGACTCTATCTTTAAGCACCATTATCTTTAATGTATCTCTTTATATTTTTTCTACTCTATCTTTAAGCACCATTAATCAACCTTTGTAGTGACTTCGACGGTGGCAATGGAGCAGACTAAGGTTGTGGGTATTCGTCTTGGCCTTGCTGGCTCTGTTTCATTGTCTTGGTCTTACTAGATCTGCTCAAGGATATCCTAAATAATTATTTTAATTAAATCATTTTAATTAATTAATTAATTAGCTCTGTTGGAGATGTTGAAACCATGGGAAAAGCTACTAGAAACTTTAATTACTTAGTTTTGTTGATTAATTAGTTGATTTCCTCTTGCTGATTTGTATTAATATCTAATTTGTATTAGATTTGTATTAAATCAGTTTCGATTACTAGATTTGTATTAAATCAGTTTCTAAAGTCACCATTAATATATCTTTTTTTTTTAATAGCCCATTATCTATCTATTTAAGCACCATTATGTTTTTTTCCATATGGTGCAGCGACTTCAACAGCTGCAATGGAGTAGACTAAAGTTATGGTATTCAGTGTTTGGGTATTCAGTGTTTTGTTCAATGAGATCCAAACAAATATTTTAATTAGTTAGTTTTGTTGAAACACTGGGGAAAGTTGCTATAAACTTTAATTAGTTTTGTTGATTAATTAATTAGTTTCATTGCTAAAATTGTGATAGATTTGAACTATACTTTAGTTTTGTTTGGTTTGATGCTAAACATTAGTTTTGTTTTTTATTTTTTGCAATATTTGTTGGTAACAACGTGTTGGGCTTCCATTGTAGGATTAATGTTGTTGTTTTAGCTCCTTCCTCTCATCTTCCTTATTGTTTTCACCTCCTCACCATGGGTTTGAGACCACTTCAACTTTCTCCTTAATGTAGCTGTCACAGCCCATTCTAAAGTCTCAACCGTCACAGTCTTCACCATGGTTTTGTGGTGATTGCGAAGCAACAATTGAGACTTGATATACAACGTGCAGATGGACGACTGAAGCACTTAAAGCGATTTTGAGGCCACGATTCAATGGCATCCTCCATCACAATCTATGGTCTCTTTCTTATTCTATCTCTACATTTGTGTAAACATTTTTCAATAATTATTCCTAAATTCTAATTTTTATTCATGTCGTTAATTAGAATAACACCCATCGACTCCAACATTTGCAAATCGAGAATCGGATTCTTATTGAAGCGCCACACCCTACAGTGCATTTGGCTGGATTATAGAGAGCTTCCAGCCATCAAGCAATTCAATAATTTTGTTATCATTATTAGTTTTGATAGCATTTGTTTTGTTGTCACTGGTATATGTCTGAATAAAGGTTACAATTACAGTCAATAGTGCTTCAAAAAGAGAAAACACAGGTTTAATTGCTTTATTACATTTATGTTATGGATTCTTACAATTTGTATTTAAAGGTTTGCTTTGTGGTGTACTATATAACTATGTATATATTTGGAATGGTTGATTAGCAAAGCTATTTTATTTGTTTGACTGAATTGCATTTCCATTTTTGTTTTTTGTTTTTAATTTGCTTAAAAGGCTCGCATTAGAGAGCATGAGGAAAAAGTAAAACTTCTTCAACACCTATCACATCCAAACACTGAGGTAAGTATCTGATTTGTATTCTTATCGAGGCAATGGTTGCTCATGCTTATTGTCTAACTTTTTCTTTCAGTTGGTTGTCTTCCTTGACTCTACAAGTCTACTAATTAATCATCAATCATGCTTGCTATTGAGTTGAAAAGTTGAATAAATTTTGAAGCAATGGTTTAATCTTTTCTTACAATTATCATACTTTGGATATCAATTAGGGATTGATTGGGTATCAATTAGGCCATTTACAGCTGGGTATTGATTGGGTCTCTGATACATGCAACATGAAGCTTGATTGGGCCTCTGGTTTTCTGATTGAGTCACGAATTATTGTCTTTTATTAATGATTTCAATTGGATGTCTGATATTGTCTTGAGGGTTCCAAGGATGCTCTATTTCCGAAGAGGTGTAAGGTTTGAGCCCTCTTTAAGTTTTATTACTGGTTAGAGCTTGACCCACTATTTCACTCTATTTTTCTCTGTGATTTGTTTGTTTTTCTTTGTGATTTGTATAGAGCAGGAAAATTTGATCATGTAGATTTTTTTGTTATTGCTTAGATTCATTCCCAACTTGCTTTCCAAAACAAATGTTATGAGAGTAGAAAGAGAAGAGAAAAGAGAACTCTTGTATTTAATATATGAATGAATAGGTACACACTCCTTTATATAGGAGAGAAAATAAGTATATACAAAGAATATACTATACCAGATATATACAAATAATATCCTAATATATCTTAATATACTATATTAACACCCCCCTCCTCAAGTTCAAGGTGGTAATGCAGATATGAAGTTGAGCTTGGAAAGTGAATCAGAAAATTGTCCCAGAGGATGAGTCTTGGTGAAGATGTCAGCTGTCTGACCGGCAGAGGTCACAAAGATAAGACGAACAGTGCCACTAGTAATGTGTTGCCGGATAAAGTGACAATCAATCTCAATATGCTTGGTGCGATCATGGAAGACATCATTATGTGCAATATGAATAGCACTTTGATTGTCACAATAAAGGGTAGTGGTAGCAGGATAGGGAATTCCCATATCAGTAAAAAGCCAATGAAGCCACACAAGCTCTTGAGTAGTATCCGCAAGAGCATGATACTCAGCCTCAGTACTAGAACGAGCAATAAGAGTTTGCTTCTTGCCACGCCAAGCAATGAGAGAATCACCCAAGAAGAAGCAGAATCCTGTAGTAGAGCAGCGGTCAGTAGGATCCCCGGCCTAATCTGCATCAGAAAATGCATGTAAGTATAGAGAAGAGTGTGCTGAGTAGTGAAGACCAAGGAACATAGTATCTTTTAGATAGCGCAAATACGAACTAGAGCATCATAGTGCGAAGAGCAAGGAGCAGCCATGAACTGATTGACAATGTGAACAACATAGGCAATGTCTGGACGAGTAATCGTGAGATAGACAAGATTGCCAATAGCTGACGATATAAAGTAGCATTAGATAATAGGTGACCATCAAGAGGTGTGAGACGAGTCTAAGGATCAACTGGAGTAATAGTAGTCTTGCAATCAGTAAGACCAGCACGAGTCAAGAGATCAGAGATATACTTGGCTTGTGTTAAAAAGTAACTAGAAGGATCATGAGAAATTTTCAAGCCGAGGAAATAGCTAAGCAAACCCAAATCTGTCATCTCAAACTGGTGACTGAGGAACTGTTTGAGACTAGAGATACCCACTGTGCCATCGCCAATGATGATCATATCATCCACATAGAGAAAAATTACAATAATACCACGCTCTATTTGACGTATAAACACGGCAGAATCACAGACACTGGAGGAAAAACAAAGTCATGAATGGTAGAACTGAACTTGGCAAACCAGGCATGAGGAGCTTGTTTCAAACCATACAAAGCACGGCGAAGTTTGCAAACTTTGATGGATGGAACAGAAGAACTAGCTGAAGGTTACATATAAACTTCCTAGTGAGATCACCATTGAGAATGGCATTTTTGACCTCCATCTGATAAAGACTCCAATGGCGAGCATCAACAACTGCTAATAAGTTGCGAACAGAAGTAAGACGAGTAACATGAGCAAATGTTTCCTCATATTCAATCCCATACTCTTGTGTAAATCCCCAGGCAACAAGACAGACTTTGTAACGTTCAATGGAACCATCAGAATGAGTTTTGATCTTATAAACCCATTTACAACTAACAGCAGTCTTTCCAGGAGGAAGATCAACTACGTCCCAGGTATGAGTTTTATCCAAAGCTTGCAGTTCATTAGTCATAGCTTGCTGCCAAAGAGGGTTAGAACAAGCCTCATGATAGAAGTAGGTTCATGAGAGGAAAAAGTAATGGAACCAATAATATAATCACGAAGAAGAACAAAAGGTTATTTTACCCGAGTCGGATGACGATTTGCTGGAGGAGATGGTGGTGGAGATAAAGAAAGCTCCACAGGAGATGATGGAGGAGGCTCCACAGAGGTAATAGAGGAGGCATAGGACCATCGTTAGATACAGAAACCTTATGATTAACAGTGGGAATAGGCAGCTGTGAAGGCGTTGAACCAAAATCTGCATCAAATTCAGGAGACATCAAGTCTTTAGAAAGATCAGTAAAAAACAGGGAATGGGTGGACTATGGTAGGTAAAACTTAGACAAAGTAGAGAACATTTTGTGTTCCTAGAAAACCACATGACGAGAAATACAAAGACGCTTGGAGACTGGATCCCAACAGCTATAGCCTTTATGTTCTATACCATACCCCAAAAAATAGCAAAGACAAGAACAAGATTCTAGTTTAGTGTGTTCATGAGGTTGAAGGAGAACAAAACAAGCAGAGCCCAAAACTTTAAGAGTTGTGTATGTAGGAGGAGAACCATACAAACGTTCATAAGAAAGAGATTAGCTATGAGAGGAGTAAACACACAATTTATGGTGTAAATAGCAATGAGAGCAGCTTTCCCCCAAAACTTTTCAGGACACGAAGAGGAGATGAAAAGGGCCCGAGTAGTGTCTAGAATATGACGATGCTTTCTTTCAGCGCCACCATTTTGTTGGGACATGCCTGCACCAGAACGATGAGATTGGGTACCATGTGCCCAAAGAAAGGAAAGAAAATCAGAATCCAAGTATTCCATAGCATTATCAGAAAAAGGTTTTCATAGTTTGATAAAACTAAGTATGGACCATGGCAGAGAAATCATAATAAAACTGTTTAAGTTCAAACCGATTTTTGAGAAGAAATATCCAAGCATAACGAGAAAAATCATCAACAAAAATCACAAAATATCTAGACTCCCCCATGGTCGGGGTGAGGGAGGGTCCCCATATATCTGAATGCACAAGAGCAAATGGGGTAGTAGAAATATAATTACTTTTATTAACAGGTAATGCAAGCTGTTTAGCAAGTTGACAACGTAAACAATCAACATTTTCAGAACTAACACGACCTAACCGACCACTAGAAACCAAAGTTTTTAAAGGACTAAAAGAGACATGTCCTAAGCGACAATACCAAAGATAAAAAGAAGACAAAGAAGTAGAAGCAGCAAAAGAGGCAACGGAAGCAGTAGTAGATGATGTAGATGGAATGCGAAGATGGAGAAGCTCGAACAAAAGTCCATGCCTACGGCCTATCCTAAGGATCTGTTTCGTCTGAGGGTCCTGTACCAAACAACCATTAGTAGAAAAAGTGATGGTGAGACCAGGTTCACACAATTGACCATAGAGATAAGGTTTAATTTAAGAGCATGAATATAATAAACATTAGAAAGAGATACAATGGAAGTAGAAATTTGGCCAATGTGACTAACAGACATATGAGAACCATCAGCAGTATAGATAGAGGGAACAAAAGAGGATGATGAGATAGAAGAAAATATAGTAGAATCAGAGGTCATATGATTACAATAGGCGGAATCAAAATACCATAAAGGATTGCCTGATGTGACTGAAAGAGTAGAGAAGTAAGAATACTGATTTGGCACCTTGGATAATGGACTCAACATCATCCATAGAAAATGATGGAGCAATAGGATCAGTAGAGTGGGGAGTGCAAGAACTCTCTGATACAGCAGCAGCAGGACGAGAACCATGAGCAGATTTGGACTGAGGCCCAGAATGCGAAGACCCTTTCCTAGAAGAAAAAGCAGGGGGAGCGCGAGGACAATTGTATTCGAAATGACCAGCAGTAGTCTTGTGGCAAGTCAAGCAGTCACAAACTTGGCACTGAAGTAAAGAATGATTGGTAGGTAGGCCATGGTTGCGACAATAAATGCATGAGCTAGGAGGCTGTGAAAATGAAGAACCTTGTGATGATGACGTAGCAAGAGCAGAATCCCAAGTTGGAGTTTTAAGCATCCCAAAACGAATTTTTTCTGACAAGAGTTTAGTAATGGCTTGTTCCAAAGTCGGTAAGGGCAAACGATGGAGCAAGGAAGCATACACAGGTTCAAAGGTGCTATGAAGAGCCATAAGAAACTTCAATAGTCACTGATGATTCCTATAAACAATAAATAACTGTGCATGCTTCAAATGTACCCAAGCAGGTTCAGAAAGAGCCAACTGGTCCCAGACAGATGACATCTAGGATAAAAAATCATTGATGGACTGACCAGGCTCTTGGCACATGTAATAAAGAGTTTGTAGGAGTTGATATTGGTGAGCATGGCCAGTAGTCTGATAGCGTTCCTTCAAGAAATCCCAAATTGCCTTAGCAGAAAGACAATTGAATCATTATCCTGAAAGCGTCTATGGCTCGACTTTTTGTGTCCCCTTTCGAAGGATGACTAAGCCCTACAGTTTGGACTCCCGCGGTTCTGAATCTGATTCCACAAGTGCAATGTGAAATAGATAAATACCAAAGAGTTCAAATCTGACAAATCTTTTGGAAAATCGATTTTGAATCAAAATGCCAAAAATAGACTGCTTTGCTAGATACAGAGTCGCCACCTAAATATTTTTGGGAAATTTAGAAAACCCATGACTCATGCCAAAGGCCACGTGTCCGTATCACCAAGATCGTCTCGGCTCGGGAACTTAGGTACGAGAGGGAAAGGTCATGAATTGAGCACCCCCATTCGCCCGATCAAAGATCGGCCTCTACTAATCATGATGTGAATCTTATTTACATTATATGCTCTTGTTCCAGTTATTATGTTAACTTACTATGTGATGCGCGCACAAGTATAGACTAATTTGCAAAAATTGAAACACTTGATTCATTTTCGTTTTGAAAATAGTTTCAAATATATACCACTTGAAAAAGTGATCGCATATGTAAATTACTCAAATTATTCCAATTCAAGCAATTAGCCTTCATCCACAAGCATTCAAAACAGTTTATCATTTAAGCACTTAGCCTCATGGCAAACATGCTAGACATGGCAACAATCACACTCATGCGATATACTAAAGCAAGTAAAGGCTCACCTAGTACTCCAAGCCAAAAAGATGAAAGAGTTAGAAAAACGTGCATGCCCCTAACTAATGCAACACATATGATATACAACTAATAGGCTCGGCTACTAATATGGCATATGAAGCAATTTGATAGCATACGGTCTAAGCACGTATTCAAAGAAGTATTTAACTAACAATACAAGTTAGAATGATGAACCGAGCCTTGGTGCATGCAAGACAAGTGGATGCAAACATGGAGATATGCTAAAAAAAACATGATGTCCAAATCTAACCATTGTAAGTAGTTAAATAAAAAGAAGAAAGACGTAGAGTTGGAAGACATACAAATTGTTACAACATTGCGCTTTCACGAAAGAGAGTCTGAATGAACTAACTAGCTAACTAATTAAAGCTAAGCTAATTAAGTAATTATTACAAACCCAAATGAATAAATTAGCTAAGCTACTTAACTAATTATTTACATGAATATAACATGAAAAGAGTACTAAACTAGTTATTCTAATTACTCCGCCTCAGGAAACAAGGAATGCTCATGCATGCATGGACTTTCCACTCGAAAATGCCACTGTTTCTGCTACTGAATGCCTCTGTTGCATAGTAGAACACTTGCACTGATTTCCACCTCAGAATCTGTTATGTTCTGCTTTAAAAGTACAATGTTGGGTTTTGCACTGGTGGTCGGTAGAGGGCCTACCGTCCACTAATGATGGCCTGCTGGTCACTAAAGATGGCCTGCCGACCACTGATGACTGGACTTTCCTGTTACAACAGAGAACAAACAGAGCAGAGACAAGGTATTCCCAAGGATTTGTTTGCATAATTTACCCCTCCTTATCATTTAAACAGCTCAAAGGAATAGTAAAACTTGATTCACAAACCATCAATCTATGCAATTTCATTGCATGATGGCCTATGAACCAAAGTGTGCAAGTTCATTGAATGCAACAAAACAAGACTCTCAAAACCACTTCCCTATCATGAAAGATCAAGGAAGTAGCTGACAATGAATCTTAAACCGTTTTCATCACTAATGAGTATGAAACGACTCAAGACTCAAGGGTTCAATTAACGTCTGATTGTACCCAAAACCAAATTATTATCTTGCACCCTTTTTAATCACCAATTTTATTACTTCATTTTAGATTATTATCCATTCTTTAATCAATTGAGTTCAAAAGGTGAGTTTAAGTCCTCTAATGAAAGAGGGCTCAAACCAAGTGTTGCTTTAGGCATGAAAGAGACATCATACCGTTGGTAATGAACCCCCAAAGGGATTAAACCATTAAACATGACACCTCAATCTCATGCTTAAACAAACAAATAATTTGAAACCACTTTCAAAGCAAAGAAAAAGCCAAGAAATGAGGAAGGTTGCAGAGGTGATTAAAGGTGATCACAAGTATGGAAAGCCATAAATAAACACTATCAACTCAAAGAATGTGGTGTCTAAGGCCTAAAACACCAAGCTTATGAGGACAATTACACTACAAGCATGCAATATAAGGCTCAAATGCAACAAACACTTAAAAACAGTCCTAAAACATGATGAAATTAAGACAAAAATAGCTAGAATAATAAGCTAAAACATGGATCATGCTAGGCTAGTAAGGAAAACACAAGGAGGGGAGGCCAACCCCTCCAATTTTGAACTTCAAACCATGATTGTAGCCACTGAAATAACTCTGAAAATCAGTGTTTAAAAGCTCAAAAAAAGATAGTGTAAAGGTAGGAAACGCAAAGGTAAAGGCCTTGAGGGCAAAGTGTAAAGAAGGGTGAACCACCCCTCAACCTTTATTGGCCTTAAAACCCAAGTTTCAGCCCAAAAATACAGAGTTTTTACAACCCAAAAACAGTTGGAAAATAGTAAGAAAAAGAGTAAATACAACAAGTAAAGAGGCAAAGCTTTAAACCTCTTGAAGAAGAGATCACTTTCAAGCAATAAAACAAGGCTAACACACCTTCAAGAGCTCAAATAAGACTCAAAGATGGAGAGGTTTGGTTAAGAGTGTATAGGCAAAGGTGAACAAATTTACAAGAGAGAGAGAGAGAAAAAAAATTGTAGAGAAAGAGGAAAAATTTTGCTCCAAAATTTTTCTAACCCCTAAAGCAAGAGGAGAGGTTCTCTATATATAGAAAACATGAATCTCTCTCAGAAACATCCATCCATACACGTGGGAGCAGATACAATAATCTGTGCAAATAACTGGCACAACTGTCACAAAATATCTACAAAACATATTGGTGGCCAGTAACTAGAAGCAATGGCCGGTAACCCATAGCAGTGGCCGGCAAGCCACCGAAGGTTGCAGGCTTGAAAATCCAAGGTTTGGGACCAAAACAAAGGCAACATGGGTGTAGGGTTTAAAAGGCTCAAAGTCGTGGCATTCTGCTGAGGACTTTGAGCACTTAACAAGCATATACACACATCATTGGGTGTGCAAGTGATGACGTCCAAGCCGTGAGGACGGTCAAAAATGGGGTGTCTACAGTTGCCCCTCTTTGAAAGAACTCGGAGTCATGAAATGACATGAGTGAATGTCAAAGCCCGAAGACGACCCATTTTGACAAGGTCGTAAGACTTGGATAAACAATCAAGACAGAAATAAATGGTTACACCCGCAAGCTACCTACGTATCCTTTTGTAAGGAATCAAACCATCATAGTTTTAGGACAAGATACAAATGATATGCACAATGACTTTGAAAGCTGGACCCACACGCTTCGCAAAGCCGGCTATTTGAAAACTCAGAATCATGCAAGATGATGTAATAAGCAATAACAGATGCAACAAGATAACAACATATGAATGAGTAGCTTCAAGCTGAAAACCAACACAGGTTCCCTATAAAAAGATATAAAACACTCTGACCACGCCAAAACACAAGACGAGGAAAGAAAACACAGCTCAGGGTTGCGCCTCGCGCATCTTAAGAAATTGAGAAAAGAAAACCGCTTGGGGTTGTGTTTCACACATCCCGAGATGAAAATCGCTCAGGGTTGCGTTTCACGCGTCCTGAGAAACAAGAAAAACTGCTCGGGCTTGTGCTTTATGCGTCTTGAGATAAAACACGCCCAGGGTCGCGCTTCACGCATCTTGAGAAACAAAAGAAACCACTCAGGCTCCCGTTTCATGCGTCCCAAGATAAGACACGCCCAGGGCCACGCTTCACGCGTCCTGAGATACAAGAAAATCGTTCGAGCTTGCTCTTCACGCGTCTCGAGATAAAATACGCCCAGGGCCACGCTTCATGGGTCCTGAGAAACAAGAAAACTGCTAGGGCTCGCACTTCATGCGTCCCAAGAGAAAACAAGCCCAAGGCCACGCTTTACGCGTCCTGAGATACAATAAAACCACTCGGGCTTGCGCTTCACGTGTTCCAAGTTAAAACACGCCTAAGGCCGCATTTCACGCGTCTTGAGAAATGAGAGAAACTACTCGGGCTCGTGCTTCACACGTCCTGAGATAAAACACGAGAGGTGTGCGATAGATGTATAAAGTGAACGTGTGCGATACAGTGACAACGCATATTCTATGCAAGATGGGCAACCGACGTATGATGTTAATTGAAGGCATGTTTTATACAAGAAACAAAAGTATATTCTATGCATGAAACAAGAGTATATTCTATGTAAAATTGATAGCATGTTCTATGCACAAATCATAAATGATATAAGATATGCGTGCAGCATGCATATATGTGAAATGCATATTCTATGCAACGGAAAAGAACAAAGACATAATTTGACAAAACGAATAAAATGATATCCGGTAGCAACCTCCGATCTACTTCTCAGAGGAATTACAACATGTTCAAAAGGATACACCTCGTTCATAGTAGCAAGTAGGACGCGTTCACACACCGAAACGTAGTTGCAAGCTTTCAAAACAGAACCTTCCACACACTACTCAAGAAGAAGAAGCATAAAACAGCACCAAGACCTACCTGAGAGCCACCAGCCACCTGCTGGCCACCAGATAACCTTGCCGGCCACAGATGTGGCTTGCCAGCCACAGATGTGGCTTGCCAGCCACCGATGGTAGATTCGAGGCAAATAAGTCTTTTTCCTTTGGGTCTTTAAGTATAGGTCTCAAGGCTTCATTTCCTCACTTCTCCAAGCTCGAAAACCCTCCCCCTCTTTCTCTAGGTACTTTCGCTCTCTAGATTCGTGCTTTATATGCATTTTCCAACGCCCCACGCACACTTTTTTTCATAAAACCCTCTCAGTTCTCTACGTTTTGAACCGATTAGATTTTGATTTCGTCGCTTTTTCTCGGACTTTCATCACTTTAGGCTTGTTCCCCTCGAGTTTCTCTCAAGTTTCATGAACTTTCCTAGGCGTTGACTTTTTCTCCCATTTTCTCTCTTCTAGGGTTGACTTTTTTCAAGTTTACCCTATTTTCTTCATTTTTTCTTCACTTTTCGCCTACTTTTCACCCATTTTCTTAGATGGCAGATGACATTCCTCATGACGGTGCCCTTCCCGAGGTTCCACCTATTTTTTCACCTATAGCCGAGATGGAGAAGCCAGCAGTTGCTGAGGCTGGCAAGGTGGCTGAGGGCATTGAGGCTGACCTTGAGGCGGAATTGGCGCTCGAGTTTAAGCAAAAGCCGCTACCATTGAGAGTGCAACCCTTCGATCCGGCGACATATCATCCCCGCACACATATATTACCGCCTCGAGGCATTAGGTGTTTCAGCGATTTTGCTCACGGCGTACCAGAGGACCTCCTGCTAAGGGAGCTGGCCTCCCACCTTTCGTCCAACGCTATTGAGGTATGAATTCTATTTTCATGTATTCCTGTCTTTCCTTTAACTGCATTTCTTGCACTACATTTCATTTGATTGCCCTTTTATCACTGCCTTTCATCCGATTCATCTGTTATTTACCACAAGGAGACTCCCGTGCCTATAGGGGTTATGGAGCGACGATGGCGAACGATTGCTATGACGAGCTCCCTGCCGGGGTCCGTGATATCGTCGACGAGGTTGGCTTCAGTCTTTTCTGCTCTGGACTGACGTACGTCATAGCAAGCCGCCCTCTTCTAGGAGTGCTAGTAGAGAGGTGATTAGATGCCACTAACTCTTTCCACCTCTCTACTGCTGGGGAGAAGACGATGACTCCCTACGACTTTGCCATGATCACAGGCTTAGGAGTTTGAGGCAATCAGATCCCTTTTGACACAGACATGGGGGAATGGAAGACTGCTTAGATCGGCCTGTTAGGAGCACGGCCACCTCTATACTGGCTAGCCATGGTGAGATACAGTTGGTTCGCCGAGCAATTCTGCGGGAGGGAGCCCGAGACGCTGGAGGAGATGGAGCAGTATGTCCCGAGCTTCCGGATGTTTGTCCTCGGTACACCTTGTTTTTGAACAGGTGGAACACCGTGGGTTTATATCTGTTGAGCGCCCTGGTGACCCTTTCCCAGGTACGTTTCTACGACTGGGGCGGAGCTGGCCTCGCCACCCTATACGGCTATATGAGCTCCACCTCCCGTTTGAGGGGAGAGCGGATCGGAGGCTACTGGCGAGCCTAGAAGGTATCCATTTCAATTCCCTCTTTGCACTTTACATTTTCTATTTCACTTTTTTTGCTTTATATATATTCAACACCTGTGCTTTCTGCTTTGCACTTTTTGTATCCGTTTATGCACTGTGCTTTCTGCTTTGCACTTTCTGTATCTATTCATGTCGTTAATAACATCGCTCCCCTTTCCTTGCAACTATGGGTTTATGTATATTTTCCAGCCCTAGCTCTAGAGCCTATGGAGGAGCTCCCCCTTGTGGTTTCCTACTCGAGACGATATGATAGTCAATGTCAGCGCCAGTGTTGCGAGACCTTTGCCTTCTTCCGCCATTACTTTGATACTGTGGCTGCTCACGAGGTAACCCGAAACACAGTCATTTTTGCTTTACACCTATTCTAATTCATACTTTAGCAACTGATGGCAACTAACAATCTATACATTCTCTGTTTGCAGATCGCGTGGCAGCCTTAGGCTAGGATGCCGGCCGAGGTGAGAGACCAGTACACGGGAGCCTGGGGCACATCGCGCTTCCGGATTCTGCTGAAGGGTCCAGTCTGCCTAGCTTGGTTCTTGAGCGAGAGATTTGTTCACTTGACTGTGGGCTTGCCTGATCCAGTCGTTCTGATGCCACCTCCGGAGTCTATGAGGACAGCGGATAGCCTATCTGTTGACGCAGTTATACAATTCATGGTCAGCTTGGATGCTGATTTCTTTAGAGGAGAAGGCGATTACACGACATTTATTTAGACCCACCTTATGCCTCCTCTGACGAGTACTCACGCAGGCGAGGGGTCAAGGGCTCCTGCGGCAGGCGAGGCAACTTAAGCAACTAAGACCTATACCAAAGGGGCTCCCTTTGTTGAACAGGCTATCTATTGGCTAGAGCTTCCCACTGCGTTCACATGCTGGAGGCCGACTGGGACTGCTTATTAGATTCCGATCGAGCCAGCCGAGGTTGGGCACGAGTTTGTTGGAGTTCGAGGCTCGTCCCAAGTATGGACGACACTTTACCATTTACACCCCATATTTCCATTTCAGATATGTATATTCCAGACATTAATCATCTAAATGCACTTGCAGGCATCTATAGAGTATACGGGGAGCCTCCTCGAGCTGGTGGCTTCTCTGATGGGTATAGTGCAGAAGAGAGAGATGTTGTTTGGTCTCCACAGTGTCCAGGTAGTTTCCTTCAGTTTGCGCTTCATGCTATCATATTTCCACTGATACACTGGCATTTCAACTGTAAGCTTTCCCAAACTGCACTGATACACTATATTGATACATTGTACTCACACACTATACTCACACACTGTACTCATACTGTATTTGATTTCTATATACTATACATGTATTTGATACACACACTGTAGCTGATATGTTGACAACTTTTCTTTTTTTTTTTCAGATTTCGTCTGCATCGATGGCACCAGCGGCAGCAGTAGCACCGGAATCGACTGCACCTCCTCCAGCAATAAGGAGGAGAGAGAAAGAGACAGGCCCCAACTCGTGGCTGAGATGTGATCCGCGGTCGAGGTAGGGATAAGGGTACCTGAGGCCAGAGCAGTCCTTTAGAGCGCATTTTGAGTGATGACGATACTGAGACTAGTGACTCCGAGGAGGCAGTGAGTCGGCATTCTGAGTCATCCGAGAGTGGAGACGATGATACTGGTTCAAAATCCAAGAGCGGAGGTAACGCCGAGGCAGGTTCTGAGGTAAGGAGTGGAGATGATACCGACTCTGGTTCAGAGTCTGATTCTGATAGCGGTGCCGATGGAAATAGTGATCTCGAGTCCCCTCTGAGGAATAGGACGAAGAGGGCATCTCGGTCCTGAGGCGACTGTCGCTGATTTTTGTACTTTTTGCCTAGTTTCTTTTTGTTTGGTAGGATTAGCACATGTATAGCTTTAGATAGGTTTTATTTGCTTTTGAAACTTGTACTCCTCTTTTGTAAAAAACCATGATCGGAATAAGAACTCACAGATTGTATGAAATGTGTTGTTATTTTGCATCATGAACACCATATTTGCATGAAATGGAAATGGAATCGAATTTGAAAATGAAAACTGAACACTTGTATTGGCGCGATATTCTTAATCGGGCAACAAGCCGACCAACAACCAAAATACAAATACAAACTACAACTCGATAAACAAAGCAAAAACAACTCAAATATAAATAAACACACTTGCTAAAACCAAAAGACTCAAAACAAGACCTTAAAACACACAAAGATCAAGACAAAACACATGTCACCAATACTACCTAGCATACAGGTGGACAGTAGGCTAAAAAGGAGAACTGCCAGCCAGAGATGGAGGTTGCCGGTCAGAGGTGGAAGTTACCAACCAAAGGAGGTGGCCTGCTAACCACAGGAGGTGGCTTGCCGGCCACCAGTGTAAGGAACCTCCAGATTGTTGACAGCTGGCTTCCACTCACAGCCTCATTTTAGTTGCAATTTCTTTCACAAATAAAGATATTCCTTGCCGAGAAGCTCACGGATTAGATAGCTATTTTAGACGGCACGGAAAATGTAAATTTCTAGGGTTTTGGTATAAATGCACTTTTTCCGTTAAGCCGTACTCCACTTTGTTTTCTGTTCCTCCATGCCGCGACCCGATGCTGGGACCCAATTACACATGTCTTTCGCTTCGGGGGACAAAAAATATGCCCAACAATTGAAGAATTTCAAGCACTAATGGAATCCCAATGCGATAAGGAAATCATGCCTCAGCCCCGTTTTGGCCACGCTTAAGCTTTGGGACGGATGTGTGGGCTCACGAGGCTCGATCTTTGGCCCACAACAAAGAGCTAAATATACCTAGCTTGATTCATCGATTTTTCGATATCGGTGATAGAGGCGACCTTCTTTGGCGGGGTTTTTGACAACATGTCCTCTGCTTATGTATGCTTGCTCATTTCTTTCTTGCCCCTAGTTTCGGCGGATCCAACATTCGGCTGATCAAAGTGGCCCAAGTTCTGAAAGAAGGGAAGAGTTGCATTTGTTTCGCGCTAGCCGAGACCTTGACGAGCTTGGACCCGTTTCATCGGCGAGAGATGACCAGGTTCACGGGGAGTCCACTACTTCTTCAGTTATTGTTTCCCACCCTTTCTTATATGTGTTTCTCACATCACTCGGCACTCATGCTTTATTTTTCTCTCAAAGCCCTTTTCTTACTTTTCTCTCAACATACATCTCTCTATTCTTCACTCTCTCTTTTCTTTCATCCCTTCCCAGGTGTGGCTTATGGATAAGCTGAAGGTAGTGGACTCTTGCCTTGAGTACTCAGCTCGAGGTTATTTCTTCTGCCACCGACTAGTGGATTTTCCCAACGAGGGTTGGTGGTGCAACTAGATATGCAGCAGGTCTACAACTGACATAGCTTGGCATTGCCCCTAGCTTAATCTGACCGAGATGTGTTACAGCATGGCTCGGCAGCCTGGCATACAGTTGATCGACCTCACACATTGCGTGTTCTATTTTTCTTTTCAATTCAGATGTCAATTTAGGCATAATTAGACCCGCTTAGAGGAGCGAGTAGAATATCTAGTTTCATTTCCTATTCGTGGTTCACACTTGGCTAGGTACCTCACTGCTTAGAGGACAAGAGAGCTTCTGGCCCCTGCCCCTAGTTTCAGTTATGCCCTTTTTGGAGAGTGCTTAGCTTGGCTCGAGGATGAAACACAAATCGGGCCCACTCTGGCTTCAGAAGCTTCCACAAGCACGAGCAGAGAACGCAGGAGCACCTGACTCACCTATACCCCTAGTTTATTGCTTTGATCTTTATTTTCAAGTTTTATGATGCAATAAAAGCAACTTTGATTTGTATCAGAGAGTTGAAGAACTTTATGTTGAAATCAATGAAATTAAACTTTGTGAGCACCAAAATTTTTCTTTTGGTCCAAAAATGATCTAAGTTGTAAAAGGCATAATTTTGAACAAAATCAACTTTCATCAAAACTTTTCAAAAAAGGATCACCACCTGATACGCATGGAATCAATCTTCAAGATGTACAACCCCGAACCAAAAGATTAAAAATGCCCTGATTAAACACCACTGTTTTGCATTGTAACCAGCTCTTCTTCTCGGATTAAAGATCACAATCGAACTCTCAGGTAAAGAACAAACAAAGATGATCTGATCAGACACATGGACAGGACAGTTGAGTTGGAGGTGATTATGGCCCAACTTCAGGATGAAGTTGCCTACGTATCCCGAAGATGGGAATCAGGCCTTACGTAGTTTGGTTCAGGTTCACTCGAGTATTTACTCTCTTCTTTTGCGCTCTAACTTTTGCCAAAGTCACCATTTAGGGTTTTTAACCTTGCGAGCTCATTTTTTCTTTATTTCTAATTTTCCATGCTCTAACTTTTGCCTAGGTTACCCTTCCAAGTTTTCGGCCTAGCGAGCCTCTCAGGGATAGTATTTCTTCAACTTGTCCATGTTGATCGGTTATGAAAATCCCATGCCATCTAAGTCCATGAGAACAACAGCTCCACCCGACCAGATAGCTTTGATGATGTAAGGACCAGTCCAATTGGGTCTGAACTTGCCCCTAGGGTCATGAATGGGAGGTCGGTTGTCTTTCAGCACCATATCTTCCTCCTTGAGATTTCGGGACTTAACTTTCTTGTTAAAAGCCCTGGCAATTCTGCGTTGGTAACCCTAAACATGATACAATGCCTTCAACCTTCTCTCATCAAATAGCATTAACTCCTCAAATCTGCTCTGTTGCCAGTCTGCCTCTGCTATCTGACACTTAGCCATAACTCGCAGTGACGGGATTTTTATTTCAATTGGCAAAACAGCTTCCATCCCATAGACGAGAGAATAAGGAGTTGCCTCTGTAGATGTCCAGATTGAAGTTCTATAGCCCTAGAGTGCAAATGGCAATTTATCTGGCTAGTCACTGTAGGTCTCAACCATTTTCTGTAAGATATTATTGATGTTCTTGTTGGCGGCTTCAACAGCTCCATTAGTTTGAGGCCTGTATGTAGATGACTTATGGAAAGCCACATTGTATTCCTCCAACAAGTCTATCACCTCTTTCTTGAAATGGGAGCCATTATCTGATATGATCTCGTTTGGAACTCCGTATCGACAAATGATATTGTTTTTGATGAACTTGGCCACATTCGATGCTTTCAACATTGCATAAGATTGAGCTTCCACCCATTGTAAATTAATCAATTGCCACCAAGATATATTCATGCCCATTCGATCCTTTTGGTTTGACTGCACCGATAACGTCGATTCTCCAAACTGAGAAAGGCCATGGCGAAGTCATGTTGTACAATTCTGACGGCGAGATATTCATACGATTAGCATGAATTTGGTATTTGTGCATCGCCGAACAAAACCAATACAATCCTCCTCCTTAGTGGACCAATAATAACCTTGCCTAAGAATCTTCCGGGCTAGCATCACTCCGTTCATGTGCGCTCCATACTCTCCTCCATGGATGTCCTCCATCAGGCGCTTTGATTCCTCTTTTTCGACACACAATTTGTGCATTCCCAGATGACCTCTTTTATACAACTTACCTCCGCAGATGATAAATTGGACAGCTATTCACCGTATTCCCCTTTTGTCTTTGGCATTTGCCCCTGGTGGATAAATCTCCTTTTCCAAGAAATTCTAAATATCGTAGTACCAAGGGTTTTTGTCTTGTGCTTCATCTATTGCGGCGATAGTTTCATAAGCCGGTGTGTATTTCTGCTCGATGATAATTGGACACATCCGGACTCCAAGCGGGATGTCTACCATAGAAGATAGAGCTACTAAAGCATCAGCGAACCTGTTGTTCTCTCTCAGTAGATGCGTGAAAGTCAAATTTTCAAACCTAGGAATCAGAACATCCAGGGTCTAATAATAAACCTTCATCTTTTCTTCTTTGACTTTCCAGTCTCCATTTGCTTGAGAAACAACTAAGTTCGAGTCCCCGATAACATCTAACCTTTTTGCCCCTAGTTCTAGGGCAGCTTCTAAACCTACAATACACGCTTCATAGTCTGCTTCATTATTGGACACCTTGAACTAGAGTTTGAAGGCTACGAGTATATGGGAATCGTCGGGTGCTATCAGCAACACACTTATCCTATAACCGTACTGATTGGCTGCTCCGTCAAAGTACATCGTCCAAGTCTCATCCTCAACTTGCAGAATGGCTTCATCTGGGAACAAGTATTCCACAAACTTATCCCCTTCTACTGGGTGGTCTGCCAAGAACTCTGCTACAGCTCTTCCCTTGACCGACTTGCGGGTGACATATTTGAGATCAAATTCAAAGAGGAGAAGCAACCAACGGGCTAGCCTACTCGTAAGCGCTGGTTTCTCAAAGACATATTTGATAGGGTCTAATCTCGAAACTATAGGATTACAGAGTGAGGTAACAAGTACTGCCTCAACTTCCGGTTAGCCCATACCAAGGCTAGGCAAGCTTTCCCCAACAGAGTATGACTGGTCTCATAATCTAGTATTTTCTGGCTCAAATAGTAGATAGCTTTCTCCACCCTATCTTCAGATTCCTAAGCGAGCATGCATCCCATAGTCGTGTCTGTTACTGATAGGTATAGAATCAAAGGCTTCCCCGGCTTTGGCGGCGACAACACAGGCAGATTCTGGAGGTACCGCTTAACCTGCTCAAAGGCAAATTGACATCGATCATCCCATGAGAATTTCTTTCCTTTCTTCAGGAGACCAAATAGTGGTTCACAAGTCAAGGTTAATTTGGAAATAAACCATCTTATGAATTGCACTTTACCCAGAAACCCTCGCACCTTCTTTTTAGTCCTTGGTGGTGGCATTTCTATGATGGCCTTGATTTTGGAAGGATCTATTTCGATGCCCCTCTGTGTAATCAAAAAGCCCAGTATTTTCCCTGCCATTACGCCGAAGGTGCATCTCTGCGGGTTTAACCTCAATCTATATTCTCTGATCCGTTGAAAGAATTTCTTCAAGGTGGTGTAGTGGCCCTCTCTTTCTTTGGACTTGACAATCATGTCGTCCACGTACACGTCGACCTCTTTGTGGATCATGTCATGTAGAATAGTGGTCGCAGCCCTCTGATAGATAGCCCCGCATTCTTTAGCCCAAACGGCATAACCCAATAAAAGTAGGTACCCCACGGCGTAGTAAATGCGGTCTTCTCTTTATCCTCAGGCGCCATCAAAATCTGGTTATACCCAGAAAACCCGTCCATAAAGGATAGCAATGCATAGCCCGTAGTGAAGTCTACTAACTCATCAATATGCGGCAGAGGAAAGTCATCCTTCGGACTGGCTTTGTTTAAGTCTCGAAAGTCTACACACACCCAGATTCTATCATCCTTTTTCGGCACCGGGATGATATTGGCCAACCAAGTTGGATATTCAGATACTTACAAGAAACCTACCTCGATCTACTTGGTGACCTCTTCTTTGATTTCCAGCATCCAATTTGAACGGATTCTATGCAACTTCTGTTTGACGGGTCGGGCCTCGGGGTCAAGAGGGATCCAATGCTGTACAATCTCAGGATCGATTCCAGGCATGTCTTCGTAGGACCATACGAAAACATCTTTGAAATCTTTTAATAAAGTGACTAAGTGCTCGCGCTTCACCGAAGACAACATGGACCCGATCTGAAACTGACACGGATCCTTCTCAGTACCCATATTAATAGCAATGATTTCATCAGCACAGGGTTTAGCAAACCTCTCATCCTCTCGATTAATCAAGGTTTTCAAAACCAGAGGAATTCCTTCCTCTTCGTTTTCATTAAAATTCTGAAATCTTGGTCTATACAATAAATAAGCGCACAGAGAAATACTTAGAAACAACAGCATTCTCATTCATGAGATCTAGATCTTCGATTACAACCAACTCAAAAGAAAAAGAAAAAGAGGACCTGAACATGACCTTGGTATTCAGGTTACCACCCCCGTGTAGACACCCCATTTTTGACCGTCCTCTAGACTCGGACGTCACCGTTGGAACACTCGGTGATTATCCATGTTTGTGTTCGTTCGGAGATTCCCGGAGTTCTCGGCTACGCGCGCCTTGCCTCAGGACCTCCGAACTCGACCGTTTGGTGTTTGGTTTTGCACCAAACACTTGTGTTTTGCCTTGGGAAGGCAGGGAATGCTTTGTGAGGCATCCCCACATACCGCCGGTTGTGGCTAGAGGCCATCGGCTGGCTGGTGTGGCCACCGGCACTATATTGTGCCGGTCGGCACTATTTTGTGCCGGTCGGCACTCTTTTTGGCAAAATGACCATTTTGCCCTGCCGACCACTTTACAGCTGTTTTTGGAGATATTTTCAGACAGCTTTCTGGTGTTTGTTTCCCCTCCATACACGTGTATGGAGGGATGAGCCCTTTTGATGCCTTAACTTGTAAGTTTTGGGGCCTATACAAAGGAAGCCTCTTCTCTTGGCAAAAGGGTTAGAAAAATTAGAGAGTTAGACATTCTAGGAGAGGGAGAAGCTCTGGTTTTAGGTTAGGTTTTGTGTATCTATCCTATCTCTCTTTTTCTTTCTTGTTTTGTACACTAGGTGTTTGTGCCTTACTATTGCACATCAACACCTAGTGTTTCACCTTTCTCTTGGAACTGAGGTGCTAAGGGCTTGTTCTTGGTGTTCTTGGCTGGTTTGAAGCTCAAGGAAGCAACAACATCAACCTTTGTGAAGGTGGTCATCAAGGGTAAGAAACTAGTCATTTTTACCCCATTCTTGCATTCCATTTTTTCCTAGCTTAGAGTTGTTTTTGTGCTTAGTCCGTAACACATAAAAGTTCCATTTTTTAACCCTCTTCATTGTTTATCAAGAGTGTTTTGCACTTTGGGTAGGTTTGACCACCCTTAGGCCTTGAAAAGGGTACTTTTTGTACCATTTTGTGAGAGATCCGAGACTTTGGTACTTGGCCTCTCCCCCACTGAAATCTTGAGGGATTTCAGTGGTGGAGATGGTGCCTTGAAGTCTCCAAAAGGAGAGGGCCACCCCCTCTCCTTGATGTCCTTGAAAAGGGCAAGTTTAGGCCTCCAAAGGAGCACCATGTTTGGTTGTGTTTTGAGCATGTCTTGGTTGTTTTTCATGCTTATATTGCCATGATTAAACTCTGTTTTAAGTTGGTTTTAGTACTCTTTGCATGATTTGCATAGTTGCTTTGTAATGCCTTAAAATTGCCTTAACATGCCTAGCTTGTGTGCCTTAGCTTCTAGCATGTTTTAGGCTTAGATCCATGAAGCTTGTATGCTTATTTTGGCATGTATGAGGTCTGTCCATAGTCATTTTGGTCAATCTTAGCATGCTTAATATAGCCTCTTTGCATTGGGCTTGTTGGCCTTAAGAGCATGAGTGTGTAGCATGCCTTGCTTGCTTCATTTTTGATGGTTTGGAACCATTCCATATGCTATTTCAGTCCCTTTGGTATGCTTGTATGCTTGCCTTAGTTGCCTCTTTAATGCTTTAAAAGCATGTGTTGGATGCCTCATGTTTTGGCCATTTTGCATGCCCTTGATTTCAAGCCTCTTAGATGCCATCTAAGTGGTCCTTTGGGCCTAATTTGACATGCTAAAACTCTGTTTTTAGTTGTTTAATGCATGCCATAATTGCCTTGCATAAGTGTAGTTCAATGTTTCATTGGGTTGCCTCAAGTACTTGAGCCATTTGTTGCATGTGTAGCTTGCTTCATTGCATGATTTGGCATCATGCTTAGCATGATTTTCAGAGCTTTATAATGTGTACTCATTGCCCTTGTTTGGTGTCTCCAAGTGTGCTTGGGGGTTGCCATGTTGGTGCCTAAGTGTTGGACCGTAATTGCATGCATGTGTGTGTGTAATTTAGCCTCCTTTTTTTGGGCACTTTAGCCACTAATTTTAGGCCTATTTGAGTTGCCTAAGTCATGTACAAGATCATCATTTAATTGGTTTGCATGCTTGTCTTGAATGTTTGCTTGAACCCTTTGCATTAGTATGTTGCATAGCCCATGTTGCACGCCTAGTTGACATGCTTAGGGTTGCATTCGCATTGTGCATGTTAAGCCTCTTGAAGTCAAGTATGATAGAGGTTTAGCACCCTTGTTTGATTCTTTGCATTGCATGCATTTGAAATCAAAGTTGCATTCTTGGTTCTTAGGGCCATCATGCATGGAAATGCGCGATTGGTGGTCCGGGAATCGAGGCACATGCCCCTTTGAGTCAATAACATGATAAGGGGTGTGTATAGTGCATAAATACCTTGAATCACATTGCCATGCATGTTGTTGTCCTCTGCTGCTGTGGGTTGCAGGTTCTGTAGGTGTTTAGTGCCGGCCGGCACTATTTAGTGCCGACCGGCAGTCAATTGCCAGCGATGACTTCATCTAGTGCCAGTGGCCTCCTTCTTCAGCCGGTGATGCTCTGACCCAGCCGGTGGTACTCCCCAGTGCCCTGAGAGGCATTTCTGGGACTTTGGCAATTTTCTGAGGAGGATAGCAGGGGAAACAGAGGCAATCCGTGCATGGCAGTGCGATTCCGAGCCAATTCCGAGCGCGCGCTGCATTTGAGCCCTCTTCCCGAGGCGGTTTATTGCTTTAATTAGATTAATTAATTTATTTGATTAATTTAGTGAAATTTGTAATATTTTAATTAGCTTGCGTAGTTAATTAATTTGTATATTCTTTTGGTCCCTCCGAGCGAGGGTAAATTTGTAATAAGTGTGTGTGAGTGGGTGCATGTCTTCCAAACCCCCATTTCTTTCTATCCCTTTTATTTACCTGCTTACGATGGTAGATTAGGGCACGTCTATTTTAGCATACCTTATGCAATGCATGCGTGCATTCATGCATTTGTTTACATGCACCGGGCTCGGTACATCATACAAACCGCATTGCAATTTTCAATTCCAAATTGAATACGTGCTATTCGCACATTTCATATGCCATGTTTAGGGTTAGCCGAGCCTACTCTAGATTGCATCTATGCCTGTGTTACATTAGCCACTTAACATGAACTAGGTCATGCATGTTTGCTAACTAGTTCCTTGTATTTGGCACGGAGTACGATGTAAGTTTTTATGCTTTAGCATGTCGCATGCGTGTGAATGTTAACATGACAGTATGATTGCCATGCGGCTAAATGCTTATGTGATATTACTGTTTGAACGCCTGTGGGTGAAGGTTGGATTGCGTGAGTTGGGAATACTCATTGAAATCCGTGTTTTAGCCTACTCGCGAGTAGCAATTTCAAACTGTTTTCCAAACAAGACGGATATGCAATGCTTATTTCCAAATTAGGCAATCTAGTCTATACTTTTGTGTTGTGCGCATCACATAGTAATTCTAGGCTAATAATTGGTATAAGAACACATAACGTTTTCAAAATCGGATATCACGGTTAGTAGAGGCCGGTCTTCGGACCGGGCGAAAGGGGGTGCTCATAGCTGACCTTCCCCGATCGTACCCAAGCTCCCGAGCCGAGACATTTGGTGATGACGGACACGTGGCCTTCGGCACCGAGTCAGGGTTTTCTAAATTTCCCATTTTAAAATATTTAGGTGGCGACTCTGTAATATGGCAAAGCAGTCCATGTTTGGCACTACTTTTCAAAAATCTGTTTTTCTTCAAAACGATTTGCCAGAGTTGGACTCTTTGGTTCAGATTTAGAACCGCAACACACAAAAGGAGAGTCCGAGCTGTAGCGAGGTCCCACGCGGGCACTGTTACACCCCGCGAACACCAGACTCAGACTCAGAAGAACCAGAATCTAATTCCGACTCCACAGACTCAATGGAATCATATTCTAGCTCATCACCCGACTCAAAACTAGACAGATAGTCCTCCTCTAGCTGCCAAATAAGAGATGGTGCCTCCGATGTATCCAAAATACTGCTGGTTAGGTTCACACCTGGTTCCTCTCCGATCATGGAGATGGCGATTACACGACATTTCCCCCCAATCCTGTAAATCATCTACTACCCTCATACCGGCAAGAGGAGGATGTGGAACATTAGGGTCAGCAACGCCCTAAGTCTGGTGGATAAATCTCTCTGCAGATAGTATGCTTGGCTAAAAGGGCCTTTAAACAGGATCCTCAGCATGGAACCATGCCAGGTAACGGTATAAGTCGCCCTCGACATGTGGGGAATGCCTGCCCAAGGGTACCAGTCGACCTGAGAAAATCAGTACAGTGTCAAAATCAGTGTAGTGTCAGAATGGTAGTGTGGTGTATCAGAATGGCAGTACAGTGTCAGAATCAGTGTAGTGTCAGAATGGCAGTGCGGTGTCAGAAGTCAGTACAATGTGAGAATGGCAGGGTGATACAGTACAACAATATAAGAATGATCATATAATGTGGGAATTAATGAAATACCTGATCTACTGTGATAGTGTCGAAAAAACGACGAAAATATGGAAAGGGTGCAATCCATAAAGCGACGCCACTCGAATCGTGAGTTGTAGTACCGAGAGCGTGGTACAGACAACTTGATCGGCCTCACTGGAACAGGGCCAATGAAGTAAAGTATGTATAGACCTAAAGCTGTAAATCAAAGACAGATAGATGGCATGAGAAAACGGATCAAATAAGCTAGAAATGCAACAGTGAAGAGGATATAAAGTGCATCAAAAAAGTGAGTGTAGGATGTACCTCCCAAACCTCCAGTAGCCACCAAGTGAGTCCGCCTTACGGCGGGAGACAAAGCTCATATAGCAATATAGGGTGACCAGACCTGTGCCACCCCAGTCATAATCCGCTACCCAAGGAAGATTTACTAGCACCCCAAGAATGTATAATCCCACGATATTTTCCCTGTTTGTAAACAAGGTAGTACCGAGAAGATGTATGAGGATGCCGCGAGTGTACTGAGCAACCTCGTCTGCAGTAGCCGGCTGTGTACCGGAGAAGTGGTCCAAGAACCAGCTGTAACGCACCATCCATGGTTGGTAATGTCCGGGATCGCCTTGAGAAGCTGGAGCTGTGCATCCCTCTACTGAGTCATATCTGGATGGAAAGAGATTGGGCCGCCGACCCCAACCCGCAGACCGATCAACATCAAGAAGTCATACGGGGTTAGTGTCATCTCCCTGGTAGAAGAGAAGTGAAACGAGCTGGTGGTGTCCCACTATCTCTCCACCAGGGCACTGTAAAGCCAAGACTTAGCTCTCATCTATATGAGCCCGTAGCAAAAAGGGCCCAAGGCCAGCAACATCTACCAAAGTGCGGACCTCTGTGGGAAGCCACTCATACCAACGTCAGGGGCCAGAGATAGAGTTGTAACCGCCTATCCTCCTAGCAATCACCTATCAATTGAGAGTTTTATTAGTGTATGTGCAGCACGGGTAAGTGATTTGTTCGTCAACTCAACATTTCAACATGTGTGTAAAGTAAAATGGGGAAAGAATTGTGTACCGTGGAAGCGTCGACAGAGATATGCTCCATAGGCTCTTGCAGTAGAGTATCCTCATCTAGCCCCGGAATAAAAGCCCTCAAATCTCAAGATGCCGCCAGGAGGTGGCACGTGTGTATGTGGCTGGTATGTGGCCGCAACAAAAGGCCTCTCAACAAGAGGGAGTAATACAGCGGCTTCCTCCACCTCCATGTTTGTGCCAAGCGCAATGCCA
Source organism: Camellia japonica (assembly GCA_030407325.1). Taxonomy (NCBI): domain Eukaryota; kingdom Viridiplantae; phylum Streptophyta; class Magnoliopsida; order Ericales; family Theaceae; genus Camellia; species Camellia japonica. The sequence goes on along the minus strand of JAPPVO010000002.1, from coordinate 176,213,528 downwards.
ACACCTATGGCAAGCTGTGGAATAGGAACCTCATCACTAGCCATGGAAAAAGCGAAGAAAAGTGAAGGAGATGAGTGAAAGTAGGCGAAATCCTAAAGTTTCAAACCCTAAGAGAGAGAAAATGAAGAGGGGATGAAAAATCAAAAAAGAATAAGACAAGGTTGGGCAAAGATGTGGGAAAATGAGGGAAAAACAAAGAGAGAACCCAAACTTCAACCAAAACAATTTTCAATTGGTTCAAAATGAAGAGGAGAACAAGTTGTCTTAGGAAATATTAGTGAGGGTTGTTGTGAAAACTCAAGAAGGAGAGGAAATCTAGAGAGAAGGCAGGTTTAGAGAGAAGGAAGAGGGTTTTCCGACCTACAGTGAGATCAAAATGAGAGTTTTGTGTGTTTTAAAGAGCACGGGTGTGGCGTTTTATTGATCTTCCCTTTGCCGCTGTCGAAGGCCGGCCGGCGCTATCGATGCCTAGCCGTGCATCACCGAGGCCTGGCCGGCCTTCGGTGATTCAATTTGTTTTTTTGTCTTTTGTTTTTTTGTTTTTTGGTGTTTTTGTTTTCTGTGTGTTTAATTTTTTTTGTTTTGTTTTGTGCATTGCTAATTTGTTTTTATTTTATTTCATTTTATTTCATCATTATTTTAATTTCTAAGTTTTAGTCTCGGGTTTTAATTTTGAGTTTTAATTTCTATTTCGATTCTTCAGTTTGTTTAATTGTTGGTTTTCGTTTAAATCGAATCAGGAGTTGTATGTCAACAAAAAATGAGTGTTTAAAAAAAGAGAGAAAGAAAAGAAGAAAATATAATAACAGAAACACAAAGAAAGGTGAAAGAAATAAAAATAAAAAAAATAAAAAATAAAAGAGTGGAAAAGAAAAGAAGAGTTGTTGTTCTTATTGTGTAAGCTCATTTGTTTCATTTGAAGTTTGTTTATTTAACTGTATTTGTTCAAATGTGTTTGGACTGAATCATGGTTCACTTCATTTCATCGTTTCTTCTCAGACGATATTATATGTACAGTTCATTCAGAGGAATTTCAGGTGAAATCACTCGTGCCCTTCGAATCGTATCCCATCACTTTTTCTCCTCTCGCGTGAGATGCGTTTGGACGTATTCTCTTTCTTCTCTCGCGTGAGACGCGCTTGGACGTATTCTCTTTCTCCTCTCGCGTGAAACGCGTTTGTATTTGTTCACCTTTCTCCTCTCGCGTGAGACGCATTAAGATTGCAAGTCGATTAAAAACCATTCGGGTACTCCCGGTGTTCACACCAACCTTTCCCCCTCTCGCATGAGACGCGTTAGGATCTCTGTTGAGACCTCAGGTGTCCTCGACGGTTATGTTGCCTTTCGTCTTTCCTACGCGTCGCGTAGTTGAGCTTTAATTTTCTTACATCCTTTCTGCATGAAATGTGGTCTAACTTATGTTTCTCGTGCGTGGCGCGTGGTCATCTTTCCATGTTTGGAATTGTTGTGCCTTATTCTAGTTTGTTTAACTGTAGCATTTTCTTTACATTGCAGTTGCATTAAAAATGTTTCATTGCACATCCTTATTGCATGATCATAAGTTATGTTCTTGCATCATGCATATCATTTGCATCTTGCCCCTGAACTACGCTTGTTTGATTCCTTGCAAAGGGATATGTAGGCAGCCTGCGGGCGCAGCCATTTAATTTATGTCTTGCTTTCTTGTCCAAGTCTTACAGCCTTGTCAAAATGGGTCGTCTCTGGGCTTTGATATTCAATCATGTCATTTTATGACTTTGAGCTCTGTTAGAGAGGGGCAACTGTAGACACCCCATTTTTGACCGTCTATAAGACTCAAACGTTTTGTTTAATGCACTCAATGATGAAAGTTGAATTGTGAATCCGCAGCAATTCAGAATCAGTCAGGCTTCCGAAATAACCTCACATCTTCAACATTTTCCTTGTTTGAACCCTTGGGTTTCATTTTTGGACCATTTTTCACCTTGAGCTAAGTTTGAACCAAAAAAATAAGGGAGGCCATCAAGGCCCAACCGTGCATTAGTGATGGTCGGCCGTGGCTATGAATGGCTGACCGGCCTTCGATGGCGATAAACACTGTTCTGGGCGGGACGCCACCAGCTGTCCATTTTTGAAGATATTTATCACCTTTTCAGCTCAAATTCTATAAAATCAAAGCTCTGGGATTGTTTTGAGGGTTGAAAAAAATTCAAGAAGAGATATATACACCTTGAGAGCCCTTCACTCCTCCTTCTTCCATTGCAAGTTACCTTGGAGCTAACCTAGCTTGCTTACACCACCTACATACATCATATACAACCTTGCCTTACCATCCTAAAGCCTTAGTTAATATTGAGGAAGTGTAATTCAAGCTTGAGAATGCATTGAAACCAAGTTTGAAACTCTAAGAACAAGTTTACTTCTTGAAAGGTATAAGTTGTTTTCTCTTTTCTTGCCTTCATTTCTATCCTTTACTTCGTTATTCTTGCTATTTTGGTTGGTTTTGAGTTTGTTTGAAGTGTTGGAGTTGGGTTTGAAGGGTTACCAAAAGGGTAGAGAGAGCTTGCTCTATCTACACCTTTACTCATAACTCAAACCTTCTCCTTTTCACTTTTTTCTTTGATTTTTACACTGATTTTCAGAGGTTTGAAAAGGCTAAAAACCATGTTTTTAAGCTTCAAAAATGGAGGCGTTAGCCACCCCCTCCCCCCTCATTCTTGTTTACTAGCCTTAATTCTCATCTTTATTGTCTAGCTTTTCAACCCATTTTCATGCATGTTTCACCTCTGATTTTCATGTATTTAGGACTGTTTTGAGGTTGTCTAAGCTTTTCTAATTGGTTCTTGACTTGTTTGATACACTTGAGGTCTCATTAGTTAGCATACTTGTTGTTTAATATGCTTTCTTTGTTCATTTTCCATGTTTTGGGGCTTAAAGTTGCTAATAAATCAATCATTCCATATCCTTCATTCATGAGAATGGTTTCGACCAATTGAGGTTGCTCAATGCATGTAAAGGAGACCTACACTTCATGGCTTAATCTCTTCAGAGATTCATCGTCAACGGTGTAGTCTCTTTCTCATGTCTTGGAAGGACCTCTTGTTTGACATCACTTCTCGTTTAGAGGACTTTAACTTCACATTTGGACAAATGGACTAATGAATGGCAAGGCCTAAAACAATTGGCTTAAAATTTGGATCAACACACTTAAAGAAAATGGCTTAAATAGCTTGAACTTGGCCGGACGTTATGCCAAGTTCCTTGTGCCAAGGGTCATCAAGCATCAATTCATGGTGTTTTTTTTTATGTCCTTGAAACGTCTCAACTTCCTTTTTTGAGTTCATTCCATGACAAAAAGGGAGGGGTGATCCATTTGCATTACATTTATTGATTTTTGGTCCAAGATGATATCCGAGATCATCAAGCGATCATATTGCTCATTGATGGTTTTGGAGTCAATCACAACCTTCTCTTGAGGTTTTCCTATGATAGAGACGGATGAAAGGACAAACAGAGCTTTAAAATGCCCAATCTACACTGATTTCACCTCAGACCACAAAAACAAAGTTTGCACCAAATCAATGCACGACCGGTCCTCTATAGGCCCGGCCGCCATCAGTAATGCACGGCCAGCCCTTGGTGTGTGGCTAGCAGTGCAGTTTTGCAGAAACAGAGGCAGTGGCTGAAGGTGAACAAAGGCAGTCTAGGGCAGACAGAGCAGCTTTCAGGTGACACACATGCAACATCCATCCATCTTCCGTCATGCTCGTATCAAATGTGTTTGGTTATTTAATTGTTTCATTAGCATAGCAAATTGTGTTGTAATATTTAATTAGTCTAATTAGTTGTAGCTAATTAGTTGATGTTGTAATATTTAATTAGCTTAGATAGTTAGTTAAATTATTCATTTAAGTGTTGTAATAATTAGTCTAATTAGCTTAATTAGATTAGCATAATTAGCTTAGCTGTAATTAGCTTGTTAGTTTATTCATTCGGACCCTCCTTCGCGAGGGCGTAATGTTGTAATAAGTGTGCACGCGTGTGTATATGTTTTCCAACCCTACGTCTTTCTCCCTTTTATTTAATCGCTTTTGATGATTAGATTAGGGACATATTTTAAATTAGCATAACTTATGCCTTATGCTTGCATCCATTCATTCGTATTGCATGCACGGAGGCTTGGTGCATCGTTCAAATTGCAATGCTATTTCAATACTTAATTGAATACATGTTTAACCGCATGTTATCAAATCGATCCATATGTCATATTAGTAGCCGAGCCTATTAATTGCATATTGCATGTGTTGCATTAGACACTTAACATAGTTAAGAATCATACATATTTCACTAACTCATATTTTCTTAGCTTGGAGTACTAGGTAAGTTTATAAGCTTTAGCATACTTGCATGAATGTGAATGTTGCCATGATTAGCATGCTCACCATGAGGCTATGTGCTTACTTGCTAAATTGCATGAATGCCTGTGGATGAAGGCTTATTGTTTGAATTGGAATGATTCAACAAATGTGTGTTTTAAGCCCACTTTGTTGAGTGGCAAATCATGTTTTAAGCCCACTATGTTTGATGGCAAATCTGCAAACTTTAAGCCCACTTGAGGTAGCAAATTCAAACCATTTTCTCATATTCTTGATTGTGCGTATCACATAGTAAAGCTAGCTTAATAACCGGAACAAGAGCACGTAATGTTGATAAATATCATATCATGATTAGTAGAGGCCGATCTTTGATCGGGCGAGCGGGAGTGCTCAATTCATGACCTTCCCCTCTCATACCTAAGTTCACGAGCCGAGGCAACTTTGGTGATAACGGACACGTGGCCTTTGGCACGAGTCATGGATTTCCTAAATTTTTTCAAAATAAAATATTTAGGTGGCGACTCTGTATCTAGCAAAGCAGTCCATTTTTGGCATTTTTTATCATAAAATCAATTTTTCAAAAGATTTGTCGGATTTGGACTCTTTGGTGTTTATCAGTTTCACATTGCACTTGTGATATTAGATTCTAAACTGCGAGAGTCCGAACTGTAAGGCTTTCTTTCAAACTTCCGAAAGGGGGCGTGAAAAAGCAGAGCTACATATGCCCCCAAAACAGATACCAAACTTGCAACTGATACGCACATTCCTGTACAGTTTCATTGTAAAGCACATACCAATTAAGTGAGAGCCAAAACACCCTTATAAGGGGGTAAGGTTACTCTGTCTTAGTTTCGTCAGGAATTAGGGTTCACTATTCAAACAAAGCGGTTTCACACAATCCTGTATTCGGGTAAGCATCATGTCCTAGTTTGGAATAGTCTCTATGGCTTTTGGATATGCAACTAGGCCGAATGGTCAAAAGGGTACCTCAACAAGACTACCTAATATACCTCTCACACCTAACACCGAGAAGTGAAAGGAGGATCAAATGGTACAACGATAGTCTAGATCCAAGGGTTGTGTTCCCATCATGGCAGAGCCCGTGACCGGTCAGCCTTTTGGCAAGCTTTTGGGCAAGCCTCCGGCAAACCGTCCGAAATAGCAGATGGCAAACACAGTGACTTAAGCGCACCAATGAAAATGCAATGCAAAAAACATATAAGTGTAGATAAAATTTCACATCATGAATTTCAAATCAAGTTTTCTTTCTTTCCCCAACAAAGTCGTCATAAACTGTGGCTCGACTTTTCATGCCCCCTTTGGAAGGACAACTAAGCCCTACAGTTCGGACTCCCACGGTTCTAAATCTGATTCCACAAGTGCAATGTGAAATAGATAAACACCAAAGAGTCCAAATCCGGCAAATCTTTTGAAAAATCGATTTTGAATCAAAATGCCAAAAATAGACTACTTTGCTAGATATAGAGTCGCCACCTAAATATTTTTGAAAAATTTAGGAAACCCATGACTCGTGCCAAAGGCCACGTGTCCATCATCACCAAGATTGTCTCGACTCGGGAACTTAGGTACGAAAGAGGAAGGTCATGAATTGAGCACCCCCGCTCGCCCGATCAAAGATTGACCTCTACTAATCATGATATGAATCTTATTTACATTATATGCTCTTGTTCCAGTTATTAGGCTAACTTACTATGTGATGCGCGCACAAGTATAAACTAATTCGCAAAAATTGGAACACTTGATTCATGTTCGTTTTGAAAATAGTTTCGAATATGTACCACTTGAAAAATTGATCGCATATGTAGATTACTCAAATTATTCCAATTCAAGCAATTAGCCTTCATCCACAAGCATTCAAAACAATTTATCATTTAAGCACTTAGCCTCATGGCAAGCATGCTAGACATGGCAACAATCACACTCATGCGATATGCTAAAGCGAGTAAAGGCTCATCTAGTACTCCAAGCCAAAAAGATGAAAGAGTTAGAAAAACGTGCATGCCCCTAACTAATGCAACATAACTAATGTTGTGACACCCGAATGTTTTAAATTTAACATCACGATATAATAATAATAATAATATAATAATAATAATAATAATAATAATAATAATAATAATAATAATAAAATAATAATAATAAAATAAGTATATATATACATGTAGTGACAATAATAATAATAAATAAATGATAATAAATAAATGCATAATTTAGGAGATTGGAAATTTTATGATTAAAGAAATACGTTGTGAAATATTACACATTAAATATTTTAGTAAGTGGTAAGTGGTGATTTATAGTTAGGTAGTGAGGTTTTTAGACATGAACCTAACTTATCATTATACGTAAGTTTAGGAGTCATCTTGAATTACCAAAGAATGTAATAACTTTTAAATTAAAAAAATGGTCAAATGGTCAAAATATGTCTAAGTCCTAAGAAGATGGATTAGTCAATGGTCAAGTAAAAGATAGAATTCAAACAAGTTAATTAATAAAATGGATAAGGGTGGACCGGAGTAAATACCAAGTTTTACACGCGTCAAAATTTCGAAACTTTCTATGACTTGCTACCCACGATTTACCTTCTTATAAATAGGAAAGAGTGGCATATTAAGGCAACGGAAAGAAAAAAAAAATAGAAAGTAGATAAGAGGACGCACGGGTGAGCATCTTGAGTGGTGGTGGAAAGAAAGGATAAAGGAATTAAGTTAAGGTGAGTTATATTATACCTTGGGTTACCAAAATGTATTTTACTGATATTTTGACTTACCAAAATCTATTTTATACTAGTTATGTTTTGTTAGTATATTAATAAAAGTTATGTTTTATAAACATTTCAGTTACGTGGATTTATTTCTGAACCCTATTTGCTTAAAAGGAAACCCATGGATATGTTTGTTTATATTTTAAAGAATATTTGATTATGACCTTATATGAAAATATGTTTTGTGAGTACCACCACGGGAGTCCCATGCCTTGGGGGACTTAAAATAACCATTGGCTAGTGTTTGACCACTTTGTGGTCCAGTGTTGTCATGGATCCATTGACCTCTGTAGTGATTGTTACTTTAGTGATGTACCGTGGTTACAGTGATTATTTCAGTTTCTGGCACTTAATTAATTTGTGTATTCAACTCAACCCAATTTATGTTAATATTTTAGCTTAAATAAATATCCATGGCCATTTTGTGCCCCTACACTCATAGTATGATATTTCTCACTCTGCTATGTGCTTATAGCTATTACCCCTTTCAGGTGACGAAGTTTAGCAGGATCAAGATAGGAAAATGAATCGCTATGTTATTTTGTTTTCTATCTTTTATTATTAGACTCTTGTAGTACAATGAAGTTCAAGTAACTATGTTTTAGTTCCTTTTAAATAAACAGTTGGTACGCAGTTATTTATTTTAATTTATTTAATTTATCCACTTGCGCTGTGACTACAGAATTATCCGAATTACATTATTTCTATCTTGTTACAACGCCGAGCCTTTGGGTACCGGGTTTGGGTCGTGACAAATGCAACACATGCGATATGTAACTAATAGGCTCGGCTACTAATGTGGCATATGAAACAATTTGATAGCATACGGTCTAAGCACGTATTCAAAGAAGTATTTAACAAACAATGCAAGTTAGAATGATAAACCGAGCCTTGGTGCATGCAAGACAAGTGGATGCAAACATGGAGATATGCTAAACAAAACATAATGTCCTAATCTAACCATTGTAAGCAGTTAAATAAAAGGGAAAAAGACGTAGGGTTGGAAGACATACACATTGTTACAACATTACGCTCTCATGAAGGAGAGTCCGAATGAACTAACTAGCTAACTAATTAAAGCTAAGCTAATTAAGTAATTATTACAAACCCAAATGAATAAATTAGCTAAGCTACTTGTTAGACTTATTTATTTTGATGATTTATTTAATTATGTTTTAATTTATTTGGAAGAGAAAAATAGAATCAAAATTTATTTTGATGATTTATTTGAAAGAGAAAAATATAATCAAAATTTATTTTAATGATTTATTTGAAAGAAAAAAATATAATCAAAATTTATTTTGATGATTTATTTGAAAGAGAAAAATATAATCAAAATTTATTTTAATGATTTTATGTTTTAATAAAATCAAATTTTATTTTGTCCCATTATTTCTCACCTAAACCTTTATCCTAAATGTTGTTAGAATGTATTTAATATTTGATTAAATTAGGAGTTCAAACAACCCAAAAACAGAGGTTCAATAGCCCAGTACAGCAGCAGTTCAAAAGGTTCAAAAGGTTCAAGTGGAAGATATTCAAATTTGTAATAATGAAGTGGAAGATATTCAAATTAGTAATAATGGAGTACAACGGCTATAAACGGCTATAAATTCAAATGACTACAACGGCTATAAATGGTTATAAATTCAAATGAATACAACGGCTATAAACGGCTATAATTTTCATTATATGTACCAAAGCCTCTAATGTAAACAAGTTACAAAAAACCTGAAAATATTCTTTCATCTATAATCACTCACATCTATTCTCAGAAATTATACACTGAGCCTTATAGCTTTAAGTCCATCTTTCCAGTGTGAGATTTACAGAAAAATCAAAGCTTCATTTTATATATCTGTCTTTGAGAGATATTTATTGTAAGCTTTCTTTGAAAGTAAAAATACCATTTCATCTTGTAAAAGTGTTGTAAACACTGTGTTCTTGAAATCTTGAGAGTGATTGTGAATCACCTAAGATTTGTAAGGGTTTGGGCTTGTGAAGTCTGTGTAAAATTCGTGGAGGATTGCTCCATTTGTAAAGAGGTTGCTAGCACCCCTGTGAAGTTAGAAGATAGTGGAAAATCTCAAGTGATGCTTGAGGAGTGGACGTAGGCCGAGTTGAAGCAGAACCACTATAAATTTGTTTGCCTCTCTCTCCCTTATCTCTTTATTTTATTTAAATTGCTGTAGCTGTATTTCACATTTTCACTGTGCTAAAATCATTAACTGACATAGTTGTTAGAACACTTATTTTAATTATTTTTATTTCATTAACTATATTTATCTATTGTGCTAGTCATAATTTTTATTAGGGTATTATTAATTTTTAATTGTAAAAACCTAATTCACCCCCCCTCTTAGGTTATCTTTTGGGTAACACTACTTAACTAATTATTACAAACCGAATTAATTAACTATTTTAGCTAACTAATTATTGCAACAAATCAAAATAAACTAATTATGTACATGAATACAACATGAAAAGAGTGCTAAACTAGTTATTCTAATTATTCTGCCTTGGGAAACGAGGAGTGCTCATACATGCATGGACTTTCCACCTGAAAATGACACTGTTTCTGTTACTGAATGCCTCTGTTGCACAGTAGAACACTTGCACTGATTTCCACCTCAGAATCTGTTTTGTTCTGCTTCAAAAGTACACTGCTAGATTTTGCACTGGTGGCCGACAGAGGGCCTGTCGGCCACTGATGACTGGACTTACCTGCTGCAACAGAGAGCAAACAGAGTAGAGATAGAGCATTCTCAAGGGTTTGTTTGCACAATTTACCCCTCCTTATCAGTTGAACAACTCAAAGGAGTAGTAAAACTTGATTCACAAACCATCAATCTATGCAATTTCATTGCATGATGGCCTATGAGCCAAAGTGTGCAAGTTCATTGAATGCAACAAAACAAGACTCTTAAAACCACCTCTCTATCATGAAAGATCAAAGGAAGTAGTTGACAATGAATCTTGAACCGTTTTCATCACTAATGAGTATGAAATGACTCAAGACTCAAGGGTTCAATTAACGTTCGATTGTACCCAAAACCAAATTATTATCCTGCACCCTTTTTAATCACCAATTTTATTACTTCATTCTAGATTACTACCCATTCTTTAATCAATTGAGTTCAAAAGGTGAGTTTAAGTCCTCTAATGGAAAGAGGACTCAAACCAAGTGTTTATTTAGGCATAAAAGAAACATCATACCGTTGGTAATGAACCCCCAAAAGGATTAAACCATTAAACATGACACCTCAATCTCATGCTTAAACAAATAAATAATTTGAAACCACTTTCAAAGAAAAGAAAAAGCCAAGAAATGAGGGAGGTTGCAGAGGTGATTAAAGGTGATCACAAGTATGGAAAGCCATAAATAAACATTATCAACTCAAAGAAGGTGGTGTCTAAGGCCTAAAACACCAAGCTTATGAGGACAATTACACTACAAACATGCAATATAAGGCTCAAATGCAACAAACACTTAAAAACAGTCCTAAAACAGTGCTAATTGAGTCCTAAAACATGCTGGAATTAAGAAAAAAAAATTGATAGAATAATAAGCTAAAACATGGATCATGCTAGGCTAGTAAGGAAAACACAAGGAGGGGAGGCCAACCCCTTCAATTTTGAACTTCAAACCATGATTTTAGCCACTGAAATATCTCTGAAAATCAATGTTTAAAAGCTCAAAAAAAGATAGTGTAAAGGTGGGAAACACAAGGGTAAAGGCCTTGAGAGCAAAGTGTAAAGAAGGGTAAACCACCCCTCAACATTTATTGGCCTTAAAACCCAAGTTTCAGCCCAAAAATACAAAGCTTTTATAGCCCAAAAACAGTTGGAAAATAGTAAGAAAAAGAGTAAATACAATAAGTAAAGAGGCAAAGTTTTATACCTCTTGAAGAGAAGATCACTTTCAAGCTATAAAACAAGACAAACACACCCTCAAGAGCTCAAACAAGGCTCAAAGATACCTCAGCTCAAAGATGGAGAGGTTTGGTTAAGAGTTTATAGGCAAAGGTAAAGAGTGTATAGGCAAAGGTGAACAAATTTGCAAGAGAGAGAACAAAAATTTTGCTCCAAAATTTTTCTAACCCCTAAAGCAAGAGGGGAGGTCCTCTATATATAGAAAACATGAATCTCCCTCAGAAACATCCATTCATACACGTGGAAGCAAATGCAAGCATCTGTGCAAACAGCTGGCACAATTATCACAAAATATCTGCAAAACACATTGGTGGCCGGCAACCAGAAGCAATGGCCGGTAGCCCATAGCAATGGCCGGCAAGCCACTAGAGATTGCAGGCTTGAAAATCCAAGGTTTGGGTTCAAAACAAAGGCAACAGGGGCATAGGGTTTGAAAGGTTCAAAGCTGTGGCATTCTGTTGAGGACTTCGAGCACTTGACAAGTATATACACTCATCATTGGGTGTTCAAGCGATGACGTCCAAGTCGTAAGGACGGTCAAAAATGGGGTGTCTACAGCGTCCAAATTGAAGGTTAATGGAAGAAACAAAAGTAGCCCGAAACCATGTGATAATCTGGTAGTTCTTCTCTTCCCATTCATCAAGATGCTCCTTGAAAGTAGATGCAGTCTCTTTGTCTTCTTGGACGGGTTTAGAAAGAGCACCAGTGATAATACGCCAAAGCCATTTCCCTTTGATGAATCCAGAGAGAGCTAGGGCCCATAGAACATAGTTAGACCCATCAAGTGTAACGAAGACATAATGGATGTTGTCAGAACGATCCATAATGCTCAAATAGAGCAAAAAAAAGAAGTAGGTGTTGTCCATGCCTACAACACTATTGATATTTCTAGTGAATTGTAAGCAAAATTAACTATCTTATGGTAGACAAAAACACATATAACTTGCAACAAATCCAAATCCTCCAAACAACACATTTCACCAAATCAAGCGCGCTACCAGCAACTAAATAACAAATCCAGTTAACAACAATATATAATGACACCTAAAAAAAAAACTGTAGATATATTTTATTAACAAACAGCTATGTATGCTCACACCTAACAACCCAGATCCAACCCTTCAATAAACTTATTTTAAAGGCCAATCCATCAGTTTAGATTCCAAGTATCATGGGATACATCTTTCTTGATGGATGTGATTCATCAGTTTAGATTCATCAATTTGTTGATGAATCCCCCACTTTCTCAGCAACCAAACAAGACATAAAAATATTTCCTGGGTTTCTTACCAAACAGGATAGAAATTTTTTCAAACCCTTATTGGCCAAAAACAGCCCTTTATTACTATACGATTTCTTGATTATTTCCCAAGAAATGTCTTACCAAAAAATGTCCGATTTATTGATTAATCCATTTCATGAGATGAGAGAAAACAACAAAGAAAATCAATCAATTTATAAATGACTAAACAACAAAGAAAATTTCCAGGTGGGGTTGGGAAGATGGGGGGACTGAAACCTTGAGAGGAAGAGAGAGGTGTTACCTGAAGGCGAATAACATTGACGTTACCGACGACAACCACCAAAGCAACGAAGAGCCGGTGAAGCAACGAAGAGCCACTAAAGCAGTGATGAGGAATGGGTTTGAATACAACCACCATAGCAATGAAAGAGAAAGAAACAGTGAAATGGGTTTGAAGAGAGAAACAGTGAAATGTTGTGGACTGAAATGGGTTTGAAATGGTTTGAAAAGAGAGATTATGAAGAAGAGAGAGATGATGAAATGGGTTTCAAAATTGAAGCATATATCCAACAGTCAAGGTAAAAAGGCACAACTATCAAATTAATCTTAGCCTTTCAATCTCATTGCCACCTAAGATAGATGTCCCATCTAGATTGAAAAACAAATCTTCCTTATTACATTGATTATTGATTAGTCCATTTCATGAGATGAGAGAAAACAACAAAGAAACTCAATCAATTTATAAATGACTAAACAACAAAGAAAATTTCTAGGTGGGGTTGGGAAGGGGTTTCGGGTACGGTTAGGAAGATGGGAGACTGAGACCTTGAAGGGAAGAGAGAGGTGTTACCTGAAGACGAACAATCTTGATGCTATCAACGACAACCACCGAAGCAACGAAGAGCCAGTGAAGCAACGAAGAACCACCGAAGCAGTGATGAGGAATGGGTTTGAATACAACCATTGTAGCAATGAAAGAAAGAGAAACACTGAAATGGGTTTGAAGAGAGAAACAATGAAATGTTGTGGACTGAAATGGGTTTGAAATGGTTTGAAGAGAGAGATGATGAAGAAGAGAGAGATGATGAAATGGGTTTCAAAATTGAAGCCTATAACCAACGGTCACGGTAAAAAGACACAACTCTCAAATTAATCTTAGCCTTTCAATCTCATTGCCACCTAACATAGATGCCCCATTTAGATTGAAAAACAAAGCTTCCTTATTATATAGATTTAGCGCCAAATTTTGTGACGACTGTCCTCTTACACCCCGTCAATATATTGTTTGCTTTGGTCGAAATCTCACGATTTTGCTCCTCCTCATGGGAAAAGGCCTATTGACAGGTGAAGGGGGCCGTGCATTTATAAGGTGGAAGTGGAAGTCTCTCCCTGGTCGATGTGGGATTGACCCAACAAGAGGTACACTCTTTCTACGAATGAACAATTGAGAAAACCATCAATTTTTATTAATTAAACATAAATTGTATTCCCTAAAACTTACATCTTTATTTATACTAAAATAATTCTTACTAATTAAGATTTTTTTTTTTTTTTAAAAGAAAGATATATTCTTGCTAGTCAAGAATATTTATAATAAAAAAAAATGTTAATTCTTGTAAGACAATAAACATAAAATATCAAAATTAAATGAGAAAATATAATAATTATATACTATTTTATACTAAATTATAGTATTTCTAATTAAATATTAATTCTAAAATATAAAATCAAAATATATAATATTTTTAAATCTTTCTCTCATTTACAGGGAGAAAAAATTGAATGCAAAAACTTTTGTTAATACATCTTGAGAAATTAAATTAAATTGCAAAATGATTAAGAAAATGTTTAAAACTCTTAAAATATCACTGTTAAATTCATTTTAAATTACATAGATATTATTGATTTGTTTAAGAATTAATCATTTAAGACTCAATCTCCTATCACATTAGTGTAAATAAATTTAAGGGTAAATTACACTCGCCTCTTCTAAAGTTTATAAAAAAATATAGTTGGTTATATACTTTTGACATAACTACAGTGGTTTCTCTTGAGATTTTAATTCATCTAATAATTAGGTCATTTTTCTCAACAATTTGTTAATTCTATGAATATAAAAAAAAGATATTGTCATCTCTTTTATACAAAAAAAGACTCGTCAGTATACTTTTTTTGAACGTAACACTCAACACTCCAAAAAAAAGAGGTGTGGGATTCTTCAAATCATTCCAAAAGAATTATAAAAATTTCTTACTAAGTTTTGGACAGATATATAATTTCAAACTGTGAATATTATGTTTGGGAAAAATATACTAAGGAGTTTTTTAGTATTTTTGTGTGTTATATTGGAATGTTACGTTTAGAATTACATTGATTGAAATGCTATGTTTGGAAAAAAAAATTATATTAGGAGGTTTTTTTGTGTTATATTAGAGTGTTAACGTTCTGGAGAAAAGTATGAGTTTTTTTTTTTGAGTGTTACGTTATTACGTTTAGAAAAAATATATTAAGAAATTTTTTTGAAATATTATATTGTTACATTTGAAAAAGTACATAAAAGAATTTTTTAGTGTGTTACATTAGAATGTTAAATTGGAGTGTTATATTCTTATTCATAATATGAGATTTGTTCCAGAATGAGAGAAAATCCAAAGCCTCTATAGTGCAGATGGTCAAAATGTATAATTTCACATTTAAATAAACCCACTTTTATCCCTCAAAAATTAAATCCAAACGTATAATACCCTTTTATATAATTTCCATTTTAATAGGATCTTTGGGTTCATACGAAAAAATATAAGACCAAACAATTTATAAGATCACATTTTGAGATTTATTGGAGCTTTACCATTTTATTATGGGAAAATTAGTCTAAGGTCCCTTTCCCATTTTTTGTGGAAGAAGAGATCCACGATATTATTTTGTGATGTCTAAGGTCCCTTAACCCAACATCCATATATCACAAAGAAAATTCCCTTAACCCTACACAGATCCATCACACCTTTCGTCGACCTCTCGTACGTCATTTCATCAATTTATATCACCAACCATGGCACTCACTAGATTTACCTCTCTATTCTCTCTCTCTCTCTCTCTCTCTCATCCTTGATCATCATCGACTACAATTTGTAGATGAACGCTCTTAACCACACGTCTACTTGGTTACTTGTACGTATAAAGCATCAAAATGTAAGCTCTCATTTCTCAATATTATTATTCTGGACTACATACCTGATATATATATATGTATGTATGTATATATATACATACGTATTGCGTAACAACATTGTGTTTTGATATATAAAATTGCAGAGAGCTGTGAAGAGATTGGAAAGTAGCGGTTGAGATCGTCAGAGCAGAAATGGCAGAGAAGGCCAGAGAAATTTGATGGATGGTGGATATGTAATTCAAGCCATTGCTGCTAATGGAAAATCTCTCTTGTTGTTACTATATTGAATAGGAGTAAAATAAGGGTGTAAAGATGTCAAAACTTGTACTGCATTTTATATGGAAAAGATGTCAAATTTCTCTGCATTTTCTCTGATTGTAATAATTGTTTGTGAATTTTCTCTGGCTGGAGAGAATTTCTCTACTTTGAACTCAGAGAAATTTCAATTTTCTCTAGTTTGAACCTAGAGAAATTCTCTGTTCAAATTTCTCTGGTAGGTCTTTCGTTGTTCAAATTTCTCTGGTATTAGATTTTCTCTGCATTAGCGATTTTTTCAACAAAATCGAAATTTCTCTAGAGAGAAATAGAGAATTTCTCTAGGTTTGTGTAAACACCCCATTTTTGACCGACCTTAAGACTCAGACGTCATCGTTTGCGCACTCGATGATCATGCACGTTTGTGCTCGTTCTGAGTGCCCGAAGTTCTAGGCTGAGTGCCTTGTCTTTGAGCCTCTAAACCCTCTGTGTTTTGGCCTTGTTTTTTGGGCAAACCTTGGTGCCTCTTGCCTGGAGGGGGAAAGGCCTTGTCGGCCACTTTTGGCACTTGTCAGCCACTTTTCCTCCTTGACAGCCACTTGAAATGGTCAGTCGGCTAGAGGAGGTGGCCGGCCAACCACCTAAAGTGGCCGACGGCCAATTTTTCCCTTTTTCAAATATTTTATATGTCAATTGTTGATCACTGAAAGCCTCCTCCATACACGTGTATGGAGGGATGAAAGTAAGCTTTTGGCTTGCATTTCTATATAAGGAGAGGTCTCTCCCCCATTTGGGGGTTACAAATTTTGTGAGCAAAATTTCCTCTCTCTCTCTCTCTCTCCTTATTTTGTGCTTGAAAGTGATTTTTCTCTACACATTTGCACTAAAACCCTTGACCAAATACCTTCATCTTGGAGTTGAGGTTCTTGGAGACCAATTTGGAGCTCCCAAGGTTGGTTTGAGCTCAGACTTGCACCTGTTTTAGTGTTGTGCTTCAAAGGTAAAGGCTTACATCTTTTAAGCTTTGTTTTAGTGAGTTGTTTAGCCACCTTTGCATGCTATTTTGAGGCTGGTTTTAACCTACAAAAATCTCTGTTTTTAAGGTTTAAAAATGCTGGTTTAAGGCTTTTTTGGAGTTAGGGGTGGTCCACCCTCTTTTGTAGCTTGTTTGCTAAGTGTTGTGCCTTGTTTTCAAGCCTTTTGAAACAACTTTTTTTGGCCTTTTAATCACTGAATTGCAAGGGAATTTCAGTGGTAAAAACTTGGTTTTGAGATCCAAAATAAGAGGGGGTAGCCTCCCATCCTTGTGTCTTCTTTGCAAGTGTAGATGGCCTAGCATGTGAGCATGTTTTTCTACTCTTTTGTGGCTTTATCTCGGCATGTTTTTGCTACTGATTTAGCATGATTTAGCTTTGTTTTGAGCCTTCTTGGTCATATGAGGCTTGCTTTGAATAGCTATAGTGTAATTGGCTTCACTAGCTTTGTGTTTCAAGGCCTCTAACATGTTGTGCACGTGTTGATTGCATGATATGGCATCATTTTATACATGATTTCAGCGCTTGTAGCATTGTCACACTCTCACATACTTCACTCTTTCATTGCTTTTGAGAGTTGTGTTTTGAGCCTAGCTTGCGAGCCAACACATGAGCATGTTTTTATAGCTTTTTGTGCTTCAATTCCAGCATGATTTAGCCACTGTTTTGGCATGTTTAAGCTCTGTCCAAAGCTGGTTTGGTCATTTAGGCTTGATATTGCATGCCTTTAGTGTAGTGCTCTTCACTAGCTTTAATGCTTTTGGCTCTTAACATGTCTTGCATGTTGCTTGCATGATTTAAGGTCTTTAGCATGCCATTTCAGCATCAAAAAGTCTGCAACCTCCCCCATTTCTTCATTTTTCTATTTATTTTGAGGGTTGGTTAACCTTATGATTGTATTTAAGCTTGAGATAGAGTTTGTGCTCAATGGCTTTAACCCTCTTACGAGGGTTCCTCCTAGCCAAAGGCATGATCTCTCTCATGTCTTAAACCATCCTTTGGTTGACCCCTCTCTCATTAGAAAACAATCACTTTGAACTTAACCGGTTAAAGAATGGCTTGGTAATGCTAAAATGTGTAAACAAAATGAGCAAAGTAAAACATGAACAAGATAAGCATTTGTGTTGCATTGCATGTGTTTGGATCGAACGTTAATGCAAACACAAGAAATGTGGCACGTTTCATACTCAAAGTGATGAAACGTGTCACATTTCTTGGTCACCGTCACCCTTGATCATGCATGATAGGGTGGTGGCCATTTGAGTTTATTTGTGCATTCATTAATCTTGTACAAGCTTGGTTCTTTGGCCATCATGCATTGAAAATGCTTAATTGGTGGCTTGAGAGCCAAGTGCCACATTCCTTTGAGCTTGAGAAATGATAAGGAGAGTGGCAGTACACACACTCTTGAAAATGCATTGCTTTGCCTCTATTGCTCTCTGTTGCAGCAAAACCAAAAGCCTAGAAAAATGGGTGGCCAACCGGCCACTTGTAGTAGCCGACCGGCCACTTATACTAGCCGACCGGCCAGTTAAGGTGGCCGGCAGCCACTTTTTGTGGCCAACTGGCCACCAGTCCATTTTTGTGCAAAAATGTATCTAAGTTGGGCCAGAAGCAGTCTGGAAGTTGGTTCAATGTTCAGAGATCAAGGCGAGTGCAAACAGAGGCAACAGAGATCATGGCGATGGATTTTCGGGAGGAAGCCAACTGAGCATGCATGTCTCCCTTGCCCGCGAGGCCACTTTACTTTCTTTAATTAGTTAGTTATAGCTAATTATTTGATTTGAGTATTGTACTTAATTACCTTAGTGTAGCTAGTCATTCATTTTCAATTGTGTTGTAATAATTAGCTTAGAATAGTTAATTAGTTGGTTTGTAATAATTAGCTTAGCTTAGTGTAGCTTAGCTTATTTATTCGGACCCTCCTTCGCGAGGGCGCAATGTTGTAATAAGCGTGTGTATGTATGTGTGCATGTCCTCCAACCCCATTTCTTTCTCCCTTTTACTTAACCGCTTTCGATGGTTAGTTTTAGGGCACGTTTTGATTAGCATACCTTATACTTGCATGTTTGCATCATTCATTTGTCTTACATGCACCGAGGCTTGACGCATCATTCAAACTGCATTGCAATTTTAATACACTTATTTGAATACGTGTTTCAAAGCATGCTATCAAATTGTTGCATTCATATGCCATCTTAGTAGCCGAGCCTATTTAGTTGTATTATTGCATGTATTGCATTAGGCATCTTAACATAGTTAGGAATCATGCATTGTTTCTAACTAGCTTTTGTTTTGGCTCGGAGTACACTGTAAGTGTTACGCTTTAGCATATTGCATGAGTGTAATTGCCATAAATGCCATGTTTCGCATGCTTACCATGAGGCTATTTGCTTAAGTGATTAACTGCTTGAATGCCTATGAGTGAAGGCTTGGTTGCTTGAATTGGAACAATTCGACGAATGAATGTTTTAAGCCCACTTTGCGAAGTGGCAAATCATCATGTTTTAAGCCCACTTGAGGGTGGCAAATCTGCGTTTTAGCCCACTTGCGAGTGGCAATTTCAAACCATTTTCAAAAACAAACATGAGTTGATTTGTTCCAAGTCTTGCGATTTAGTCTAAACTTGTGTGTGCGTCACATAGTAAAGTTAGCTAATAACCGGAACAAGAACACATGTGTTTATCAAACAACAAATCATGGTAGTAGAGGCTAATCTTTAATCGGGTGAGCGGGGGTGCTCATGTCATGACCTTCCCCTCTCGTACCCAAGTTCCCGAGCCGAGGCAACTTTGGTGATGACGGACACGTGGCCTTTGGCACGAGTCAGGGTTTCCTAAATTTCCCAAAAATAAAATATTTAGGTGGCGACTCTGTAATCTGGCAAAGCAATCCATGTTTGGCAATTTTTTATTCAAAATCGATATTCCGAAACGATTTGTCGGATTTGGACTCTTTGGTGTTTGTCAGTCTCGCATTGCACTTTGTGCGATTAGATTCAGAACCGTGACAGGAGTCCGAACTGTAGGAGACCAATTCGCGCCTCTTCGAAAGGGGGGCGCGCAAAAAAAGTCGAGTCTATAGTTTGAAATCTACTTTTCAACTCCAAATTGATTGTTCTTATTACATTTATAGTTCTGACTTTGAATTTTCTCTGCATTAGCAGTTCTTTCAACAAAATCGAAATTTTTCTCTCTGGAGCCAATGTGTAAACCATGGAACACATTTTGCCTGAGGTTTATGATTTTTAACCAGAAAAGATTGTGATGGGGAATTTCTCTGGATTGAAGAGAGAGATTTTCTCTGGTTTGAGTGATTTTCTCTGGGGTGGATGTGAGATTTTCTCTAGTTTTGAAGAATTTCTTTGGGTTGATGTGAATTTCCCCAAAAAGTCCAGAGAAATTTCTCTATGGTGAGATTTTCTTTGTGAATTTTCTTCAAGTTGGAGTTTCGAAAATTAGCAATTTTGTTCAAGTTTGGAGATGATGAGAGTGGCGATTGTTTACTTAAAGATTTTGGGGGTTTATGCAGATTATATGTAAATTTTCTATGGATTTAGTCACTGTGTGAATTTTCTCTAGATTTGGCTATTGTATGAATTTTCTCTGGATTTAGTCACTATGCGAATTTTCTCTGGAAAACTCGAGATGTGTTGGTTTCGTTTTGATATTTGGTTGCTTCAGTTTCTCTATTAATTTGTTTACTTGCTCAGATATTGGAAGGGGAAAAAAATGAAAAATGTGATTTTGAATGGATTTCCCCGGGTTTGATAATGATTAGGTATATATTGATCTTGAGGTTCCTTTTTGATCAATTTTCTCTAGTTGACTCAAAACACAAATTTCTCTGGAGAGAAAATCTCTAGGAGGTCTAGAGAAATTCTCTGAGAAGTGTAGAGAAATTGGAGAGAAAATCTTGGGAAAGTCCAGAGAAATTCGATGGGTCGAATTTTCTCTGAATTGATGTTGAGGGATCTTAGACATTATGAAAATATTGGATGTCCTTTATGTTATAAAATCTTAATACTAAGGACCTTAAAAAAAATCCCCTTTTATTATTAGCATTAAAATTGTAAGAATAAATAATGAATGGTTAATTTTTATCCATATATCTAACTGCATTTATTATAGATTCTTTTCATATATCTAACTAAATTTATTATATTATATCTTAACTAGTGTTTCTGAGAAACGTATTAGCAAGACCCAAAATAAAAAATGTCCTAAAAAATAACTACAAAATTAATCAAAATTTCAAATTTATGGTGCATATTTGAAGTTATTAACCATTGATGTTAAATTAACATTTTTTAGAATTTATTTTCTTATAGGAATAATACTACTTTAACTTAAAAATTAAACTCATTTTTCAAAATCAACGATATGACAGTCAATTAAAAAATATCTAAACTCTCTGTCAAATATTTTATAAAGTACCTCTATCAAATATTCTCTAATTATCAATGAATCATTTTTTATATATCACTGAATCTAAAAAATAAATTTATATATCTTTTTTAATCTTTTTATAATATTGTTGTTTATAAAATTTTCATTTTTTTTACACATAAAACAAGAAAAAAATTGTAAAAACAAACACAAAATAGTTTATTTGATGCACACAAATATTTTAAAAAATTAATAATAACAAAAAAAAAACATAATTGATAATGCATTTCTTCTATTTTCAAAAATTAAAAAAATTAAAAAAAAAACATTTCTTTTGTTTTCAAAAAATTTAAGAAAGAATAAAACATCCATCAAATGTATTCTCATTTTCAATTTTTAACAAAATAAAATGCAAAACAAAAATGATACCAAATGAGATTCTATTGAATTTGCTCTTGAATTTATAATTTTATATTCGTATCATCCTCTGCAACATTTAGTATAATAATATGAATTCACCCTTTAAATTTCTCTAAAGGTTCAACAGCAATTCAATATATAACTGCGATCACAATGTACAAATTTATCAGGAAAAAAAAAATGTAAAGTTGAGATTTAATTAGTATTTTATGAATCTATGTTGAGAATGAATTTCAGCTACTCCCATTGATTTTTTTTTTTTTTATAAATAAAATTTCTAAATTCATAATATTACTAAAAGAACAATATTATAAATTCCAAAAAAAAAAATCAGAATTTACCTAGAATTTCTAATCTATAACTAAAATTCATTCAAAAAATAAACTCTCAATTACTTCAAATATATCATTAATTTGTCATTCTAAATTTCTGACAAAATTTCATTTTAGATATATTTGTGAAATTTTTTCTAATACGCATAAGAATCGTTGGGAAATGATTATTTTATATTAAAATAAAGAAAAAAAATCAAATATTTTAAAAATGATTTTTTAACCTTTTAAGAGAGAAAATTTTTTACTTTTTTTTTTTATATAACTTTCGACTTTTTTTTAATAACTTTATGATTATTTTATCAAATTGTAGATCATGGATATATAGATTTAATTTTTTTGGATGATTTAAAATAAGTACCATTTTTTATTCTTTACGAAAAGATATGTAGAAAAGTTAAGATATGATGTAACCCAAAAAAAATAAAAAGTGTGCTTATATAACACTCCAAACAAGTTCTAAGAATACAGGGGGAAGATTTATATTCCAAACACAAAAATAAAAATAAAAAACAAATAGACAACGAAATACGTACGTACTAAGGAGCAAGCACGACTACTACATTAAACAAACTAACAAAAACACTCCCAAAATCCTACCCACGTACGAAAAACCCAACCCAACCAAATCAACTACTACAACAGCAGCCACTGAAACTGCAAGCAAGACTACCTACCTTACACATTGATGGTCATTCACATAAAACCACCCTCCTCCATTATTTAAAAAAAAACAAACAAACAAACAAACAAAAAGGTGTTTTAGAAAGTTAGTTAAAAGTTAACTTTTTGACTTTTTCAACTTATTTTTTTTTTGTAAATCAGTTATGTGAGAGATGATATGACCTAAAATGAATTAAAAGTTGAAAATTGACTTTTAACCAATTTCCCAAAAGAAGCCAAACAAACAAACAGGGCAAATTTAGCAACGCTGGGCTTAGCTCCTAGTCCTAAACTTGGACTCGTCAATTAGGATGCCGTCCTCGGTTTGCACGCTCTCCGCCAGACTTGTCGGTGGTGCTCAGGCCCCCGCTTTCGACCCATCTCCTAGTACCCTTCGTTCCCTATCTGCTCCTTCGTCGTCTGCCCTCCTCTGCTCCTCCCTTCCATATTTATACAAAAATAATATTACCACATATTTATCATTCATTCATTTTAAAACCCAAGATATCCAATCCAAAATCACATTATTATTTCAAATATAGTAATAAAACATAAAATTATCCTGATAAACATTAAAAAATAAATAAATAAATAATAGGTGTGTTTTTTCAAATAAACTACTTAATTTTTTTTAAAAAACAAACGTGATAAATTGAACACGATGATTTATTTAATTAATTTAATTTTTTTTAATACATGACTCTACAACATGAAAATGAATGGCCACGGGCCAAGCCCAAATAACTCCCCCAAGTCTTACTTTGTCAATATGTACGGTTTTAAATAATAATATACCATGAGCCTTTTAACTATATGTGAATATTAATTTACTTATCATTTATGAATCAATATATTTTAATCCATTCAACATATTAATTTGATTCATAAATTTAGAAAAAAATAATTTTTTTTTAAAAAAAATTGATAAAATATAAATAAAATACACACCTTTTCACTTTTTATTTTTAAATCCCCATCATAAATTCATGAAAGGAATACAATCTTAAAAAAATTTAATGTAATTACCCTCATATGTATAAGACTAGTCTATATTACCTTCAGCAAGATGTTCCTGGGCTTCAAGGCTGCGGCCACCAGTCTCGCCTTGCGTTGCCCTGGCGTCTAACTCTGCTCTTTCTTACTCCGACGACATTATTATTTTTTTTCACAACCCTTATGTTAAAAACAAACAACTACTAAACTAAGCTAACACACTATTAAATGGATTGATCAACGATGGTGCTAATGAGTAACAAGCTTTTGTTTGATTGATGATGAGAGTGATATGATGTTTGCGAGGATGACTAAGCGTCAGATTTATAAGTATGACAGAGCATGGGAACGAGCGACACGTGGGTAGGTGACGAGACTAGAGGGGAAGAAGACGAGGCAGAGAAGTGACATGTAGGTCCATGTGGGTGTAAAGAGAATGACACGAGTAACTCTCATAGAGGGTAGAGTCCTGTTTTTGTTAACACGTGATCTCCTTCGCCTACTCCCGTGTCACTCGATCCACTTAATTTTTATTTATTTTATAAAAAATTATATATAAGTCCACCTTATAAATTTATTGTTTAGATTCACTTATGTATAAGTGAGATGATTGATTAATTATTAAAAAACACAGGAGAGAGAATTATTTTATATATTCTAATTAGTTGTCAAATTATTAAGTTTAAAAATTAAGGGGTTGTTTGAGATGATGTAAATTAGCAGTATATTTTTGAGTTAATTACCGAAACGTCCTATTTACAAATGTTATAGTAACTCAGGTCTTATTTAAATTTTTTTGAACTAATAAGTCCTATTTAATAAAACTGATAATATTATCAATTTTTCTCAATTTTTAAAACTAAGAACATTATCAATTTTGCATAATAATGTTCTAAATAATTGTTTCACTAATTGATAAAAAAAAAAAAAAGAGTATGAGATTAAACGCTTTTGTTGTTCTACTTATTGATTTGATTCAACTATCCAATAAAACTGAGAAGATTATCAGTTTTTTCTAATTTTAAAACTGAAAACATTATTATTTTTTTTTTCATTTTTAAAGTTTTTTTTTTAGTTTTGCACATCAATATTCCATCATCATGCACCCTTATAGACACAATTTTCAGTTTTGCACAAAAGAATAATACAATTTTTTCAATTTTTTTTTAAAAAAAAAAATTCATTTTGCTTGGTTTGAATTTTCTAAAAACACTTTCAGAAAACTCAACTTTCTTGTTTTTCATATTTTTTTTATTTTTACTGAATTTTTTTAATATTTTAAGAATTTTTGTTAATTTTTAGACACACCTAACATAAATGCACTTAAAAATTATAATTTTCGTGAAAAAATCTTTAAAAAATTCACTAAATACCAAAAATACAAAAAAAAATGAAAATTAGTATATTTTTCATATTTTTATGTATTTATTAATTTTTTGAAATATTTTTTCACAAAAATTTTACTTTTTAGATACATCTAAATAAGGTGCATCTAAAAAAGTTAAAAAAAATGCTTAAAATTTAAAAAATATTTAATAAAAACAAAAAAACACGAAAAATAAAAAAATTCAATTTTCAAAAAACTGAAACAGAACACACTGATTATTATTATTATTTATTTTTTTTTGCACATAAGTTTTTTTTTAGTTTTTTCAATTTGAAAGTTGATATTTTAAAGTTTTAAAAATCAAAATAAATGTCAAATCATCATTTTCCTTTATAGATAATCATAAATGATGAATAATCATTGTTTGAAGGACAATTCAATTATTAAAAATTTAATTGGACTTGAAGATCCAAAAAATCTTAGTTAGGACTTAATGAAGTATAAGTTCATAAATTATAACTTATGTGTAAATATCCCTATATTTTTTTTTTTTTCAAGAAAAGATGTGTAAAAAAGTAGAAAGATGATGTGACCTAAATAAATGTAATTATCTAAATAAGTGTACTTATTTAATATATGTCAAACAAACTGTAAGTCTAATTTTTAAGCTAAATAGAAACACTCTTTTTTTATTTAAAAATGAATTTTTCATAGCAAACTAACAATGGAACAGCTTCAATACTATTTTTTTAAATAAATTATAAATATATCTCATGAGATTTATTTAAAATATGAATTATCCTTTTTAGTTTTGAAAATTACAACTCGCTTCTTAATGTTTCTAATTTCGTAATAAATGGCCCACTTTGTTAATAAATTATCAATTCAATTAATAGTTTAATGATGTCACAAATTTATTTTAGTTAATAATTTAGGCAATTTTATTATTGTGTAAGAGACCAATTAGAAATTTTATTTTTTCAGTTAATTCTATTGAATAAAAAATTCTGATAACGAGCTATTTGTAATTTTCTAAATCACAAGGAGCAATCCATATTTTAAACAAATTTTTGGAGATATATTTGTAATTTACCCTTTTTATATTTTATTTGTTAAAATATTTAAAAAAATGTTCTCTTTATTTTACTTAATTATTTATTTATTTATTTATTTATGTGCCCCAGTAATATTCTTTATTTTACTTATCTGATCCGAGCCTCTCAAACTCTCTAAATATAATTCCTTTCTAAAAAAACTCTCTAAATATAATTAGTTTGGAAGAGTTTTGTTAAAATAGTCATTGTAATAGTTAGCCTGTTAAAAGAAGTAAAATAAGATGAAATTAATTATAATAGCCAACATGTCTTTTTGTAAAGAACTTGTTAGAAATGCTGTTATAATTAATTTGTAATATATTAAAAAAATGGCTCTTTTTTGATAAATCCTATTTGTAACTGTTTTATTCCATAAAACCCAAATTATTTTTGAATATTCCATTAGGTCCATTAATTGTAAAAGGACGAAATAACCCTCATCCGCCTCTCCCGCGTGTAATCGATTCTACAAAACCCATTTTCCGTTCCAACTATTCAATCCACAAAATTTCAAAAACAAAAACTGAACGTCGACTCCAGATTCACATCGCCTCACCGTAACCCTAGATTCACATCGCCTCACCATCGTCGTCGTCGTCCACCGTCCACCGTCGACCCCAAATTCATGTTCATCTCACCGCTGCGAAGGTTCACATTAGAAGGAGGGTGCTTCGTCGTTCGAAAATTCCTGTCGTTGGATTGAGTTTATTTCATCCACTGAATGTGGTCCATACCCACCCACCATGAGGAACAAAAGTAAGCAATACCATTCCACCTTCTGCTTTTCAATCATAATGTGATCACCGATGTATACATTTACATTGCCCTATAACTGTTGTTGTTTTCGGAATTGATTTTGTAAACATAGATGTTTTCGGAATTGAATTTGTAGACATAGATGATGTGAACATTCACAATACTGTTTATTACTGGATAAACTTACATTAGTAGACACTGATGTGAACATTCGCATCTGTGTATAATGATGTGAATGTTCACATTACTGTCACGATGTTATTGTTGGTTATTGATGTCCATAGAACCCCCAATCTTCACTCAACAATGTAATGGAATATGATATAAATATTCACATTGTGACATCAATGTCAGACTTGTTTGTGTTGTTAGGTGTTGTTTGGTGTTGTTGGTTCCACCCATTGATTTTTAGCCAATTATAACATAATGTGATCACCCATGTAAACATTTATATTGCCCTATAACTATTGTTGTTTTCGGAATTGATTTCGCAAACATAGATGATGTGAACATTCACATTACAATACTGGATAAACTGACATTAGTATACACTGATGTGAACATTCACATCAGTGTATAATGATGTGAATGTTCACATTACTATCACTGTTGATTGTTGAATATTGTTTAGTGTTGTTGGTTCCATCCTCTGTTTTTCAGCCAATTATATGTTCTTATTTGAACAAACAGGCCTTCCCCGTAGATTTGATCGCAAACGAAAAAGAGGAGAATCCCGTGCCAAAGCCAACCTAATCAAACAGCTGGTCCTCAAGAAGTGAACATGAAAAAGGTTAACTACCGGTCAAATATAACTGGATTGGTGAAACTGTTAAAGGATACAAAATTTACAAGTGGTCAATTGAAGTGCCTAAGAAAAACACCGTTTTGACCCTTATTTGATTGCTTGATCAGTAATGAAGTCGACCTCAACCACTGCATGAAATACGATGATGTCATTGTACGTATAGTGCAGACATTCAAGCCATCTAGTGGGAGGTTTTACATCGAGGATAAGAGCATCCAGATTTTTAGAAGCGATATATCACTGATTTTTGGAGTGGACCGGCACCAAGTCAATGGTCCTCTCTTATGGTGCAAAACCAACGACCGGCATCATACACCGAATGTGCAAGGATGTTAGTCGGTTAAGTGCTGCCAAAATACGAGAAATTCTGAGCGAAGCATTAAAGGGCACAAAGAAACAAGACAATGAAGAGGTCGCAAGATTAGTTTGCATGTATGCATGCGTCAAGCTGTTCTTTTCTACGTCCGGAGAAACAATTGGATGGGCTTTCTACTCATACATGGACCCATTAGACAACATGATCGAGTATGACTGGGCTGAGAGCATCCGGGCAACCCTGATGGGTTCAATGGACCAAAACTGTGGAAAACCTGGACGAGTCACCGGATGTGTGATGTTGTTAATGGTAAATCTCATAAAACTTATTCTATGTTTAATATGAACATTTACGGGGTTTGCCCACTCTAATGTGAGTGTTCACATTGCTAGGCAATGGTGTGGAAGTTGACATCAGTGATGTAAACATTCATATTACTGTTCAGTAATGTACAAACACACATTAGTAGACACTGGTGTAAACATTCACATCAGTGTAGATTGATGTGATGTTAGCACCAAAACAAATGTGAAACATTCACATTACTGATGTAAATGTTCACATTACTGGGCAATGATGTGAAAGTTGACATCAGTGATGTAAACATTCACATTACTGTTCAGTAATGTACAAACACACATTAGTAGACACTGGTGTAAACATTCACATCAGTGTAGATTGATGTGATGGTAGCACCAAAACAAATTTGGAACATTCACATTACTGATGTGAACATTTACATTACTAGGCAATGGTGTGGAAGTTGACATCAATAATGTGAACATTCACATTACTGTTCAGTAATGTATAAACACACATTATTAGCCACTGGTGTAAACATTCACATCAGTGTTAATTGATGTAAACATTCATATTACTGGCCACTAGTGTAAACATTCACATCAGTGTTAATTGATGTGAACATTCACATTAAAGGCCACTGATGTAAACATTCACATCAGTGTTATTTGATGTGAACATTCACATTACTGATATTTGTTATTTGTTTCAGTACTGATTGTGTGAGTATACAACAATCTTACAACCCCGCAACCCCAATGCCATTCCGCGATGTGTGAAGTGGGACCTCACAGCCTTACATACCAACATGAAGTCCATATCTTTAGCTAAGCTTGGTTTAAATGAGGTAGAAGTACAACCAAAAATATTGTGCCCATTCACATAGTGAGACAAGGAACTATCTAACTAACATAATGTCTCCAACTGCAGGTATATGGCGGCGAGCTAATGGCATCCCCAACTGAAGCGAAGATGTACCATCATACAAAATTGAATGTGGAGCCCAAACCTTAGGTTTTGTCGAGTGCACCAGCAAAGCAAGATGAAAGCAATGATGATGAAAGCAAAGACAGTCAATGCAATGACGACAGCGATGGATTTTCTGGCGATGCAATAGACCTAAATGATGTTGGACATGACATCAACCCCAGCTTTAACACCCCCAATGCTGAGCGAGGTATCATCATAGCACAACCAAGTGAGCCGGACATTGTGGATGTATTTATAAAAGAAAACCAAAAAGCTTGGGGTCTCGTACGACAATGGGAAGCGAAATACAAACAGTTTGAAAATCATGGGAGTTGAGGGCAAGGGTGATTGCTGCCCTTGAAGTCAAACTATTTGACCAATCGAGCCCATCCAATATGGACATGGACATTAAGAATTGCATGGAGTGGAAAGATACAGAAATTCAGCGGTTGACAAAGTTGGTCATCAACTTGGAATGTGAAAAAACAATTCTTCAAGACCTTTTTGACGATCAGTCCGTCCACATTATCACTCAAGTTGAAGCACAAAAGGCTCATGACAGCCTTAAGAAGCATCCCACTACAGCATTGGAACACATTATCAGCCCACCATCGAGGGTAAAGCGCATCAAGCAGAAGGTAAGAAAAGAGCACTGGTTGGATAAGTTTGAATACCCCAACTTGCCTGGTCAAAAGAAAGGGAAAGAGGGAGCTGAAGAGCAATCCCATGCAGTCCAAAATGCACAAGATTTAGACAAGCATCCACAAAAAAAGCACCCAACAAAGTACAAGAAGTTAACCTTGAACAACAAGCTGAAGGTTTGGGCCAACATGAGCAAACTCAACAAGCAGAAGGTCCAAAATTTGCACAAGAACGGCGGTGATGAGTAAGTGATCTTACATATCCCCAACTGAATTTTTTTTTTTTTTGCTCATGTTAAGTTCACATACATACTAATAGATTAGATCATTTCATAAATGTGCAATGTTGACATTAACGTTCTCTGTAATCACAATGCACAGGTTGCTAGTGTGGCGAGGGGACTCAAAGACTAAAAATGTGTATTTTGATGACATCATACACATCATCAAGGAAGAATCAATAACCAACAACGTATAGCAATCATAAATGTGTACAACACACACACACACACACAGAGTAAAGACACTACAAATAATGTACTGCCACCCCTCTGTTTCTGCAGGTGATAGATGCATATAGTGAAATTCTACTTGAACTACAAGGGCTAGTCAACCCAAGTTTGGAGGATTCAGCATTCATCTTTACAAGCACATGTTTGGTAACCACTAGACTTTTGATTTGTTTATGTTTCATGTTGATGAGAATGTTCACATGAACAGTATTTGATTTGCATGTTCAATAGATGTCAATGTTCATCTTAGCATTATATGCTTATATTGTTAACTTAAATGATAGGCATATGTGAATGTTAACAACAACATAAAATGACAGGTCTGAACATTCACATTGACAGATGTGAACATTAACATCATTCGCAGTGAACATTATATGCTTATCATGTTATTAAATGATACACAGATGTGAATGTTAACAACAACATAATATGACAGGTGTAAACATTCACATTTGTAATACATTGCATGACTGTTTCACAAATTAATAGATGTAAACATTCACATCATTCACATCACTCATCATTAACAGATGTGAACATTCACATCATTCACATCACTAATCATTAACATATGTGAACATTCACATCACTCACATTAACAGATGTGAACATTCACATCATTCACATCACTCACCATTAGCAGATGTGAACATTCACATCATTCACATCACTAATCATTAACATATATGCACATTCACATCATTCACATCACTCACATTAACAGATGTGAACATTCACATCATTCACATCGAACATTGATATAAATACTTGGTACATCATTGTATGTCCTTTATGTGCAGAAAATCATGCAAGAGTACCCCCCCCCCACAAGAGAAATAAACTGATTGATGTACATATCAAGGAGTATCAAGGCCAGAGATTCTTAATCTTCCTAATACACGACAACTTCCACTGGACGATTGTTTGTACGACGTGAAAGACAATGTATAGAGGCATTATAACTCGTTACGCCTAAGACCCATCATACATGACCCATATATTGACAAAGCACAAATAGTGGTAAGTGGCTGACACATATAATACTTGTCATGATGTGTAATATTTGAACTTGGACGTATGCACTATGTTGGTTGGTGCCTAATATGAAATTTCATTGTTGGCAGAGGGACTACATTGAGACTTTGGTGCGTAACATCGGACCATCATCACCATTATGGACCAAATTACAAGCCAAAATACTTCGCAACCAATCATATTAGTAGACATCTGTCCTCAGCAAGCATCAGATTCGTAAGCCAAAAATCGATTTGTACACATGTTCCACAACCATTACCCACCTAAATTTCAAAATCTAACAAGAAGTTTGCATTTTCAGGGTGAATTGCGGGCCTGCAGTTTGTTACATCATGAGGGCGCATGTATACCGTGAAGAAATTGTTGCCAGCCTAGATCGCTTTGAATGGTGTCAAATAAGAGGCTCATTAATACACATTTTTCTGAATCACAGAAAGACAGTGCAATGTGAAAACCTATAGGTGGGGGGTGTCCACCTATCACTGTTACCCAAATCTGTTATCCACATTTAAGACAATTTAGTGTCAATAGATTTTACATATTGGAGCAGACTAGCTTAATTGTAAATCAAGTCTATATCACTGCTTGTACAGATATTTTTCAGTCAATATATGTATATGCATTTTGAGGCCTATTTTGTGTTGGTCATGCACATTGAGATTGTATTTTCTTTTCTTTTTTTTTTTTGACACATGACATGACGTGAATTTTCACATCACAGAATGATCATACACTTTCTTATGTTTTAAAGCCATACTATATGGATGTGAATATTGCTTAAAATGTTAATGTAACACAATATGACATGTGTGAATATGATATTTCTTAACACAAGTCAATATTCACATCTAATAATTTGATGATGTGAATATTCACATCATAACTTCTGATTATTTGAATGGCAGCAACGATGTCATGAATATTCACATCTTATGAGTTGATGATGTGAATGGTTACATTGATGTAAACGTTCATGTCATCTACTTTGATGCTGTTAACGGTAACAAGAATGTGAATATTCACACCACAGAAATGTTTAAAAGTTCAACTCATGTGCAATTATTCACATAATGTGATTATATTACACAAGTGTGAATGTTAACATCATGTATTCATCCAAAACACAACAACATAAATGTCAGATTGGTACCTTAAAAAATTAAAAATAAAACACAAATCAAATACTAATGCATTATTATGTTTGCCAACGCAACGTAATCTTATTGCAATACAATGTTTGCCAACACAACACAATCTTATTTAAAAAATGAATATAAGAATCCAATGTAAAACACTATGTTGAAATGAAAAATGTACATCATATATCGGCTCCTTGCATGATTTCCGATAATGGCTCCCCAACTTA
Organism: Camellia japonica; assembly: GCA_030407325.1. NCBI lineage: Eukaryota > Viridiplantae > Streptophyta > Magnoliopsida > Ericales > Theaceae > Camellia > Camellia japonica. Next base: position 176,180,834 of record JAPPVO010000002.1, on the reverse strand, counting down.
TCACATCTCCCTCACCTTATTTGCTTCAGTTTCTCACCCCTTGATGGGATCCTATTCTTTCGGCCTTCCGGGTGGTCTTTTCACAGTTGGCGGGTATATAGTGAAGTCCGTGGGATCAAAAGGCGGTTTCTCCACCGATGGTATAAGGAATATGGCATCCGAATAGGCTGCACGATATGTCTCTACATGAAAGTAATGTTCCACACAATCATTAAGATTGTAGCGGCTCTTCTGAATAGCAATAACAGCATGGTCACATGGGAATCCGTTGATTTGCCATTTGAAGCAAGAACATGTACGCCTCGCAACATCAACTGTAACAAATGGTATCGAATGTACTTCAAACACATCCTCATTGGCTTTGCAAACTTGCCAAGACCTGCTGTCATTGAACGAATCCATAAGTATTGTTTCGAATGTAAGATAAATAAGCTTATTCCATTTGTTTGCTTGGTCACGCCGTGCAGACATTTGCCGTATCAACTGAGTACGAATTGTGTCCACCATTTGAGTGATAGGAAGATTACGTGCTTCTTTAATCCAGTTATTAAATGACTCCGCCGCATTGGATGTCATCTCCCCATAACGCATGCCCCTGCACAATATCACAAACATTGTACAATACGGAATTTAACAGGTCTAAACATTCACGTTAACAGATGTGAACATTAACATCATTCGCAGTGAACATTAAATGCTTATTATGTTGTCAACTTAAATGATAGACAGATGTGAATGTTAACAACAACAAAATATGACAGGTGTCAACATTCAAATCTGTAATACTCTAAACAGCACATAGCAGATACACTCTAAACAGCACATAGCAGATACATGAAAGCCAATACACCCCTATGTTGGGGTAGGGTTTCCCTGTCCTATTTTGTCAAGAGTTAGGGCTTCACTATGCATGCAGCGGTTTCAAACAACCTAAAATCGGGTAAGCAACCTGTCCTAGTTTGGAATGGTCACTATGGATCCGAATATGCGCTAGGTCGAATGGTCAAAAAGGGTGCCCCGGTGAAACGGGGTTTGGGTTCCCATGCTGTCAGAGCCCATAACCGGTCAGCCTTATGGTCATGCCTTGACAAGACAAGCTCCGGCAAACCGTTCAGGAATGGCAGATGGCAAACACGGTGTCCTAGGCGCACCAATGCACATGCAATGCAAAGAGACACATAAACAAAATCAAAACAGGATATCACGAGTTCGAGTCAAGCTCTCTAAAAATCCCCAGCAGAGTCGCCAGAAACTGTAACAACGCCCGCGAGGGGACCTTCGCTACAGCTCGGACTCTCCTTTTTGTTGTTGCGGTTCTAAATCTGAACCAAAGAGTCCAACTCTGGCAAATCGTTTGAGAAAAACAGATTTTTTTGAAAAGTAGTGCCAAACATGGACTGCTTTGCCAGATTACAGAGTCGCCACCTAAATATTTTTTATGGGGGAATTTAGGAAACCCTGACTCGGTGCCGAAGGCCACATGTCCGTCATCACCAAATGTCTTGGCTCGGGAGCTTGGGTACGATCGGGGAAGGTCAGCTATGAGCACCCCCTTTCGCCCGGTCCGAAGACCGGCCTCTACTAACCGTGATATCCGATTTTGAAAACAATACATGCTCTTATCCCAATTATTAGCCTAGAATTACTATGTTATGCGCGCAGCAAACAAGTATAGACTAGATTGCCTAATTTGGAAATAATCATTGCATATCCGTTTGTTTTGAAAGCGTTTCGGGTTTTGCTACTCGCAAGTAGGCTAAAATACGGATTCCAATGAGTTATTCCAACTCAAGCAATCCAACCTCCACCCACAGGCATTCAAACAGTAATATCACATAAGCACTTAGTCGCATGGTAAGCATACTGTCATGGCAACATTCACACACATGTGGTATGCTAAAGCGTAAATACTTACATCGTACTCCGTGCCAAAACAAGAAACTAGTTAGCAAGCATGCGTGTCCTAGTTCATGTTAAGTGGCTAATGCAACGCAGGCAAGGATGCAATTTAGAGTAGGCTCGGCTAACCCTAGAATGGCATGCGAAATGCTACAACTATCACGTATTCAAATTGGAATTGGAAATACGATGCAGTTTGTATGATGTACCGAGCCCGGTGCATGTAAACAAATGCATGGATGCACGCATGCATTGCATAAGGTATGCTAAAATAAGTATACCCTAATCTACCAACGTAAGCAGGTAAATAAAAGGGAAGAAAGAAATGGGGATTGGAAGACATACACCCACTCACACACACTTATTACAAATTTGCCCTCACTCGGAGGGACCAAAAGAATATACAAATTACTTAACTACGCAAGCTAATTAAAATATTACAAATTTCACTAAATTAATCAAATAAATTAATTAATCTAATTAAAGCAGTAAACCGCCTCGGGATGAGGACCGGATGCAACACGCGTCGGGACTGGCTCGGAACCGCACTGCCATGCACGGATTGCCTCTGTTTCCTCTGCTCTCCTCCTCAGAAAATTGCCAAAGTCCCAGAAGTACCTCTCAGGGTACTGGGGAGTACCACCGGCTGGGGTAGAGCACCACCGGCTGAAGGAGGAGGCCACCGGCACAAAATTCATCCATCGGCAGCTTGTTTACTGCCGGTCGGCACTAAACACTGCCGGCCGGCACTAAATGCCTGCAAAACCTGCAACTCACAGCAGCAGAGGACAACAACATGCATGGCAATGTGATTCAAGGTATTTATGCACTACACACACCCCTTATCATGTTTTTTGACTCAAGGGGGCATGTGCCTCGATTCCCGGACCACCAATCACGCATTTCCATGCATGATGGCCCAAAGAACCAAGAGTGCAACTTAGATTTCAAATGCATGCAATGCAAACAAGCAAACAAGGGTGCTAAACCTCTATCATACTCCACTTCAAGAGGTCAAACATGCACAATGCAAATGCAACCCTAAGCATGTCAACTAGGCATGCAACATGGACTATGCAACATACTTATGCAAAGGGTTCAAGTAAGCATTCAAGACAAGCATGCAAACCAATTAAATGATGATCTTACACATGACTTAGGCAACTCAAATAGGCTTAAAATCAGTGGCCAAAATGCTAAATCATGAGGGCCAAACACACATGCACACATGCACAAGTTAAGGCACCAACACTTAAGCATAATTAAGCAACTCTTAAACACACCTAAGAGGCACAAATATGGACCATTAGTATGCATAGTAAGCTCTGAAAAGCATGCAAAACATGGTGCCAAACCAACTAACAAAGCAAGCCAAAAAGGCCTACAAATGGTCCAAGCATTAAGGCAAGCCAATGAAGCTTTGAACCACACCTAGTACAACCATACATGGCAATACTTAAGCAACTAAAATCAGAGTTTTAACACACAAAACTAAGTCTAAAGGACCACCTAGATGGCATCTAGATGACATGAAACCAAAGGCATGCATTAAGGCCAAAACATGGAGCATATAACACATGCTTTTGAAGCACTAAAGAGGCAACTAAGGCAAGCATACAAGCACACCAAAGAGACTGAAATAGCATGCTAGGTGGTTCCAAGCCACTAAAATGATGCAAACAAGGCATGCTATACATTCATGCTCTTAAGGCCAACAAGCCAAATACAAAGAGGCTATATAATGCATGCTAAGATTGACCAAACAACTTAGGACAGACCTAAAACATGGCAATATAAGCACAAAATCTTCACAAATGCAAGCCTAAAACATGCTAGAGACTAAGGCACACAATCTAGGCATGTTAAGGCATCAAAGAGGCATTACAAGGCAACTATGCTAAGCATGCATAGGGGACCAAAACCAACTTATAACAATGTCATATTAGGGCATAATAAACATAAAATGCAGCCAAGACATGCTCAACAAACAACCAAACATGGTGCTCCTTTGGAGGCCAAAACTTGCCCTTTCCAAGGACATCAAGGAGAGGGGGTGGCCCTCCCCTTTTGGAGACTTCAAGGCACCATCTCCACCACTGAAATCCCTCAAGATTTCAGTGGTGGAGAGGCCCAAGCACCAAAGTCTCGGATCTCTCACAAAATAGCACAAAAAAGGGCCTTTTCAAGGCCTAAGGGTGGTCAAACCTACCCAAACCACCAAACACTCTTAATAAACAATAAAGAGGCTTAAAAAAAAGAACTTTTTTGTGTTATACACTAAGCACAAAAACAGTTCTAAGCTAGGTAAAAACAAGGTGCAAAAATGGGGTAAAAAGAAAGTTAGTGTCTCACCCTTGTAGACCCCTTCACAAAGCTTGATGTTGTTGCTTCCTTGAGCTTCAAACCAGCCAAGAACTTCAAGAATAAGCTCTGATTTTTTAGGACACCAAGGAAAGGTGGAAGACTAGGTGTTTTAGTGCAATAATGTGAACCAAAACACCTAGAATACAAAAGAGAGAGAGAGATAGGATGTGTATCTATTTTAACCCTAAAAACCAGAGCTTGGTTCTCTCTAAAAATGGCTAAGTCTCTCAAGAACTTCAACCTTTGAGTCAAGAGAAGAGGCTTCTCTTGTATAGGCACCAAACTTACAAGTTAAGCAAGCCTAAAGGCTCATCCCTCCATACACGTGTATGGAGGGGAGCAAAAAGCGATACAGCTGTCTAAAAATATCTGATAAAGCAGCTGTACAGTAGTCGGCAGGGCAAAATGGTCATTTGCCAAAATTGACTGCCGACCGGCACAAAAGAGTGCCGACCGGCACAATATAGTGCCGGTGGCAACACCAACCAGCCGGTGGCCTCTAACCACTGCCGGTGGTGTGTGGGGATGCCTCACAAGGCATTCCCTGCCCCTCCAAGGCAAAACACAAGTGTTTGGTGCAAAACACAAGTGTTTGGTGCAAAACCAAACACCAAACGGTCAAGTTCGGAGGTTCTGAGGCAAGGCGCGTAGCCGAGAACTCCGGGAACTCCAAACGAACACGAACATGGATAATCACCGAGTGTTCAAGCGGTGATGTCCAGGTCTTGAGGACGGTCAAAAATGGGGTGTCTACAGCTACCATTCTAAACTTGACAAATGGAACACTTTAGGAAACTATTATTACCTGAAGTATGAATTTGCCCAGTGCTCAGGTGCCAAGTCCTTGAAAAAATTATGTGCTCGTTGTTTACCCTCCTCTTTTAATTTTGTAAACTTTTCATGGAACCCTGCCACAGTTGGCTCGTAAGTATAGTCACCCAAACTACTTACTAGGTGATCCCTGAATCCATTATCAATTCCTTTCAGCCGATCTCTTAAATTGCTCTTCAAGTGTTGTAAGCAATAACCGTGATGAGCCGATGGGAATACCTTTGGCATAGCTTCTAACAGACCAAGATTACGATCCGAAATAAAAGTAATCTGGCGCTTACCATCAACAACCTTCCCAAGTTCATGCAAGAACCACGACCAATTGGTCGTGGTCTCTGAATCAACAATCGCAAATGCAACAGGAAACAGACCTACAACACAACACCAATACACAACTGTTCACAATATTCCAAAGTGAATAGAAAACAATATAAACGAAACAGGTCATGTGAATGTTTATATCTACATTGCCCTATTACTATTGTTATTTTTGGATTCGGGTTCGTAAACATCAATAATGTGAACATTCAAATTAACGACCATTAATAATTCATTGTTGATTGTTGAGTCATTGATAATGTAAACATTCACAGTACTGTTCATTAATGGATCAACTGACATTAGTATACACTGATGTGAACATTCACATCAGTGTGTATAATAATGTGTATGTTCACATTACTGTCATTAGCAGACACAAATGTGAACATTCACATCAGTGGATACTAATGTCAATGTTCACGTTACTTATAATTTCTCAATCACTCATTTGTCCAGACTATGCTGCTTAATGTGAATATTGACATGAATAGACAGCTAAAAAAATACTAACCATTGTTTCCGTCTTTCGCCGTTGCCGCAAGTAGCTGACCTTTGTACTTTCCTTTGAGGAATGTTCCATCCAGGAATAATAAAGGCCGACAAAAATTGAACCCAGAAATACACGCAGTGAATGACACAAAGAAACGATAAAACTGTTAACTACTCGCATCATAGTCAATATTGACATAACTCCCCGGATTGTACCGCATCACAGCATCCGAATACCACCGCAGCTGGTCAAACGATAATGAGTGATTTCCATGAATACCAGCCCTTTGCTTTCTCCACACCCAACCATATGACATGGTAACTCACATCTAGCCCATAATCCCTCTTCAAAATAGTCACCACCTCACACGGCCGAGTCAACGGCTTGTCCCTCACAATTTCAGATATGGTACTCGATACCAAATCCGAACTAACTCGCGGATTCTTCGATGTTCGGACATCTGTACCACAACTATGCACATCACTAAACCTCTTGATGTAGAAAAAACCATTTGCTCGTTGTGCTCTACAATGTATAGCCCACAAGCAGCCTCTCTCCTCACGCATTACACACACAGCAGTAACTCTTGTTGTCTCGTTCTTGACATACGTAAACTGAAACCCACATTGGATGGCATGCTTACATAAAACATCACGAAATTCTTGTGCACCTCCAACAAACCGTTGTCCCACATGCGTAATACCATTTGCCCAAGGGGCTGACAACAACACCTTCTCCTTATGGTGGTAAAATCTCCGTAGTGCATCAATTTCTTCCTCAACCCCCACACGCAGCGATCCCGAGCTACTTGACAGACCAATATCACTTTTCAACTCAACAACTTCTACATGTTGTACCCCCATTGATTTAGCAAGCAGTAACATGTTCTGAAATTCTTCCTCATTGTCCAAATCACACCTATTAATCCCAGGTAACCGACAAAACAATGAAATAGAACCAGCAGACAACTCCCCCCATTTTTCACACAAACAGTCCACCAAACACGAATAACACAATGCGCGGGCAACATTTATTACAGTTGTACTGCAACCATATGTACACACCAACATCATAAAGGTATCCATCTCCTGTAAAAACACAACAATACAATAATCAACAATAATCCAAACCGATATGAAAATTCACATTGTGCAAAAATTAGATGACTACGTGTACAGTTCAAGTGTTAAATCCATAATTCACATTAACAAGATGTGAATATTCACATTGATACATATACTCTGAATTATATCACCCACACAGAGCCTCATTAAGCAAACATCAAAGTAAAGTGAGAACATCCACATTCTTCACATAATATTAACACGATGTAAACATTTACATTGACAGATATACTCTGAATTATATCACCCACACAGAGCCTCATTAAGCAAACATCAAAGTAAAATGCAAACATCCACATTCTTCACATAATATTAACACAATGTAAACATTCACATTGTTCCATATACTCTAAATTATAGAAGATCCACATTCATCACTAATCTGATGACCTCTCCTTCACAGGACCATGATGTAAACATTCACATTGATCCATATACCCTAAATTATATCACTCACACAGAGCCTCATTAAGCAAATATCAAAGTAAAATGAGAACATCCACATTCTTCACATAATATTAACAAGATGTAAACATTCACATTGATACATATACTCTGAATTATATCACCCACACAGAGCCCCATTATGGATACATCAAAGTCAAATGAGAACTACACATTCTTCACATAATCTGAATGACCTCCCCTCCACAGGACCACGTATGATGCATATAATTGAAAAAACAGAGCATCCGATCCATATCAATCAAAAAACAGAGCATCTGATCCATCATACAAATCAAAACATAAAGTGAACATGTATTCATAACCAAAATGATACTAACCTTAATCATGCAATCCTACAATCATCCAGAAACTCGAAAACAACTGCTTTGAAGTAGTTATACTCCAGAAAATGTGAGAACCGAACACCTTCAAATTCGTCGTCTTCACTTGAAAATCACCGAACCAGACTACAACAGTAACAATGAAACCCTAGCACATCAAAGCCTCAGAATGAGCATGCAAGATAGAAACGTATCCATTTGAATTAGAATGATAATGAAAAGCGTAAAGATAGAAACTACCAAAACTGAATCCACGAAATCACGGGGAACGTGTTATTTATTAACACAGTATATATATATATATATAAGGGCATAATAGTCCAGGTAAAAATATAAAATTAGAAAAATGGACTTTATGGAATAAAAAGAAAAGTATATGGGACTAATCAGGTTATAATATTCCTTTGTGGACTTAATGAGTTATAACAACTCTAAGATGGATTTATCAGTAAAAATTCCTTAAAAAAATAATAAATTATATTGATTACTCCGAGTTAAATTTGATATCATTACTACAATCTAGGCTAAAACAATTGAGCTTAATGTAGATAATGGGTAGACACAAGAATAAACAATGACAAAATATATATCTTACTAAAAAGAAATAAAAATATTATTTTTATTTATACAATTAACAAATTATTGATCAAAATAGAATTAAATATTATTTTCAATTAAAATTTTGAAGAAATTCAGTGTAGTTGTACCCAAAAAAAAAAAAAATGTATTTCAAAGAGAAATTGTGTAATTTACCTAACAATAGTGAAAGATGTGCATGTTGACTGGGTCAGTAAAGGTTCAATGTATTTTTCGTGAATTTCAAAAGCAAAAATTGTGTAATTTACCTAAAAATCGTGAAAGGTGTGCATGTTGGCTGGGTCAACCCCCAAACAAGAAAGAATTTGCAATTGTCCATCAAGAACAAATTTTGTAATTTAGTGCTTGTATTACTTAATAATTGAACTATTCAACAAGTTCAGAGCATTTGCAAAGTGCCAAATTTGATCATACACCTAGAATTGTCAATTTTCAGTCTAGGTATATACCAAATTAAATTTAGTGGATTTGGTTGGTTATATAAATCATTTTATTTTATAAATTTAATAAATTAAGAAATTATTTATTTATTTTGTCCCATTCACCCACTGTATGATTGATTTTTACTCCAAATATCCATTGTTTTGAACTCACCTAAAACAGTGAATTCTAATGAAAAAAACTAATTATATAGATAGGCAGGCCAACAAATTATTAGGTCAGTGTATTAAATTTGTTCGAGTATAATATTAGGTAACTTCTTATATAAAGCATATTTTTTCTTTTTAGAAGTCCTTCAATTTCAAATTTTCTTGCATAAAGGAGTAAAAAAAAAAGAAAGATTCTTCATTAAGGACAAAGTTTAGAGGGATAATTACAACCAAAAAATCAAGTGACTCTAGCCTAGTTGGCCAGTCCTTTGGCCACCAAATCTCTTATAACACTACAAGAATTTACACTTTTGGCAACTAAATTTTTAGTCACCAAAAGCCATCTTTTAGTTGCCAAAAATTTTTAGCGACTAAATATTTTGGTCGCAAGAGTAGTCACTGAAGGATTGCTAGGGAAGGCATTTGGCAACTAAAATTATTTTAGTCACCAAATATAATGCAATGCCGACTAATTTTTTAGTCGCCAAAAGTATTGAAAAAAAAATTAAATATCACCTTTTTAGCGACTAAAAATATTTGTCGCGAAAAACATTACTTATATTTTGCTACTAAAGATTTAGTCGCCAAAAAATTTTTTGGTTCCTCCTATTATTTTTTTAGCTACTAAATATATTAGTCGCCTAAAGTGTGATTGTGTTTTAGCTACTAAAAGCTTAGTCGCCTAAAGTGTCACATTTTTTGCTACTAAAATTACAGTCGACAAAAGTGTTCATCAAAATTTTGTTGGATACAAAATATTTTAGTCGCCAAATATTAGATTGTTTTTGGCTACTACGATTTTAGTTGCCTAAAGTCTAGTTTTCTTTTTGCCTACCAATTTTGTAGTTGTTAAAAGACTAACTTTTTTGGCTACTAAGCTTTTAGGAGCCAAATAGTTTGTTTTGCCTCCTAAACATTTAGTCGGCTAAAGTCTTACATTTTTCGCTACTAAACTTATAGTCGGCAAATGTTTTTTGTTTTTTGGCTACAAAATATTTTAGTCGCCAAATGTCTGATGATTTTTTAAGTTTTAGTAGCCTAATGTCTGCTTTTTGTTAGCACTAAGCTTTGTAGTCGCCATAATTGTTTACCAAAATTTGTTATTAAGTTTTAGCTACTAACATTTTAATCACTGAAATACGTACTTCCTTTTTTAGTACGAATTGTTTAGTCGCCAAAAAAATGGTCTTATGTTTTATCACAAAATTGTAATTTCTCCACAACCTGTTTATATTCCATGCAACATGTAGTATGTATATAAACAAAACAATACATATTTTATCAATTATTCCACAATCCACATTACTTCCATCCATCCAAAAATGAATAACTATAAATGTACATATTCCATACAAACCAACTATTGTCCAAACTAAAATTATACTTCCACACAAAATAGAGAAGCATACAAAAATCCAACCCTCCATATACAAAAAAATATATTTAGTACCATGTGAAATGGCCATTTGGCGTGGTACAGATTACCATCGTAATCTAATCTGTACCATGACAAAATGTGATCTATATGCCACGTCAGTAACTATCAGTTGGATTACAAAAGTTTTCTGTATCAGTAATACTAATCTATACAAAAGCGGAGGACAACATAGTTAGCAGAATTATACAAAATTGTCAACTGTCCTCCATACACAAAAATTGATTATCTACAAGTCCACGCCAAAAGTCATCTTCAAAAAATTTAAAAAAAAAATAGCAGCCATTACAAAATATCAGTTGCTTCAGACATAGGAAAAAGGTTGTAATAACATGCATTTAAGGTAGAACAATCTATAAAAGCCTTTTTCGAAATACAATCATATGTATGTATGATGAAAGATTTATTCCAAACTTGATTTCAATTTACAAAAAATACAATTTTTAGGTGCATACCTCTTCATAAAATAAATGTTTATTGGTAGGATGTTTTGCTTATAAATTTATAACACTTCTTCATTCCCACTTTCTAAGTCAAAGTAAAATAAATGAGTAATCTACGGGGTTATCTCCATAACCATATCATGCTTTCTTAATACGTTTACCACCCAAATGATCACCGTATATGATGCAACAATGACACCAATTACAATCAAAATATTGAACATTTATTGGATGTCAAACTCTCCATTTTTTGAATAAGTTTAAGGCATTTTCGTTCGTAACTCCCAACCTACGCGTGCTAATTACATTTCATCTGTTGTCACAGCTCCTATTTGTCATGGAAAAGCTGGCCATGACATCCCTACGGTGGTTCGGGGGCTATTTGCATTTTCGCCCCCTTAACGCCCTTTTTCGGTTTAATTTAAGGCGTTATCGGCTCTAACTCCCAACCTACACGTGCTAATTACATTATGTCTATTGTCACAGGTCCTATTTGTCGTGAGAAAGCTGGTTGTGACATCCGTATGGTGGTTCGGGGGCTGTTTCGCATTTTCGCCGCCTTAACGCCCTTTTTCGGTTAAGTTTAATGCGTTTTTGCCCTTTTAGCAGTGACTCTTAACCTTTCCCTTGAACAAGTGCCCAACCGCCCCATCCCTTTTTCCATCAAAATTTGTTTCTTTTCCATAAGTTTCTTTTTTGGAGATGGTTATTTAATAGAATGGTTGTTAATGAATTTAAGGATTTGATTTACACTGCTTAACAACTTAACCTTTTGGAGTAGTTTACTGTGTATTAATATCTCACTAATCACCCCATAATTATAGTCATCATTCCTTTTGGCCAAGTCATGCACGAAGTACGACAACACATGATACACAACAACAATTAACAAAAGGAATAAACATTTAGGGCCAATTTATTACTACTTTTCCTGAAAGACATCTTAAGTTGAGAATCTCTAATAAAATTGCAAACAGGGGCCTTTAAAGTTTCTAAAAGCATCATAACTGTTCCATTTTCCTTCTTTTTGTCAACAATACTAGAGAATGAAGACAAATAAAAATGCACACATACATATATATATACGACATCTGGCCCAAACAAACTTAATTACAAAGCATATAACTTAATTAAATGTTTCTTCAAGTAGATCCACTTAGCTAAACAAAAAGGACATGAATATAGGTTCGATATAGCTCAAGAGAACAATCAAATGAGAGAGATTGATATGAATAAAGCGAACAAGTCAAACCAATGCGAACCTAATTTCACTCCCAGACATCTATTTGATACTAATTAGCACAACACAGCATAAAGAGAGAGCAGGTCCTATATTTCACAACATAATTTCACGGATTCATGGATCTGAAACATGAATTAATGGAAAACAAATGACACAATTCATAAGTACAAAACCACAATACAGAGCTCGAAGCTATAGATCAAATCATAGAAAAGCAAAATGAATGCCATGTTGGAAAATGGCTTGGAAGCTTTTGGAAAAATCTTATTTTTTGCTAACTTTGATCATTAATTAAGGTGGGACCCAAGCGTTATTTTTAACATTTCTAATTGGGTTCATGTTTAATACTGCGTAGTGAATAAAGCCGTGTATTTTGTTGCTCAAAATCATTTCCGGATGAATAAGAATTCAACGCGCATTTTCGGGTTCATGGAAATGAATTTAGGTGGGTTTCCTACACATTTGTGAAATGTCTTGTCCCACATTGGAAAAGCTTAAGGATTTATTTCGGTTTATATACCTAAGCTTGGGATACTTTGGATGAGCCCCAAGGAGTACCAAAGTTTGTGGAAGAGTGAGGTTATGGGTGAATTAAGCTAGACCCATTGGACCCAAAACAAAAACCACAAGCGCACGCCGCCACCGTCCGTCCGGTCATCGAGCAAGCTTGGGCGTGGGTGTGAGGTTGGATTGGGCTTGTCCGACACAATACTTATCTTTTTGGGCCAAAAACCTTTGTAATTTATTTATTTATTTTTAATTTTGGTTTTAAAATTTAAAATAAATTGGTCCAAGTTTTTCCTCACCCAAATAGGTCCCAGACAGTTTTTTATCTGTTAATTTCCACCTGAATAGGTTCAACAGGTTCAAAACAAACCAAACAGATTTTCTATTGTCCGAACAGTTGCCTATTTGTTAGCACCTATTTGGAATAGCCTTCATTCCTCCTATAAATAGATTGCTTCCAGCAATTCATTGATATAGAAAATTTTCCAAATCTCTTCCTTTCTCCTTCTGTTCGTCCTCCTGTTGCTCCTGCATCTGTTTCTACACTTATTTTTTAGGAAAAAGAAAGAGAAAGAGTTACAACATATTTTGGTTCGCAAGGCTTGGTTTTGTAGTGCTACAAAATTCAAGTGTTAGTCATTGCATCCTGGAAAGTAGACACCGTTACAACTCGAAGCACCGTAGCGAGAACGAAATCTACTTTAAGGAGATTGTGTCCAACACAAGCCTCGACTTTAATTTTTGTAAGCATTTAATTCAGAATTTAATTTATTAATGAAAATCCTAAGTGATTCGTGATTAAATCAAGATTAAAATATTCCAAATCCTAATAATCCAAAACACACAATCTAAATCAACAAGCACTTACGAAAGTGATTTAGATTGTTTGTTTTTCGGAATAAACAATAAATCGACACAAACGATTTTTACGTGGAAAAAACCACAATTGAAGAACCTTCAATTGTAATCAAAAATCACGGGCGAAACGCCACTAATCAATCCACTACTGAAGAAAAAAAATTACAAAGATAATACACAAATTACCCAACTCAGTCAATTTGTCTTCGAATCTTCTGTAACTCTTTCACCACGCCTTCGTCTCGGAACTGATCAATCCTGAAGTTGAATCCACAATCTTCAATTGTCGAATTAACGACTACGTACAGAATCAAACGCCTTTTGAAACTATACATTTGAATCTTCAAAATCCACCGAAGATAACTCTCTCTTGAATTTAAAGTATCAAACTCCTTGATGTATGTATCTTAGATCATGAGTGAGAACTCTTCTCAAAACATCAAGGAAAACTCACAAAACCCTCAGAAGAAAACTTCAAACAAAACCCTAGGACTCTTGAATAAGATCTAGAAAAGTAAAACCTAAAAACATCCTAAACAGATATAAATAGGCAACTGAGTCCGCGATCTCCGCTCGAGCGCCCAACAGCCCGCTCGAGCGGCTTCAGCAAAATATGCGTGTGAAAACAGTGGTCCGCTCGAGCGCTTGAGAGCCCGCTCGAGCGCGAAATCACACACTCCAGTACTTTTACAGATCTGACAAAATACTGACAGATCCAAAACTCCACTCGAGCGCCAATTATCCCGCTCGAGCGGGAAAGACAAAAATTCATGAAAAATTACAACTTTAACAACTCAAAGTTTTGTAACCGAATTTGACAATAAAGGGACCTAACAATCTCCCCCTTTGTCAATTCCCGGACAAAACCGTTCTAAACAAATTTCTTTAAACAAACGTACTAGATAAGATTGATAACAAAGAAAAAAAACTCTGAAAAACTTGATTATCAAACAATCCTGCCAAGAACAATCCATCCATCCAACTTCATTCAATATTCACCTGTGTAATAACAACCAACACACCAAAACAAACAAAACTGTGGAATAGCATAAGAAGATAGAAAAATATACAATGATACCCACAATAATAGCAAAGCAACTGGAATGTATCAAGCTATCCAAATATCCAAAATACCCAAACATCAACAAAATATCCAAAATATCAAAATGACAAAAAGATGTACCACCAAAGACCAAAAATGTCCAATGTCACCAAAAATGTCCAATGTCCTACAAAAACTCTCCCCCTTTTTGGCCGGGAAACAACAAGAAAACACAAAGATCATGCATCAGGAGGAGGTGGTGGCTACTGAATCTAAAGTAGGGAAATGATATGTGCTAGCTGAGTGGTGGTCTGGAAGGCAGTCTGCTCCAATTGACCAAGACGGCCATCAAACGCATCGAAGCGTGCATCCATAAAGTCTAACCGCCGGGTCATAGCCTTCTCGAAATGCTGAAGCTGATCATGAAGAGCTCGAGGTGGAACAGCAGCCTCCTCACCATCTGCAGCGGCAGCATCAAACTCGGCCTCCTCAGCTAGTCCAGCGGCAACACCTGCAGAAGTACCTGCTCGAGAGGACTCCCCATTAACATGATCCCGACTTTGAGACACGGTCTTTTTAGTGAATGGTCTGGAGGGGAAGGAAAACTCATCATCCTCAAACACCGAAACCTCAAGAGAAGACAAAAAACGGTTGATCATACAACCATAAGGAAGGCCTAACTGTTTATTCCCAAAAACACCGATCATTTTTTTAATAATCAAGGTGGCGAGATCTATGGACATGTGACGGGCGAGACAAAACAAAACAAATCCTTGGTCTTGATTAATTTCGGAGGAGTGAGTGGTCACAAGGATGTTGGCACAAACAATAAGATTAAGCAGTCTAAACTCTGGAAGGAGTTCAAACTGTTTAATCAATGCACCCGTAGGCCAAGGACGGGAAGCACCACATAACACCTCAGTCACATGATTAAAATCACAGGTAGGACGGCCTGGAACTGGAAAAGGATAGTGCACAGGAGAGACTCTCTCAATCTTAAGAAGCTTGTGAATGAGATCAAGTGTGACAGAAATGGATTTTAACCGAACCCAAGTAGTGAATGAAGGCTCAATGTCACTAATTTGCTCAATATTACAGTAAAATTCGCGAACCCAGTTAAGATTTTGACGCCTAGAAAAAGACAACACCAAATCACCACCAAAGGGGTCAAACAATGGACGGATGTGTATGGACTCGAAGGTATTAGGCTGGACATTACGTTCTAAGTGAACAGTCCGAGCCTCAAAAGATTTATGGAACAATTTGGCCTGTTTGGCTGTATGAAACCTCTCAGTATTAAAGGTAGGACGAGACACTGTGGCCTTTCGGCGCTTAGAGGTAGACATGATGATGTGAGACACAACTAAAACCCCAAAACCAAACAAATCCAAAAACCAAACCAAACAAAGACCAAAGCAAACCATTAGTAACAGGGGACAATGAGAATAACAAAACTTAAAACAAGTATGAAAATATCAGAAGAATTAAAGCAACAGCCACAATGCATAATAGTGAGGACAGAGTTCAGGACAAGAAGTGATAAATACAAGCTCAAAGCATGAGATAGCAACATCAAGTCTAAGTATAGCAGTATGAAGAAATGCACATGCACAATGAAGTATATAGAGGGCAGACTGAGGACATAAGAGCAATGTTAAACATCAAGCATGAGAACAAAGAGACTGAGGATCAAAATCCTTGTAAAGCAGAACCAATACCCCCCAAATCAACACTAGTGGAAACCCAAGTGAGCACAGTCGTATTCAAACCCAACAAAAATCATGAAGACATGAAACCATATAAAAATGAACAAACATAAACCCTAGGTCTAAGACACAACAAAACACACAAAAATGAAATCCACCATGAACAAAAACTGCCGACTCAGTGAAAGTGTGTGAGAGAAAGGGAAAAAAACTAGATGCAACACACCCAAAAACCCCAAATACAACCCCCATTCTAGCCGAAATTGCAAAAGAAAACAGAGAAGAAGAGAGAAAAACACTCACCAAGGTGGAATCGACAAGGAAGAGGAAGAAGGAAGAAGGAAGGAGGAATCGAGCCTAACACGTTGCACAAGCCAAACCCTAGGGCAGAGAATTTGAAAAGAGGGAAAAAATGACCTGAAGAGTCGAGGGAGGGAGTTTTATACAAAATTGGTCCGCTCGAGTGTAAGTATGAGCGCTCGAGTGCGATACAAGGCAAACTGAAACCCGCTCGAGCGCGACTAAGGAAGCTCGAGCGCAAAAATACCTCTCCCAGAACTGTAAAACCAAGAACAAAGTGCTGCAGGTCCAAAAAATACGCTCGAGCGTGAAACAATCCGCTCGAGCGGAGAGGTTTTTTTTTTTTTTTTTTTAAATAAAAACAAGATACTTAATATCTAGAAGAGAGACCTGGAATAAGAGTAGATGATCACATTTGGCCAAAAAGAATACTAAGATGAAATAATCTGCAATTCATGAATTCTGTAAACTTGCAATGTTTAAAAAACAATGACACTGGAAATCATGAGCAAAGCAGATAAATATAATCAGTGATCATAAGTTACATGAGAATGTACAACTCAAAATCCAACATGAGAGCTCACAAAATAAAGTGTGTGTGTGCAATCCATGAGAGTCCACTGAGCTAGAGTTAATCCTAGTAGTGATCGGATGGCTGGACCTCCAGCAAGAGTAACTGAACATCACAAAGAAAAGTCAAACCACTAGGAATCACGGGGTATTTGTTGAGTAAATGCGGATGCTCTCCCTCAATCAATGAGTCCTTTTTATTTTTATTTTTTTTTAACTTTTTCTTTCTTGTGGGCACTCACTAGTGGCATTCACGCTCAAGAGTATGGAAACCAAACCAGAGAAGAATGAAATCATAAAGGATGGCCTGGTTGGTGCCTCTGAGGTAGCCTTTTCCTAATGCCCGGACTACAAGGAACTGAGGGAGAAACCGTGGAAGTGAAAACAGATGGTAGATGGTTAAGAGACTCAACATCACCCATGATATACTAGTATCGGTCAATTCCACTGTAAAAGTACAAGAAACACTGTTAGTGGTCCATAGAGAACTTTGATCACTTGTGCGGAAACCCCTGCAGCAATTTATCTCAAGGATGTGTACAGAATGAGATCATGAGGTTAATGAGCATGGGCATTCAAAATGAGCTATGAACAATGAACAATGAGATCTTGTAAGCAGCATGAGTAGTGTACATAAAAAAGTTGGATGCAAGAAAAATAGATA
Organism: Camellia japonica; assembly: GCA_030407325.1. Lineage (NCBI taxonomy): Eukaryota > Viridiplantae > Streptophyta > Magnoliopsida > Ericales > Theaceae > Camellia > Camellia japonica. The sequence continues at coordinate 176,163,062 of JAPPVO010000002.1, read as the reverse complement.
TCAATGATAATGAGATTATGGCATCCAAGCACATATAAGGCAAAACACTTACACCTACTCAAGGAACAAGTAACACTCTAGTGATCGAGCATGACACCCAAGGTCTTTCTAAGGAACTCAAACCGAAGAAGATCAAGGGGTTTTGTAAAAATATCAGCTTTTTGATGCTCAGTGGGTATATGTTCAAGAACAACAAGGCCTCTTCCACTAATTCTCGAATAAAATGATGACGAATGTCAATATGCTTTGGTGCGAGAGTGTTGGACAGATTTTTTGAAATGTTTATGGCACTTGTGTTATCACAAAAAAGAGTGAGAGTGTTTTTTATTCTATCCATAATCATGAAGCATTTGCTTCATCCACAACATTTTGTACAACAACTCCCTGCAGCAATGTACTCAACCTCAGCAATCGAAAGAGAGATGGCATTTTGCTTTTTACTATGCCAGGAAACCAGATTATTCCCAAGGTAAAAACACCCCCCAGATGTACTTTTCCTATCATCAGCACACCCTGCCCAGTCAGCATCAGAAAAACCAGTAATTTCAGCTGTAGTATCAGTAGAAAACCAAACCCCATACCCCAAGGTCCCATTAACATATTTGATGATGCGTTTGACCGCAAGAAGGTGAGACTCTTTAGGACTGGCTTGGTAACGGGCACAAACACCGACACTAAACGAAATATCAGGACGACTGGCTGTCAGATACAAAAGACTCCCTATCATACTCCTATAAAGGGTAGGATCAACATCAATACCAGAGGAATCTTTGGAGAGGTGAAGACTGGTGCTCATGGGAGTACGTGCATGTTTGGCAGACTCAAGACCAAACTTGGACACAAGATTTTTGGCATACTTAGACTGAGAAACAAACATACCCGAAGGAGACTGTTTAATTTGAAGACCCAAGAAATACGACAACTCCCCCATCATGCTCATCTCAAACTCATGTGTCATGCAATCCGAAAAATATTTCACAAGATGATCAGCAGTGGAACCAAACACAATATCATCAACATATATCTGAGCAACAAGAATATGAGACTTAGTATGTTTCACAAATAAAGTCTTATCCACACTACCCCTTTGAAAATCATTATCAAGAAGAAAGGTAGTAAGTCTATCATACCAAGCCCGAGGGGCTTGTTTCAACCCATACAAAGCCTTGTCTAACTTGTAGACATGATTAGGACATTTAGGGTTCTCAAACCCTTTTGGTTGCTCAACATATGTCTCTTCTTTCAAGTACCCATTCAGAAAGGCACTTTTCACATCCATTTGAAACAATTTAAAGCCAAGAAAAAATGCAACACCAAGCAAAATACGAATAGATTCGAGACGTGCAACTGGGGCAAACGTCTCATCATAGTCAACACCCTCTACTTGTGTGTAGCCTTGAGCAACCAACCTAGCTTTATTCCTAACAACAGTACCATTCTCATCAGATTTATTTTTAAAGATCTACTTGGTACCTATCACATTCATGTCTCTAGGTCTGGGAACTAGAGTCCAAACTTTGTTACGTTCAAATTGACCTAATTCTTCATGCATAGCATTGACCCAACTATCATTTAGCAAGGCCTCTTTAAAATTCTTAGGTTCAATTAATGAAACATAACACATATGTGATACCTCATCCCGAATCTATCTTCGGGTTTTCATTCGATCCGAGACACTTCCAATCACCTGTTGAGCTGGATGATTCAATTTCACCCTTGCTGATGGTTTAAGCTTAGGACTTGCGGTGACAGAAGCAACAGGAGTGATGTCCCTTTGAGCACTCTTTGGACTTGAACTTACCTGTGAGGATGGTGCTGTAACAATTTCTTGTGATTGAACCGCAGCTTCTCCTTGATTTTGTAGTTCAGTATCCAAGATTGGAGACTCACCATTGTCATCCTCATTTGTTGCTGGAGTAGGTGCACCTATGTCATCTATAACCACATTGATAGATTCCATTAAAGATGAAGTTCGCAGGTTATAGACTCGAAAAGCTCTACTGTTGGTTGAATACCCTAGAAAAATACCTTCATCACTTCGGGAGTCAAATTTGCCCAAGGGCTCTCTATCTTTGAAGATGTAACACGTACTCCCAAAAGTTTTGAAGTACTTTACATTAGGTTTCAAACCCTTCCACAATTCATATGGAGTTTGTAAAGTGCCGGGCCTTAAATACACGCGATTTATGACATAAACAGCAGTATTTAGGGCTCCGGCCCAAAACTTTAGAGGAAGACTCTTACTAAGGAGCATGACCCTAGCCATTTCTTGAACAACTTTGTTCTTCCTCTCAACCGCTCCATTTTGTTGTGGAGTAATAGGTGCAGAAAATTCATGCTTAATTCCATGCATATCACAAAAATCCGAAAACGAACTATTTTCAAATTCACGACCATGATCAGTTCGGATTCTTATGATACGCCCAATGGAAACACCCTGTTCATTTTGGATTTTAAGGACTAAAGCCTAGAAAGCATCAAACGTATCAGATTTTTCCTTAAAAAATTTACCCATGAAAACCGGTAAAATCATCAATAGTTAGAAAAATGTATCTTTTACCTCCAATGCTTTCAGTGCGAGTAGGACCCATTAAATCCATGTGAACCAATTCAAAGAGGATTTGGTTGTAAAGTTGTTCACCTTTTTATGAGGGGCACGGGTTTGCTTTCCAAGTTGACATGGTCCACACAAATGGCTCAAATTCTTACCCAGTTTGGGTACTCTCTCACAAGCTCTTGTTGGCTATCTTAGTTAGGTCTTTGAAATTCATGTGACCTAATCTTTGATGCCACAAATCAATGTTACTTATGATGGCAAAGTAACAAGTGAGATCATTAGTAGTAATAATCCCATAGCAATTATCAGATGTGCGAACCCCATGTAAGACAGTATTTCCCTTTTTATCCAAAATTTCATATTTATTTTTTGAAAACAATATCATATGGGGGAATCACACATTTGACTAATGCTTAAAAGATTTGCTTTAAGACCATCAACAAGTAGAGCATTATCCAGTTTGGGAAGACCAGCAACACTTATAGAGCCCTTACCAATGACTCTAGAAGTGCCGCCTATCTCCAAAGGTAACAATTTCTCCTTCATATTTTTCAAGAGAGGTGAAGTAGGATTTGTTACCGGACATGTGACGAGAGCAGCCACTATCAAGATACCACATGTGTGAGTCACGTGCTTTTAAGGCAGTGTGAACAACTAAACAAGTCAAATCATTTTCCTACCCAAATCCTTTTGGTCTTGGTCAATGTCTTGGCGTTGTGAACACCCTCATGAATCTTGGTATTCTGCCTAGACATGTAAGGTGTCTCCTAACCCAAAATGTATTCGAATTTCTACCCTTTTGAGACACCTTACCAAACAGTTCATAGCAATAAGGGCGAATGTGGCCATACCTACCACAATGATGACAAATAAAAACAAGTTTTACCTCCTTTTTGTTGATCTTACCCACTTTCGGTAGATGAAGAGAGGAATCATTCTGGTCTACCTTCAACTTTCCTTTTGCTTGAGTCTCCAGGTTATGTGAGGTAGAGGCTTGTCCCTTGTGAGCTGTTGCACCATAGCCTAGCCCACTTTTGTCACAACCCATTTGTTGAGACCCGAGGATGTCTTCTAGAGATTTGGAACCTTTGTTCCACATGGAGATTGTTGCTCTAGCAATACGAAGTTCTTCATCTTTCTGACAGACTATTTCTTCTAATTTAGCTTGTGACATCTCAAGACTTTCAAGCTTTTCTTCATATGTGGAATACACCTTCAGAAGTTCATTCCTTTCAGTTTCACAGGATAGTAGTTTTCCACATAAGTCTTATCTGTCACTCGAGATCTTGATGATATTCTGCTTTGCTGCTACAAGTTCTCCTTTCAGCCTGACATTCTCACTCTCATATGTTTTGAGCTTAAGAGAGTTTGTCGTTGATTTTGGACAAATTCAGAGATTCCTCGTACAGCTTTTCGTAAGCTTGTTGTAGTTCTTCGCCATTGACCTCATCATTGTCTTCAGATGTTTCATCATCCTCTTTTTGCTCTTCATTCTGCTTGACTTCATCCAATCTAGCAACTAACACGGGGAAGTTGCTGGATGGTGGGGAAGGTGAATCTCCTCTTTCATGGAATTGGCTTAGAATTTCCCATGCATCTTTAGCCTTTGTGCAGTGAGCAACTCGTTGCTATTCTTCATAGGAAATTGCTCCACGAATAGTAATCAGGGCTCTCTGGTTGCCCGGATTATCTGCATTTTCTGTATCTTCTTCAATGGCTTGCCAACCTTCTGGTTCAAAAGCTCTCAGAAAAGCTCTCATTCTGATTTTCCAATACAGGTAGTTAGTCCCATCAAAGGTGGGAGCATGATGCAAGTTCTGACCATGAGCTAAATCCGATGGTTTTGGAAGAGGTTGAGCGAAAGAGGACCAAAATGCCATGAAAGCACTATCCCCGTCGTCATCGGATTCAAGTTCTTCGGGTTCTTATTCCGACCCGCTTTCATCATCCCAAGTCACAGTGTAAACTTTCTTTCGATTCTTTTTCGAAGGGCATTCAAGGGCAATATGACCAAACCCTTGACATTCATAGCACTTTACCCCTTGCCCCTTTACAATCTTCTTTTCAATTTTTTGAGCAAATTTTGGTGGAAAAGTTTTGGGTTTTTCATTACTCTTGTCTTTTGAAATAGGGTCTCTGAAATTAGGCTTCTTTTTCTTCAAAAATTTTTTAAACTGTTTTGTAAGCATAGCCGTCATCTCAGACTCTAAATCAAATTCAGTCTCCAGAGTTTTTGCAGTCTCATGAGCACTAGTGAAAGCCACACTATCTTTTTGTTTTTTCTTTGAAATCTGGTGGGCTTCATACGTCTGCAAGTTTCCAACCAATTGATCAAGCTTGAGGGTATCAACATTCTGAGCCTCCTCAATGGTTGTCACTTTTGATTGGAACCTCTCGGGAAGGGACCTCAAAATTTTTCCAACAACTTTGGCTTCCGGGATTTTTTCACCGAGTGTGAAACAGGAATTCACGATATCACTAAGTTTTGCATAGAAATCATCAAACGTCTCATCATCCCGCGTAAAAAGGGTTTCAAAGGCGGAGGTGAGACGTTGAAGTTTTGACCTTTTGACAGAAGTAGTACCTTCGTGAATCGTTTCAAGAATATCCCAAGCCTCTTTTGCCACCTCACACGTGTAGATTCGACGAAACTCTTCAGGTGTGACGGAACAAAACAAGGAATTGAGAGCCTTACTGTTCCAACTCGAGTTTTGGTAATCAGTTGTGTCCCATTTATCAAGGGGTTTAGGAATATCAACACCATCAATGGTGACAATGGGTTCACTCCACCCATAGATTACGCAATGCCAAACTTTCTCATCGATGGGTTTTAAAAATGCTCTCATACGAGCTTTCCAATAAGAATAGTTTGTACCATCGAGTAAAGGAGGTCTATGAGTCGAGTTACCTTCACGAATAGAATCCATAATACTAGTCACACAAAATCACACTCCTATAGTTTTGATAAAAAAAAACAAAGAGTGATCCGCTCTGATACCAATTGAAAATCCTAAGTGATTCATGATTAGATCAAGATTAAAATATTCCAAATCCCAATAATCCAAAACACACAATCTAAATCAACAAGCACTTACGAAAGTGATTTAGATTGTTTGTTTTTCGGAATAAACAGTAAATCGACACAAACGATTTTTACGTGGAAAAAACCACAATTGAAGAACCTTCAATTGTAATCAAAAATCACGGGCGAAACGCCACTAATCAATCCACTACTGAAGAAAAAAAATTACAAAGATAATACACAAATTACCCAACTCAGTCAATTTGTCTTCGACTCTTCTGTAACTCTTTCACCACGCCTTCGTCTCGGAACTGATCAATCCTGAAGTTGAATCCACAATCTTCAATTGTCGAATTAACGACTACGTACAGAATCAAACGCCTTTTGAAACTATACGTTTGAATCTTCGAAATCCACCGAAAATAACTCTCTCTTGAATTTAAAGTATCAAACTCCTTGATGTATGTATCTTAGATCATGAGTGAGAACTCTTCTCAAAACATCAAGGAAAACTCACAAAACCCTCAGAAGAAAACTTCAAACAAAACCCTAGGACTCTTGAATAAGATCTAGAAAAGTAAAACCTAAAAACATCCTAAACAGATATAAATAGGCAACTGAGTCCGCGATCTCCGCTCGAGCGCCCAACAGCCCGCTCGAGCGGCTTCAGCAAAATATGCGTGTGACAAAACAGTGGTCCGCTCAAGCACTTGAGAGCCCGCTCGAGCGCAAAATCACACACTCCAGTACTTTTACAGACCTGACAAAATACTGAGAGATCCAAAACTCCACTCGAGCGCCAATTATCCCGCTCGAGCGGGAAAGACAAAAATTCATGAAAAATTACAACTTTAACAACTCAAAGTTTTGTACCCGGATTTGACAATAAAGGGACCTAACAATTAAATTATTTTCTGAATTAATTTATTTTGTTGTTTATTTTATTTACACAATTAATTTACACACATACTCTTTATGGGTATGACAATCTTAAAGTAGATTTTAATTTTTATTTATTTCTGTGTTAGACAGACGAATATTTTGTTTCGGGAAATTAAATAGTCGTCATATACTGTTTAATTTCTTTAATGGTAGTAATATATTGTAAAATGATTTCTTTGATAACATAGTAGTAATATATTGTTTATCATTGGAATATTGTTACAAAATATTATTCTGTTTATTTTGTGCGTAAATTCTTTTCTGTATAAATTTGTGATTGGTGTATTTTTATTATTTCGTCAAAATTATGGCAACTGAATTAAACAATACTAAGACTGTTATTACTCAAACCCCCACACCTGTTGTGCCCGTGATGACTCCGACAGTACAGATAAATCATGGGGAGAAGCCAAAAAAATTCAATGGAAATGATTTTAAAAGATGGCAACAAAAAATGATGGTTTATCTTACCACATTGAATTTGGCTCGCTTCACCCATGAAAAAGCTCCGGCACTGAACAATAGAGAAACTGACTAGCAAGTGGTTACCGCAGTCAATACATGGAAACATGGTAATTTTCTATGTTGGAATTATATCCTCAATGGGTTGGACAATACACTGTACAATGTGTATAGTGTCAAAAACACTATTGAAAAACTATGGGAATCTCTAGATCATAAATATAAGATAGGGGATACCGGTACAAAGAAATTTGTTGTCGACCATTTTTGGATTTTAAAATAATAGATTCCAAGATGGTTATTAGCCAGGTTCAAGATCTCCAATTAATTCTCCATAACATACATGCGGAAGGGATGGTTCTCAGTGAATCTTTCCAAGTAGCGGTAATCATTGAAAAATTGCCACCATCTTGGAAAGAATTCAAAAATTATCTAAAGCATAAGTGCAAGGAGATGAAATTGAAGGAACGGATAGTGCGGCTCCGAATTGAGGAGGACAACCGTGGTTCCGATAAGAAGTCAAGAAACCATGGCATGCAGGCTAAAACAAATGTTGTGGAACATGGACAAGGGTCACAGTTCAACAACAAGAAGCGGAAGCATGATAGCAATGGTCCCAAACAAGGATCCACTAGTAAGATCAATAAAGGGATCAACGATGGGTTCAACAAAAGGTTCAAAAGCAAGTGTTTTGTGTGCGGCAAATATGGGCATCGCGCTAAGGATTGTCACGTTCACAAAGACGGGAGGAGTTCTAGCAAAAAGCCAGCACAAGCCAACATAGTCGAAAAATTTTATCTTTTCGATGGAGTGGCAGACATCAATCTTGCTGCAGTAGTCTCTGAAGCAAATTTGGTAGGTAATCCCAAGAGTGGTAGGTGGATACTGGAGCAACCCTGTCATGAGCCAAACTCGCCTCTTTAGGCTTAGCGACGTAATCAGCCAGTAATCCTGAGATTACCCAAGGCCTCTTAACAGAATAACAAAAATATAAAGGGTTACGGAAGTAATTATACAAAATACAAGGTCCATAGAGCTGTGAAGACGTACATGAGACAAGTAAGTTTTAAACTTATATCACCATACATATAATGTCATAAGGGACTTAGCCCAACGTACAGATAAGCAAAACAACCAACAAAACATCTTCATGAGGTTCACAAAACTTGACTTCACAAAAGGAACCTCCTCGGGAGGCACAATGGTTGGCTGACACAAAACACTCCAGGCAGCAACTTAGGCCTAATCACGTGCCTACTCACCTACATACATAATATAAATAGTGAGCGGAAACTCAGTAAATAATAATAGAGTAAAGGGTTTAAATGAATGATGTCCATAATATATTCAGAAATCAGAAATCATATCAAAAAAAAGATGTATATTCATACTCTACTACATACAAAAATCAAAGTTCATGCTTAATCATACTTGGTACATCCATTAGCATTATCATGCTTGTTCGGTCCATGAGGAACCTCCGATACCGAGACACTTGTATCATACTTGAGCCACAGTATTATTACCCTAGGAAAAGGGCCTTGAAACCACAGTATTGTTACCCTCGGGCAAGGGCCTTGTACTTATAAACCACGATATTATTACCCCCGGGCAAGCGCCTTGTGCTAAGGATGCCACGCATACTTGTCAAAAATTAGGCATTCATTCATTGATACAGAACATAGCTGTAGACGTCCCCCGAACGCCCCGGGAGGGTTAAGTCCCGTTCTGTTCATATTGGGGTCACTACAATTCAAGGACTCAAATGTCACGGTTCTTAATCCTGAACCAAAGAGTCCAAATCCGGCAAATCGTTTTTGAGAAAACTGATTTTTGAAAGAAGTGCCAAACATGGACTGCTTTGCCAGATAACAGAGTCGCCACCTAAATATTTTTAAAATGGGAAATTTAGGAAACCCTGACTCGGTGCCAAAGGCCACGTGTCCGTCATCACCAAAGTTGCCTCGGCTCGGGAACTTGGGTACGATTGGGGAAGGTCACATCGTGAGCACCCCCGCTCGCCCGATCAAAGACCGGCCTCTACTAACCATGATATCTATTTTTGAAAACATTGTATGCTCTTATTCCGATTATTAGCCTAGGTTACTATGTGATGCTCGCAGCAAATAAGTATAGACTGAGTCGCCTGAATTGGAACAAAACATTTGAAAATGGTTTGATGGTGCTACCCGCAGGTAGGCTAAAAACGCGGATTTGCCACCCTCAGGTGGGCTTAGAAAACATGATTGATGAATTGTTCCAATTCAGATAACTCAACCTCCACCCACAGGCATTCAAGGCAGGTATATCACATAAGCACATAGCCTCATGGCAAGCATGCTATCATGGCAACACTCACACGCATGCAAGGATGCTAAAGCATAAAACTCACCTAGTACTCCGAGCCAAAACAAAAGCTGATTAGAAATCAATGCATGATCCTAAATATACTGTAATGCCTAATGCAACACATGCAAAGATGCAACTATAGCAGGCTCGGCTATTCTAATCATGGCATGTGGAATGTTACAACTAACACGTATTCAATTTGGAATTGAAATACAGATGCGGCTTGTATGATGCGCCGAGCCCGGTGCGTGCAAAACAGATGAATATGCAAACATGCTGTCATGCTGTATGCTAATTGAAATATGCCCTATATCTAACCATCGTAAGCGGGTAAATAAAAGGGAGAAAGACGTGGGGTTGGAAGACATATATCACACTCACCCACACTTATTACAGTTATGCCCTCGCGTAGAGGGTCCGAATAAATAATACAGTCCGAAATAAAAGAATAAAACAGTCCGAAATATACACATTCTTAATTAATTAACAAATTAAAGAAGAAAGCGGTAAACTGGCTTTCAAGCCAGGGGCTGCCTTGCTTCGTTCCGGATAATGAAATGATGTATGCTGGCCTGCCTTGCGCGGAAATCCACTGGGATGCCCGATTCAGCCTCTGTTCGCAGTGTTTCTCGAAATGCGTGCCCGACTCTGAAAAGTTGCCGATCCTCTATTTTGCTGCAACAGAGAGCAGGAAAAGGGCATAGCAATGTATTTCACAAATATATGCATGCCTCGATCCTCGTGCCACCAATCACGCATACCGATGCATGATGGCCGAGGAGTCGGATTGCACAACTCAATATAGGATGCAATGCAAATGAATGCTACCACAAAGACCTAACTCCATCATGGGTAATCCGGAGTATCGGCGACTTGGGAATTGAGACCCGTTCCGTCACTCGGAGTACGAAACGTGCCTCGTTTCCCGTGCCCGGGCTAACTCCTATCCCGAACATGATGCAATATGCATGATATGCATGAAATGCAACTAATATACAGTTCTAGATGCACAATGCTATGAAAATGAGATGCCTCGAAAAGCGTGCACGCGGGCGCGCAAACCGAGGCGATGATGCGAAATGCAAATCGGATAAAACCGAGGTGCCTCGAAATGTGTGCCCACAGGCACGCACAGCACCGGGCGATGATGAAATGGAAATCGGATAAAACTGAAGTGCCTCGAAATGTGTGCCCACAGGCACGCACACTGAGGCGATGATAAAATGAGAAATCGGATAAAACCGAAACGCCTCGAAATGTGTGCCCACAGGCACGCACACCGAGGCGATGATATGAAGTGGAAATCGAATAAAACCGAAGTGCCTCGAAATGTGTGCCCACAGGCACGCACACCGAAGCGATGATATGAAGTGGAAATCGGATAAAACCGAAGTGCCTTGAAATGTGTGCCCACAGGCACGCACACCGAAGCGATGATATGAAGTGGAAATCGGATAAAACTGAAGTGCCTCGAAATGTGTGCCCACAGGCACGCACACCGAGGCGATGACAAAATGAGAAATCAAATGGCATACAGAATGCTACGATGGACTTACACCAACATGGGAGAGCCTCAGCTCACTCACATAGGAGGCCATCGGATAAGAATGAAGAGCCTCGAAGTGCGTGCCCACAGGCACGTAAGCCAAGACAATGATAAAATGAGATGGAAATGCAAATTGGGCTTATACTGACATGAGTGGACCTCAGCCACACTCACATCAGATGCCGTCGAATAAAACAGAGGTGCCTCGAAGTGCGTACCCACGGGCGCGCAAACCGAGGCATGGCCCGAAGGCATGAAAATGGTACAGAGATGCAATGATGGGCTTATACCAACATGAGAGAGCCTCAGCCTACTCACATAGGAAGCCAATGAATGAAAACGGAGTGCCTCGAAGTGTGCGCCCGTGGGCACGCAAACCGAGGTAATGCACTAAAGCACGAAATGACATGAAAATGATATGCAAGCATGAAACCAAATTTCAGCAGCTACAAAGGGGAAAACAGTCCCGAAATGATACGAAATGACAATCAATGCATGAAATCATCCCGAAACGTGATTCTAAGTACTCGAAATGGCCTACGGCTATGCTAAACATGCAAAATTGATACATGAAAGCAAAAACAGTAGCAAGGCAGCCCCAAATATGGCATTTTTTCAATACAAAGCAAGGCTAAAAAAGAACCACAAGCATGGCAAATTTAGCACGCAAAAACGGGGAAAAAGAGGGGAATTACAAAGCAAGTGGTATATACAATGCTCAAACCAGAAAAATCAGTTCTACAAAATTGAAGAGGGGCCAAAAACATGAATATTTACAGTAGATGAGATCCCCTAATTCAATGCGTAGATATGCTCAAAATGGCATGCAAAAATGAGCCAATAAGAGGCTACAACATGAGGTACCATAGGCAAGCATCAAACAACTTTGGACCCTTGACAAAGTATGAAGAATAAGCCAAAACAAGACACTTTCTAAGCCTGATGAAGGCTTAAATCCGAAATTAAGCAAGCCTAACAAAGCATGCAATTTTACGGTAAATTGAAGGATTACAAAACAAGTACCAAAACCAGTCATCAAATGGTCTAAACCCTTAACAAAGAATGAATAATGGACCAAAATAAGGCACTCTCTAAGCCTTATGAAGGCTGAAATCCGAAGCATGGTGAGCTTAAAAATGCATGCAAAATGGGAGTGGAACAAGAATTCAAAGCAAGTGATATGTAGAGCAAGAAAACCAGGTTGAGACCTTCTTCAATGTTGAAGAGGGGCTCAAAATAAGCACAATCACAGTATGTTACAAGTTCCAACTCAGATCACAAATAGGCCAAAACAATCATGCAATTTTACGGTAAAATGGAAGCATTTCAAAGGAAGTGCATGCTAGAGTCACCAAAAATGATGGAGCCCTTCTTCAATGTTGAAGAGGGGCTCAATACAAGCCCACTAACAGTTTACATCAGTCTCGAAATCAGATCACTCATAAGGAAAATAAAGCATGCAAATTAATGGCCTAAAGAGTGATATTGAAGGAAGTATATCATGGAGACACCAAACAGAGTTGAGCCCTTCTACAAAGTTGTAAGGGGCTCAAAATAAGCCCAAAATCAGTAGGGGTCGGAGCCCAAAACAAAAAGGAAATAGGGTAAGAAATGGCTCAAGAAAATGCAAGAAAAAGGGATTTAGGAACTTACCCTTGAAGACAAGTCTTTTACCTCTTCTTGCCTTGATGAAAGTTGCTCCTAAGCCTCTGAAAAAGCCTTCTTTGTTGCTGGAATGGAGTTGTTGATGATGGTGCTTGGAGTTGATGAAGAATTAGCCTAGGAACTCAAAGGTTTTTCAAGGTTTTGGCTATGGAAATGGAGGCTATGGAAGAGAGGCTCTTGAGAGAAAATGTTCCAACCTCAACAAAGGAGGAGGCTAAGCCTTCAAATAGGGAAGAAAAGGTGTAAAAGGGGAGGGAAATGGAGGCAATCTTTCCCTCCCAAAATATCCCCCGGATGGGGGAGATATTTTGAAAAAATATCTGGACAGCTGGAAGGAGCTGGAAAGCAGAAAGCTGGCCGGCCAGGGAACTTTCTGGGAGGTGGCCGGCCGGCCACCCCACCTGGTCGGCCAGCCACTCACCCTGGCCGGCCGGCCATGGCCCAAAAATGAAGTGAAAAAATTCTGGCCGACCACTATGCAATGGTGTCCTCCCATGTGTGTAGAATAAGGCCCCAAGGTCGGAATCTGGCAACTCTGAAGCAGGAGTCACAACATAGGACTTGAAGGAGAGGCTCCAAAATGAAAACAACAATTTCTGGCCGACCACCAACTTTTAGGGTCCTCCCAGATGTGTAGAACAAGGTTCCAAGGTCGGAAATTGGCAACACTGAAGCAGGAGCCACAACATAGAGCTTGAAGGAGGGGCTCAAAAATGAAACTCACCATTGCTGGCCGACCATCACTTCTTAGGGTCCTCCCATGTGCCCTCATCACAGATATGTAGCTTTGGTTGGAAGAAAATGGGCCTAGGGTGTTCAACATTGGCCCGGAAGTGAGCAAAACGGGCGCCGGAGGAGCGAAACTGGTTATCTGGGATAATTGCTGGCCTCCTACCCTCCAGTGATCTTCCTAATGCTGAAACAGAGGTACCTACCAAAATTGAACAAAAACTAATGAGAAATGAACGCTCGGGGCCCAAACCGCGCAGTTCGGGGTCCCGAAAATGGGCTGTAGGCACCGGAAGTGGTGTTTAGCTGCGAAGTGGGTTTCTGTGATCCCAGTGTCCCTCAGAATGACGAAACAGAGGTACCTGCCAAAAACCGGAGAAATCCGATGCGAAATGAATGCTCGGGGGCCAAACCGCGAGGTTTGGGGCCCAAAAACCGGCTATAAGCACCGAAAGTGGCATTCAGCCACGAAGTGGGCATCAGGGGCCCCAGTGTTCCTCAAAATGATAAAACAGAGGTACTAGCCAAGAACCGAAGAAATCGGAGATGGTTGGGCGGTCCCGAGCCGAGGCACACGGCCTGACGGTCCCGAAAACCGGGAACCGGGCTTCGAAATGGGCAAAATGACCTACGGCCACGAAATGTAGCTCACGGCCACCGGGAGATAGTCTACAGGACCACTCCCTTCCCGCGGGAAAGAAAACAGAGAAAACCGAGTCTGGTTCGCAAACCAAGACAAGGCACAGAAGAGGATTCGGAAGTTCGGAGGCAGGGCGCACGGCCGCGACTCTGAAACTTCTGAACGAGCACGATATGCAACATCACCGAGCGCTCAATCGGCGACGTCTGAGTCTCAAGGTCGGTCAAAAATGGGGTGTCTACAGTTGCCCCTCTTTGACAGAACTCGGAAGTCATAACAATGACGGGAGTGAATGTCAAAGCCCAGAGACGACCCATTTTGACAAGGCCGAAGACTTAGACAATCATACGAGATGAACAGAGATATGTGTGCCCGCAGGCGTGCCCGCAGGCAGGGGGCAAAATGCAAAATGATATGCAGAAAGATTTTGATAATTGGACTTACACACCACGCGAAGCCGGTTTGAAGATTGGACTTATACGCTACGCGAAGCCGGTTATCATTCATGATCATGCAAAGAGAGCTGTAATGAAGCAAGTATTCACGATAGATGCAACAGAGAGTACAATAGATGGAAAATGGTGACATACTCCAACCACGCTGGACTCGTGAGTGGAGGAAAAACAAAGAAAATCAATCAGAAGCGCGTTCCACGCAACCTAAGATAAATTCCAAGCATGCTGAAAATCGCGTGAGGAAGGGGACACTCAAAACACGCTGAAAGTCGTGAGAGGAGGTCTGAAAACAACCGCCCAGGTGCGTACACAACGCAACCCGAGATAAATTCCAAACACGCTGAAATCGCGAAGGAATGGGACACTCAAAACACGCTGAAAGTCGTGAGAGGAGGTCCGAAAACAACCGCCCAGGTGCGTACACAACGCAACCCGAGATAAATTCCAAACACGCTGAAATCGCATAAGGAAAGAAACACTCTAACCACGCTGAAATCGTGAGAAGAGGAACGGGACACTCAAACCACGCTGAAATCGTGAGAAGAGATCAAGACAACAACCGCCCAGGTGCGTACACAACGCAACCTGAGATAAATTCCAAACACGCTGAAATCGCGTAAGGAAAGGGACACTCAAACCACGCTGAAATCGTGAGAGGAGGTCCAAAAACAACTGCCCAGGTGCGTACACAACGCAACCCGAGATAAATTCCAAACACGCTGAAATCGCGTAAGGAAAGGAACACTCTAACCACGCTGAAATCGTGAGAAGAGATCAAGACACAACCGCCCAGGTGCGTACACAACGCAACCTGAGATAAATTCCAAACACGCTGAAATCGCGTAAGGAAAGGGACACTCAAACCACGCTGAAATCGTGAGAGGAGGTCCAAAACAACCGCCCAGGTGCGTACACAACGCAACCCGAGATAAATTCCAAACACGCTGAAATCGCATAAGGAAAGGAACACTCTAACCACGCTGAAATCGTGAGAAGAGATCAAGACAACAACCGCCCAGGTGCGTACACAACGCAACCTGAGATAAATTCCAAACACGCTGAAATCGCGTAAGGAAAGGGACACTCAAACCACGCTGAAATCGTGAGAGGAGGTCCAAAACAACCGCCCAGGTGCGTACACAACGCAACCCGAGATAAATTCCAAACACGCTGAAATCGCATAAAGAAAGAAACACTCTAAACACACTGAAATCGTGAGAAGAGGAACGGGACACTCAAACCACGCTGAAATCGTGAGAAGAGATCAAGACAACAACCGCCCAGGTGCGTACACAACGCAACCTGAGATAAAGGTTTTAACCGGGGAGAATAACAATGGTGTAACCAACAGGCGTATCTCAACGTATTTCATACGGAGAGAGGGAAGGTTTTAACCGGGTAACAAGTGGTGTGAGTGTGTGTGATTGATACACAAAGTAGGCAAAGCGAGTGTGTGATAGATACACTATTTGAGCAAAGTGTAATTGATATACAAAGGGTGAAGTGAGCAAAGTGTGATGGATACACAAAAGACAAGCACAAAGTGTGATAGATGCACTAAGTGAAAATGTGTGTGATAGATACACAAAATGAATGAAGTGTGATTGATACACTAAAGCAAATGAAGTGTGTTAGATACACTGAGTGAAGCAAATAAAGTGTAATTGATACGCTAAGTGAATGGAGTGTGATTGATACACTAAGTGAATGAAGTGTGATTGATACACAAAGTGAATGATCTCAAACGGAACTCTTTGAATGAACCGTACATACAATATCGTGCATGACTGAGAAAGAAACTTGATAGATACAATGCATTACAATGCATGATGCTAACGGAAAGCAATAAATGGACAAAGCGGCGCTTTAGAAAGCACCTCATGAGGTGAGTGGCGGTGAACCGCTCTACTCTGATGGGGATCTCCCCTCGTGCTCTTCGAACACTTACCTTTAACTCGCAGTACAAAGGCTCTGGAATGCTAACAAGTAACAACATCTGCATGTAGGAGCCACGGCTGCCGCTTGTCTTCCTGATCATACTCACAACTTTCCCTATTCTCCAACGGGGTGACAGACTAGGTTGGTTCAGTATCCAGAATGAGGTGCACACATGCTATCTCAACCTATGGGGCTTCCATACAGATTTCAAGCCGAGGGCGCGCCTGGGTATTTAAACCAGACTTTAGTCTCGAAAATCCCGAACCTTTGCGTTCTAGGCCACGGCCATTCGAACTCTAATTTCCACCATCGCAGTTGGTCTCCTAGGAACTCATCGCAAACATAGCCAAGATGTCCCTGGCGTGAAACGGTACTCGAGAGAGCCCTTCTGATTGCCATTTTGGCTTGAAGCAGACTTGATCTTGAGCTTGAGGTAGAGGCACACTCATACTTCGGAGCATTGGCAAGACCTGAAGAGATACACACGGAATACAGTCTCGGAACTTACTGAAGTTGGAGCAAACTCAGATGCCCGACATTTTCCTCTTTTGCTTTTGCTTTGCAGCCCGAAACTCATAGCTTTAGATAGGTCCTGGTTTCACTGTTCTCATATGACCTGGGTTGAGCCCTGCGGTTTTTTTTGAAAGAACAAATTCTGTTTTGCACAAATGTGGAGAACGACACGGCACTCGAGCACAAAACAATTTTTGAAATTGAGAGTGAGCATAAGTTCTCAACCGGGTATTGAGCCTACGACTGAACACAGTGCACTACGACTCAACAATGAAAACAAAAGGCAACAACCTAGACATATCGAGTAACACTCGAGACGACTCAAAACAATGATCGAAATAAAAAAAAAAGACATGACACTCATACGTGCACAGGGAGCCTGTTTCATGGTAGTGTTTCCCACCCTTTCTCATTTGTGGTTCTCACATCACTCGACCTCAAGCTCTGCTTTTCACGAAAAAGCCCTTTTCTCACTTTTTCTCTCATCGCACATCTCTCTATTCTTCAATCTCTCATTTTTCATCCCTCCCCTGGGTGGTTGATGGATAAACAGAAAGTTGTGGGCTTTTGCCCCTGGTATTCTACCAGATTCTTCTTCTTCTGCATGCAGCTAGTGAATTCCTCCCATAGAGGGTTTGCTACAAATGAGTGTGTAGCGAATCTGCAGCTGACACCGGTTGATGATGCTCTGCCGGGGAGCTTGGACGTGATCAGATCTGTCAAGATGAGGGAGTGGAATATCTTGATCCATTCCCGTTCGTGCTTCGCACTTGGCTTGATACCTCGCTGCTTGGAGGTGAGAGAGCCTTCAGCACTTTGTTGTTAGTTTCAATTGTGCCCTTTTTCTTGGCATGTAAAGTGCCCTTCTTGGCAAATGCATTGATAACGGGAAAGACAGAACAAACACCTGACTCCACTGTGCCCCTAGTTCATCGTTTTGACCATTTTTTGTTTTTGCTTTCTACTAAAACAATTTTGACCAACATGAGGGTTAGATTAACATGCTTGTTCAATTTTTGATTTGAAATCACGCAAGTCAGGCTATGAGCACTGAAAATTTTCCTTTTTTGGGTCCAAGAAATGGTCCAGTTTTTGGAAAAGATGGAACAATTTTCGAGAAAATAGTCAACCTCAGTAAAAATTCTCAAAAACTATTTTTGCACACGACCATTTGCTCAACGAGCATGAAACCTACTCCTGAGATACACAACCTCGGACCCATAGCAATGGAAAATTGCCCCTTGTCTGAAGGGCACTGCATGGCAACGGAAAGTTGCCCCTTGTTTGAAAGACATCGCGGCGCATTGAATGGCAACGGAAAGTTGCCCCTTGTTTGGATGGTGCCGCAGTGCATTGTAGTCAGTCCTCGGAGTGACGAACACAAACAAGACTCTCAGATACAGAGAAGGCAAAGATGATCAGAACCATTACATGGAACACAATCGAATTTGAATTGTTTTACGGCTGGACGTCAGAATGAAGTTGCCTACGTATCCCAAAGATGGGAATCAAGCCTTACGTAGTTCGGGGTTAAGGTACACTCGGGTATTTAACCTCTCCTTTTTATGCTCTAACTTTTGCCAAGGCGCCTATTGCAGGTTTTCGACCTTGTGAGCTTTGTTTTCTTTCTTTTCTTTTTTTTCTATTCTTTTCATTCCTTTTTCTTCTCTTTTTTTTTCGCATTTTTCTTTTCTTTTCTTTTATTTTTCTTTGCTCTAACTTTTGCCTGGGTCGCCCTTTGGATTTTCGACCCAGCGAGCCTCTCGAAGGGTAAAAGTGTAACAAGTCCATGCCAAATGGTTTTGAGATTGAAGCCCTCTATATCCAGGAGAGTGGCTGTTGTATTGATTTGCAGAGGGTCCACCTGTTGGCTCTTCGAGCACATCGGATATTTTTTTGCCCCTAGTTCGAGGGGTGCTTCTGATCTAGCTTTGCAAGTTTCTTCTGATCTTCTGATCTTCTTGATCCGACTTTCCTGGCCTCTTGTTCGAGGCTGCTTCAAATCTGGCCACACAGGCCTCACATTACGGTTGACCGTTGAACATTCTGAATTCAAGTTCAAGGTTTGAAAGCAAGGGCTCAAGTCTCGAGGCTGAGAGCGATCCTAAGCTGCACAATCTCAAGAGCGATTCCACACAGGTCTTCGCAGGACCGCGCAAAACTTTGTTTTTGAAAATTTTTAAGAAAGCGACAAATCGCTCGCGCTGAAGACAGTGTAGGACCAATCTGGATCAAAGCTAGGGTCCTTCCCAGTACTTCACACTAACAAGCATGATTTCATTCATTAAGGGCTTAGCACGCCTCTCTTTCTCTCAATTTGATCAAAGTTTTGCAAATCCCGAGGAATTCCTCCCTCTTCGTTTTCACCGCAGTGTTCAAAAAAAGTTTTGAAAAACTCAGGTCATTACAATGACTTCAAGGCACAAGAGAGCAGGTGGAATGCACTACCATTTCATTCAAATTCAAGCACAACTAGCACACGGCAGAAGCAAATGCGAGGGTGTGGAAATCACTGTTGTTTCATTCAAAATCTGTTGGCATAAGTGGCTCCCTGGCAGAAACAGACTCAAAACAAAGCAAAAAGACAAACGCGAAACAAAATGGTGACGCCCGAGGTAACACCCCCGGAATCACCTGACCTTTATACAACAGGACTGACTCGATACAACAAGACAGACCCAAAACAAAAGAGACTGACTCAAAACAAAAAGACAGACTCAAAACAAAACAACAAAACTGACCCAATACCCAAGTCAGAATGCAAAATTAACAGCACTTGTACATTGCTCAAAACAGTGCATGCCATTCACCACAGCTGGAGTAATCTGAGCACCATTCGCAGGTGGTTCATCCCTCGATCACATAACATTATCCCCAAGTTCACTGACCCAGTGCCGATAGACTTTGCTGAGCTCGGCGGGAGGATGACCCCGTTGTCAATAGATCCTGTACTTCATGGCGAAGACGGGAGCAATTGTTGGTAGGATGGCCAGTTTGCTGATGGTATGCGCAGTACTACTGGTAGCATCATGCGTAGCCGGAAGAGGGTTCAGGAGAGGCCGAGGCTCAAGGGGTTTGAGATGGCCTTGTCCAACAAGGACTTGGAAAGCTTTGGATAAAGGCATGTGGAGGGCATGGAAGACCCTCTGACCTCGGGGTTGGTACTTCTGGGTTTGTGGATTTTTGCTGGGCGTACCAGCAAAAGGATTGGCAGGTGCTGGCCTGGTTTGTTGATCTCTTCTGAATGGAGGATTAGAGCTAACAGGACTGCCTCTGGTATATCGGCCCTTCTCCCGGCTTGCCTCTTGCTTCAAACTGCCCCCGACTTGAGTAGCGAAAGTGTCATCCACAGTTTTTGTGACAACCGCGAGCACTTGTTCTTTGTTCAGTCCCTCGGCTTTCAAAGCCTCAACAGCCAACATAAAATGTTCATGGGGATCCATGTCCGCCCCTATCTTGTTCTTTCCACTTGCCTCCACCTTGCCAAGGGATTGGCATTCCTCAAATGCAGCCCGTTCCAAGACTGGGGAGCCTTTTGACATGAACTCCCTGGTAGGCGATGTGGTCGATGACGGAGCCAAAACTCCAAAGCCAGATCTGCCACAGTTCTTTGAAGATCTTCGATCATCCTAATCAGCTCAGAAGTAGTGGGTTCATGGGTTTGGGATGATTGGGGTTCAAGTGCATCCATCATGCATAAGCCCATGCTTTCTGGGATAACACCTCAGGCTTGGGTAGATGGGCCGGGGTGATGTATATGCTGGGGTTGTAGATGGATGGCAGTGTATGGATGAGGTTGAGGTGGGGAGGTGATGAGCCAGTACTAACTTGAGGTCCTTTTGGTAGAGCTAAGGTCTTTTCATCAATAAGATCCTGAATCTTATGACGGAGGCAGATGCAACGGTTCGTATCATGACCGTGATGTTGATGGTAGGCACAGTATTTAGCTGGGTCATACCTTGGTGGAAGAGGATTTGGGAGGGGTTGGGGTTCTAGGAGTTCTAGGTGCCCTTCTTCTTGCAGCTTTTTCAAAGCTTGGGAGAGACTCATGTAAAGAGGATGGAATTTTCGGGCTTGGGGCCGAGCTGAAGTGGTTGGTTTTTGTCATTGGGGGAAGTGGTGATAGTGTCTACTTCTGAGCATTTCGCAGCTGTGCTACCATCAGCAGTAGCATTGGAACTGCGAGCAACATTCCTCCTCAAAGGCTCATTATCTTCTGCGAAGATCCCTTGTCTGATGGCATCCTCGATTTGAACCCCCATTTCATGAAGGGCTGGAAAGGTAAACAGAGGTAAAACGACCATTTTTTGCAGCAACTCGCCATGCAGATTTCGAACAATCATCCTGATCTGATCTTTGTCGGAAGGCCTTGTAGTCATCATTGAGGCCTTTGCCCTCCATCTCGTCACGAACTCTGAGAAACCCTCCTTCGGCTCCTGGCGGGTGACTTCAAGATCACGAGTTGTGACCTCAATCTGTGTGTTGTAGGAGTATTGAGCAACAAAGGCCTCAGCCAACTCTTCCCAGTTCTGTTTCACAGAGCTCTCCAATTTTGCATACCAGACTGCGGCTATCCCAGACAGGGTTCGGCCGAATAATGACAATTTCTGGGCTGTGGTCAAACCCACTGGCCTTAAGATATCAGAAAACAGTTGGAGGTGCACCATTGGGTCTTCAGAGCCATCGAACCGATCGATATGTGGCATCTTGAACCGATCTGGTAATGTCACCACTGAGTCGGTAAAACCATCCTCTATATCAGGAATAGAATGGGCCCCCTGAGACTTTTTGAACAATTCCTCAAGCTTGCTCACTTTCAACGCCGTAGGGTCGACCTCGAACTCGAAAGGAGAGTCTAGCAGATTGGTAGGTGCTTTGGATAGCTGGGGTAAAACCAGGGGCGGAGCTGGCCTGCCTGGAATGTCCGTATCATCCTGGACATTAGCTGTCTCCCCGAGCGTTGGAACTCTGGGTAGGGGAGGAGCCTGGTGTGAAGATACTCCAATTTGCTGCTCTAGCCTGGCAATTGTCTCTGCCTGTTGGGCTATAATCTCGGCCTGGCTTTTGGCAAATTCCGCTTGACGGGTAGTGTCCTGTTGCATGAGTTCCATACTTTCTTGCATCTGACGCATCATTGCCTCCATCCCTGACGTGTTCTGCTGATCCATCTAACTGACTGGTGTATCTATCCCTGTAGTAGAAACTGAGGCCTCAGCCTGACTGTTCACTGGTGGGGTGGATAAGGGCCACTGATCTGATAACTGCTGAGCTGGTGATCTGTGCCCGACTGGTCCTTTTCACCCTGCCTCTGATAAAGTAACGCTGATTGCCCTTGAACTGAATCTCTGACCCGACAAAGTCTATCAACACAAGTTCGGTGTACCCGGGGGGTATTGGAGCCCTCTGAAGCTATGGTTCCCAGACTACCTAGCAAAAGAGAAAATCGACAGCACCTCAGCCTAATTTCGCCATAATCAAAATGAGCAAAGCTGAATGAGTGTGCCCTCTACTGAATTCTGCCCAAATCTCTGCCTCAAAACTGAATCTGATACCCGCAGATAACTGATTCCCAAATACTGACATGGTGCCAGCAGGCCTGATGCCCAAACTTATAGACTGATACATGCATTCCCTGTAGAGACGCACTCTAACAAGCACATAACAGATAAGTGAGAGCCAAAACACCCCTATGTTGGGGTAGGGTTTCCCTGTCCTATTTTGTCAGGAACTAGGTTCACTACGCACGCAGCGGCTTCAAACAACCTATAAACGGGTAAGCAACCTGTCCTAGTTTGGAATGGTCACTATGGATCCGAATATGCACTAGGTCGAATGGTCAAAAGGGTCCCCGGTAAAACCGGGTTTGTGTTCCCATGCTGTCAGAGCCCAGAGCCGATCAGCCTTATGGACATGACTTGACAAGACAAGCCTCCGGCAAATCGTTCGGGAATGGCATATGGCAAACACGGTGTCCTAGGCGCACCAATGCAAATGCAATGCAAAGAAACACACAAGTGTAGTCAAAACTAGATATCATGAGTTCGAGTCAAGTTCTCTAAATCCCCAGCAGAGTCGCCAGAAACTGTAGACGTCCCCCGAACGCCCCGGGAGGGTTAAGTCCCGTTCTGTTCATATTGGGGTCACTACAATTCAAGGACTCAAATGTCACGGTTCTTAATCCTGAACCAAAGAGTCCAAATCCGGCAAATCGTTTTTGAGAAAACTGATTTTTGAAAGAAGTGCCAAACATGGACTGCTTTGCCAGATAACAGAGTCGCCACCTAAATATTTTTAAAATGGGAAATTTAGGAAACCCTGACTCTCGGTGCCAAAGGCCACGTGTCCATCATCACCAAAGTTGCCTCGGCTCGGGAACTTGGGTACGATTGGGAGGTCACATCGTGAGCACCCCCGCTCGCC
Source organism: Camellia japonica (assembly GCA_030407325.1). NCBI lineage: Eukaryota > Viridiplantae > Streptophyta > Magnoliopsida > Ericales > Theaceae > Camellia > Camellia japonica. Next base: position 176,139,824 of record JAPPVO010000002.1, on the reverse strand, counting down.
CGGTCAAAGACCGGCCTCTACTAACCATGATATCTGTTTTTGAAAACATTGTATGCTCTTATTCCGATTATTAGCCTAGGTTACTATGTGATGCTCGCAGCAAATAAGTATAGACTGAGTCCCTGAATTGGAACAAAACATTTGAAAATGGTTTGATGGTGCTACCCGCAGGTAGGCTAAAAACGCGGATTTGCCACCCTCAGGTGGGCTTAGAAAACATGATTGATGAATTGTTCCAATTCAGATAACTCAACCTCCACCACAGGCATTCAAGGCAGGTATATCACATAAGCACATAGCCTCATGGCAAGCATGCTATCATGGCAACACTCACACGCATGCAAGGATGCTAAAGCATAAAACTCACCTAGTACTCCGAGCCAAAACAAAGCTGATTAGAAATCAATGCATGATCCTAAATATACTGTAATGCCTAATGCAACACATGCAAAGATGCAACTATAGCAGGCTCGGCTATTCTAATCATGGCATGTGGAATGTTACAACTAACACGTATTCAATTTGGAATTGAAATACAGATGCGGCTTGTATGATGCGCCGAGCCCGGTGCGTGCAAAACAGATGAATATGCAAACATGCTGTCATGCTGTATGCTAATTGAAATATGCCTATATCTAACCATCGTAAGCGGGTAAATAAAGGGAGAAAGACGTGGGTTGGAAGACATATATCACACTCACCCACACTTATTACAGTTATGCCCTCGCGCAGAGGGTCCGAATAAATAATACAGTCCGAAATAAAAGAATAAAACAGTCCGAAATATACACATTCTTAATTAATTAACAAATTAAAGAAGAAAGCGGTAAACTGGCTTTCAAGCCAGGGGCTGCCTGCTTCGTTCCGGATAATGAAATGATGTATGCTGGCCTGCCTTGCGCGGAAATCCACTGGGATGCCCGATTCAGCCTCTGTTCGCAGTGTTTCTCGAAATGCGTGCCCGACTCTGAAAAGTTGCCGATCCTCTATTTTGCTGCAACAGAGAGCAGGAAAAGGGCATAGCAATGTATTTCACAAATATATGCATGCCTCGATCCTCGTGCCACTAATCACGCATACCGATGCATGATGGCCGAGGAGTCGGATTGCACAACTCAATATAGGATGCAATGCAAATGAATGCTACAACAAAACCTAACTCCATCATGGGTAATCCGGAGTATCGGCGACTTGGGAATTGAGACCCGTTCCGTCACTCGGAGCACGAAACGTGCCTCGTTTCCCGTGCCCGGGCTAACTCCTATCCCAACATGATGCAATATGCATGATATGCATGAAATGCAACTAATATACAGTTCTAGTATGCACAATGCTATGAAAATGAGATGCCTCGAAAAGCGTGCACGCGGGCGCGCAAACCGAGGCGATGATGCGAAATGCAAATCGGATAAAACCGAGGTGCCTCGAAATGTGTGCCCACAGGCACGCACACCGAGGCGATGATGAAATGGAAATCGGATAAAACCGAAGTGCCTCGAAATGTGTGCCCATAGGCACGCACACCGAGGCGATGATAAAATGAGAAATCGGATAAAACCGAAACGCCTCGAAATGTGTGCCCACAGGCACGCACACCGAGGCGATGATATGAAGTGGAAATCGGATAAAACCGAAGTGCCTCGAAATGTGTGCCCACAGGCACGCACACCGAAGCGATGATATGAAGTGGAAATCGGATAAAACCGAAGTGCCTTGAAATGTGTGCCCACAGGCACGCACACCGAAGCGATGATATGAAGTGGAAATCGGATAAAACCGAAGTGCCTCGAAATGTGTGCCCACAGGCACGCACACCGAGGCGATGACAAAATGAGAAATCAAATGGCATACAGAATGCTACGATGGACTTACACCAACATGGGAGAGCCTCAGCTCACTCACATAGGAGGCCGTCGGATAAGAATGAAGAGCCTCGAAGTGCGTGCCCACAGGCACGTAAACCAAGACAATGATAAAATGAGATGGAAATGCAAATTGGGCTTATACTGACATGAGTGGACCTCAGCCACACTCACATCAGATGCCGTCGAATAAAAGAGGTGCCTCGAAGTGCGTACCCACGGGCGCGCAAACCGAGGCATGGCCCGAAGGCATGAAAAGGTACAGAGATGCAATGATGGGCTTATACCAACATGAGAGAGCCTCAGCCTACTCACATAGGAAGCCAATGAATGAAAACGGAGTGCCTCGAAGTGTGCGCCCGTGGGCACGCAAACCGAGGTAATGCACTAAAGCACGAAATGACATGAAAATGATATGCAAGCATGCAAACCAAATTCAGCAGCTACATAAAGGGGAAAACAGTCCCGAAATGATACGAAATGACAATCAATGCATGAAATCATCCCGAAACGTGATTCTAAGTACTCGAAATGGCCTACGCTATCTAAACATGCAAATTGATACATGGCAAACATAGCAACATGAAATATGGCAAAACAAAGTAGCAAGGCACCAAAGAACATTATAAAAAACAAACAAGAAAAGAACCACAGCATGGCAAATTTAGCACGCAAAAACGGAAAAAGAGGGGAATTACAAAGCAAGTGGTATATACAATGCTCAAACCAGAAAAATAAGTTCTACAAAATTGAAGAGGGGCCAAAAACATGAAATTTTACAGTAGATGAGATCCCCTAATTCAATGCGTAGATATGCTCAAAATGGCATGCAAAAATGAGCCAATAAGAGGCTACAACATGAGGTACCATAGGCAAGCATCAAACAACTTTGGACCCTTGACAAAGTATGAAGAATAAGCCAAAACAAGACACTTTCTAAGCCTGATGAAGGCTGAAATCCGAAATTAAGCAAGCCTAACAAAGCATGCAATTTTACGGTAAATTGAAGGATTACAAAACAAGTACCAAAACCAGTCATCAAATGGTCTAAGACCCTTAACAAAGAATGAATAATGGACCAAAATAAGGCACTCTCTAAGCCTGATGAAGGCTGAAATCCGAAGCATGGTGAGCTTAAAAATGCATGCAAAATGGGAGTGGAACAAGAATTCAAAGCAAGTGATATGTAGAGAAAGAAAACCAGGTTGAGACCTTCTTCAATGTTGAAGAGGGGCTCAAAATAAGCACAATCACAGTATGTTACAAGTTCCAACTCAGATCACAAATAGGCAAAAACAATCATGCAATTTTACGGTAAAATGGAAGCATTTCAAAGGAAGTGCATGCTAGAGTCACCAAAAATGATGGAGCCCTTCTTCAATGTTGAAGAGGGGCTCAATACAAGCCCACTAACAGTTTACATCAGTCTCGAAATCAGATCACTCATAAGGCAAATAAAGCATGCAATTAATGGCCTAAAGAGTGATATTGAAGGAAGTATATCATGGAGACACCAAACAGAGTTGAGCCCTTCTACAAAGTTGTAAAGGGGCTCAAAATAAGCCCAAAACCAGTAGGGGTCGGAGCCCAAAACAAAAAGGAAATAGGGTAAAGAAATGGCTCAAGAAAATGCAAGAAAAAGGGATTTAGGAACTTACCCTGAAGACAAGTCTTTTGCCTCTTCTTGCCTTGATGAAAGTTGCTCCTAAGCCTCTGAAAAAGCCTTCTTTGTTGCTGGAATGGAGTTGTTGATGATGGTGCTTGGAGTTGATGAAGAATTAGCCTAGGAACTCAAAGGTTTTTCAAGGTTTTGGCTATGGAAATGGAGGCTATGGAAGAGAGGCTCTTGAGAGAAAATGTTCCAACCTCAACAAAGGAGGAGGCTAAGCCTTCAAATAGGGAAGAAAAGGTGTAAAAGGGGAGGGAAATGGAGGCAATCTTTCCCTCCCAAATATCCCCCGGATGGGGGAGATATTTTGAAAAATATCTGGACAGCTGGAAGGAGCTGGAAAGCAGAAGCTGGCCGGCCAGGGAACTTTCTGGGAGGTGCCGCCGGCCACCCCCCACCTGGTCGGCCACCACTCACCCTGGCCGGCCGGCCATGGCCCAAAAATGAAGTGAAAAAATTCTGGCCGACCACTATGCAATGGTGTCCTCCCATGTGTGTAGAATAAGGCCCCAAGGTCGGAATCTGGCAACTCTGAAGCAGGAGTCACAACATAGGACTTGAAGGAGAGGCTCCAAAATGAAAACAACAATTTCTGGCCGACCACCAACTTTTAGGTCCTCCCAGATGTGTAGAACAAGGTTCCAAGGTCGGAAATTGGCAACACTGAAGCAGGAGCCACAACATAGAGCTTGAAGGAGGGGCTCAAAATGAAACTCACCATTGCTGGCCGACCATCACTTCTTAGGGTCCTCCCATGTGCCCTCATCACAGATATGTAGCTTTGGTTGGAAGAAAATGGGCCTAGGGTGTTCAACATTGGCCCGGAAGTGAGCAAAACGGGCGCCGGAGGAGCGAAACTGGTTATCTGGGATAATTGCTGGCCTTCTACCCTCCAGTGATCTTCCTAATGCTGAAACAGAGGTACCTGCCAAAATTGAACAAAACTAATGAGAAATGAACGCTCGGGGCCAAACCGCGCAGTTCGGGGTCCCGAAAATGGGCTGTAGGCACCGGAAGTGGTGTTTAGCTGCGAAGTGGGTTTCTGTGATCCCAGTGTCCCTCGGAATGACGAAACAGAGGTACCTGCCAAAAACCGGAGAAATCCGATGCGAAATGAATGATTGGGGGCCAAACCGCGAGGTTCGGGGCCCAAAAACCGGCTATAAGCACCGAAAGTGGCATTCAGCCACGAAGTGGCATCAGGGGCCCAAGTGTTCCTCAAAATGATAAAACAGAGGTACTAGCCAAGAACCGGAGAAATTGGAGATGGTTGGGCGGTCCCGAGCCGAGGCACACGGGCCTGACGGTCCCGAAACCGGGAACCGGGCTCCGAAATGGGCAAAATGACCTACGGCCACGAAATGTAGCTCACGGCCACCGGGAGATAGTCTACAGGACCACTCCCTTCCCGCGGGAAAGAAACAGAGAAAATCGAGTCTGGTTCGCAACCAAGACAAGGCACAGAAGAGGATTCGGAAGTTCGGAGGCAGGCGCACGGCCGCGACTCTGAAACTTCTGACGAGCACGATATGCAACATCACCGAGCGCTCAATCGGCGACGTCTGAGTCTCAAGGTCGGTCAAAAATGGGGTGTCTACAATAGCATTTCAGAAAACTGATTATTTCTTGTCATATCATATAAGAAAGTACTTTAACACGAACATAGCTTTACAAAGTTATTACTCACAGATGGCTCACTTACAGAACAGACATGTCAGACAACTTGTGGCACGTGACCTACACACACATAATGAAACACACACTCGGTTGGTACTTAACTTCTTTCGTTTTGTCCTTAGTGTGTTCTAGGTCTTATCCTCTTATTGAGCCGTAATCATGGCCTAGGAATGCCTAGGATGAAATATGGATGCCAAATGCACTTAGGAACTCTTAACCAAACTTACTGAAAACAGGGGTCACACTCGAGCACAACTTCCCTCGCTAGAGCGGACATGCAAACATATGAGAGGTCGCTCAAGCGTAGATTTCCTCACTCGAGTGGTCTGAAAATTCTGCAAAGTACTGGTTATGTGAAATCTCCGCTCGATAGCCGCTCGACGGTCGCTCGAGCGTGATACTGAGGTCCCCGCTCGAACATAACCTATGTCGCTCGAGCGGTCTGCCAAATGTGAAAACTTCTGGGAGCTTGCATTTCTCGCTCAAGCAAGCTTCAGGTCGCTCGAGCGTGAAGTGCAAGATCACAGGGTGGTCGCTCGAGCGTAGATTCTGTCGCTCGAGCAGAAGTGCAAAATCTGGAATTTCCAGATTGTACTCCCAAGCTCCAAACTCGAATTACACACTTCAAAACTCATCTTTTTGGGCCAAAATTCTAGAAAACACTTAGAAACTTGTAAAATACTATGATTTGAAAATCTGTTCACTAAATCAAGGCCCCAAAGCATAGCAATTGATCAAAACTCCAACTTAAAATTTAAGAATATGCCATAAACATGACATGCACGAATTACTTTGAACTTAAGCCAAAACATGATCAATTAAGGTAAAATGGTAAGAAATGTGATGAATTCTCAAAACCAAGTTAAGATAGACACATGCATATGAACATTCTTTAGAAATCTACTCAAGAAATCATGATATATGCATGCATGTATGACATGATTCAATTCTCTTCATTTCTAACTCAATTTTTGTATTATCCAATATAATTCTCTAGAGTTCATGCCCTACACATCATAACTATACAATCTAAAGGTTAAATCCTTACCTAGGCTTGTCAATGATGCCCAAGCCAAAATCTTTAAGTTCTCTAGCAATCTTCTTAATTTGAGCTCAAACTTCTCTTCTCTCTCTCTCTCTCTCTCTCTCCTACGTTTGGTTTGTGTGTGTGTAAGCTCAAAGATGTGTTGAGATGAAGAAAAGAATGAGTGAAGGCACATATGGAAGCCTTATATAAGCTTGGTTAATGGTTTAATTAAATTGTTGATCAACTAATCAGTTGGACATTAAATTATTCTAATTTACTCGTTGCGAATCGAATTCTAATTAAACCTACCATAATGTTCTAAAAATCCTAAATAACACATAAATCAAGTCAATTTCATGATTGGATGCCGATAAGGCCTTCAATTCGTAAGAAGAAACAGAAATGCAAACAGATCTTTCTACGATAAATAGATATAAGCCTAATAATACGATACGCACGTGCAATTAATTCAGAATTTCACTTAATTACTAATTAGGCTCATTTAATCATGAATTAACGTTAATCAGAGGTCGGGGTTGTTACAAACCCGCCATGTCTGTGCAGATAAGAAGATGTTCACAACCTACAAAGTGGTGGAAAGTGGGAAACCACTTTTTATGAGAAACTCCTCCACTTCAACTTTAGAAGGACAAGGAAAGATTGTACAGAAAATGAAATCGGAGAAAGAATTCACTCTTAACAATGGACTCCATATGTCAGAGATTCGCAAAAATTTGATTTCTGGGTCATTGTTAATCCAAATGGGTTTAAATTAGTCTTTGAATTTGACAAGGTTGTACTCTCTAAAAGTGAATGTATGTGGGGCGAGGTTATATGAGTGATGGGCTTTTCCAGCTCCATGTAAATACTATTGTACCAAATTTGGCTATTAATGATAAGAACACATCTTCTGTTTATATTGATGAGTCTTCTTTTTTATGGTATGGTAGATTAGGACATGTTAATTTTAATTCTTTGCGTAGACTTGTTGCTTTAGAATGTTTACCAAACTTAGAATTTGATCCTAATCATAAATGTGAGATTTGTGTTGAGGCAAAACTCACTAAGGCATTATTTAATAAAGTTGAAAGAAGTACTAAACCTCTAAGTTTAATTCACACAGATATCTGTGATTTAAAATTTGTTCAAACTAGAGGTGGTAAGAAGTACTTTATTACTTTTATTGATGATTGCACTCGATATTGCTATATTTACTTATTGAGAAGTAAAGATGAAGCCGTAGAAGCTTTTAGAAAATATAAACTTGAGGTTGAAAATCAACTTGGCAAAACTATAAAGATAGTGAGGAGTGACAGAGGTAGTGAGTATGATGCACCATTTTAAGAATTTTGTTATGAACATGGTATCATTCACCAAACCACTGCACCCTATTCTCCTCAGTCAAATGAAGTTGTCGAGAGAAAGAATCGAACTCTTAAAGAGATGATGAATGCCATGTCGATTAATTCAGGGTTACCTCAAAACTTGTGGAGGGAGGCGATTTTGTCTGCTAACTTTATCCTTAACAGGGTACCCCACAAGAAACTCAATCAAATACCTTATGAATTATGTAAAGGTCAACGACCTACCTATAATTACCTCAAAGTGTGGGGGTGTTTGGCCAAGGTGGCAGTCCCTAGTCCCAAAATGACTATGATAGGACCAAAAACCGTTGATTGTGTATTCATTGGTTATGCAAATAATAGTAGTGCATATAGATTTTTAGTTCATAGATTTGAAAATCCTGATATGCATGTAAACACTATTATTGAGTCAAGAAATGCATCATTTTTTGAACACATTTTTCCATGCAAGAAAACTGAAGAGACAAGTTCAAATAAAAGAACTTTTGATACTGCTATGGGTAGCAGTGAAGACCCAATGATAATGAAATAGATGAACCTAGACGTAGCAAGAGGGCTAGGATCTCTAAATCATTTGGTCTAGATTTTTTGACATATCTATTAGAAAATGAGCGTCAAAACTTCAAGGAAGCAATGTCAAGTCCTAAAGCTCCATTGTGGAAAGAGGCTATGAATAGTGAAATTGAATCAGTACTGCAAAATTATACTTGGGAATTGATGGATCTTCCACTAAGGTGTAAACCTCTTGGATATAAGTGGATATTCAAGAGAAAAATGAAAGAAGATGGTTCAATAGATAAATGCAAGGCTAGGCTTGTTGTTAAGGGATACAGGCAGAAGGAAAGCCTTGATTATTTTGACACTTATTCACCAGTGACAAGAATAACATCTATTCGCATGTTGATTGCAATTACAGCTTTGTATAATCTGAAAATACATCAAATAGATGTTAAAACAGCTTTTTTGAATGGCAAGTTAGATGAGGAAATCTATATGGAACAACCGGAAGGGTTTCAAGTTCCCGGCCAAGAGAAAAAGGTTTGTAAACTTATCAAATCCCTTTATGGATCAAAACAAGCTCCGAAACAATGGCATGAAAAATTTGATCACGCTATGCTTTCGGATGGTATTAAGATAAATGAATGTGACAAATGCATCTATGTTAAAAGCACAAACAAACGCTATGTTATAGTTTGTCTATATGTGGATGACATGCTCATTATTAGAAGCAATAATGACATGATTAAATCCACAAAGAAAATGTTAAACGAAAAGTTTGACATGAAAGATCTGGGAGTAGCAGATGTAATTCTAGGAATAAAAATTACTAGAATATCTGAAGGATATGCTTTATCTCAGTCTCATTATGTTGAGAAGATTTTGGAGAAATTTGGAAAGCATGATGTCTGTCCTACTAAAACACCTATTGACATTAGTCTTCATTTGTTAAAAAAATACAGGTGCAGGCATATCACAATTAGAGTACTCTTGGATAATCGGAAGCTTGATGTACTTAATGAATTGCACTAGGCCAAATATAGCCTATGCTATAAGCAAATTGAGTAGGTACACAAGTAATCCAGGGTCCGATCATTGGAAAGCAATAATTATGGTACTTAGGTATTTAAGACATACCCATAATTATGGCTTACATTATACCAAATATCCAGTAGTACTCGAGGGGTACAGCGATGCAAATTGGATATCGGATACTAAAGACTCAAAATCTACTAGTGGATACGTCTTTACCCTGGGAGGTGTTGCAGTCTCTTGGAAATCTTCCAAGCAGACATGCATAGCAAGGTCGACAATGAAATCTGAGTTTATCGCATTAAATAAAACAGGAGAAGAAGCATAATGGCTTCGTAATTTCTTAGAAGTCATTCCAATGTGGCCTAAACCTGTGCCAGCTATATGCATTAATTGTGATAGTAAAGCAGCAATAGGACGGGCATAGAATCATATGTATAACGGTAAGTCTCGACACATTCGTCGAAGACATAATACTGTTAGGCATTTGCTCTCACAAGGAATAATTTTCATAGAATATGTAAAGTCAAATGAGAATATTGTGAATCCATTGACTAAAGGGCTAGCCAGAGAGCAAGTGTACTATTTATCGAGGGGAATGAGATTAAAGCCTATTACTTAAAGGTCGCCATAATGGCAACCCAACCTAGTTGACTGAGTCGGGCTTGGGCATGGGTGCGTGATGTGAGGTTAAGTTGGGCTTGTTCGACACAATACTTATCTTTTTGGGCCAAAAACCTTTGTAATTTATTTATTTATTTTTAATTTTGGTTTCAAAATTCAAAATAAATTGGTCCAAGTTTTTCCTCACCCAAACAGGTCCCAGGTAGTTTTTTATCTGTTAATTTCCACCCGAACAGGTTCAAAAAGTTCAAAACAAACCAAACAGATTTTCTATCTGTCTAAACAGTTGCCTATCTGGTTGTGACATCCGTACGGTGGTTCGAGGGCTATTTTTCATTTTCACCCCCTTAACGCCCTTTTTCGATTAAGTTTAACGCGTTTTCACCCTTTTGGCAATGACTTTTAACCTTTTCCCTTGAACAAGTGCCCAACTGCCCCAACCATTCTCCATCAAAATTTGTTTCTTTTCCTTAACTTTCTTTTTTGGAGATGGTTATTTAATAAAATGGTTGTTGATGAATTTAAGGATTTGATTTACACTGCTTAACAACTTAACCTTTTGGAGTAGTCTACTGTGTATTAATATCTCACTAGCACCCCATAATTATAGTCATTTATTTCTTTTGGCCAAGTCATGCACGAAGTATGACAACACATGATACACAACAACAATTAACAAAAGGAATAAACATTTAGGGCCAATTTATTACTACTTTTCCTGAAAGACATCTTAGGTTGAGAATCTCTAATAAAATTGCAAACAGGGGCCTTCAAAGTTTCTAAAAGCATCATAACTGTTACATTTTCCTTCTTTTTGTCAACAATACTAGAGAATGAAGACAAATAAAAATGCACACATACATATATATATATATATATGACATATGGCCCAATCAAACTTAATTACAAAGCATATAACTTAATTAAATGTTTCTTCAAGTAGATCCACTTAGCTGAACAAAAAGGACATGAATATAGGTTCGATATAGCTCAAGACAATAATCAAATGAGGGAGATTGATATGAATAAAGCGAATAGGTCAAACCAATTCGAACCTAATTTCACTCACAGACATCTATTTGATACTAATTAGCACAACACAGCATAAAGAGAGAGCAGGTCCTATATTTCATAACATAATTTCACGGATTCATGGATCTGAAACACAAATTAATGGAAAGCAAATGACACAATTCATAAGTACAAAACCGCAATACAAAGCTCGGAGCTATGGATCAAATCATAGAAAAGCAAAATGAATGCCATGTTGGAAAATGGCTTTGGAAGCTTTTGGAAAAATCTTATTTTTTGCTAACTTTGAGCATTAATTAAGGTGGGACCCAAGCGTTATTTTTAATGTTTCTAATTGGGTTCATGTTTAATGTTGCGTAGTGAATAAAATCGTGTATTTAGTTGCTCAAAACCATTTTCGGATGAATGAGAATTCAACGCGCATTTTCAGGTTTGTGCAAATGAATTTAGATGGGTTTCTTACACATTTGTGAAATGTGCTTGTCCCACATTGGAAAAGCTTAAGGATTTATTTGGCTTTATATACCTAAGCTTGGGATACTTAGGATGGGCCCCAAGGGGTACCCAAGTTTGTGGAAGGGTGAAGTTATGGGTAAAGTAGGCTAGACCCATTGGACCCAAAACAAAAATCCACATGCGCGTGCCGCCGCCACCGTCTGTCCATTCGGTCGGGCTGGCTTGGGCGCGAGTGTGAGGTTAGGTTGGACTTGTCCGGCACAATACTTATCTTTTTGGACCAAAAACCTTTGTAATTTCTTTTTTTTTTTAATTTTGCTTTCAAAATTCAAAATAAATTGGTCTAAGTTTTTCCTCACCCAAACAGGTCCCAGACAGTTTTTTATCTGTTAATTTCCACCTGAACAGGTTCAAAAGGTTCAAAACAAACCAAACAGATTTTCTATCTGTCCGAACAGTTTCCTATCTGTTGGCATCTGTTTGGAATAGCCTTCATTCCTCCTATAAATGGACTGCTTCCAGCAATTCATTGATATAGAAAATTTTCCAAATCTCTCCCTTTCTCCTTCTGTTTGTCCTCCTGTTGCTCCTGCATCTGTTTCTACACTTATTTTTTAGGAAAAGAAAAAGAAAAAGTTACATCATATTTTGGTTCGCAAGGCTTGGTTTTGTAGTGCTGCAAAATTCAAGTGTTAGTCGTTACATCCTGGGAAGTAGACGCCGTTACAACTCGAAGCACCGGACCGAGAGCAAAATCTACTTTAAGGAGATTGTGTCCAATACAAGCCTCGACTTTAATTTCTGTAAGCATTTAATTTAGAATTTAATTTATTAAATTATTTTCTGAATTAATTTATTTTGTTGTTTATTTTATTTACACAATTAATTTACATACACACTTTGTGGGTATAACATGCCAAAGTTCTACATTTTGGTTTAAAGTTCGTAATCCATCTGGGTTTCCCACATTTGCTTTAGTTTTCTCACTATATTGACTGTAGCGATCCCAGGTTTGCCACTTCGCTGAGTATGTCAGGGATTGAGCTGCCTGGTCGGGGATTGAGCTGCCTGGTCAGCTCGCGGGGGTCCAGGGGGCAGCGCCCCTTGGCAGGTCTTAGGGCAACGCCCTGGCGGGGTTGAGGGGCAGCACCCCTGAAGCAAAAATGCAAAATGCATTAGAAGTTGTTTGTCCGCTCGAGCGGCCGTTTATGCGCTCAAGCGGAGAATGTTTGGTTTCAGATTTGACATGTCTACAAAAGTGTTGGGAAAGTGTATTTGACGCTCGAGCGAGGCTTTCCACGCTCGAGCGGACCATGTTATATTAGTTCGTAAATCTGATATTTCATATCACTTTTGTATATCTCTCTCTCTCTAAAAACCCTTTCCTCTCCCTTCTCTCTACATTTTCCTACACCAAATTGGATCAAAACCTTGATTTCTCAAGATCCATTAGAGTTCTGCCATAAGTTTTTTATCAAAATTGGTTAACTTCTCGAGGGCTTCATTGTGTGCAGTGAAGATCGAGTTTCGACACCGTTGATTTTGGGGGTTTCATCTCATTTCTTCTTCAAAACTTGAGGTACGGATTTTCTTAGAGTTATATATATTTTTGCAAGATCTATATGATTTTCGAAATCATCTTTCAATAGCTTTAAAAAAAATTGTTGATTCAAGAAGTTGAGCGATTTTGAAAATGAGTTTTTCTCTTGTTCTTTTAAAATGATCTTATGGGTTTTGATCTTCGTTGATTGCAGAAAAGATGATTTTGGAAAGTTTTCTTTCAAAATATTTGAGTTGTATAGTTTTGGTGAGAAAACATAGAATTTGGGGATTTTTTTTAAAGGAGACTAAAAATCCATGAATGATATTATTATATTTATTTTGTGTGTCAAAATAAATGGATGTTTGGTAAATTTCTTATTTATATTTATATAAATAATGAATTTCAGGGAATATGAGAATTGTTATTCATTTTGAAAATTATTGTTCAAAACGTTGAAATAGTCTTGAAATAACTAATTGTCGAGGATACTTGAGAAGAAGGAATTGTGTTATTCCTTAGATGATGAATTGGAATAAAAATATTTATATTCATCTTGTGAAATTGGCATATCTATTCATTTAATTACATTAAACTCTGAAAGTTGATTTGAAAACTTGCATTGAGAAAAGAATGTTGAGAAACAAGTTTTCATGGAATGGTTTTGGGGTAAATACGTTGGTAAGTCTTGATAGGTGGTGTAGATGATATTGAATAAGTTGGCCTAAGAATCCGGGGTGAAAGATCGAAAACCCGCGCGGATAGGTGTCGAGCCTTCTGGTTAATACCGGTAAAAATGACAATTTAGTAGTACTTGTATAGTTTACTTGCAGACATCGACCTAGGGATTACCAGGGTTGTATTTACCGCCCTTGAAATAAATTTTTAAGTTTTGAACAATTGAAATTGCATGATATCATTGAGCATGATAGTTTTCAAAAGATAAAAATGTGATTTATCTTCAAAAATGGTATAGCATGTGCATTTCATCTCTTAAGACTTATATAAAATGCAAGTACTTTGTTAAGAATTTCCTACTGGGCTTTATGCCCACCCTACAGGATTTTTGTGCAGGAAAAGATGTGGTGATCCCACCCAACTAGGGGCGTGGAAGTATGTGTGTTGGGAGTGCAATGCTCTCATTTTGCTGTGACTTGTGTGTAAACCAAGGGCTGTGTTTATGTGGGTTTAAATAACCATTTTGTGTAACCAGGCTCAAGCCTTGGAAACTTGTAAACCCTTGGAGGTATTTATTTGTTTATTTACTTTTTGTTGGATTAATGTATTGTTGCATGAAGAACTATTGTATCATGTAATGTAAGTTTGGAGATTTATATTCGGTTTTCCTTAAAAGAGCCATGATTGTTGTCTTATCATTTGGGTTAGAAATTTGGGGCGTTACATTGACTGAAAGTGGACAATACATTCTGTACAAGCTCATTACTGTTACTAAATAGTTTAGAATTAGAATACCCCAGTCATGTCCCAAATTCTTGCTTAATCCAGCTTGAATTTAGGATTTCTGTGTAAAAATCGACACAAACCCTATATCAAGTGTGGGAAATCAACACAACGTTAACTCAAAATCAACACAAAATTAATCAACAAAAATCATATAAAACCCTAGGGCAAGTGTGAGAAATTGAAAAATAGAGAAAGAGATGGAGACTGAGATGCACAGAGAGGGAGAGAGAGAGAGCTCCATCGACAGATAGAGATAGAGACTGAAAGCGACAGAGAGGAAGAGAAAACGAGAGCGACAGAGTAAGAGAAACATACCTGTGATTAAATGACGCTGGTGATTTGCAGATGGTGGTGGCGATGTATAGGTTGAGACAATGTAGCGAAATTTGTAAAAGAAACATACCCAGTGGCCAGCGACGGTGGTGAGTGGACTGAGGGTTGGTAGTGTCAACAGATAGCGAAATTTGTTTGAGACAATGTATATCGTGTATGTTTGTGAGAGACAGACATATCGGGGGCCAAATTATATTGGTTTCCCTCTAAAAAAAAAATTCAACTTTTAGCGACTATTTCATATTTTTGTCGCCAAATAGTACTGAATAACGACAACCTATTTTGCAATCAAAACGATTATGTATTAGCGACTAATATATTGGTAGCCAAAAGTATCTTTTGGCTACTATTTTTATTTATCGTCGGCAAAAAGTAAATATACACCGACTAAATTGTTTAGTCACCAAAAAGTGTAAACAATGTCCATTATATTTGGTGACTAAACAATATTTTTGTCAGCAAAGCAGCTTGTTCTACGACTAAACTTACAATTAGTAGCATAAAATATTGACTTTTGGCAACTAATTGTTTTTTAGTCGCCTACAACTATATATTTCGTGATTAAATTTTTTTTAGTCGCCAAAAAACAGTATATGTCGACTAAATTAAAATGGTAGCCAAAATTTGAATCTTTGGCGACTAAAAAAAAAATTAGTCACCAAAAGGACTATTTTTGGCTACTAAATTTGTTTGGTCGCCAATTTTGGTCGCCAAATGTGTCAATTCTTGTAGTGTAAGAAAGAGGTCTTGAATTCCACTCTTAGGAGTGGAATGAGAAGACAAGATTTACTTGAAAGGTGTATGAGTATGAGTTTCAACAATCTAACAACTAACTACTGATTTTCGCCGATCAAAAAAAATTATCAAAAAAAAAAAAAATCATGCTTTGACCCTTATAACAAAATAAACTTGAATTTTTTATTTTGTTAATTTAAATTCTAATCTTTTTATTTATTTTCATTCCAAACCATCTACCTATTTTCCCTAAGTAAAACCAACAAAAAAAAAAAAAAAGAAAAAAGAAAAGTATTTTAGTCATTAAACTTATTGAAAAATGATATTTTAGATATTTTATGTAAACTTATATTGAGTTTTACTGGCTAAAATATCTCTTTTTTCTTCGATTTTACTTAATGAAAATAATCAAATGATTTAGATTAAAAAAATCAAAAGATTAGTTAATTGATAAAATTAAAAACTCAAGATTTATTTTATTACAAAGATTAAACTCCAAGATTTTTTATAATGACAAAAAACCCTCAACTAAAATTTCACAAGCCTCCTCTCACCACTACTCTTATACGACCACAACCACCCTCAGCCATTGAAGGCCACCGTCGCTAGAAGTAGCTATTGACCGCTACCAACCCCTACTAGCTGACAATAGTTATTGTCTTACTGAGTAAATTTTTGCTACCATACTGAGTAAAATTTTATTATTCAAAACAACAAAAGAGATGAAGAGAAAGAGAAAGAGAAATAAGTATAATAGAAAGAAGATATATTTGAGGTCGTCAATCTCTGATATGAGACCACCATTTCAAGTGTCTAAAACCATAGTAAAATTTTACTGTCTAAATCAGAGTAAAAATTTATTATTGAAAGTAAAATGTTTATATAGTTTAAAGGGGAAGGCTTCTCTCCATCTGGGTATCCCAACTGGAAGGTGCTATTGGGCCTCCATAGGCCCACGACGGAGCCTCACATTGATGATCCGAACCGTTTAATATGTAAGGCTCGCTGAGTACTTTATTTCTTTAAAAAAATCATGTTAATTGGATATTGATAGGTACTTGATCAGATTACATTTGTATAATCAATTTAATTTAAAAATCATACTTACTGTTGACACAAATGTGATCAGATTAAGTGTCTATTGATATCCAATCAACGTGATTTGTTTAGGAATAAAATATTTAACGAGCCTTACACATTAAACGATTATGATCATCGATGCGAGCTCCGTAGTAAGCCCACGGAAGCCCAACAACACCCTCCAATCCGATTTGGACCGGAGAGAAACTTTGCCCAAAGTTTAATATCCAATCATTGAAAAAAATAAAAGGGTAAATTATACAAATAGTCCCTATAATTTACATAATGTGTCAATTTAATCCCTGTTATTTCATTTTGCTCGATATTGCCCATTAATTTAACGGATTGTCTCATTTTAATCCAATAAATAACGGTTGTTAAGTTTGGTAAATAAAAAACCAAACTATGTGTCAATTTGGTCCTTATCAAAATCGAGCAAATTAAATTAATAAGGATCAAATTGACACATTGTGTAAATTACAGAAATCAAATTGATACATTATGTAAACTTTCCGTCCACCAAACTTAACAACCGTTATTTATTGGACTAAAATGACACAATCTATTAAATTAAAAAGCAAAATCGAGCAAATTAAAATAATAAGGATTAAATTAACACATCGTATAAACTACAGAACCATTTACATAATTTACCCAAAATAAAATTACCCTTTTCTCTGTCAACTTTATTGAATTCAGGTTTGATAGATCTCCTTTGCCTTCCAAGTTGCAGTTATTCTAAGAGGTCAATACAATTGAATTCGTCTATTCTGAACTCTTAAGCATTAGAACAATTTTATATCTATTTTCCTCTCCTTACTTTTCGATTTCTTAACTCTTAAGTATTAAAATAATTTTATATCTATTTTCCGCTCATTACTTTTCGATTGTGATGTTTACAAGGAATTGCATTTAAATTTTTTCCGATCTGTATATCTTTTGTTAAAATGTTTTTTTTTTTTTAAGATTTTAAAACTCAGTTAAAGTTCATTGGGTAATTTTCTTCCTTTTTTTTTAATCAAGTTATTTGGTGGTTGTTATACTTCAATTTCATTATAATTGGTTCATAGATTGGGCTCATCATTTTTGTATAGATTCACCCTTATTTTGTATTATCTATGGTACTTTTTTGACAAAGGGGATGACTCGAAATGATACAAACTCCCGCAAACACTCCACCCCATGCACAGTGACGTAGTCAGGAATTTGATAGAGAGGAGGTACAAATTAATGATAATATCAGTGTGTTTGGTTTGAGTTTTTTGAATTAAGTTTTTTAAAAATTGAGTTTTTTGGTTTTAGTGTTTTTTTGTTTTTAGTGAATATTTTTAAAATTTTTAAAATATTTTTTTTACTTTTTTAGATGAATTTTATTTAGATGTATTTAAAAAATTTGTGAAAAAATATTTTAAAAAATTAATAAATACATAAAAATACAAATAATGTACAGAATTTTCATATATTTTTTTTTTGTATTTTTGGTATTTAGTGAATTTTTAAAAGTTTTTTTTTACAAATTTTTTACTTTTTAGGTATATTTATGTTAGATATGTCTAAAAATTAAAAAAAATCAGTAAAAATAAATAAATAAAACCCGAAAAACAAGAAAGTAGAATTTTCTGAAAAGTATTTTTGGAAAACTCTAACCAAGAAAAATTTTTATTTTTATTTTTATAATAAACAATAATGAGATATTACTAAACTTAAATATTAAGAGTCAATTTGGATAAACGTGAATTTTAAATTATAGGATTTGAGATTAAATTTTATATAAATATTGGGGAGTAACTATTTATAGGTAGATTGAAAAATTAAAAAAGAAGATAAGTTGAGATAGAAATAATATATTTTAGTAAAGAAATTCTATAAAACACGCCATAAAAAAAAAGTGTCTATCATATGTCGTAATTATGATTTTCATGGGCTTTAGTTATGACACATTATAGTGTTAGATATAATTTAGTTATAACTTCTTGTGGTTCTTATTTTGGCTATTACTATATATCAAGTAATAGTTAGTTATGACTCATTTTGATATTAGTTATGACCTATTGTAATTTGTTACTTTTTTTTATAATTGAAGATGTGTTACTTGATTATAATTTATATAGTGGTCATTTTAGTTATGAATGAAAAAAAACATATGGAGGACAAACTCTACATGTCAAATGTACGTAACAATCCAATAAATTTCATATATCTTTATTAAGGTTAATTATGTTTGCATGTCAATAATTATAGATATCACCATTATATTGAAATTTTTATAAATAATAATATAACTTATCATAGTCTCTTTACTTTCAATCAAAATAATCATTATTGTTCTCATAATTTTAAAAATATCATTGACATTTCATTTTAAATAATATTTTTATAAATTTTTTTATTTAAAATATTTTCTTTATGTTAAAAAAAAAATTCCAAAATTCCAGGGGCCACGTGACCCCCCTGGGCCTTGAGTGCCTCCGCCCCTGCCCACACACACGTGTCAGAGGGATAAGGAAAAAAAAGCAAAATACAAAAATAAAAACACACATGACCAATCACAATTATTTTGGAGTCATGAGGGTCCTCTAAAATAAAGGTCCAAGTATTTTCAGAGATGACTACCCCACGTTTTGTAGCCAATACTTCCATATAAATAAATAAAGTTTGCCTCTTGGATAAGAAAAAATGTTTCAAGAGACAACAAAGTGTACCAATTTTGTGATTGCTGTGAAGTAATGTCCAAGATCATTCAATAGTTTCCTTTTATTAGATGATTGTATTAGAAAAATCCTTAAAAGTAATTATTAAAATTAAAAAAAAAAAAAACTTATTAATGTTATGTTTACACTTTAAATTTGAGGAAGAAAAAAATAGAAACGAAAAAGATAAGAAGAAGAAAAAAAATTTTGATAATGGTGTTAAATTTTTTATTTTGTTTGTTTAGTTAAGAAAATGAATAAGTAATCACTAAAAATAATTTTACAAAATGAGACCAGGTGCACATCCACATGCATTGTGTATAATTTATTCTATTTGATGCATCGCTCTTTTTATTTTATATTTTTTTTTGATAATTATAAATATATTTTCTGAGATTCATTTATGATATAAATTGTCCCATGTGGTTTTAGATACTACAAAAATCTCGTTGTCAAAATTTATCATTTAATAGAGTTGACAAAAAGTATAATTTCTAACTATCCTCCTGTACAATAATAAAATTATCAAAACTGTTAATTAAAATATTTTGCTAACATCATTAAAAAAATATTGATTGACTTAAAGATTATTAATGAAAAAAATTATTAGTAATGCAATTAAAAATTTTAAAAAATAAGATGTAATTTTTAAAATCACAAAAAAAAAAATTTATATTTTAAATAAAATTCAAATATTTATAATTTACCTTTTTTGGTTTTAATCTATTCAAGTGGAAGGCTAACTCTAGCTCATTATTGCTTCTCTGTCAAAAGTCAATGTAATTCAAACCATTCTAACCACCTAAATTTTTAACAACCACATGAACCCAAAATTAATATATATATATTTATATATTTTATTTTTTTCAATACTTAGTTTTACATAGAAGACTGTGGAAAGTTTAATAGACCATGCATGAGAGTCGAGATCAAACCGAAAGAAAGAATATAAAATTAATATATATATATATATATAATTGTTTTTCATGATCAATGCTACGTTACGTATGATCAACTATTAAATTAATCATATTCTTTAAAAATAAATATTAATGCCTGTAATTTATTGAAGACAGTCAAAAAGTAGATGAGAAAACAAAACTGGAGTTAAACATTAAAAAAAAGAAAAGAAAATATGATAGAAAAAATGAAGTAAAGGTGAATGAGTTTGGAAACAAAAATGCAATGCATGCATTGGCATGCACGACAACTTGTACCTAATGTCGGTCTTAGTTTCTGACCGCCGACGTGGACCAATAAGATTCAGTCGGTAGTTTAATCCTACAGTTGACGGCGAATAAAAACAACTTTAAAAATTAAAAGGACATCATGGTTTCCGTCATCCGATCCGACTATGTTTTTTTTTCTTTTTCTTTTTTTTCTGGTTGAATTTTGAATTTGTAAAGTTAAAAAGGAATGGAAGTTTCAAGAAATTTCTTAAATATTTAAACATAATATAAAAATAGAATGAGAGGAGTGTGTTTTTAATTAGAAAGAATAGTCAAAAGTTGCTAGACTCAAAACATTTTGAATTATTCCTTTTTATGACACATCTAGTATTTTTAGAGTTGTAAACAATTAAACTGTTAATTCGTTTAAAATTAGTTTGAATTCGATTTGTTTATTAAATAAGAAAGTTTAAGTTCGATTTTAAGGCTTGTTTACCGTCGAGTCGAGCTCAAATAATCTTAAATTCAACTCGTGAACATAAAAAATATATATATATTTATTTTTAAAATATATCAAATAATTTTTTATTATTTTATTTTATTTATGTTTAGTGTTTGTATAAATTTACATATTTGATTGATAAAATTTATTATTATTAGTATAAACATTATTATATATGATGATGCAGTTTTTGATGGTAGGACGGGTTGGACTGATCCACGCTCCTCAAGCCTAATGTCTGAATGACCAAGCCCACCAGAGAACTTGCACAAGAGTTCAACGGGGAACAGGGAGTCCCCCAGCGAACCCTCCGACGAGCAAGTTAGAGAAAGAGAGTGGAATATGTAGATAGATTAGAAATAGGAAAGCTTAACATTCTTCTTGTCTTCAACATTTGCTTATATCCTTTGGTAATCATTTCGTTGTCCCTTCCGACCTGTCACCTTGGCCAAAAGTCTATGCTGTAGCTTACCTTGTTCAGAGTGAAGGCGTGCTGTCCCGACGGAGAGGTGTTGTCGTAATAAATGCAGTGAGGGGCTGCATTAATGGCGATGTGCAGTAGCAATAACTTTGCAGATCTTTGTCTGCTGATGTGACTTACCCTTTACATGTCATGTGTCTGAATATCATCGGTCATTCATGCCATGTTGACTTCCAGATGGTGCTGGGCCTTATCAGTTGGGTTATGTATTGGGCCTTAAGTGGTAGGCTTGGGTTGTTCATAGTGGGTTATGGCCTTTATGGGCCTACGCACATCAGTAGTCCCCCATTCCCAAGTGCCGCTTTAGTCCAACGAAGGGAATAATGAGGAAGATGGGGGTGGAAGGTCGAGGGAAAGGAACGACTAACCAGAAGTGGCCGAGTAGAGGGACAGACCGTGAGGAGGGCCAACTACGAAGGGTAACCGAGTGGAGGGACCGACCTTGAGGAGGGCCGACTGCGAAGGGTAGCCGAGTGGAGGGACCGACCATGAGAAAGGCCGACCGCGAAGGGTAACCGAGTGGAGGGACCGACCATGAGGAGGGCCGACCGCGAAGGGTAACCGAGTGGAGTGACCGACCATGAGAAGAACCGACCGCGAAGAATGAGGTTGCGGGGTGCGGGGCTCGAGAGGCGGCGCATCACGTGATGACTTGAAGTGGAAAAGACAGGGTAGGGGAAGGAGGCAGTGAATCGTAGTCGTACACGTGGCAGCATCTCATGGTGGGGGAGGTTAGGCGTTGGGCCAGAAGCGAAACGATAGGTCATTATAGGGTGTTGAAATGACAGTTTTGGCGGTGTTTTGAAAAATTTTCAAACTGGCGAACTTTAATAGGGACCCTTGGAATACGGGCAAACCTTGGGCCTTTGGGATTATTCGCTTTACCTATCTTTGTGCAAAACATCAAAACATTCCAAGCATAAACTCCTTCGTTGCTAACGATACGCCCCTGTAACACTTCTTGAATTTTCTTGCGCCCGCATCTGAAGCTATTCGAAGACATACGAGAGAGATGGCACAAGAGGAAACAACCACCGCAAGGGTTGATCCCCTAGGGGATGATGACGTGGTTGACCTGGCGGAACAATATAGGAGGGAGAGGCAAGTGGAGAAGTCAGGGGAGTCGGCAGGTTTACCTCGTCTGTTGACAATGATAGCGGCTCCGAAGTCGATTAGCCAGGCTGAGCCAGATCACTGGCATACGAAGGCCGACAAGTCAACCGTTACGGCGGAGGAGTTGCAGGGTATGCGGAAAAAATACTAAGTGCCTGAAGAAATAGAGTTAATGTTACCGACAGCGACGGAGAGGCCATCCGACGCCCGGCCAGGGGAGTTTGCCCTCTACGAGGAGGCATTGAAGGGAGGGTTGAGGTTGACGCTTCTATAGGTGGTAGTGGATGTCCTCAACCGACTGGAAGTGGCGCCAGGCCAACTAATGCCCAACACATGGAAGATTGTACTGGCCTGTGCAAGTGCGTGGCCAAAGGCAAACGAGGGAGCGGCCATGACAGTGGACGAGTTTTTTGCCTGTTATAAGGCCTCGGGCCAGCAAGAAACTTGGGTCACTTTGTAGACGGCGGCAGGAAAAGGTTTGGTGGCAGGGTTGCTGTCATCAATTAAGGGATGGAGGCCGTGGTGGTTCTACGTATCCGCGAACGGCGGAGTTAGAGTACGCACGGTGTGGAGAGTACCCACCAAGTCTATGGAGCCAAAGCTGGGGGCGGCAGCGGAGGAGAGGGTGAAGAAAGTGAAGGCATGGAGGGAGAAGGAGGGCGTCAGATGGGACGACCTCGTTCAGCCGTCAGCTTTGTTTGCCGCAGGATTGGGCCCTCAGCCGACCGGTGGGGATCTGGCACTGGCAGAGCTTGAGGCGAAAAGGAAAGTGAAAGAGGCGAAGGATCAGACCATTTTTGCCAAAGCCAATAAGTTCAAAGAAGCGCAGTTAGGCCCGCCACCAAAACCGGTCGCGAAGGAAAGAATTCGACCGTGCCCCAAGCCGCTGGGGGAAAAAGACTTGGGCAGTTTTGAGCCACGACCGCCCCCCGTTGATCCGGTGGAGGAAAGGGCAAACAAGGAGGGGGAGGTCTTGAAGAAGAAGAAAAAGATGAGGGTTGACCCTGAGGGGGCCTCAGATGCGCCTGGGTCGAAGAAGGCCAAGTTGGGTGGTGAGGGCATTCCGATGGCGGAGGAGAGAGGGGAGAAAGGGGTGGAGGCTACTCCAGAAATAGTGGTTGCCCCAGAGGCGCAGGGGGAAAAAAGTAAAGGGGTCCCAGAGGAAGAAGGGCACATAAGCGCCTTCGACCCCAAGATGCAATTGGAGAGTGGGTCAGCTGACCCTAAAGAAGTGATGGGCAGCAGCCCAAAGGGGGCCCTGCGTCCCAAGGAGAAAGGGCCAGACTGAACGACTATCTACCACGCTCGGGGCTGGGCGACTGGAGGGAGAAAGAAGCCCAGCCAGGGCAGCTGCAGATCGCCTTGTGGGGGTTGTGGACGATGCAGCCGTGCGCTCGGTGGCCAGGTTCAATGAGGCTGAGCTGCTAAGGGGGTTGTGCCCTGCCCAAATGGAGGTAACCACCTTAGCAGGGGCTCTGCTGAGAAAGGCGGCGGCTGCGAAGGTCAAGTCGGAGGAGGCTAAGGCCCAACTTGCAAGTTTCAAGAAGGAGAGTGCAAGCTGGAAGAAGGCTGCGCGAGGCGCGTGTGCCAAGGGTTGGCAGGAGGCTGAGAAGGCAAAGAAAATGAAAGTGTTGGCGATCGTTCAGTGTAATGTTGCCGCTCAAGCCCATGCTGAGCTGCTTGCAGTCAAGTTGGAGCTAGAGGACGAACACCACAAGGTAGTGTCGCTCGAGTTCTAGCTAGCTAGCGAGCAGAAGAAGTTGGGAGATGCTCAGAATGTATGCACGGTCGCCACCGAGCGATTTGAAGAGGCTATGATCAACAATGAAGAATTGCACACCCAGCAGATCAAAGAGAATGATGAAGCAGACGTGAAGATTGCTGGGCTGCAGAAGGAGCTGGAGGATGAGTATGCTAGGGCAATGGAGGAGAAGGCAAGATTGCAGAAGAAGTTGGAGGAAGAAAAGACCAAGGCAACCTCTGAAAGTGCAGCATACCACGATCTGTGCGTTGCAGCAGTAGAGCAATTCAAGGGTTCTGCTGACTTTCAGATGACGATCGACGCCGCGGTCGCTAGCAACTTGGCAAGGGAGGTGTTTGGGGGGGCGGGCCTGTCGGGAACGACCGCTGGAGGCAGGACTGAAGCAGAAGTTATTGAGAGCTTCCAGCGGTCGGACTTCTACAAACACGAATGGCAGAGTTCTGGGACAGTGGCTGGAAGATGTTCAAGCGGAAAGTAAGAGAAACTGTTCCAGACTTGGACCTTAGCGTTGTAAGGATTGATGAAGACGACGTGGCCCAGACCCCCTAGATGAGGGCGTTGAAGAAGAAGACCTTGTGTCAAGTAAGGAGGAGTGACTGGTGTGAACAAAACCTGTACTTAGGGTTTGTTTTGTGTTTTTTTTTTTTTTTTTTTTTTTTTGAATGACTGTAAGAAACTTATGTACAAGTTTGTGAATAAATAAAATTTTGAGTCTTGTTTTCATGCTACTGCTTTTGTTTGCGTATTTGAAATGAATGGGAATGGCGACTTGTATAAGGCTTATGCATGAATCATTGTGAAGTGTAAAATGTAAGGAAAACTCAATGTAAAGTGAAGTTTAACTTGTAAGAAAAATTCAATGCAGAGTGAATGTGGGAAAAACTCAATGCAGAGTGAATTTTAACTTGTAAGAAAAATTCAATGCAGAGTGAATGTGAGAAAAACTCAATGCAGAGTGAGTTTTAACTTGTAAAAATTCAATGCAGAGTGAATGTGAGAGAAAACTCAATGCAGAGTGAGTTTTAACTTGTAAAAATTCAATGCAGAGCGAGGTTTATGGATCCCGACCCAGCGAGGAATGAGTCTGATTTGGAAAACGTTGGACTGGAATGTGACTAAGTATGGCCACTATGCTTATGATCATGAAGTCACAATGGTGGCTTCGGCCTGGCTGGGGCTTGAAGTAACTCAGTTTGGCAGGGCTCTGCATGCTCATTCTGGCTGAGGCTTTTTGTGCTCAGTCTAGCTGCGGCTTTAAGTGACTCGGTCTGGCCGAGCTCTTCATGCTCAGTCTGGCTGAGGCTTTTCGTGCTCAGCTTGGCTGAGGCTTTAAGTGACTCGGTCTGGCCGAGCTCTTCATGCTCAGTCTGGCTGAGACTTTAAGTGACTCGGTCTGGCCGAGCTCTTCATGCTCAGTCTGGCTGAGGCTTTTTGTGCTCAGTCTAGCTAAGGCTTTTTGCGACTCGGTCTGGCCGAGCTCTTTATGCTCAGTCTGGCTGAGGCTTTTTGTGTTCAGTCTGGCTGAGGCTTTTTGCGACTCGGTCTGGCCGAGCTCTTCATGTTCAGTCTGGCTGAGGCTTTTTGTGCTCAGTCTGGCTGAGGCTTTTTGCGACTCGGTCTGGCCGAGCTCTTCATGCTCAGTCTAGCTGAGGCTTTTTGTGCTCAGTCTGGCTGAGGCTGCAATCAAAGCGTTATTGGAATACCACAGATAACTGAGATATAAGTTTGCTGTCATACAAAGTGTAGCCCATGGGGTCATAAATTTACACTATATGAGGAGAAAATGAGAACATAGATTGTCAAAAAGAACATACAACATTTTGGACGATACAAAAATACAACTTTTATTGAAAATAGCGCTTCAAATGTTCAGCGTTCCAAGGATGGGGGAGGTCTCGACCTTCCATGTCCTGAAGTCGGTAAGTACCTGGGCGAGGTCTGGTTTTAACAACGTAAGGTCCTTCCCATTTGGCTGCTAGCTTGCCCTCAGCCGTATTCTTGGTGGCGAGGGTTACTTCGCGCAAAACAAGGTCCCCCACGGCGAACTCCCTTGGTCGGACTTTGCGGTTGTAGTGAGCTCTCATTTTCTGTTGGTATGAGGCCCGTCTGACTGCAGTGGTTTCTCGGAGCTCTTCGATTAGGTCTAGGTCTGCCCGACGCAGCTCTTCAATCAGCTCTGGATTCGGATGTAGAACCCTTGGGGTAGGAAGATCGACTTCCACTGGGATGACCGCCTCAGCGCTGTATGTTAAGCGAAAGGGGGTCTCCCCAATGGGAGTTCGAGTGGTAGTGCGGTAGACCCAAAGTACATTTGGTAGTTCCTCAGCCCAAAGTCCCTTAGCAGCTTCCAACTTGGTTTTGATGATCTTCAAAAGAGAACGGTTGGTGACCTCAACTTGGCCATTGGCTTGGGGTGACCTGGGGAAGAGAAACATGGCTGGATTTGAAGCTCTACACAGAATTTCCTGAACTTGGCATTGTCGAATTGTTTCCCGTTGTCGGAGACGATGGCTTGAAGGATACCAAATCTGCATACGATCGACTGCCAAATAAACCTGGTTGTGTTCCGCTCGATAATTGTAGCAAGGGGTTCTGCCTCCACCCATTTGGTGAAGTAATCAATGGCGACAATGGCAAATTTAGTTTGACCTCGGCCAGTGGGCAATGGGCCAACCAGGTCGATCCTCCATTTGGCGAATGGGTAGGGGCTGCAAAGCGTGATCAACTCTGTAGGAGGAGCATGGGGGATATTGGCAAAACGCTGGCACTTATCACATTTGAGCACGAAGTCTGTCGCATCCTGATTAAGAGTAGGCCAGAAATAACCAGTGCGGAGGATTTTGTAGGCGAGAGACCGGGCGCCTGAATGATTACCACAGATACCCTCATAGATTTCCCTCATCACGTAGGTTGCTTGAGCAGGATTGAGGCATCTGAGGTATGGGCGTGAAAAATCACGTTTGTATAAGAGGTCGTCGACAAGAATGTAGTTAGATGATCGGGCCCTGACTTTGGCGGCCACCTGTTTGTCGTCTGGAAGTTCCCCCGTTGTCAGATACAGAAAGATGTCTGCCGCCCATGGGATAGGTTCATTTTAGAGGAAGTGGACTTCCTGCAGGTTGGGGGAGATGGCCGGGTTGGTCAGGTATTCGAGGCGGACCCCGTGGTTGAAATCTGACTGGTCTGCAGAAGCCAATTGGGTCATCTCATCTGCCTTGGAGTTTTCAGCTCGAGGGATGTGCTTGATATGGAAGGTATTGAAGAGACGAGCAAGGGGGAGAGCAACATCCCTATATGCCCGCATGGTGTCCTCTTTGGCGTCGAATTCCCCCGTAATTTGCCTGACGATAAGTTAGGAATCGCTGAACACCCGGATGTGGCTGACACCGATGTCTTTGGCTAGGCGGAGACCTGCTGTCAATGCCTCATATTCAGCCTCATTATTGCTTGCATCAAACAGGAAGCGGAGAGCACATTTGAAATAACCACCGTCAGGGGCGGTGAGGATGAGACCAGCCCCACTGCTTTCTTTGCGGGATGATCCGTCGACGTTGAGGGTCCAAGAGTGGGGGTCTTCTGGCTCGGTAGGGGTTGGTGGGGGCGGAGGAGTTGTGGTTGGGGTGAGGTTAGTGAATTCCAGGATGAAGTCGGCAACAGCCTGTCCCTTAATTGCTATCTGAGACCGGTAGGAGATATCAAACTGACTGAGTTCGACCGACCATTACATAAGCCTGCCGGAAAGCTCTGGTTGTTGCATTATCTTCTTCAGCGGTTGGTCAGTGAGGACCACTATGGAATGGGCTTGGAAGTAAGGGCGGAGCCTTCTGGAGGCGGTGACCAAGGCCAAGGACACTTTTTCTAACAATTGGTAGTTCTGTTCCGCCCCCCGAAGAGCTCGACTAATGTAGTAGACCGGTCGCTGGACAGAGTTGTCTTCCCTGACGAGTGCTGCACTGACTGCAGTGTGTGACATGGCTAGATAGAGGAAGAGGGGTTCGCCCGTGATGGCTTGGAAAAGTAGGGGGGTTAGCTATGCACTGTTTCAGCTGTTGAAAGACCTCTTCAGATTCAGCCGTCCATTCAAAAGTTTGCCGAAGGACTTTGAAGAAGGGGAGGCACTTATCCGTTGCTCAGGAAATGAAGCGGTTGAGGGCGGCCACTCGGCCAGTAAGCCTCTGAACCTCCTTGACCATTCTAGGTGACTGCATTTCGATTAAGGCCTTGATCTTTTCGAGGTTAGCCTCGATGCCCCGCTGACTGACCATGAATCCTAAAAACTTCCCCGATCCGACGCCGAAGGCACATTTTTTCGGATTGAGCTTCATCTGGTACTTTCGTAGGGTGGCGAAGGTTTCTCGCAGGTCGGCCAGATGATCGGTGGAGAGCTTTCTCTTGACCAGCATGTCATCGACATATACTTCCATGTTCCGGCCTATCTAATGATGGAAGACGGCATTGACCAACCGTTGGTAAGTGGCCCCAGCATTCTTCAACCCAAATGGCATCATACGATAGTGGCAGGTGCCTCGGTCGGTGATGAAGGAGGTGTGTTCCTGGTCAGACGGGTGCATCAAGATTTGGTTGTATCTGGAGAAGGCATCCATGAAGCTGAGCATTTGATGACCGGCCGTGGCGTCGACCAACAGATCATGCGAGAGAGGGGGTAGCTGTCTTTAGGGCAGGCTCGGTTGAGGTCGGAGTAGTCGACACGGAGTCGCCATTTACCATTGTTTTTACGAACCAGAACCACATTCGACAGCCATCTGGGGTAGTCCACATTAGTGATAAACTGTGCCTCAAGGAGTTTATCTACTTCAGAAGCAATAAGGTTATTGCGTTCCGAGTGAAAAATGCGCTGCTTCTGGCGGATAGGTCGGAAATAGGGCTCAACACTAAGATGGTGGCTGATGAAGGAGGGGTCGATACCTGGCATATCGGAGTGAGTCCAGGCGAAGACATCGTTGTGCTCGATCAGAAGGGCGATGAGGTCGGCCTTGGCATAGGAGGACAGTTGGCTACCAATCTTGGCAGTTTTCGCCGGGTTGGTAGGGTCGATGGAGACCTCGATAAGCTCTTCCACTGGTTCTCCTCGGACCAGCTCATCCTCGTTCCTGACGTCAAGTCCTTCAATGATCATGGTCTCCTTAAGCTTAACTTCTTTAAGTGAGGCAACATAGCATTCTCTAGTTACAGTCTGCTCTCCCCTGACTGTGCCGACCCCAAGATCGGTGAGGAACTTGACGGCGAGATGGAAGGTGGAGGTGATGGCTTGGAAGGCGTTTAGGGCGGTTCGGCCAAGGATGATGTTGTAAGCAGAGGGGCAGTCGACAACAAGGAAGATGAGCAACTTGGTAGTCTGCCGCGAGTACTCGCCGATGGTGATGGGGAGATCGATGGAGCCGATGGAGGTCATCCGGTCACTAGTGAAACCGACCAAAGGGGTTTGGAGAGGAGAGAGACTTTCTTCCCCAATCTTGAGCTGACGGAAGCAGTTGAGGAAGATGATATCTGAAGAGCTGTCGTTGTCTATGAGAACCCGTCTGACCTTGTAGTTGGAGAGAAGGGCCGAAATGACGAGGGGGTCGTCGTGGGGGTAACGAATGCCTGTGCAGTTGGCGTTCGTAAAGGTGATAGGCTCGGTCCACGCCTGAGCTGTTTGGAGGGTCGATCCAATGTGGCAATTTCCTTATCTGAGCCTTGCCTTATTTTCTTGAGTTCTGCCCGTTGAGCCGAGCGGGATGGCCCGCCACAAGCAAGCCCGCCGGAAATAACTCTGATTTCTCCGACAGGTGGGGCGGGGTTACCCTGTGCCCGAGGTTGCTGTGGAGGGTGATCATGGCCTTGGTTAGGCTGGGCTGGCTGCCGGGGAGGGGTGCACCGGTAATTGTTTCTGTTGGGCTCAGTCATTTGCCTCTGCTGAGGGCGGGTGTCCATGAACTGGCTAAGTCATCCCTGACGTATTAAGGTCTCGACCTGATCCTTGAGGTTAACACACTCATCGGTGTTATGGCCGTGGTCCTGGTGAAAACGACAATATTTGGACTGGTCTTTCCGGTTGGAAGGGGTTCGCGATGGTTGGGGCCATTTAAGGGGGTAGATCTGATTGAGGACTTGTTCCATGGGGGAGTTTAGTGGGGTGTATCGCTCGAAACGACCGGGCGGTGGAGCTTGGGCCGACCGCTCAGTTCTGGGGGGTCGGTCAGTGTACTGAGACGTTTGGTTATTATATTGGGTATTTCTGGTGTCTGGATCTTTCCTATTTTCTCTGGGGGTCGGGTTTTTGGTTATAGGATCTTGCCGAGCGGCTAGGGAATCTTCAGCATTCATGTATTTTTGGGCTTTGGAGAGTAGGGCTGCCATGGAGGTCAGGGGGTTTTTAGAGAGGGAGAAAAGGAAGTCAGACGACCGCAGGCCGGCCATGAAAGCCATAAGGATGACCTTGTCATCGTTTTCCGCTACCTGCAAGGCTTCGGTGTTGAAACGGGTAACGAAACTGCGCAGCGACTCCCCCTCGGTCTGACGGATGTTGAGGAGTTGGGTTGCTGGACGTCGCTGGCGCTGGGCTCCAATAAAATGGCTGAGGAATGAGTCACTGAGATGCTGGAAAGTGGAGACGAAATCTGTTGGTAACTGGCTAAACCACAACCGAGCTGACCCCTTCAGTGTCACCGAGAAAGCTCGACACATGATCTCGTCAGGGAATGCATGGAGAATCATGAGGGTTCTGTAGGTCTCCAGATGGTCGACTGGGTCCGTCGTACCATCAAAAGAATCGATGGTGGGCATTTTGAACTTGGGGGGTAGAGGTTTGTCCCGGATGGAGGCAACAAATGGTGAGTTTGCTGTGGTAGAGGGTTTATGCTAGATGTTCTGCATGACCCCTTGGAGTTGAAGCTTCATGGCTCGGAGTTCTGCATCCCAGAGAGGGATGTTATCACCACCGGAAGACAGCGGGGATTGGATGCTACTAGCTTCCCCTTAAGGGGTTGGTGCCAGGACCGATGGATGCGGGGGTCGAGGTGGTGGATTTATATTAGGAGGCGGAGGTTGCAAGCCTTCCAAGTTGGGTGGATAGGGCTGCGGAATAGTATGGCTCGGGGCTCGTTCTTGGTTGGGCGAAATATCTGGAGGTGGTGGAGGAGGCATAGGAAGGTTTCTTTGGAGTAGAGCATTTATCAGGGCTTGGTTTTGTTCGGCCATGCGGTTAATGTATGCTGTTGGTAAGTTCGATGAAATACTGTGGTGGGTTGTTTGGATTGGGGGGGTCGGTTTGGTGGTCGGCAGCATTTTGGTGAAAAGCCATGGATCTAGTCGTGACCATACACTTTGATGGGTATCAAGAAAAGGTTATTGGGACAGGGTCTCCGGCGACAATGAACACAACTGGCATGAGGAGCAAAGCATTCCCACAGACGGCGCCAACTGATGATGTAGTTTTTTATGGTAGGACGGGTTAGACTGATCCACGCTCCTCAAGCCTAATGTCCGAATGACCAAGCCCACCAAAGAACCTGCACAAGAGTTCAACGGGGAACGGGGAGTCCCCTAGCGAACCCTCCGACGAGCAAGTTAGAGAGAGAGAGTGGAATATGTAGATAGATTAGAAATAGGAAAGCTTAACCTTCTTCTTGTCTTCAACGTTTGCTTATATCCTTTGGTAATCATTTCGTTGTCCCTTCCGACCTGTCACCTTGGCCAAAAGTCTATGCTGTAGCTTACCTTGTTCAGGGTGAGGGCGTGCTGTCCCGACGGAGAGGTGTTGTCGTAATAAATGCAGTGAGGGGCTGCATTAATGCGATGTGCAATGGCAATAACTTTGCAGATCTTTGTCTGCTGATGTGGCTTGCCCTTTACCTGCCATGTGTCTGAATATCATCAGTCCTTCATGCCATGTTGACTTCCAGATGGTGCTGGGCCTTATCAGTTAGGTTATGTATTAGGTCCTAAGTGGTAGACTTGGATTGTTTATAGTAGGTTATGGCCATTATGAGCCTACCCACGTCAATATATTTTACTCATAATTTTTTTTATCTAATTAATTAAATTAATTAAAAAATTAAATTACAAACTCGAATTTAGCTCATTTATGTAATTGAGTTAGCTTGCGCCGAGTTCGAATTTATCAAATATTTGACGAGCCGAATTCGAACTTGATTATTTGAGCTCGACTTGAGCTTTGAGCATGAGCGCTTGACTAATTCTTAGTAATCAAACTTGAACACTCAAAAACTTAGTTAAGCTCAGCTCGTTTGTAACCTTAATTAATTATAAAGTTATAAGCAAGCCGAGCCAAATCAAGTCGAGTACAAAATCGTTCAAATTTAATTTAAAATAAAAACTTAACAAGTTGAACACGTGTTCAAGCTATACTTGTTCATATAACAAATCAATTTAGAACAAATTTTTAGTGAGTTTTGCACATAATTTTTATAATTGATGAGTTCAATATGTAATTCACTCATAATTAAAATATTTTTATATAATTAACTCTGAATAATATAATATGTGTTACATCTTTTAATAAGAGTAATTTGTGCAATACATTCCAATTTTATAATTCATTAGAAATGAAAACACACTCCGTTGATAACCGCTATTGCAACTGAATAATAAAATTGTTATTATAACTGCTTCTCGACATTTTCAAAAAATAAAATTTTATAATATTAAAACCAAGTTTGTGGTTGTTTTATATGATAGACATGTGGAGATCAGATTGGAAAGTGTTGTTAAGTTTCTATAGGTTTATCATGGAATTTAAATTGATAATTCAAATTGTTCAATTATAAGAGCATCAATATCAGGATTATTAAAATCGTTTCTTAGCTAAATTAACGATATAAATTTCAAAAACCACCTCCATCAGTCTTGCTTGCAGCTCGTCAAAATTTACATTTGCTACCGTATCTCACTACAACAAGTGAGGTACTGTTCATCGCTACTTTTGAATTGTCAGAAGTCCGACCGGTCAACGGCATTTTTTTTTTTTTTAACATTTCTTCTAGTTTTACCTTTACAAAGGAACATAAGAATTGTTTGGCTAGCAGCTCATCAATTTAATAATAATAAAAAAAATAACAAATATTTTAATAGAGAGTTTGATTGAGTGGGGTGATTAGCTAAAATAGAAAATTGATTTTTTTTAGTTATAATTTGACTAAAAATTTAAAGAAATTGGTGTAGATTCTCTAAGACTTTTGAGTATTTCATCTGTGTAAAAAAATTGATAGTCACTTTGATCTGATCAAGTAACTATATATTTATATTTGATAAACATAATTTTTATATAAATGAAATATTCGAAAATTTTACATAAAATAATTTAAATTATCAAAAAAATCTATAATAAATTCAAAATTAACCAAAACCGAACTGTCCAGTTAAAATTGTTAACTGGAGACGGTTCAAACTTTACATAATAATATAGATATCAAAACATATAAACCAGAAAGAGCCGAACTAGAATAAAAATCGACGACCTTGTTGAGAGAGAAAGCAATCAAAGAGTGATGAGTGAGAGAGAGAGACCATTTCTCCCACAACTAAGAGCCAGTGTGTTGTGTTGTGATGCCAACTTGCCAAGTCTAGATTCAACCGCACCTATTTTAACGTGTTTGACCGTTGACACTGATTCAGTCAGTCTTCAATTAACACCTCTACAATACAACACCCTCACGCTTTCAACAAATTCCAAAACGACGCCGTTCAAACCCCCTCTATATATATATATATATATATTACACACTGCACCAACAATCTTCGAACATCTTCTCCTCTGTCTCCTCTCTCTCTCCCTCTCTCTCTGAACTGCAAAAACAACGACAACAACATGCCTTGCGCCGTAGCAGTGGCAAACTCACCGATTTTCTCACAATCGCCTAGGGTTTCATCAATGTTCTGCAATGGATCTTCATCACCGTCAATGTTGCAATCGCATTCGTTGTCTTCATCTCCGTCTTCTTCGTCTCCGCTATCGCCTTTGGCGATTCGAGTACAGAGGCAGTTGAAGGATTCTTCTACTTCTACTTTTACTTCGTCGTTGTCGCCGGCGGTTTTGAAGAGGAAGAGGCCGGCGAGGATCGACATTCCGATTGCTTCGTTGAGTTTTGCGGCGGTTGAGACGCCGATTGCGATGGTGGATAGGTTGAATGAGGTGGAATTTGAAGGGGAAGGGTATTCGGTTTTCTGTAAGAAAGGGAAGAGAGGTGCTATGGAGGATCGCTACTCCGCCATTGTCAATCTTCATGGAGATTCTAAACAGGTATTAATCGAGTTTGTGTATTTTAATATTAAAATAAATTTACTAAATTATTGTTTCTGTATTTAAGATGGGTTGAGTTTGCCGAACCACGTTAAATTTGGTGTCTTATTATCTGGCGGTATTTACAGCAACAAATTGACTTGAATATGAGTACTGAAAATTTGAGGCGAATCAATATTGAGCTGATTGGAAACTGATGAATTTTAAGATAAAGAAAAAATTTTGAATTGCTAAATTTGGAGAATTATGATGATGAATTTGCTTAGAATTTGATGATTGAATATATAAAGTTTATTTATAATTTGAAATTGAACTACCATTACAAAACATTAGAAACTTGATAATTGATTGGAAAATGAAGTGAAAAGGATTTAAGGATTTAGCTCATTTGATAGTCTACCATTCATGTTAGAAATGAAAAGAGAAAATAGGACAAATTAAGACAAAGGAATCAGTTTTTGCGGTTTTTAGTATTGCAATCTAAGTTCTTTATTTTCTTCAATTACAGGCTTTCTTTGGTGTTTTTGATGGGCACGGAGGAGCAAAAGCTGCTGAATTTGTGGCAAAGAACTTAGGTTCAAACATTATTGATGAAGTGACAATAAGAAGTGAAGAAGAAATAGAGGAAGCAGTAAAAGATGGTTACCTAACCACCGATTCTGAGTTTTTAAAAGAAGATGCTAGCGGTGGTACTTGCTGCGTCACAGCGTTGATACGTGGAGGCGATCTTGTTGTCTCAAATGCCGGTGATTGTCGTGCTGTGATGAGCCGGGGAGGAGTTGCAGAGGCCCTCACAGTCGATCACCAGCCTTCGAGGAAAGATGAAAAAGACCGGATTGAAAACCAGGTAATTAATCAGCTATATATTTCTAGTTTTAAAAAAAATCTATGCAAAATATGAAGAATTTGAAACTGATGGATTGTTGCAATTCCGATTATGTAGGGAGGCTATGTTGATTGTTGCCATGGAGTTTGGAGATTACAAGGGTCTCTTGCTGTATCGAGGGCAATTGGTGATCGGCATCTTAAACAATGGGTAGTAGCAGAACCGGAGACAAAAATATTAAGAATTAGACCCGATTGCGAGTTCTTAATCCTCGCTTCTGATGGACTTTGGGAAAAGGTAAATTGCCAAAATCACCTACTTTTTTTAATTATGTCATTTGAATTGTATCTATCTATGGTGCTTTCATTTCAGAAGATTTGTTTGTTGATGATTTTTTTTTCTTTTTCAGGTTAGTATTCAGGAGGCAGTAGATGTAGTTCGCCCTTTATGCGTAGGTGTTGATAACCCAGATCCAATTTCTGGTTGTAAAAAGCTTGCTGACTTGTCAGTAACGAGAGGTTCCACCGATGATGTAAGCATCATGGTGATTCAATTAGCTCGCTTTCTTCCATAATTCATGCGAGTAGAAAGTAATTCAGATGAAGACAGTCCAATTATTTCCCTGCAAGTGCCTTTTTTTGAAGAAACTTGCAGCCTAGGAAATCAGAAGCTAGCAATTCTGATTCTTTTCTAAATCTTTCCAACAACCTCAATCAATTGTATCATGTATGGTGTATGTCTTCAAGATTTCTTCCCCCATGAAGATTTTGAGGGAAGACAAGTCTTGTATATAAATTTTATTGCATTCTAAATGAACTAACTTCAGATTTGAGCGTAGCACGCAAATTTCAATGTTAATTGTAGAAAAGTTTGTGTGGGATTGTGATTTGTGAATGCTATAATGCCTCCCGGTTGGCAATCGCTATAGTTCATGTCACTTGCTCTGCTGTGCTGAGAGTTGACCGTATCGCTCCTGATTTGGCAATATCTGTCAAACCGAGGAAAACATGCTTCTGCTTTCTTCTTGGACCAGGTCAAAGTCAGGGTTGGCCGCCGGCTGTGGTTATTATTTTTCTTTCAATTAGGGCTGGTTTGGGGTGTCCTAAAAAAATGCACTTTTATTTTTTTGAACTAAAAAAGACAAAAAAAAAATGTGGAGGTTTGGGTAATTTTTTGACTTTTTATGGAAAAATGTGTATTAAAAATTGTATAAAAAAAGTGTGTAAGAGATGATTAGAGAGAGTGGGCCCGAGCCGTACAACCGGCTGAGTGAATTTGAGTTGGAAATTATTGGCTAATTTTTGTTCAAAGCACTGGACGGTTTTGTTTGGCCCGTGGGGGTCATCACGGGTCCCATTTTAATAATCTGAATGTTCAATGTGTGTAACTCGTCGAACACTATATACCTATAAAAAATCACGTTAATCGGATATCTATAGCTATCTGATCAGATTTATTTATTTTTCAATCATTAATTATAACACATCCATTTGTTGTACATAACTGTTTTGATCATATAGTTATCGATATCCAATCAATGTGATTTTTTGCAGACATGTAGTACTCGACGATTTCTACATATTGAACGGTTCAGATTATCAAAACGGACCCGTGATGACCCCCATGGGACGAACAACGGTGTGTGTAAAAATCACACCCAATCATTTCTTTTGGAGCCACTGCCGCACACAGCGGCTGCACACCCAATCAATTCGGTGTGTCTTTTTGTTGAAAAAAAATGATTTTTTAATTTTTTTTTTGAATAACGATATCTTTTTGGATTTTGGAGTTACTTTTTGACTTTTTAACTTAGGTAGGATAAGCCAAACCAGCCTTAGTTGCCTTCTAGAAGCCCAATTTATTAGTTTTAGACTCTCTGAATTGTCCTACTATTGATCGTTGATGTGATCATTCAAAAACCAAGGCAATATTAACTTATGGTGCTGTTAATTCTGATAAAAACCTGAGAGATAGGGGAGAACATCATAGATGATTTTGCTGGTTGATGGTAAAGAGACCTAGACTCTCTTTTAGTTGTATGTGTTTTTCATCAAGATCTTAAAAGCTTTCAGGTGTATATGGGGATACACCAAGAAATCCACTTCAAGGTAGGTATGAAAATAGCACTATGGTGTTGGCAAGGGATTCAAAAGTTTGGATAAAAGTGAGTGGGCTCAGCCACTCCCACCATTTGCACTAGAAGATGATGTTAGGTAGTGTTTGCTTGATGGGAATGATTTTAGTCAGGAATGAAATCTAATGGAATAGTCATTCTTTTAAATGGGTAAATTATTTATTTTAGTTAATTTTTTATTAAAGGACGTATAGAAAATAAAAAAATAATAATAATTAATTTTTTTATGTGATTTTTTATATTTTTTAAACTATTTTAATATATTCCTAAACATATCTTAAATACTGATTTTTTTTTAGGGAGAATGATTAATAATTTCCATATTTTGGACTTGTAATCCATATAATCCATATTTTTTCTTGTGATCCATTTAGTCATTTTGGATGTGTAATGACTCATTTATCCACCGCATTGAGTATCACATTTGAAAAAACATACTAAAAATACCCGCCACGTTAGAGTGTCACATTTGAAAAAAATAACTAAAGAGTTTTTAATTTTTTTGAGTATCATATCATACCCGCACGTTGGAACATCACATGTTACGTTTGGGAAAAGTACACTAAAGAGTTTTTAAATTTTTTTAGAATGTCACATCATACCGCTACGTTGCCACGTTTGAGAAAGTACACTAAAAAGTTTTTTTTTTTTTTTTAAATGTTACATCATATCTGCCACATTGTCACATTTGGAAAAAGTACACTAAGGAGTTTTTATTTTTTTGAAGTAAAAGTTTTGAGTGTCACATCATACCGCTATGTTGTCACATTTAAAAAAAATACATTAAAGAGTTTTTAATTTTTTTGGAGTGTCACATTAATACCTGTCACATTGAAGTATCGCATCATACCTATCACATTAATAAAAGGATATAGTTGTCACCAAAATATTACCAAAATAAAAATAAGATCACACGGAAAAAAAAAAAAAACTCTCTACTAATAGGATTTAAAAGATCAATAGAAAAAAATTGGGACTAATTGAAGTATTTATTTGTGAGATATGATTTATTGATAAATATCCCTTTTTTTTAATATGTAAATTCTTTTTGATAATATTACAACCATGTAATGTATCACTATTGTGTTTATTGACAAGATACATAAATGGTGAAACTCATTTTAACCAATACAATAATAAAATATAATTACAAATATGATTATTATAGTATTACTCCTCTTTTTTTCTTTTTCTTTTTCTTGAAATCAAATATGAGATTTGATTGAGATGTGAGTTGATTTTTTTGGCTATTTTAGGTTGGTACTAAAAAGTTTTGATTGTGATGAACATTTTGACTTTTTTCACTTTTGTGAAAGAAAAAATAAAATGATTATGATTTGGATATAACATTTTATCTTATTAACTTTTTAGCATATTTTGTTTTTTTAAAACTATTTTAGCCCAAATCATTTATGCCAAACAAAGTCTAAGACCATTCTAATTCTAGTTTCTAAAATAATAAAAATAAATAAAAAAGACCATTCTAATTCCATTTTCAATCAATCAAATATTACATGAGTTGGGCCGGGCTATATAAGGCGTTTTGCTCTAACTTTAAATTAGGCCCCTGTAAGTGAGTGGTGGGATTGGTCTCTTGGGATTAGTCAAGGTACGCGCGTAAATTAACCTGAACACCTAATTATCAAAAAAAATAAAATATGAGTAGTGTTGTTTAGGCCCTTAAATTAGACTTATTTCTTAAACACAATAATGTTGCAATCTATTGAAATATCTAAGTCAGCTCTATCTCTCATATACTTTCTAATCATTAGTGTACAAGCAGAAACAATCATCCTCATATAATCTTGTTGATCAAGTTTGTACTCCTCCAAACGTCGTCCTCTTATCACATGAGAACACAAACGTGAGCTAGCTGACAGGTGTGTGCCGGAACCTCTCCGATGCCTGAGTCAGCAAATAGACAATAGACAAAAAGCTCTGCGTATTCAAGAGTCAGAATTGCAATACCTGGGAATAGGTTCTGTCATGAGTTTTTATAGATTACGCGTGACATAATCTTATTAGGACTCTACCTCTCCTTAACAAAGTCTTCTTAGGAGTCACATTATTAAAGGATAATGCTTATGTCACGCCCCAAACCCGCCCCTAAAAGTTTGGGCATGACCTATTCAGAAACAGACACAAATTCTGGTTACATAAACTATGGGGCCTGAACGGAAGCATTTAATAACATAAAATATCAAAAAACAAAACTACATCCATTGAGCGACCACTATTATGCTAGGATCACAAACAGTGCATCAGACAGATAGTTATGTACATACACATATACAGACCCAGCCCCATGATTAGGCGTATAACAAAAGTATTAGTGAAGAAGAGGTTATACACATCTCAAAATACAAAGCCAAAAGCTTGACAAAACTTCACAAAATGAACAGCTTCATCTAAGTGCCTAGACACACTGCGGTTGACAAAAGAGGTACGAATGCCATGGATTAAGACTGACCTCCAGGTTGAGTGCCTACAGAAACAGACATAACATAAAGTGAGCGAAGCTCAGTAAATAATAGTACGTGATAATCCAATAAATAACCTGAATCACAACGTATACAAATGCA
This sequence comes from Camellia japonica, assembly GCA_030407325.1. NCBI lineage: Eukaryota > Viridiplantae > Streptophyta > Magnoliopsida > Ericales > Theaceae > Camellia > Camellia japonica. Next base: position 176,099,911 of record JAPPVO010000002.1, on the reverse strand, counting down.
GAGAACTTATAGTTAATCTTATCCCGTAATTGTTTCCAGAACGGCCTTGGGCCCAGTCTTCAAACAGAGTGGGTTTAAGCCCAGAATACAGAACGGCCTTAGGCCTGACAGATTTCACAGATTGGCCATAGGCCTAACAGATATCACAGATTGGCCATAGGCCCAGATGTCACAGATTGGCCATAGGCCCAGATATCACAGATTTCACAGAACAACCATAGGCCTCACAAATTTCACAGAACGGCTTTAAGCCCAGAATACTAATAGATTGGCTTTAAGCCCAGTTCATGTATGTATGGACTCAAGAGGTGTCTCGCACGGATTCTAGAGGTGACTCATACTGTAGCACTTAGTTCCGTATAGCACTTTGTTCCATACCAGAAACAATAGGTCTTACAGATTATACAGAATGGCCTCTGGCCTAGCAAATTATACAGAATGGCTTCTGGCCCAGATATCGTCAGAACAGACTAGTCTCAGAGTTATTCAGAGGCACATCGATTCTTTCAATCATTCACATGAGTTAACATAGTTAATTTGCATTTAACAGAGTGTTCATGACAACTATTAACAATAAGTAAAGCGTATCTTACAGATTGGCCTTAGGCCCAGATATTAACAAAGCAGAGTGATGCCAGAGTCGTACCATTGTATGCAGATGTTCCAATCATTTATAAATATTAACATAATTAACTTACAAAGGGCAAAGCATTAATAATAACGATTAGCAAAAGGAAAATGCATTACTACATTAATAAGGACAGAGTAATTCACATCATAACGGCCTTTAGCCCACTTTTATACAGAATGATTTTAGGTCCATATCAATGCCACCGTTTCATCATGTTCGTCAACTCGGTCAGAGCACAATATTATTGGTATATGTCATTCTCGACAACCTTATATAAATGTTAACGTAGTCACTTACGAAGCACAGAACGTTAATAACAATAATTATTAACGGTAAGTAAAATGTACATCTACCGTACTACTACTCACAGTGCTGTGGTGGAGCGATCATTCCTCCCGGAGTACGTCCTACAGCATAAACATAATTCACAATTTAGTTCTCTTTTCCTTTTTTAAATCATTTTCTGAGTCGTTATGCTTCGAATGAATTTAATACCGGTCTAAGATTACCAAATAATTATTTTAATAACATCAGAGGATCAAGCACGCAAAACGGAGCAGGTAAATTTCCCGCCTGGGCCGCACGTGCGGCCGTGACCTCCGCACGTGCGGTGGTGTTCCGCACGTGCGGCCATGACCTCTGCACGTGCGCCCGAAAGCAGAATGCAAATCCCATTTTTTTCCCTCTTGTCCGCACGTGCGGCCATGACCTCCGCACGTGCGGTCGTGGCCCCTGTTTTGGGCAGTCCGAATTCAAAGCACAATTCCACTAAGTTACAACATATCAAGGCCCAAAATAGGAGGAATTAAGACAACATAATGGTGTAATTATCACCTTAGCATGGATTACACATTCAATCAACTTTTAGTTTCTTAAAACTCATAAACACAATCCAATTCCATGGAATTTCCAACTTCCTCACACAAATATACACACACTTAGCCATTTGTTTACATAGATGAGCTCAAATGTATAATTGAAGAAATAAAATGTAAATTCTCACTAAATGGTTCAAAATAATTCCAAATCCATCAAACATGAGAGACATCATCCTAATTAATCACTTAATACATGCTTGACCCATATTATAAACCCTAACTTACATACCATGGAGGAATTCCTTCTCAAATCAAAAAGAGGGATCAATGAGAATAGGTTAAACATACCTTGTATGAGTTAGAATCTCAACAAATCCTCTCAAATCCCCAATCTCTTCCTTGGTGAAATTCTCTTCCCTTTGTTCTTCTCCTCTACACTCACTCTTTCTCTCCCAGGGGATATTTTGAGGAATGGTTTCTAAGTCAAATTTGCAAAGAACATGGACATATATATCCAGAGGTGAATAAAGATGAAATTTAATCAGTTTAATCGTCCCAGATCAAATTTTTAGAAAGATGCTTATTATGACTTAAAAATTATGCTGATCTCAAATGTAAAATCAATTTCAAAATATTAAGCCTCTAAGGCTCTCAATTTCTGATCCAAACGTTTTAATTGTGACAGATATGTTTTCTTATTAAACAGATACAGGTCTCTAATCATAAGATCCTTTTGCTTAAACTTAATTTCACATGAAACTTCATGTACGGGTAGCAAAATTCAGGCAAGCCCGTACTCCTTTCTCCAAGCTCCGCTTCTATCCAATCACCTGCGTACACAACGGCGGTGAGCTACCCAGCGGTGTGTGGTCGGAAAACCCCTCCGACGATCAAGTTAGAACACACACCTGGGGATGATAGAGAGAAGGGAGAGAGTAGAGTATAAGTATATCTCTTACAAATGTTCGTCTGTCCCAGTATGGGGGGCGCAGACCCGCTTATATACCTTATGCGCCCCAAATCTACTCCCATTAGTCTCTCGACCCTGGTGCTGCTATCCCATCTGTCAGCACAAATCTCGCTGAACACCACCTAACCCAACTGCCATCCCACTCTACTGGGAGCTCGGCAGCCGGGCTGCAGCTTCTCGGCCGCCAACAGCCATATTGCACTTCAAGACCAAGTGCTACCAATAACCGAGCTTCGTTTCAGCCGTGCTCGACTGCATTCTGGCGACGCCGAGCACCGGGATTAGTCATTCCGGTCAAACCAAAGGCTTCCTGCCGAGCTTCAGGCACGAATCTTCATGCCGAGCTATGGGTGCGTGCCTTCCGACGAGCAACGCACGGACCGTGAAGCCCTTCTAGGCCGCGGACGTCTCAGCCGAGCTCTCACTTGACCAGCCTTCATACCAAAGAGCCCAAGTAGCCTCGGCTCCGCAGGCCCTTTTGCCATTACCGAACAAAACCACGGCACAATCTTGAAGCCAAATACCTCGGTCCCAAATCTTGTTTTCGTCCCAAAACTAGATCATAAATCTCCTTCTCAATTGCCCTTAATTTCGTCCGCGCTAGCGTCGACTGGCGATTACATTACAAGGCCCGGGCTAGGCTTCTTTGCTCGATGATCCACTTCTCTTCGGACAAGATCAGAACTCCAAAGAAGGCGAGCAAGGT